>OW569403.1:118348282-119070782 GCA_937654795.1 Cistogaster globosa
TGGGTACAGGTAGTTTTGTCGGTTAGGATGGTGTCTATTTAAAAATGGTAAAATGCAGTTAGATTGCCTGATATCTGTCATGTTTATTGAAGGTATATAATTTTAATATTTCAGTCTTTTATTATTGGGTAGGTAAGTGTGACCATCTGTTGGTGTTTTGCGTTTGTAAGTTTGTTTTAATAGTTTTAGTGGTGTAAAAATTGTGTCGGAGGTTGTATTTACCTGTTCGTTAATAATATCTCAGTTAAGCGTTCGTGTTTTGTATATTTCCATGTTTTCAAGAATGTCCAGTCTTCGTCCTTTTTTACTAGGATGTATTAACGTCATACATTCATCTATTTCCCTTGGCTCGTGTTCATGTGTGTTAAGGTGTATTGCGAAGTTAGAGTCTTCTCTTTTCCGTTTATATGATCGTATGTGTTCTGTGAACCTTGTTTTTAATGTTCGTCCAGTTTGTCCTATTTATGTATGGTTGCAGGTGCAAGTAAGTCTGTATACTCCGCTGGTGTTAAATTTATCGGTTATTTCTGTTGATGTCTTGAGATTGTTTCGTAGAGTGTTTCTCGTCTTTAGTGCTGTCTGTAAACCTTCTTTCTGAAAAAGGTTAGTTAATCTATATATTTCTGGTCCTGTCTAAGTAAAAATGTGTCGTCGTGTTGTATCGATTGTCTCCTTGTTTTCTTTCTTCTTGTTTTTAGTGTTGTATTGTCTAAGTAGTTTGTCGATAGTAGTGCAGTTGTTTTAGCTATAGTTGTAAATTGTGTCGAGTTTTTTGTTATATTTATCTGGAGAAAGTGGGACTGTCTTAAGTCTGTGGCTTGAAAATGATGTCTTTACATCGAAAGCGCTCGCCAATCGTAACAAATAAACAGCCAGTGACGACGGTCTTCACCGAAAGGTATGACAACAGTATTTTATTTACTGGCGGAATAAATCCAATTAACTTAATTTCATTTTTATTTTAATTTCTTAAAACTTTAAGACAAAAACATTTTTTACAAATGTATGCGAACGTTTTCCAAAGAAAACAGGAAAAATTTAACACTAGCAGAATATAATGCTGCATTTTCTGGATCGCTACAACCTTCATCATACATTGTAATCATAATGTATTTAACAAACTAATCAAACATTCAGTATAAATTTGATTAGACGAAGTCAACACACATGGATACTCCTCGTAGTCTTACTTACAAAATTTAATATATAAAAAAATATCCTGATGAAGCTCAGATTTTCCAACGAAACTTCTACAGAACTAAATAAGGAAAATCTTTGGTTTTTAAGAATTGACCTTTAAAGCCCGATGATCCAAAAAAACTTAAACTAAAATATAGCTAAAAATAGGTCAGAAAAATAAAAAATTAAATAAAAACAAGTAAGAGAGCTATATTCGCCGATTATTATATACCGTTCACCATATATGTAAAACTATTTTAGTGAAGTAACCCTAATCGCAAAAAAAAACTAATATTTGGGTGATAGGAAAAAAATTAAGTCCTGATCTTAATGGGTTGAAGATTTTTAACAAAATTTTTCATTTCCTGAAAGATATTCTTAAAAGCTTTTAAATGATATCTATATTGATATCTTAAAAAATATTATATAACATTGTACTTTTCGATAAAAAAGTTCAGAAACGGGAAATATGGGCGAGCGCCGTTTCTTCACTTTCTTTTTTTTTAATCTTTTTAATTCCCTTCCGCACCATATATTTGTGTTTTTTATTTAAGTTATTTAACTTAATTATATTTGTTTCAAATTTTATGAAAAAATTTGACGTAGACATGGTGTTTTCCCGCCGCCTCGAAAGGCATTGACCGATCTATAAAAATTTTTGAAACTACGTCTGATCGATTGGCGTATTTAATTTTTTTCTAGCTCATCTAGTGCCTTGGACGGACATCGCTTATTCGACTTAACTGTGCATAAGGACTCACAAACTTAGCTTAACCCTTTTCCCACCTGTGGTGAGGGGTATAAAAGTGCGCATACTTTATAGTTATCGAAGGTAGTTTCTAAACTTGGTTAAATAGAATAATAAAAAAATAAACATTTTGACCAAAAATTTTATTATTATATATATATATATATATATATATATATATATATATATATATATATATATATATATATATATATATATATATATATATATATATATATATATAAGGCTTGTAGATAACTTCCTCTGCAAATTTTCCTCAATTTATATCTGGTTTTATCACTAAGAAGCCAAAGTTACTAAAAGTAAAATTTCCAAAAAAATTTAATAAAACAGTGGGATTCTATGATCATTTATAGCAAGTCAAATAATAGCAACTCAAAGTTTGCAGAAAACATAACTATTCTAAAAAATAAAATAAGTTAAAACTAAAATTATTTTTACAACAACTCAGAATATTTAAGTGAAAGTTTCTGCTTTAAAAATTTCAAAGAATAAAACAATTCGAAAAATGTATTAGCGTGCATGCACACACAAGTGTAAGTATGAACATAAAAGTGCTGATTAAAAGTTTCTTTGTGATTCTATTTTTATACTCTTCACAACAGGTGAAAAAGTTTAGAATGTCATTCGGTTTGTATTTCCCCCCGTAAAGTATATATTCGCGTTCTTATGCATAGCGAAGTGGATTGAGCCATGTCTGTCTATCCGTCCATGTTTGTGTTGAAATAACTTTTATCATGGCACTAGACTAGCCATAGCATATTTTAGTACGCCAATTGATCAGACAAGATTTCCTAAAAAGTTATGCTATTGAAAATCAGCAAGAAAAGTGTTCTTCGATACAACGGACAAAGCACCACCCCTGCCTCTATTATTTTTTTGTTTTAACTTTCGTTTGTATATCTGCAGATGTTTGTGCTTTTTGCTAACTCTTACTGTTTATTCACCATAATTATACTAGCCTAGGTAACGAAAAAAGAAAAAAAATTTAATTAATTTTTAGTGAGATAGGGATAACACTTGATGTCTGACATCTTAAGTCTTCTAAAACCCAAGCAAACACTTTTTTAAAAGTCTGATTTATCGCCAGAATGTTACAACTTATACATTTCACCAAATGTTTTATAATATTCTTTTTAAAAAATGTATAAAATTCTTAAAAACAATACACTTTTCACCTTTTTCAAATTTTTTTCAAAAATACATTATTTTTGTTTTTTTTTTTTTGTGTATGTATATTTTGTTCTAGATCTTTTTTTAAGGATCCGCCAAATCCTTGAAAATTTGAAATATATTACATCAACAGTACAAAAATATTATACCCACTTGAAATAGTTTAAAAATTTGCTAACAAAATCGCGAGGTGAAAGAATTTTTACACTTTTATGGCATATGGGTTTTTTTTAACAAATGACTAAATATTTTCAATGCAGGCAGTAAGTACGTAAGTATTTTTTTACCTTCTTCTTCTTGATCTGCCTATCCGTAATCGGTTGTTGGCGACCATACAAAGTTTTTTTTTACTGAATTAAGTTTCCTTAAATTATTATTTTTAAACATTTTTAAACATAATTGCATTGCCATGCTTCTTTTTTTATTCCAAGTAAAACTATTTAGCTGAATGCTATTTCTGATGAGTTCCGTGAATGCATCTCTGTCCCTTGCTGGATTAAGTATAACACCAACACTTCTGATTCCACTCCATTGCCTTATGTTGCAAAGCCATGATACCTGTTTTCTACCTAATCTACGTTTTCCTTCAATTTTTCCTTGAAGTATTAATTGCAATTTGTTGTATTTTTCATTTTGCATAATATGCCCAAGGAATCTAATTTGCCTGTGTTCAATTAAATTTAAAAGTTCAAGGTTTTTGTTTATAATTGCAAGAACTTCAGTATTTGTTATGTGATCAGTCCATGCTGTTTTTAATATTCTCATTTTTTATCAAGTCTTCTTTATTCTTAATTCATAAAATTGGTTTACTGGAAAGGACCAAGAGTTAACATATAAAATGAATTTTACTTAAACAAAAAAAAAAACCTTTTTTACAGACGTTTGCATCAAATGAATATATAAGATCTACATAAATTATACATATATTCTCACCTACATACATATATTCATTTTTTTTTTTTGTCAATAAAGTATCCGAAATCAATTGAAATGTTTCATTCCTGCAATAACAAAATATGTATGATTTCGCTACTGTAACACAGTCGACCAATTTGTTCGAACATATAGTAGCTTACGTTATTATACAATTTCAGAAAACCCAGCATACACAATGTAAATTCACTGAAGTACGTTGCCGGTTTAATAAAAACACCGTATTTAAAAACTTTTGTTAAAATTTCCCATTTTTTGCCGCGAAAGAATTTCCAGCTAAATAGTATTCAAGCATAAGTCATTATTCGCTAAGTCATCTGGAAGAAAGCTGCATTTTATGTTATCATTATAATCAATACGAATTAAAACCTTGGTTATTTGGGTGGTAAGCTTATTTGTGTATTTTTAAAGTTTAAGTAATGCATATTTCAAAATTGTTAATATAAGCCCAAATCTACTGGAAAGTCATAAGTTATCATTACTCTCTCGTTATAAATTTTTTATTGATATGTAAAACTGTAAAGAATGATGTCAGTACGATTAGTGAACTCTAACTAATAAGAACGTATGAATATAATTAATAATTTAAAAGGTGTTAAGTAGATATTAAGTGTTCTTGGATTTTTAAAGTTAAGTTATAAAAGCTCGTAACCCTTAAAAACTAATATAAAAATAGCGCAAAATTGCTATTAGTAAGGAATATATTACAGCTACAAAAAAAAAATATTTTAAATAAGACGTTATGAATATCATTTTATTTTACATTATAACAAATATGTGTGTATGCATAAATTATTTATGTACATAAAATTCCTAGCAACAACGTATAAAAAGTGTGTAATAAGAACCGTTATAAAGATCAAAAACTGAAAATGAAATGAAATTGGATAAAGAAAAGAAGGAGAAAACGATCAGAATTCTGTTTTGTCTCTAATTGAAGATGTTTAAAAGATTTCAGTAAGCTATAACAGTGATTGACAAAAGTTGTTATACTACGAGTCTCTTCTGTCCCCAATTGCCGTTATAAGGCAGTAAATATTTTAATATTTATTTTTCACATGAATGGTTTAAACAACCTTTTCATTTAAATATACGTTGTTGTATACTGCATTTTGATATTTTACATAATCTCACTTTCTTTATTCCTACCTCTAAGCTCTGATAACAAGATTGCTACAAACTTCCGCTTCGTTGCTTTCGCAAGCTATTATATCGCTGCCTAAGTTTCTGCTAATTTTCCTAATTTAAAAACGACTCTTCTTTTCAATTAAATTTAAAACTAAGGCATTAATGTGATTATTAGATAACTTTATCAAAACATCGGACAAGGTAGTCGAACTTGAAGCCTACTTTGCGGGGATTCCGGTAGCTAATCATGCTATTTAGACGATAGGCATTCATAAGGATGAAATACTTATACTTTGGGCAGCTTTCCAATCGGCATATGATAAAAATCTGCTAGATTATGAATCACTGGAGGAAGAAGTGCAGTTAGAATCTCTGAAAGACCGGTATTATAAAACTTTTACTTCTCATGTTCGAGCTTTATAACAAGCCAAAGAAACATAAGATTCGCTATCAAAGCAAGAGGCTTCATCGCTGAAGACTATATCTTCTTCTTCTGGCTGTGTTCCTATAATAAATCCTCCTCTATGCGCCACGAAAGTTTTCGCGGCAGATTATGTTTCTTGGCCAAGTTTTTGCGATATGTTTACCGCGCTTAACGGTTATAGCCCACGCCTAACCAACATTAAAAAACTGTGTCACCTTTTAAAAAAGATCGAAAGAAAAGCCCACTATACCTTAAAACCTGTCCATTGAACAATGACGGTTTTCAAATAGCCTGGAAAAATCTCGTTGATAGGTACGAAAATAGAAGAGTTCTAATTAACGCTCAGCTTAAAGTTCTCTTTAACTTGTCCCCAGCCACTGCATCTCCTACAGCTATGATGAAGTTTTAAAGTTAATTTTTAGTAAAATGTTTCGTTATCAGTGACATTAAAAATGACACAGCCATGTACATTATAACCTATTGATGCATCAGTAGCAAAGATAGTATAATTTTTCTTACGGTAATAGTCAAGTTTTCCCAAATAGTGTTAAATAATAACAGTATTGGGTATATTTTTTTTTTCGTATAACTCATTTTTCCTAATTGTCAGCTTTGAATGATGAGCAAAGTTGAAGGAAAAAGTAGAGTTTTCCAATCGATTTCGTAACAATAAAACAATAACTAGATTTGTTGTTTACAGCATTTACGATGATTTGATAAAAATCAGAATAATATTGTTTAACCTTTAATAGTTCTTTAAACGAAAGGAGTTTTGCCCTTATCTCAGGAATTAGTTCTCCAGCAATGGTATATATAATATGTATAGGAGTCGATGGAGATAAACCCATACATCGTCTTAAGGATACATTCTGATAGGATTTAAGAATATTGATTGTAGAAGCTGAAGTATTGGCAAAAGTAGTTATGGCGTATTCAAATTTTGCTCTTATGCAAGCCTTATAAATATTCAATGCAACATGAGAATGAAGTCAAGTTTTAATCGGTGTAAATAGTTTTATTAAGTTCGTGTCGTTTTTAGATTCTTTAAAAATGTGTTCACAATGTTTTCGAATAGATAAAATATTGGAGATAATTCTGCTAGAATTGTCATGCTTTTTACCTGTTCAGTATATATACCATTAATATATAACTAAACTTTTTTTCTACTTCCCTTAGCAATATACATACACCTCGTTTTGGCCTAATATAAAGCAGATTCAAAAACCACTATATGACTGTGTCACTAATCTTTCACTGCTCGATAATCGAACTGACAATTGGGATGTTACTTTTGTTTTCCTATGCTCTAATTCACTTTCCGACTTGACACTGAATCTATGGAAACAATCTCTTCGTAACAATGCTAAACTACCCACATGGCAACAAATAGACACATTATTAACTGCTAGATATCAAACACTCTAATCATTAACTGACATAAGATCTTCATTAAACATTAGCCCCATAGCGCTAAATCGAAAATTTAATTCCAACATAGAACTGAAGTTTGTCGACTCCCGTAAACTTAACAGTTACCAAACAAATATCTGTTTAAACCCTCCAAAAAAGTGTTCCCTTTGTGAAGATGCACATGCATTAAGATTATGTCCCTCATTCCTAAAAATGAAAATTGATGAGAGAATGAACATAGTTAAACGAGAGAAGCGTTATTTTAACTGTATTGCCACTCATTTAAATAATGCAAAAGCCAAAATGTTTGCACACTGTGTAAAAAAAAACACCATTCCTTACTACACCAGCCTGAAACTCCCACTAATACCACTTAGATTCAATCTTCTCACGGGAATTCAAATGCAATCCCTAATTCGCATAATTCCAATAACTCCCGCGCATTAAATATCCCTTATTTTCTAAGTCCGCGAAAAGAAACCCCCTCAACATTATTACAATCTGTGAGTAAATAATGGCAAGTATTGTTTAGCCAATTAAAGTCCACCTCGAATGAATACGTTGTACTGGGCACTGGCACTGGCACTGGCACTAGAAAATGCTGCAGAAGACTTAATTAAGTCGCCGGAAAATAGCTACTGTGAAAACGTGTATAAGAAAACTACCTTTAGGATCGCCAACCGAAAACTTATTGTGTCGCTACCATTTAAGCTTGATTTCCCCAATTCTATATCTCTTGATCCATCATAGAAGAATATGGAACTCTTAGCCATATGAAGAAAGTGATCACAGTGCGATACGATAACCGTAACACTACTTACCCCATCATTTAGTGCTTAAACTCGAAAGTACGACTACAAAACTACGTGTTGTTTTTATCGCATCTAGCCCTAGCTCAAATGGTACAAGCATAAATGCTATTTTATACACCGGGTCTACCTTACAACAAGACCTGGGGGCAAATTATGGCATTCAATATCGATCGAAATTTACATTTATATTCTATTGAAATTTCGATCGATACCGAGTGCCGTGATTTGCCCCCTGACTGTTCTTATTATACAGTGGCATCTTTCTCGCTACGTCTTTAATGCCAATATCGAAAAGATGTATCGGCAGATACTTGTTCATCCGTCTCATACCCCGTTTCAGCTAATCATATTAAGTAAGAAACCCCAAGTTAATGAATTACAAACCGTTACATTCGGAATTAGCTGTGCTCCCTATATTGCAGTAAGGACTCGCTAACTAATGCGAACCTCAATTTCTAGAAGTTTTAGATATCTTTCGCAATTACATGTACGTTGATGACGTCTTAGCTGGAGCTCACAAACTATGTCAAGCTCTAATGCTCGTGATAGTCTTATATGAGTGTTTCGCTCAGCAGGTTTTCCTCTTCGCAAGTGGATTTCTAACACAAGAGAATTTTTGGACGGCCTAAATCCTGATCACTTGCTTAATTCTGATATTCTAAAAATTTCTGACATCACCACAGCTAAAACCCTGGATCTCAGATGGAATGCGAATCAAGATTGCTTCTATTTTAATGCGTCTCGACAACTCAGTAAAAAAAAAACCACCAAAAGAGAGGTTCTTTCAGAAATAGCGCAACTACTTTATCCCGCTGGCTGGGTAGCGCCAAAAATCATCACTGCGAAAATAATACTGCAACAAGTATGGGTTGATAAAACTGACTGGGATGATGAACTCACAGAAGATACACTCAGAAAATGGCATTCGTTTTTTGGGGGTTTCCCCAATATCTCTAGGATTCAAATATCTTGATTTGTTAATTATCACCCCTCGTTTTTCGTTGAGTTACAAGGTTTCTGCGATGCCGTTTGTGCCACTATTTACTTACGAACTACAACCCCTAATGGAGATATTTCTACTCGCCCCTTTAAAATTTGTGACTCTCCCCCGAAAGGAATTATGAGGCATTGCTAGCGAAAATCGCCTATTCATTTTGATCACAAAAAACTCTCGACAAATGTGATCTACAGTCAGGAACTGAAGTTTAAATACACTCCAAAAATTGTGTTTAGAGAAAAGTATACGTTTCAGAAAAACCTAAAATATGTAGTTTTATTTAGTTTCATAAAAAACAAAAAACAATAACAAAATATATAGACTTCATTAAAAACATAACTGTAATCCTTAAAAGTACAATAAAATGCACTGGATAAAAGTTTAAATACATCTGGGAATATAAGCACATTTTTTAAATAAATTAAAAACGGAAAACATTTCAATACTTTGTTGGAACGCCATTGCTATCAATTACTGCCTGCAAGTGGCGTGGCATAGAAAGTACCAAGCTTCCTGTTTCAGAAGGCGATATTTCTGACAATATTTTTTAAGAGCTTCTTTAAGCGATCTTTGCTCGTTACTCAAGTTAATTGTAATTTGCGCTTCATTAAATCCCAAACGTGTTCAATTGGTCACTGGGGTGGGCTATGGAGCTATCTGGGAGCATAATACAGCAACTCTTTCACAGGAAGTGCAATGTCCTTTGGATCGTTATCCTGGAAGATCCAATGAGGCCCAAGGCCTAAGATATAGACAGATGCTTGCAAATTTCTTTTCAATATGTTGGCTTATTATGCCATCAATAAACTCTAAATTTCCAATCCCCGCTGCTCCAATATCACCCCAAACTTTTACATTGCCACCTAGTTTTGTGGCGCTTATTCTTGAAATTTTCTTCACTTCTCTTACGATGTGGTTATCATCACGATTGATTAGCTTTTTCGGACGACCGCTGCTGGGCATATTTACAACTAAACCATTTTCCTTATATTTACTAATTATTTCTTGAACACTTAAAAATGGCAAATTTAATCATTTTCCTATTTCTCTATAGGATTTTGAAGTTGGACTCAATTTCTTTAGCTTTGCTCATAATTTTGCAAAAAAAAAAAAAAACACTAATAATAAATCAAGAATGCTACTAATAACCAGTCCTGGCTTGTAATAAAAGAATTTCATCCAAATATAAAATATACTGTACTTTGTTTTTAAGAAATGAAAGAGAGTTCTTTGTTTTGCAAGATGTATTTAAACTCTTGTCTGCTGTATTTTGTAGTTATTGTGAGACTTACCGTTATGTTTTTAATTAAGTTAATATTTTTGGTTATGGTTTTTTGTTATTTATGAAACTAAATAAAACTGCATATTTTAAGTATTTCTGAAACGTTTACTTTTCTCTAAACATACAATTACTGGGGTGTATTTAAACTTTAGTCCCTGACTGTGTAACTCTGAATAGATTCTATGATTGTTCTTGCATGGCTAAAAAAGCATCTCTGACATTGGAATACGATAATCCGGCCGATTTAGGCTCAAGCGGCTTACCTGCTCAGGATTTAATTTCTTGCTCACTATGGTTGCATGTACCTCAATGTTTTCGGTGCCGACATTCAAGTTGGCCTTCTCAACGCACCATTGTGGAAACTCAGGAAGAAAAGGGACCTATTAAAACACACTTTACTCAGTTATCTGATTCAGATATTATATCTCGGTTTTCTGATCTCGCTAGATCTATACGGGTTATTTCGTACATTTTTCGATTTTATAAGGCTATTCACCCACTACTAAAACGACCTTGGAATTGTACCTCTACAGAACTGCAACACTTAAAGATCAAATTTGTAAGACATCGACTGGTAGCTCTCTGCCGGAGTTTGTACATTCCTGAATATATTTCGTTATATCGATATTAATCCTGCCAGGTAAAAGTAAAATTCTTACGTTTAATTCATTCATTGGCTCAAATGAGTTCCTTAGAATAAACGGTAGGTTAGCTCATTCCCCTACTTTATCATATGAAGAGAGGTTTCCAATTCTACTTTCCTATAATGGCCATTTTACTCGTCTCTATATAAAGTTACTCCATAAGTACTCTATTCATGGTGGTAACTCTCTTCTTTTACGTTAAGCGCGTTTAGAAATCTGGGTCCCAAAACTTAAGAACTTAACGAAAACTACTATTTTTTAATTGTAAACCTTGCATTTCGTGTAAGCATAAACGCAGCAAACAAATTATGGCGCATTGCCCCCCGAAAGAACCACACTTTCGCGTCCTTTTACAAATACTCGATTTCGCAGGGCCCTTTAATATTAAGATATTCCCTGGTATGGATGTAAAATCACCAAAGGCTACGTTTTGGTTTTCGTTTGCTTCTTAGCGAAAGCCATGCATCTACAGCTTACCAGCAAAATTTTCACCCAAGCCTTTCTGGCAGCCTTTGCATGTTTTTTCTCCTGACGTGGAACTACGTGTGGTGTTTTTTTTGATAACGTAACAGAATTTCTAGGAGCATAACCTACTAAAACAAGATCAAGCAAATTTTCTCACCTTAATATGACAAAATCTTCTATCCCAACATACGTTTCAATATATCGAATGGCATTTTATTTCCGCTGGCGCGCCACACATGGGTGGCCTATGGGAAGCAGGGGTTAAAAGCACTAAATCCCACTTTAAGAAATAACCCTTGCTCAGCATTTTACTTTCGAAGAATTCACCACAATGCTTGCAAGAATAGAAGCTTGCCTTAACTTCTGGCCATTGAGTCCAATGACTGAAAATCCGGAACACTTATGTGCGCTTACACCAGGTCACTTTCTCATTGGAGCACCTCTGCTCTCACCCCCTGTACCTGACCTCAGTAAATAGTCGGTAAGTTACATAAGCCGCTGGCAGAAAGTTTTTTCACCACCAGTTCGCATGTAGATAAAAACGGGAGTACCTACAAGAAATGCATTACCGCATTAAATGGAAATACCCCGAGCGGAATTTCGCAACAGATGACCTTGTCGTTATAAGATGGGACAACCTGCCTTCACGAGAATGGCGTATTGGACGCATAGAAAAATTACACCCCGGCGATGAAAATAACATCAGAGTTGTTTCTATATGCACATCTTCAGGTCTTATTGTAAGACCAATTGTAAAACTAATCCCTCTCCCTTTTACCCAAACTGCTTAAAATATTATATTACCTCTACTTATTTATATTTTTTTTCTTCCAGTACTATGCCAAACCATTCCTGAAGTAAATCATCTCTTGAAGAAAATCATCGTCATCATAAAACCAATCTTCGTAAACTTCCTGACTGTTTCTTGCGTAAGAGAGATCACCTCTTAAGGACATGTCGCCGATTTTAACAGTTAAACGTCATTAGGAAACAACAAATTCTCAAAAAACACATGTATTGTAAAAACTGTCTGGCACATAATCATTCAATTCGCAAATGCCGCAGCTTTGACCGATGTCGCCAGTGTGGTAAATGACACCATTCATTATTGCACAGACACGGAAGACTTCAGATCATTTCACGCTGTAATGAGTCAGCCAAAAATTCGGTGAATATGACTCCGTCTGTGACTTTTTTGTAAGTTCTGTGACTTTTTTGCAAGTTTTATAAGGCTGAAGTTTGGAAATACATGGAGTAATATCAGAGACCTGCTAGACCCGTGTGCTGAACGTAGCAAGATTGCAAAATTCATTCCTAAACGTTACAATCTGCCAATTGAAAAATTAGGTTCAGATCGTTACTGCAAAATTTTTTGTAAACCTCATTTTGACGATCATTCAGTACTAGTAGTTACCTTCAAAATCGTCAGCGATTTGCCACAAATGCTTTGGTCAGACAAACAGACCGAAAGTTTGAACTAGATGAAACACTAGTTTTTTAAAACAAAACCAAAAAAACTATTTTTATTAAAACAGGGTGATGTAAGAAAAAAATAAAACCATTCATTAAATTAATATTCAATAATTTTTATTGATTTTCAGTGGTTAACATATTAGTCTTCAAAATCGATTGTTATTACACGCTACAAAAGCAAAACAAAAACATAGTTTTTTCTTCAAATAAACGAAAATTAATTTTAGAAACTTAAAAACACTCCTTGTGCAATACATAACTCACATGTTGATTTAATTATCCGCCTTTAAATTAGGTCATATCACATTTAATATAAAAAACAGCCTTCAAAAACGTTAGTGTTGCTGCAAAAACAAAACCTAAATTTGTTTCCTATATAAAAAGCAAAAAATAACTTTTTAGCTTAAAAATAAATTTTTTGGAACAAAACAATAAGATAACTTATTTATTATCCTGATAGTGGCAGTTAGAACATTCAAAAATAGCACGTTATAAACAAAAATACTGTTTACATGTGGCACAGCTGTAACGTGTTTTACGATTCTTTTTTAATGTACAGTATCCACAGCGACCAAGTCTACTAAAAGATGTCAATTTTTGTTCATTAATATCTCGCGACAGTGTTATAGTTTCCATGGAAAACATTAGCAACGCTTTTTGTGCCCACTCAGGATGAAGCCACTTTTCTCGAAAACGGTTCGGCGGAATTGTTGCACGGTTGTCAATTTTTGTTCATTAGTATCTCTATTTTAACAATGTATGGCCATTATGGGCGACGGTGTTATAGTTTCCATGGAAAACATTAGCAACGCTTTTTGTGCCCACTCAGGATGAAGCCACTTTTCTCGAAAACGGCTCGGCGGAATTGTTGCACGGTTGTCAATTTTTGTTCATTAATATCTCTATTTTAATAATGTATGGCCATTATGGGCGACAGTGTTATAGTTTCCATGGAAAACATTAGCAACGCTTTTTGTGCCCACTCAGGATGAAGCCACTTTTCTCGAAAACGGCTCGCCGGAATTGTTGCACGGTTGTCAATTTTTGTTCATTAGTATCTCTATTTTAATAATGTATGGCCATTATGGGCGACAGTGTTTTAGTTTCCATGGAAAACATTAGCAACGCTTTTTGTGCCCACTCAGGATGAAGCCACTTTTCTCGAAAACGGCTCGGCGGAATTGTTGCACGGTTGTCAATTTTTGTTCATTAGTATCTCTATTTTAATAATGTATGGCCATTATGGGTGACAGTGTTATAGTTTCCATGGAAAACATTAGCAACGCTTTTTTTGGCCCACTCAGGATGAAACCCCTTTTCTCGAAAACAGCTCGGCGGAATTGTTGCACGGTTGTCAATTTTTGTTCATTAGTATCTCTATTTTAATAATGTATGGCCATTATGGGCGACAGTGTTATAGTTTCCATGGAAAACATTAGCAACGCTTTTTGTGCCCACTCAGGATGAAGCCACTTTTCTCGAAAACGGTTCGGCGGAATTGTTGCACGGTTGTCAATTTTTGTTCATTAGTATCTCTATTTTAATAATGTATGGCCATTATGGGCGACGGTGTTATAGTTTCCATGGAAAACATTAGCAACGCTTTTTGTGCCCACTCAGGATGAAGCCACTTTTCTCGAAAACGGTTCGGCGGAATTGTTGCACGGTTGTCAATTTTTGTTCATTAATATCTCTATTTTAATAATGTATGGCCATTATGGGCGACAGTGTTATAGTTTCCATGGAAAACATTAGCAACGCTTTTTGTGCCCACTCAGGATGAAGCCACTTTTCTCGAAAACGGTTCGGCGGAATTGTTGCACGGTTGTCAATTTTTGTTCATTAGTATCTCTATTTTAATAATGTATGGCCATTATGGGCGACGGTGTTATAGTTTCCATGGAAAACATTAGCAACGCTTTTTGTGCCCACTCAGGATGAAGCCACTTTTCTCGAAAACGGCTCGGCGGAATTGTTGCACGGTTGTCAATTTTTGTTCATTAATATCTCTATTTTAATAATGTATGGCCATTATGGGCGACAGTGTTATAGTTTCCATGGAAAACATTAGCAACGCTTTTTGTGCCCACTCAGGATGAAGCCACTTTTCTCGAAAACGGCTCGGCGGAATTGTTGCACGGTTGTCAATTTTTGTTCATTAGTATCTCTATTTTAATAATGTATGGCCATTATGGGCGACAGTGTTATAGTTTCCATGGAAAACATTAGCAACGCTTTTTGTGCCCACTCAGGATGAAGCCACTTTTCTCGAAAACGGCTCGGCGGAATTGTTGCACGGTTGTCAATTTTTGTTCATTAGTATCTCTATTTTAATAATGTATGGCCATTATGGGTGACAGTGTTATAGTTTCCATGGAAAACATTAGCAACGCTTTTTTTGGCCCACTCAGGATGAAACCCCTTTTCTCGAAAACAGCTCGGCGGAATTGTTGCACGGTTGTCAATTTTTGTTCATTAATATCTCTATTTTAATAATGTATGGCCATTATGGGCGACAGTGTTATAGTTTCCATGGAAAACATTAGCAACGCTTTTTGTGCCCACTCAGGATGAAGCCACTTTTCTCGAAAACGGCTCGGCGGAATTGTTGCACGGTTGTCAATTTTTGTTCATTAATATCTCTATTTTAATAATGTATGGCCATTATGGGCGACGGTGTTATAGTTTCCATGGAAAACATTAGCAACGCTTTTTGTGCCCACTCAGGATGAAGCCACTTTTCTCGAAAACGGCTCGGCGGAATTGTCGCACGGTTGTCAATTTTTGTTCATTAATATCTCTATTTTAATAATGTATGGCCATTATGGGCGACAGTCTTATAGTTTCCATGGAAAACATTAGCAACGCTTTTTGTGCCCACTCAGGATGAAGCCACTTTTCTCGAAAACGGCTCGGCGGAATTGTTGCACGGTTGTCAATTTTTGTTCATTAATATCTCTATTTTAATAATGTATGGCCATTATGGGCGACTGTGTTGTAGTTTCCATGGAAAACATTAGCAACGCTTTTTGTGCCCACTCAGGATGAAGCCACTTTTCTCGAAAACGGCTCGGCGGAATTGTTGCACGATTGTCAATTTTTGTTCATTAATATCTCTACTTTAATAATGTATGGCCATTATGGGCGACAGTGTTATAGTTTCCATGGAAAACATTAGCAACGCTTTTTGTGCCCACTCAGGATGAAGCCACTTTTCTCGAAAACGGCACGGCGGAATTGTTGCACGGTTGTCATTTTTTGTTCATTAATATCTCTATTTTAATAATGTATGGTCACTATGGGTGACAGTGTTATAGTTTCCATGGAAAACATCAGCAATCGTTTTTTGTGATCATGGAAAACGCTTTTTTATAATTATTCTCTAAATACAAAAATGTTTTGTTTATTTATTTACAATTTAAATCAATTTTTCTTCTTCTAGATGCCAAAATTTATTCTTATTTTATTTTTTAATTCAAAATATCCAATCCCGGGGAATTTTACTTCCCGGTTTTTTTCCCCGGTTTTTAATTCCCAAAATCGACGCTATTTCTTCGACGCTATCTTGGCGCACGTAAATAAGAGTTGTAAAAATTGTTGTTCCTTTTAAATTCTTTCTTAAAAGTGTGTTGACATTATGTGTACAAGTCATATGGAATTTCAAAATTGCTATCCATATGTAATTTCGTGTGTATGTCGAAATCAATGTTTAACATACGGTTTTTAATTTTCATGTTCAAACTTGCATATGTTATGTACATATGACATAACCTCTTGTCGTCGAAAAGAAAATATAAATACTAAAACAGTGATGTCAACTATTAAATTTTTTTTGCGATAACTATTTAGAACTTTATATTTTAAGTTTAAGCACAAAGTTGTACTTTTTGTGTAAAGTTCGGTAAAATGAGAGTAAACAGAAATTATTCTCAATTGAAGACAAAAATGCTCAAAAGTACGGGAACACAAAAACCAAACTTCTATCCCAATTCAAGATGTCAACCAAAACAAACATGCGGTTCTTAATAGTAAACAAAAAACGCATATATTTCACATGTTCTTTAATTTATTTTAATATTTTGTGGGATAGAGCTTGTAAATAACACTTTTGGAAGACATTTGCGTGCATGAAATATAGAATATTTTGTATTTGCTACTATTTACTTTTTAACCAGCTGATTGCTTTTCAGTTTACACAATCTGGGCTGTTTCGTGCAGAAAGAAGAAGAATTTTATTCTCTCAAAAGCTCTCTCTTCTACCCAAACTTGTAGTACGGGAACAGTTTTCGGTAGTATTGGGATCCCGCGGGATCCCAAAATTGGGTACGGGAACGCACCTAATATATAGTAAAGGTCTGCACTTAGGTACTTGGCTATGTTCGTTTTTAAAAACACGAGATTAAAACTACAAGTTCTCCGGTACTTGGCTTAGTTCGTATAAAGTAAACCTTACCGATGTATTTTCATATTTCAAATTGTTAATTGCCATAATAAAGCAATTAACATACAATTCTTGATCATTGGTCATACATAAGTATGCAAGTGTTATTGATAAGTTGTAAAAAAGAATATTATTTCAAAAATTTCCATTGCAGAAAGGATTGTTGTAAAAAATTTCATTTTTCTAAAGTTTCGCAAAAAAAAAAATAAATCAGAATGCTAAAAAAATTTAAACTTCTAAAAAACCAACACATGATTATTAAAAACCAATAAGAGCTTATTATATCCAAGAAACCTTCTTTTTATTTGTTTAAAATATTTACATGTAAAATTTAAAATTATTAATTTTTCTCTTTACATAGATACATACAAATACTCAAAAATAATTGTTTAATACTCGTCGCATCAAAAAAGAGTGATCATGATTTTTGAAGTACACTTCCGCTAAGAAAAAAAAAATACCAAAAAGGAGGTAATAATTACTATATACTTTAGCGCTGAGTTTGGCTGACGTGGTTGTTGTATTTATGGAAATGCCTATATACAGCTAGGCCAAATCTAGAAATCTAGATTTAATTGTCTTAAAATTTTGAGTGGAAATTTTAAAAGTTAAAGTTAGCATCACTGAAAACATCTGTTGTTATGAGGTTTTACATATCAAATAAAGCGTGCTCTAAATAAAAAACTAACACATGTTATAACACATACGAAAATAACATATGTTATGTTGCATGAGGTTTACACTATGTGTATTTATTTACATATGGAAAATCTGACATTCCATATGACTTGTAGACATAATGTAAACACACCTTAAGATTCATGTGCAGCATATTTATTCTTTTCATTAAGTCTTAAATTTTATTTTTCAAAATTTGAGGCGTAGGGAAGAAATATAGATTTTCTATTTCTAACAAAATAAAGTTTGTTTAAAAAATATTTAAACCTCAAAATGTTTTTCATTCTTATGTTATTAAAATAAAACCCAGACAATCAAATTTTCACCAATCTGCAGTCTTATTCTGTAATTATCGTAACCTAATCTAATTCTTGATCGGTAAAAAGCTTAAAATAATTTACAGCAAAAGGTGTTAGAGAATAGCATTTGTAGCCAAAAATCGCTAAATGGATTTTTTAGATATTTAGCGATGGAGATTTAGCTTTAGCGATTTACAGAATGAGGCTCCTGGTATTATCAAAAAAATGAATGAATAGTAATATTACTGAATACTATAAGACGTTTTTTATAACCAACAAAATATTTTTATTAATCTTTTATTATTTTTATAAGAAACAACCTTTGATTTAAATATAAACTTTATGATATTATTTTGTAAAAAACTTTTTCTAAGTTTCATTTTTGTATTTTTTGCTGAAGATAAAAAAACATACATTTTTGTCATTTCTAACATCTATATCACTCAGTATAAAGCACAAAATATGCATGTTTGGTTGTTTGTCGAAAAAATTAAAGTACAAACTTTTTAACATACAATAAAATTAACTTTTGTCTAAAAATAATTGCTGTTTTATTAAAATTATTAATAGAGGCAATTTTGAGAGAAATGTAATAATTTTAAAAATTATGATCTGACATCACTGCTCCGAAATAAGTAATTTTATTTGTAGCATTCCAACAACATTGCATTTTGCTTTTCTTTTAAATAACGGTCACTATATTCTGCACGTTCAAAATTGCTTCCAATCTTGTGTAAAGTTAAAGAAATTTGTCCGTGCATAAAAAAACACAATACACGCACCAAACTACGACATTCAGAATGCCAAAAACAATAAAAAAATTTTTTTTTGTGAAATTTCATCATATGTGTGATTTATTGAACCACGTTTTAACAAATTCTGCCACAATGTTGGATGGGTATTTTGATAGTGTAGAGACCGTTTTGCTAATTTTTTATTACTTTTTTTATTATTTATGTGTGCGTCAAAAAAAAAACAAAAGGCATTAACAGGAAGAGCACTTTCCATTGGATTAAAAAATGTAGAATAAACAAGTAAGAGTGCTATATTCGGCTATGCCGATTCTTATGTGTATACCCTTCACCACATATGTACATCAAGTAAATGCAGTTACTTTAATCAAAAAAACAAATATTGGGGTAACAGAGAATTAGAAAATAAGAAAAAAATTTTACATAAAAATTTCATTGCCTTTCATTGGTATTTCCTGAAAGATTTCTTAAAAAGATTTTGACTGATATTGATATCTTAAAAAATATGGTACACATTCGTATTTTTCTATAAAAAGTTCAGAGGCCCATAAATCGGAAAAATGGGCGAGCGCCGATTTTTTCATTTGATGTTTTCTTTTGTTATTTTTTAAATCTCTATCGCCCCTTATGTTTGTTTTTTTTTATAAGAGGCTTGCGTGGTTATTTGCTTGCTGCTTTGAAGGACATTCTGATTTTCAATATCAAAATTTTAGCAACTATGCCTGATCGATTGGCGTATTGAAATTTTCATTTAGTGCCTTGACAAAACACACGTACAGATGGACATCGCTCAATCGACTTCGACTTGCATAAGAACTCAGAATCATTGAGGAAAAGAAGTAAAGAATGGAATGGAAACTCAACGCTTTAAGGTAACAGTCAGAAGGTTTTAAACCCGTTTTTAACTATTCAGCAACCAGTGATTAAAAAACGAATAATTGAGTATTCCGACCCTTGGATAACTCTTGTGCAACTGATTTATATTTATTGACAGAGTTTTTAGGTATCTTTTTTTACGCAGAACTTAAATGCAATTACCAGCTTTTAATTTATTTGACAACACAGCGTCTATTGCTCAGAACTTCTTTTCTACAGTCAGACAAAATATGAAGAAAAAATCCAAAACACAGAGTATGATATTTGGGAATAGGGTCGATTTCAGCATTTCAACTACAACTAGAACTCCACGTTCAATTTGTTTTTTGTGCGATGTTACTGTACTACTATAAGGATCAGCTTCATTAAGGTTCATTAGATTTACAAAAAAAGCATGTTTTTATATGATTTTAATCAAAAATCCTTAAAAAGAATGAAATGTTGTGATATATTAAGAAAAGCAACCGTAACAACAATTCTTGTAATAATAATTTAATTTCCTATGCGTCTTTACTTTACTGTATTTATCAAAACTATTAAAAATTTTGTGTACAATAATTCTTGAAAAAAACGACTTCAAAACCAGAGTTCAGAAAGTACACACATCGTACACACAATGTTCTAAACCAAACCATACATATATTTCTTCTCATAACAAACATATGTGTCTCTAAATTTTGAAAATTTTCGTACACATCCACGAATGTGTTTTAATAAAATATTAATTTGCGTACACGTACGGTAATGTACGGCTGTAGCTATTCTTTGAGTACGTGTACGGCTAAAAACGTACATGAAAGACAGAAAAGTTTGAATGTACACTAAAGCTCCGAATTGCGTCGCCCCAGTTTGCGTCGCTTTTTAAAAACTAGAAAAATTCGATTTGTGTCTTTGCAATTTCAAGTTGCATCGTTTTTACCTCGATTTGCATCATTTTGATTTCAATTTTCGTCATTTTGTTTTCGATTTACGTCGTTTTGATTTCGTGTTGCGCCGCTAAAAACGGTTAAATTTTTTTACTGCAGCATTGTGGATTACCGTTTTTAGCATTTGTAGTGCCTGCTTTAGCATCATTTCTGTCTTATAGAATGTTTACAACTTTAAACAACACTGATCCTCACCTGTGCGTTGAAAGATTTTCAAGTTGCGTGAAAAAAGGGCAATTTCTTATGTTTTTTATGTTTTTTCTTAATGTATTGTTTTGTTATTTCTTTGTTGTAATTAAAAACATTTTTTAAATAAATGAAACAAAAATAATTTTTTTTGCTTTTTTTGAATATTTTCCCCAATTAATTAAATTTCAGTGCATTTATATAGCAAAAGGTAATTCGATTTGCGTCGTCTCGACATGCGTGCGTTTCTCCGGTCCCAATTAACGACGCGAATCGGGGCTCTATTGTACTTTTTTCAGTACGTGTACGAAAAAAAGTACATGAAGAAATGAAAATAAATTCGTGTACGGACGGCAAAAAAGTACATGAACGATACACAACAAATTATCCATTAGCCATCGGAAAAACCTATTAAATGCAAATGAAAACATTTATTCATTTATTTTAAAAATTTTATTCATATTTTATTTATTTTATAATTCAGGGTACCGCAAATTTCCGTCCTTTCCCCTACCCTATTTCTTATTTTTCTTAAAGACCTTCTACGTCAGACTTCCAACTCTATATATTCTTTTGCAGATGACAGTAGCATGTGCCATTTATTTTCGTTTTGTAGTAGACCAAGCTTTCGGGAAATTGAGGCTATGAGAAAGTACATGGACGACACCCTTAATCACGACCTTTTGCTAATTTCCGAATGGGGCCTGTCGAAAAGGGTTCAGTTTAACGCTCATAAAACCCAGTTCTGTGTGCTTTCGCATAGGCGTACTGCTGAACATGCTACCTCATCTGTAATTATTGATGATATATATATTAAGGAATCAGAAGCTCTCGATGTTCTTGGCATGAAAATTCAATGCGATGTTAGTTGGAACAAGCATATTTTTCATGTCGCAAAATAAGCATTCAAGTGCCTAGGTTTTCTGAAACGGTGTAAAAAATACTTCACCCCATCTGATCGCCTTGCTATCTATATCTCCTTTATCAGACCGAAAATGGAAAACAGTTCTCATGTATAGGCCGGTGCTTCAAAGTCTATTTTGCAGTTACTCGACCGCGTGTAGGACAGAGCGAAGAAGCTCATCGGTGACAGTAGGGTATCCAGCTTTATTGACTCACTGGAGCGTCGACGCAATGTGGGGTGTATTTCATCGTTACAACAACGGAATGTGCTCTTATGAAATCAGGGAACTTGCTCCTGAAAACCGTAATTTTGTACGCGCAACGCGCTTTGCCTCAAGAGCGCATGCCTTTGTGATCGATCGGCCAGTGAATCCCACTACGCATTACAGAGAAAATTCTTTTTTTAGCCGAACAGTTCGTATGTGGAATAAACTCCCTGCAGAAGTCTTTTCTGCCACTTTCAATGCGCAAAGATTCAAATCTAATATCCACAAGCACTACTCCCTCTATCACCCTTCTCACAAACTAATTTCTTAGTTCTGGCACATGCATTGCAATAGTAAGGGTCATCTCCTGAGTGCTGGTTTTCATTAAAAAATATGTTTAATATACCATACATATAAATACATAAATAATAAAGCAAATTTTCATTAATGTTCAGTGTGCATATATTTATCCTGGTTAAAACTATTATTTCTTTGGCGTGTCAAAAGCAGTGGAAAACAATAAACGAAAAAAATTTTGTTTTAATAAATTCGCTGCATTTAGTGAAGAAACAAAAAAAAATTACCTGTCTCGTTGAAACCTTCAAAAAAGAACTAAGTGCAGGAAATAATGCAAATTTTAAACGGCATTATAAATTAATACTGTTGCGAAAATTCTTTATTTAGGTCATAAAAAGAAATAAAAATATTTGTCACCGGCAAAGTAAAACGAAGTGATCTATTGTGTCTGTGTCAAATAACAATCATCATGTGTCTCAAATAATAAATGCGTAGTAAAGAAATATTCTACTAACAGATGGAGGAAGTTCTGATATATTCAAGAGCCTTAACATTGGGTATATAAAAGCAACGGCCATACAGACTGATTCATTCTTACTGAAAACGTCAACCAGTGAAGATCTTGTAGTAAAACACTGGTAAAGTTGCCATCGCGTATTTTTGTGAATGAGTAAATAATCGTCAAATTAAGGTGTAATTTAATTAAAGTAGTAATTTAATTAAAGTATTAAATTTGCAATAAAAGAACTCAATAAAATAAACGTAACAATACCTAACATTTACAAAAAAAAAGAAAAACCCTAAAATGTTGCACTCGACTGGTGTCAAAAAATATACTACGGCTTCGTATTTTTGACGATAAAGATTTTTTAAAACGATTATAAAAAGATTTTTTAATCAGCCCTACGAGGAAAATTCCAAAAAATATTTCAAATATTCTTGGTGATACTAATCAAGAAATAAAAAGAGCTATAGCGAAGATAGTTGAAAACAAAATGGTTTGCTTAAAAATTGATGTCGCCGGTCGGCAAGACTAGCATATTTTCGAAGTAAACATACATTAAAGTTTCATAAAGTTTAGTTTTGTACACACAGCTCAATATTTGATAGAGGAAATATTGAAATGTCTTGAGGAATATAACATCGACATGAAGCAACCCTATCGACAATGGCGCCAACGTAGTAAAAGCTTCAAAGCTACTACATGAATTGCAGGAAGATAATATAACGACGGCGAAAGATGGTGAATTAGACAATACAAAAACATATGAAGCAATTGAAAGCCAACTCTCCTCAGTATTGGTTCGTTAAGCAGCGCACACGATACAGCTAGCGGTATATGATGTTATAAGAACTTTGGAAATAGAAATCAAGGATGTGCGAGATGTTGCTAAGAAGATCCGAACTATATTAAGAACAGGAAATCAGGATATCAGCCTACTATGTCAGGCTAGATGGAATTCTTAATATGACATGATTATTTCAATATTACGTCTCAAAGAATATATTAATGAACTCGACGCCTTTACAAATATATCTATCGATTGGATATTTGTAGAAAATTTTGCTACTACATTTAAGCCATTGGCTGAATGCACAAGGCATATGCAAAAAGAGTAATATATTCTTGCGGATTTTTTTCGCGACTGGCTGAAATGGGAAATACACATTCAAGATATGATCCAAACAAACCCGTATGCAGAGTCTTTGCATCAAGCAATTGTAATAAGGAAACGTAAACTTCTTGAACACAAAGCCTTTGTCGCTGAATCGTGTTTCGACCTTCGCCTTAATTTTCAAGGAACGCCACTACTTACCAATGAAAAAAAAACTCCAATGGTAGGCTTTAGTTTTAACAAAGAAAGAAATAAAACAATAATAATAAGAATAATAAACGTTGTTATATTTTCAGGTTTACTTAATACAGACATTTAAAATTATTAATCAAACATCGCATTCGACATCTTCGCAAGAAGGATATAACTTCGTTAGATAATACTCTAATTACGTCAAGTCAACCTACTCCTAAATACATCGCATTTAACAACACAAAATCAAAATTAATGTATTGGAATATTGGAAACAAAGCTGTCAAACAATTAAAATTAAGCCATCTTGCCGAAGTGGTACTTGCTGTACCTGCAGCACGTATATGTAGAACGTATCAGTTTAAGATCTAAGTTATCAAAAAAGTCTACTTCTAACATATTTATAACAAAATTAAACTTTAATTTGCTCGACTGCTTAAACCTTAAAATAAAAAACAGTGAGTAAACAGAGTTTAATTTTGTCCGAAACAGAAAAATTCCTATATGTACATATTATATTTATAAAACAAAAAAAGAAAATTTATATAATTATAAATACATTTTCTTAAACAAGTGTTTTCATTTGAATTTTATAGGGTTTTCTGATCGCTTATGGATTATTTTTTGTCTATCGTACATGTACTTTTTTGCTGTCCGCACATGTAGTTATTTTAATTTTTCATGTACGTTTTTCCATACACAAATTTATTTTCATTTCTTTATCTAAGTTTTTTCTGTACTTTTTTTCCGTGCACATACTTAAAAATAAAGTACGCGCAAACTTCTCTGTTCTTCATGTACGTTTTTAGCCGTACACGTACACAAAGAATAGCTACAGTCGTACATTCAAGTGCGTGAGCGTAAATAAATATTTTAATAAAACACATTTGTGGATGTGCACGAAAAATTTCAAAGTTTAGAGACACACATTTTATGAAAAGCAAAATATGTACGGGTTGGTTTTAATTGTGTGTTTTCCATTTATGTACGAGAATTTTGTACAGTGAGTGTACTTTTCTGAACTCTGTTCAAAACAGAAAAACTTTAAATCAGTATTTTTTATATGTCATACAACAAAATATGAATGCAGATTAAACAAGAAAAATTAGCATTTATTTGGTCGCACTTAATTTTTTACTCTTTTTTTATGCTAAGGGTTGGTCTATACCTGTTTAAAAGATTGGCCATATACATCATATTACAATCATTAAGGCACCATTTAATTTCTAAATTAAAATATTGTTACGTTTATTTAACTTATAAACGTTTATTTTATTGAGTTCTCTTATTGCAAATTTAATACACAAAATTTAATTGCTACTTTAATTTAATTACACTTTAATTTGACGATTATTTACTTACGATTAGTACACAAAAATACGCGATGTCAACTTTACCACTGTTTTAGCTGTTTTACCAAATTTTCTTCACTAGTTGACGTTTTCATTAAGAATAAATAAGCCTGTATGGTCGTTGCTTTTATATACCCAATGGTTAGGCTCTAGAATATATTAGAACTTGCTCCATCTGTTGGTAGAATATTTTTTTACTACGCATTTATCATTTGAGACACATGATGATTGTTAATTGATTCCAGAACATTCCATTATTATTTTGAATTTATTTATACATGCTGTGTATTTTTTATTAGTCGTTATGTAGGTGATTCTGTAGTTGTGCGTTGCGTTTATTTTTTAATTGCTTTATGTTAGTTGTTTTTGTTTTGTTATTAAGAAGTTTTTGTAGAAACTTCTGGCTATGTTAACAGACACAATAGGTCATTTTGTTTTACTTTGTTGGTGACAAATATTTTTATTTATTTTTATGACCTAAATAAAGCAGCTTCGCAACAATATTGATACTTATTATTAATATACTTGATATAGCAATGGACATTCCATCTAATTTTTAAGTATTTGTATATAACAGTTCAAACGATAGTGAATTATATATCAATTTATTTCAAATGAGGAAACACTTATTTATTTCTAAATTCAAATTTTATGCTTGTTGTTATAGCGGACTTAACAATACAGGTTCTTTGTAAATTTCAGCTGTCCGTCTATATTGGATCATAAGTTTGGCCACATACATCAACCTACGTCCACCCTTTAATTTCCAAAAAATTTTATATTTGTTTTTATAGTGGACTCTGCAAAAAAGGTTCTATTTAAATTTCAAATATCTGGCTATAATAGTTCAGAAGTTCGGCTACATACATCAAATTACATTAACAATTGGGATACCCTTTAATTTATAATTTTAAACGCTTATACTTATTATTATAACAAATAGAAATCGATATTCTGTCCAATTTTCAAGCGATTGTTAATAACGGTTCAAAAGATATAAGTCAATCTATGTCACTTATGGGGACACCCTTTAATTTTAAGATTTATTTTTTATTTTGTATGCCGTATGGGAACACTCTTTAATATTCAAGATTATGAACTATTTTTTAAACAGAACCAAGCTGTAAGCATAATCTATTAAATTACAAAAATTTTTCAAAATCGGCAGTCGAATTTATAACTTTCTTCTTTTTTTGAAGTCGGTTAAAAATTTGAGTTGTCTACTACACTTTTAATTTTTAATAATAGAAATAAAAAAACTTTTCTTAAGTCGTAAGACATCAAGAAAAATTGTTATTTGATATTTTTGAATTGAATAATTGATAACTAATAAATTTTTATTCCAAATAACTTTATTAAAATTATTGTGGAGAGAAAAAAATAAAAAGTGTGGAAACTTGTTTGTAAATACGCTGCATATACATATGTATTTGTGTTTTTTCAGATTCAGTAAATTTTAATTTAAATTTCAAATGTCTAGCTAAAACGATTTCAGAGATAGAGTTCTGTGATGCACAAACATACATTGTAGCAAAAACAATAAGATACGTTTTTATTATTTGTGTACGGAACCCTAACTTTTATATGCCGGTCTTCGACACATATGAATTTATTTTTATTATAACTCGCTCGCAAAACTTACACAATTATCTTTCGAAATTAATAATTTAAATTTAAAAAGGTTTCTTAAGAATAACTATTTATCATAAATCTACTTTTAAGCGTACTCTAATGTGGCTTTTAAACATAGTAGGCAGCTCTAATTTATCTAAAGGGTGTTTAAAATTTTCCTGACATGATGAGGTAAACAATCAATCAAATTGGCCCTAGGAATTTTATTTATTTAAATTTTTTTTATTTATTTAAACTTACTTAAAAACGCTAAATTTGATGATAATTTAAATTCATTGTGTTAACTGTCTTTCATATTGTTAAGAATTTCGCTAAAATCAAGAAGATTTATCCATTAAAATACAATAATTATACAGAAAAAATAGTGTCTCACTGGTGTTGAAAAAAATAACAAATATACTGTGTGTAAATCAAGCATAAAAATATTTATTTCATTCAACACAACACTTAAAGCTCTTGATTTATTATTTGTTATTTCTTAAATCCTCATTTACTGGTTCATTACAGATGATAGTAAAAAGAAAAATAAGGAAAGAAAAATTAAAACTTGGATATTTGTAATAAAACAGAATAAAAACTAGTAAGAAAGTTATATTCGGCTTGGTCGAATCTTACATGCCCTTCTATATAGTTATTTTAATTTAAATATTATTGCCATACGATGCTTCCCAATTTTATTGCAATATAACAATTAAAGGTAAAAAAATCAGTAATTTATAAAAAAACCAAAGTTATATTGTGTAATATAGATATATATATATATATATATATATATATATATATATATATATATATATATATATATATATATATATATATATATATATATATATATATATATATATATATGTATATATATATATATAATAACAGTTTGTTTGTTAGACTTTTTTAAGCTGCTTTTACAATTTTTTTATACATATTTTATACTGAATGTGTTCTTAATAAATGTTAATTTAAAATCTGATCTATACTTTGTTACAAGGGGAATCAATAACAAGTGGCAATGGCGAATTCATTAATTGTGGCCTAAACCTGAAATGTATAATGTGTTTAATTATATGTATAATTTATTTTATATGGTGTTTGACATTTAGCGTTCTGGCGAAAATTAATGAATTCGCCATTGGGATCACCTAGTATTGATTCACCTTGTTTCGTTACTTTAAAAATCCTAAAATAAAGGTATTTCCGTAATAACTTTTTCGTAACCAAACCAAGACAAACAAAAAATTCCTTGTGTTAATAGAGTAACTTTGCTTATAATTAAATTTTAAAGTCAGTTTTACAATAAAGCAAACAAAAAAAAAATTATAATAACATGAAAAATACAAGACTGGAAAAACATAAGAAACCGTTAATGGACGGATTTTACTGATTTTCTTATCTTATTCCTTAAACTATTCAACACGAATAGACGGATAACGGTAAGCCAACTGCCCTATTAAAAACGGAGTAAACAACTTATATATAGCCTTTCTTTCTCTTGTGAAGGTCTTAAAGTGCCACCTCTTCAATTGTAGTGGAACATATTCACGTTAATAATGATTGCAAGACTGTGTCTGTGCGTGTTTATATCCTTTACCGTTGTTTTAAATACTTATATTTGTTCCTACCACTTCTTATTAGAGTTTGCGTTTATTCCAACCAGTTACTTTTTAACCAAAAGTATTTCCCATGTTGTGTTTTTTTTTTTTCTTTCCAAGAATAATAAATTTCTATTGAAACAGAATTATTAGAAAATAGACACATTAATTTTCACCTTTATCAGAAAAGAAATCTGAATTATAATTTATGTAACTTAAAAGTATCCGACAAAAGGACTAAATATGAAGCTTAAGTCAAAGCACATAGTTTCCACCGTTCTTCTATGCGTGCTAACAGCAACAAGTATTTGCAAATCTAAAAAGAAAGAAACTCAATGGCAGGACGAGAAGATAAATGGAAGGACTATAGATGAAAGAAAGGCGAATTATCATCCTCATCTTTTCAAAAGTACAATTTTTATATGTGCTAGCAAATTGTTAAGTTGTTTTATAGTTTTCTTTTTGTTGTAATAATACTACCTTCAGCCGTTAAGTTAATGTGCCTGCTGTCATGGGCTGTTGTAATAAATTGCTCTTACCTTTGGTGCAGTTTTAAGTGTGGTGAGTTTAAAATAAATAGTCGCATTTGTAAATTTCCATAATTTATAGTTTTTGCAAAATTAATGCCCCTTAATTTCTGTGTTTTATTATTTTTTTTTTTTTCAAACAATCACTTATTTAATGTTTTATGTGGTAACTTAATTTTTCTTGAAAGTTTCTTCTCAAAAAAAATAAATAATGATTTATTATTAATTCTACCCTTTGGGCACTTACGGTATCACACTTAAGAAGTACTTACTACTCACCGCTCTACATAAGAAGAAGTGTTATTGTCCTCAAAATCATTGTAAGATGTGAATATACCACCAGCTTCTGTTCTCCGATATTAGTACGTCTGGCATGGTCACACAGCTCAATAAATTTTTATTTAGTTTGTAGTTTACTTGTTAGCAGTTTATAGGTAGCAGACGCTATAAATTGTTCTAGAGCTCGTATCGCTTTTACCGCAAATGGCTAAAGTTTATAAAACAATAAATTCAAAAACTATAGGGAGTCCCCAAGAAAAACGTGAATTTGGCAAAATAAAAACTTGGTTATATTATTAGCTTTAAAATATTTCACTGTAAAAAGATTTAAATAGTTTTGATTTAAACAGACTGATTGCTTTTTTATTTACGTTTTGTACTGAATTTCAGAGCTTTCTTATCAGCTCGTTGCTTGACTCTCGCTATGTTTTTGTTCCTAAAGTTATCTGAAGGATTTCATTGGTGGTAATTTTTGAATAAAATTAAGGAGAAATTTTGTTGGCAATTTCACTTAGGGACTAAGCTTTTAGTGTTTTACGTTCAAAAAGGTCCCTGCCGAATTGGCAAATTTATTGTAAATATATGAACAGCGGGAAACGTGTTTTAAAAGAGCGAGAATAAGATTAAAATCTTATCTTATGGATTGGATACTTGTGGTATGTGGAAGGTTTTAAAGGGTTGCTGTATTGCAACTGATATGGAATATTCTACAGACTTTGATGTTGATGACATCAACAGTTATTTAATGTAGCTGTTCCTGATGATAATAATTTGATTGATTTTGATTATTTCCTTAACGACAGTGAGTATTTTCCTTTAATTGTGTGTGTGTGAAGTTGAAGTGTTTAATGCTATGTGTTTAGTTCGTTCGCAGTCAAAGGTACTGATTTATATACGGTTTCTTAAAATTATTTTTTCAGATATTTCATGTGGTATTACGGTGAATATCAAATTCATTTTGACTTCGCCCTTCTTCGGTTAGGAAAAAGGGTCTTTTATTGTACCTATACCAATAAAAAAGTTGTTCATGGTATAAAGGATTTAAGAACTATATATTTTTCCTTCGTTATTAAAGTAGTTGAGCACTAAAGAATTAGATTTTGTGTCTGAATTAATTTCGTCGTGAGCATAGTAGTACTTGTTTGCTATTGTATTTGAGTGATGATGCTTGTCGCAGCTTAAATTGCGAGTAATTTGATGGTAATGGTATCCGCGGATTTGGCTTAGGAGTTTAACTTTACCAATTTTGCGTTCTGATTCTCTACTTCGGCTTGCAAGCATATTTCGTCCCACCTTTTTGGCAAGTTGGTAATTCTTTTTCTAACTTGCGCACTTCTTGTTGCGTGGTGTTCCGCAAGGTTTGGTTTTACGTCCACTAATTTTTATTTATCTGTTAATGATATTTTCAAGACTGGACTTCCTTTGATAAAAATGATTTCTTGCAAGCTGCAATGGACCTCTGATAACTGGTTGACTGTAAAATACTACATATTAGTATCTCTATTGGCGAGTTTAACATTGATTTTGTTAATACATTGCAATGCTTAGGTATTTACATTGCTTTCCTTACTTTAATTATCATATTGATCGCATTAGTTTAAGTTTATTTTTGACATTTTATGCAGTCTTTGTTCTATTGAAGCTTACAACCTCTTCATAACAAGCCGCATAGTCTACATTATTAAATTTATATTAGGTTCTGTAGTTTTATAATTTCTAGAATAAAACGTGTTGTAAAAATAAAAGTGCGTTTTGTACAAAATATTAGTAATTAAAGACATATGTATATCTAATGCGATATGTTTTTTAGGTTACTCTTCTGGAAACCTTATTTTATATTGTATTTTGCTGATGTTCTACAAGATATTTCAAGCCAGATTGACTATTAAACTACGGTCTTAATTCATATTTTCTTATTCATAAAGGAATCGCCAAATTGTTTACCCTAGTATAAGATGATCTATCTTTGAACGACCATTTATTATCAGAGTTGCATGCTATTGAACTACATCTATTTCTTATACGAACAATGTTTTTCGATTAAAAGTTTTTAGCTTTTTAAATGAAGTATGGACTTTAACTTGGTTTTTATTAAAATTTTTACTTAAATATAATAAAGTAAACTTATGACGGTCAAATTGGTAAAATAAGGGGACTATTATATTTTATTAATTGTTATTCATAGTTAAATTTTATTTTTCAATGTTACATAAAGCGTTTCATTTCTACTGCTGAGCAAAATACTAAGGATATCGCTTTGCAGTTATGTTGTAGTTTCTTACACCTATTGATTAGACTGTTTGCGTTCTTTGTTTCTAACATTTATTACTATTATAATTTTTTGTTTTTGACAGGGAGCCAATTTTTATAAGGTTATCTATTTTATGTATGTTTATAATAAATAAAGTGCAAGCGTTAAAAGCCTTCTTTACTAAAATTAATTTTATAAGCCCTTAATTAGAATTCTTATTGAGAAACGTTTAAAAACGCGAAATTATTGAAATCGTTTTCAGTAGTTTTGTAGTTGTATGTTGACAACACCATGTCATATTAAATGTCAATTTAATGTTGCTCACAACCAAGGCGAATTCACATAAGGTGGCAGCGCGGCTACAACAATACAACAATAAAAAGAAAAACAGGCACTTAAGTGTATGATAAACTTTAGAACACACATAATTCCTACACTTTTTTCTTACCCTTTTCAATAACGTTTTTACTAAGAATCGTTTTTTAAATTGATTTAAAAGTCTTTTTACCATTCTTTTTTAAAGAATAATAAAAAAAGAAATTTTGTTATATAAAATGATTCACTTTTGACAGCTATTTTACACATTACAAAATTGAACAAAAAATTCTCAGCTGCCGTAACGATGCCACCTGTTAAAATTAATTCGCCTTGCTCACAACAATAAAACAAATGTCTAAATTTTATTTGTGTACCCTTCACCACAGGTCGAAAAAAGCTATATCTAAGTTTGTTATTCCGTTTGTAATTTCTACAGTATCTATTTCTGATCCCATAAAGTAAACACATATTATGAGTTTGCATAATGAAGTCTGTCTAAGGCACTAGAACCAATAGAGAAAATTTAATTACGCCAATCGATCAGCAAGATTAGTCCATCTTCTTCGAGGCTGTGAGCAAAATACCACGTCTGAATGTTGCTTCTTTATATTTCTTCCCGCAAAACTCATTTATTTCTAAGCAGATTTTGAAATTTTTTTCTTTATTTGAAAGAGTTCCTATCTTAAAAACATTTCATAGTTTTAAAAAATAAAGGTTGTCCCCATACAACATCCATGTTCTTAACGTATACCATATACCGTAAAAGCATCTCTTTAAAATTTGAAAAAATTTCATATCATTAAAGCTCCCAATAGCAAAAAGTAATAATAAAAGTCTAAAAATAAAAGGGAGCCCAAATAGGTTGCAAACATTTACCTATGTATATAAGTAGGTCTATCTTTTGAACAGTATTAGACAAACACTTGAAAAGTGGACAGAATGTCTATTACTATAACCGTTATAGTAACAAAAATATACATATATTAATATTAAAAATTTAAGTAGCCCAATAGTTTATTTAATTGACTTATAGGGTCATACTTTGAACAGTTATCATTTGGGAAAATTATTCTAAGATACTGTATTTCTAAATTCGCTATAGCAATAAGCATAAAATTCGGATTTGACAATTACAGGATGTCGCATGACTTAATGTAATTTAAATTATGTGACGAAACTTTTGAACCGTTACAGATACAGGGCTTAAATCTGCAAGGAACATGTATGTTAAGTCTGATATTACAACAAGTAACAATTTGAATTTACAGGTGTTCCTGTAATTGTCGTTATTTGAAATATATGGGCCTATCTTTTGAACCGTTATATACAAGCACTTGAAAATTAGACAGGATGTCTACTACTTTGTCTGGTATAGTCAGAGGTATAAATATTTAAGATTATAAATTAAAGGGTAATCCAACCTTTTGAACCGTTATACACAGATGGGTGAAATAAACAAAGAATTTGTTTTGTTGTTGTAGCCACTACAAAGAAGAGGGTGTTTCTATGATTATTGTAATTTGAACTTTATGTCCCTATCTTTTCAATCGTTATATAAAACATTGGTATAATAACAAGTAATATTAATCAAAACTATAAATTTAATGGTGTTACAATAATTGATGTAATTTAATGTATATGGCCAAAAAGTTGAGCAATAATGGGCAGACGGGTAAAATTTACAAAAAATCTAAGGGATAAGTCGCTTCAACAACAAATATTAAAATTGGATTTATAAAATAATGGGTGCCCCTACATTTAAAGTACTTTGATGTATATTACCATACTGTTGAACAGTTGTAGACAGAAGTTAAAATTAAAAAAAAAATTATTTAAAAATTAAAGGGTGTCTCAATATTTAATGCTATTTTATATATGCTGCCAAACAGGAATACAAGTGGAAGTTTCTGGGACAACAACTCTAAGCAGAACATACAATTTTTAACAGAAACATTTAATGGTAGGAAAGAATTTCCTAGGCCGATTTATATGTACGTGTGTGGAACTAAGAAGATATACATACCTCAGGTGTCGGAAATGGATATTGTAGAAATTATAAACGGAAAGAAAAACTTAGATAACCTTTTTTTCACCTGTGATGAAGGTATAAAAACTTACATGATGCAAAAATTAAATTTATTATTTTCATTGATGTTTTTTATTAATATTCTTATTCTCATTTTATTGTTAACAAGTTTAGAGGCAAATATGCTTTTAAAAACAGAAATATCAACTTATTAGAGGCTTAAAGAAGGGTAACTGATACTTAAAGTATTAGAAATTTATCAACGCCTAATAAAAGCATAAAAATGTTATTTAGCTTTTGTGAATACTACTCTAGCGATTATTTTTTATTAACCTCCTGTCAAATAGTTTTAAATTTTTGTAAATAAGACTGTTAGTATTTAATTAGAAAAAAAATTTATTTCGCCATTTTAGTTGAATAAAAAAGAGGTTGTTCCTTGGTAATATTAAGAAATTATTTCCTTTCTGAAGGCTTTTATATTACTGTTTTATATAAATAAATAATTGAACCTTACACCTAAACAGAGTGCGTTAACAATAAATGCAACTTATTCTAGCTTAGAGTTGAAACCTAAGGCAGATTCAACTTTAGCCGACTGGAAACAGAGGTAGATACGCTGGGGAAAATTTTTTACGCTCTGAAGTGTGGTTAAAATAAAACTTAAGCACCGTCTGATAGATGATAATTATAAAGACTATTTTCAAACCACAACAATAAGCCTTTAAGCCTTTTATCTAAATGGTGATTTCTTCACTTTGCTTCTTAAATCAGAAAAAATCAATGCATTGACTTCTACAATTCCTTCTTTCCCTAATAATCCCAAACGGCCGCATTCTTTTTGACACCATTTTTAAAATAGATCTAAATGTAATCTCTAGTAATTATTCTACGCATTAGTGAAGTATGTCTATAAACTGACTTGTATGTCAATTTTTTCAGAAAACTTAGCCCTACGAATACCTGAAGATGAGGGATTTAAATTTAGAAACTTTGAAGAAAACATGAATTTTTTCATTACGGATCAAACACACCCATTATGGAACAAAAGAAAATTTTCTCTGCTGACGTCGACTAGCTTCTAACTGATAGGAGAAAAATTCGTAGAGAGTGGCAACGTCATAAATATTCTTTACTTAAATGCAGGCGTGCAATGGAAAGATTTTTACACTTTGAGTTAAGCTGATTAAGAAGAGCCTCCCAATTCATCAACAGACAGTGATAAGCACTTATTGATCGTCCCTCAATTTTTTGCATCACTATGATTTGATGGCGGAAAAATTGTAAACGTTATTGCTTATTTGGATATTAAATAATCCCCTGCTATCGACACTATTAAAACAAAAACATTTGGACCTGCCCCGTATAACATCAAAAATAATGACTATCATATTTAATTTCAAGCTCAAGAAAAATAAAAAGTTGAGGCTATTTTGTTTTATAAAATATTATTTTTTAATGTCTTGTTAAAAAAAAAATCTTTTGAGGAGAAAAAAACTTTCCTCTGCTATTCATCGATGTTTCACAAGCTTTTGATAAGTCGTTCCATGAAGGTGTGATAAATAAACCGATGAATAATTTATCCGAAAATGGTTCTAAATTGCTGGAAAGTTTTTTAGCTACATGCAAATTCATATTAAAAACAACGAGAGTTCTTTTGTTTCATCAACCAATTTAAGCCAGAGTTTCCGATATACTTTAGATTTGGCAACAGATAACAGTATCCACGCTTCATCTTTAGCTGATCGTACACAATACAGAAACGTGCAAATGGGGAATAAAAGTAAATAAGCAAAATTTTCTCCACATAACTTTTTCTCTACGTAAAGACATATGACCAGCTTTTGCTCTGACCTCCAAATAATACCAAAATAATAATAAGAATACACCTTAATCTAGAAAAACATCATTGACGTAAAGCTAACAGAAATGACACACTGAAAGTAGTTTAAGTAAACTGGCTTATTGGCAGGAACTCAACTATTGGCCTAGACTGCAAACTGCTGCAGAATTCACAAATGGAGATCTGCTTCAGCTTTAACTGTAGAAAAAATTCAAAGCCTATAAACTAAAATGCTGATAGTTAACACTCTGCACTTCTTATGTGATTTTTTTTTTTTTTTAAAGAAGTTTTACATAAGGCAACAGTACATTCAAAAACTACGCTGTTTCTTGTTTGAAGAAGTTTTAAATACTTTAAAATCTTCTCACCCACAACATCCTCAGCCATAGAAAATACACTCGTTTACAGATAACGGTCACTGGAACACTTAACCGAATGTAAAAACTCGATGCCAAATTTGACACTTCCTCTAGCAGTTTCTGGTCTTAATAAAATAAATTTAGGTAATAAGATTTGAACTAATGTCATTTTAATCTAAAATGAAGATTCAATAATTATTTTATGAGGAAAAAAGATGAGGATAATTATGTGCTGTTTATAAGTTTATAATCATTCAAAAACATGTGGTGGGCAAATATAATTGTGGTTGGTTGGCATATATAACGTACGCCTCTTTACGGTACATGAATGACTCGTCAATGTAGTTTTTAACAGGATTCGTTAAAATCTCTAGTTTATTATATATCGTAAAATCTGTAGCATGCAACTAAAGAGAAAACTCCTTTAGCGGACATGAGTTAAGTTCACGCATGCATTTGTTATTCCTGCTCTGGCTCGTCGGCAATCGGGCGGGGCTATGAACTTAACGCTAGATGGAAAAAGGCTACATACGATAAATATTTTATTTGTATGCGTAATATAAATAAATTAAATTCTACTATAAACTTAATGAAGCCAAACCTAGAGGTGGAAATAAATAAGGGTTTTTAATTTGATCATTGATTGATCATAAGATTGTACATTAAAATGGCCAATTATTGCATCTAATAGTACATTGCTTAAAGGTGTAATTTGGCAATGTAAGGCCCATCCCAACAGTGATAAACTATAAATAGTTCTAAAAAAAATTTATTTCAGAAGATCCCAATAGACAATTTCTACAACTATCTAGCCCCTTCTTGCCGCAAGAATCAAAACTTTTATGTCTAACAATGCATATTAAATATTTTATTCATAATAAAATATATGTATTGAAATTAATTTATAGTTATTATAATCAAAAATTCATGTTAACTAGCTCTTATCGATATATTTATAAAAACATTATTATTCATTATTTTGATGTTCTTATATCAAAATATAAATGCAATACGATTTATATGTATTTATAAATATAGTTTTAGGTTGCTAATAATTCAAAAAATAAGGTTAAAAGTTAAGTAAGTTTTAATTTTGCACCCTGTATATTGAGTGTAAAAATTAAATAAGATGCATAAAGCAAAACTAAAAGTAGGTCATATATGTAGGTCAGTTACGCAGAATATATAAGTAAAAAGAAAAGAAATAAATGAAAATAAAAAAATATCAAAGATAAATAATAAAACAAATGTTCAATTTAAATGATAAATGATCAATATTAAAAAATTAACCGTTAATCCAATTTTCACTTTATATCTCTTACATATAATTTTAGTATTGTTGCTTTTTTTTTCTTTTTGATTAAATTCTTCTTCTTTTAAATAATTTTTTTCTTTTTAATGTTAATCTTTTCTTTCTGTTTTTTTTTTCTATAAAAGGAAGCATCAATTTACTTATATATATAATAAATTTTTTTTATCACACAGCACCAATAAAAATATTCATTTCGAAAAAAAATGCACTTGAATAATAATATTATTACTAACTCTCTTTTTAATTAAACGATTTAAGCGGCGCTGCGATAATTATATAACTGATTTACAAAAAAATGAAAAACATTTTATAACTTACATTAAGTATATTGGTCTCATTAGTCTCCATCGATGAATGGCCATTCAGCAATGCGGGAGCCGTGTGTTGAAGAGAGAAAGTAATATTTATTTGCTAAATTTATTTGATGTGATCAACGAATTTTGCTTAAAACCCATTCTTTGAAAAAAAATCAGCAACAAATTTTAAAAACAATATATAATTAACAATTAATGTATAAGGGATACTTAATATGTAGTTTCTAAAATAAATTATGTACAACTCGTTTCCCAGCGAACCGTTGATTGCTAATACAAGATAATTCCATGTAATACTGCTAAGCATGCAAATATTAAATTTAAATGATTAAATTTTTGTGACTTTGAATCCTGGTTCAAACAATATTTCATAAATAGTCTGTGCACTATTAATCTAAATATGGTGATGCTTTTGGTGGCTTTTTCAGCAATATAATAATTTTTTAACCTCGTGTTTTTCATTTGTCTGATTAACCCTTCAAAAAGAATTTCAAAAGACCGAAATTAAAGTTCATTAGTAGATGATAGGTAACGTATTAGAACATAAACCACATTCTAGGAATGGTGCCAAATCTGCAAAATCATTTTTAAAATATAATGTAATTAACCTTATGAGTTTATTTGTTTATTAAAATTAAAGTTAACCCTTAGGATATGGAACCGAAATTTAGATTTTTGTATTTCTTTGTTGTTGAAGGCAGTAAATTATTTAGGAAAATTGCAGTTATTTTTATTTTTTGGAAAAAAATTATTATATTTTGACTTTGTTAAACGACTAAACTTTGAAAATGTAAGAGATATAATACTAAGCCACGTTTTTATTTTTGGAAGTCACGCCCACGGAGGTATGTCTTCTGTTCTCACTACGGAAGTTAAAAGAATGTGGATTCGCAAGCTGAGAGGTATATATCAGCTTTTACTTCTACATATTAAATTACTTAATTAAAGCTGGCACAACATGTAAAATAGCTCACAAATGTGATCAGATGTTTTGTGAACAATAACGTATTACCTGTCGCATATGGTGAGATCATATTAAAGAACTACAGTGGGAAAAAGTAATTTTTAGAAAATATATAAAATGTTTTTTTTCTTCCTTTTTTTTAACAAGTAATGGTTTAATAATGTTATTTAGGTAATATAAATTTTTTTATACTTATGATTTTCACATATTTCGAATGCTATCATTACGCTATGCCAGCACTTTACAAATCTGCATAATCAAAATATTGAAGTAAATCTAAGTATCACTAAAACTCAAAAAAATAGAAAGAATTAAATGAAAATCTATTACCATAACAGTTTGGTGTTGATTTAGCCGAGATACATATGTCACAATTATATTGAACTATTAATAAAAAAAGATTTATAATAAGCAGTTATTTTTGTACATAAACACATCAAAAACCATAATCTCTCAAAATAACTTGAAGCCTACTACTTGTAATACTATTATTGTTAATATTTTTAAAAAGTTGAAAACATATTCCCAGCCGCAGAGCTATGCTGCATGCCGCTTTTGCAATCAACCTAATATAGGGAAAATTGCTGGAGAAGTCCTTATATCTTATTACTATTTCGATCTACCACGGTGTTTAACTCGATGGCATCAGCCACTATTCTTACAGTACTTCCGCTGATCCAATCAGAAGAATTTGTAAAGCGGAGTATAATTGTGTATTTAAATAACTTACTTTAGTTCTAAAAAAACACACGTCTAAGTCTTGTAGGTAGTGTAATAACGTACACCTTAAATCTTTGTAATTTGTTGTTGTCGTGTTTTAATTTTATCTAGATATAGCAAAGCTACTGCCTCTAATAACTAATAATTTATCATATTGGTAGCTATCATTTAAATTTCTGTACTCAACTTTTTTTTCCCAATATATAAAAATCTAGTACTTTAATCATAAGATTTACAATTTTAATATAACAATTACAACAACAATAAGAAATATAAGGACAATAACAAGAATAGCAACACAACACGTCAGCATATTCAACATATTCTAAACAAGTCTTCATCAAATTGCAAATACTGGGACAGTAGTGGATTACTGTGTGAAACGACAAGTCAGCAAACCAGCACATGAATGCGGGAACCGTCAAATCAAGAAGTAGTTGCAGGCAGTTTTGTGACCTAAGGAAAGTTATGCTTTAAAGTTACAAGGAATACATATATCCTTTTTCGATAAAACGAAACAATTAATAAATAGCAGAAACGAAGCGCTTTAGTAATCTCTTTGAGGATATAAACAGGAGGTCCTAGAGAGGAGCAGCGACCGCGATATAAACGTAAAAATATAATTAACAAAAATAAGTGAATAATAAATTTGTAGTAAACAAGTGCCCTAAATCAAGGAGTACAAATATACAGATTGAAGAAATATATTACAGTGTTTAAGAAAAATAACAAAAGTGTAATAAAACTGTTTGTAAAAGTAGACAAAAGTGTACTTTTAATATGAAAGAATAAGAATTTAAGTGCAGTAAACAAAATTAAAAATGAAACAGATGGACAAAAAGAAACGATTGAACAGAAACGTATTGCAAGAATATAAAAAGAATTGTCTTTTAAGAAGTAAACAATTATTTAAATTCTTAATAAAATAAGAGACAGCATAACAAGAAAGTGTAAAATTAAGCAAGTTAAGCAATTAGGATGAACAAAAAATAGTACCAAGGATATTTCTTGAAGAAAGTAAGAAGCTAAAAAAAGCTAAAGGGCTTTTAAAAAATTAATTATAATTAAATTAAACTAAACTAAATCGAAACAAACAAAAAATTTTTTAAACTAAATAAAGCTAAAGTACTAAAAATAAATTAAGAGAAAAATTATTTTGTAATTGAAAGACTAAATAAAGCTAAAGGACTAAAGTTAAATTCAATAAAAAAGTGTAAAATAAAACATTTTAAGACTAAATAAAATTAAAGGAAAAAAATAGAAAACAAGTAAATAAAAAAGGAGACAACTAAAAACTTGAAACTGTCTGAATAACACCAGCTACAGAAATTTTCACTACAGGATCAACAATCTAAGGATAATCAGGCATGTTCTGAAATCTACACGTAATTTTTCCTTCATATTTTTCAAAGCATTGTTGCTATAAAATTACTTTTTACAAAAACAATGCAGAACATGCCTGTATACTTCGCTTTTTTAAATGTACTATCCTGTGTAATTTAACCTTTAGCTCTTTAATTTTCTTTTATCCTTTCTTAGATTTCTACTTAGTATTTTACTGATTGAATCGATTATTTACCATCTTGAGCTACATTCAGCTTTTTCAAAAAATAAACTTGTTATTTTACAACATCTCTTAAAACAATAGATTGGTGTATTTTTATGTGTCTTTATTTTCTAGTTCATTTAAAATTTTTGGTTTTGAAACTGATTCATAGCATCACATCCTTACCCGGGCGCATAACTGCCATAAACTGGATAACATGAGATTCCGTGTAAGCTACGCTAACGTACAGGTACCTAGGAAAAGTATGCAGAGGGATAGAATCGGTATAACCAGATCACTTTTGATAAATACAAAATTGAATAATGCCAAGCAGAGCACCTCTACCACACCGTTATGAGCCTTCAAATAATATTAATACTATTTATTATAATTCTAATATCCGTTCTGATTTGCAGTAGAATTTTGGATATCAGAACAGGTTTTCGAAACAAAAGAATAATTTTAAGCGCCCAAACCAAACCACGAGTTATCAAAGACCATGCGTAGCATGATGATGCTGAATAAAATCAAGAAGGTCAAGCAGACGACGCGAAGATTGTGGTTAATTTTTGAGAATTAAACTGTTTATCCTAACCATACTCCCAATTAAAAATTATTAGACTAGAATTGCTGAAATGACCAAAAAACAATGAGAAGGTTTTTAATGCCAAATCTGCCGCTGGAGAAATTGAGATATCACAACATACTTATTTGGCTTTTTAGGAGTTGATGATACTCCTCTTAAATTTTAATTTTACCGAGTCTTTACTCATTCGATACTATTATGGGCAATGACAGTATGAACTCTCTACACTCTCTACCGTTATTTATACTGCCGAAAATTATTTCACAATTAGAAGTGGAGAAAAAGCGGAGAGAGAAATTTATGTATATTAAGCAATAATCTTACAGCACAAGTTGGGAAATACGATTTATTAAAGCCCATCCGCAATAAATTGTATCAAAAACCTTGTACCATTTTAAAACCCTTAAAACCAGATGCACTAAAATATTTTTTTCTCGAAATATCTTGTCTGTTTCTGATCGACAGCCTAGTTAGTTCATCCATATTTAATACATTTTCAACTGTTCGAAAATTAGCATTAACTGCAATACATAAGTTCTCAAAATACGCTCAAATAAAAATATCACCTGGGTAATCAACAGAGGATGGTTAAAGGCCTCTCGAGATATTTTTTGTTCTATGGAACACATACATCGGTTATCATCGTAAAAAAACGCTGGATTCTTAATCATCTTTTTTGTGATGAAGGATGAATTGGTTATTGGTATTTACCAGAGTTAAAAGAGTACACACATCGTACACATAATGTTCTGTTCCAAGCCACCCGTACATATTTTTCTCTTCATACCAATTATGTACGTTTCTAAATTTTGAAATTTTCCGCACACATCCACGAATGTACTTTATAAAAATATTTATTTGCGCACACGAACGTGAATGTACGACTGTAGATATTTCTCGTGTACTTGTACGGCTAAAAAAGTACATGAAGAAATGAAAATAAATTCGTGAACCGAAAAAACGTACATGCAAAGTAAAAATAACTGCGTGTAAGTACATATACTATAGACAACAAATTATCTATTAGCAATCGAAAAAACCTATTAATGCATATGAAATTTTTTTTTTATTTCGCTTAAAAAATTTATTTATGTTTATTTTTATTTATATAATATTTTATTTATTTTATGAATAAATTATACACATATAGGAATTTCTTTGTTTCGGACAAAATTAAAATCTGTTTACTCACTGCTTTTTATTGATAGCTTAGATCTTAACTTGGTCAAGACTGTAGCAAGTGCACTAAATGCACGTTCTACAGATACTTGTGTTGCAGGAACAGCAAGTACCACTTCGGCAAGCTGGCTTAATATTAAATTGTGTTGACAATTTCGTTGTCAATATTCCAATACGTTAATATCAAACGGTTACATTGGTTTTTTACATAAAGCAAGTAGTTCGGTTTTAATGTGATAATTTTGATTTTGTGTTGTTAAATGCGATGTATTTAGGAGTAGGTGAACATACTGTACTAGTTTAGAGTGTGCGGTACTTGACGTAGTTGGAGTACTATCTAACGAAATAGAACATTCATCATTTTCTTCTTGAAAATATGTCAAATGCGATATTTGATTAATAATTTTAAACGTCTGTTTTAAGTGATCCTGAAATTCTAATAACAATTATTATTGTTATTATTATTGTTTTTTTTAGTTAAAATGTAAGCCTACCATTGCAGTTTGTTTTTGATCATTGCTAAGTAGTGGCGTTCCTTGGAAATTAAAGCGAGGGTGATATTATTGACTCATTAATGCAAATGTGCAGTAAGTAGTGTTATAAAAATGTATGGATTAAGGGTTATAATTTGTAGATCTGCAACATTATTGCAATTATATTTAGGGAAGAAATTTTCGATGTTTATTGCTATCATAAAAAATTTTTTTATTATTTGGGCCTTTTGTTTGTCCAATGGTTTTCATGCTGCTCTTTGAATTTTCCTATGTTGTTTGTTGTTGTGCCGCTTTAATTATTATAATTATATATATATATATATATATATATATTATAGTTCATCATTCTTGTACCCTTAACCACAGGTGGAAAAAAGAAATATCCAAGTATGTCATTCCGTTTGTGATTTCTAAAATATTTATTTCCGCCCCTTAAAGTATATATTTTGAGTCCTTGTGTATAGCGAAGTCTATTAAGCGATGTACGCCAGTCCGTCCGTGTTAATTTTAAATCAACTTTGGTAAGGCACTAGACGAGCTACAGAAAATTTGAATACGCCAATCGATTAGACATTGGTTCGAAAATATTGCTATTGAAAATCGTTTCATATGTTTTTAGGCAGCGGACAAGACATCACGCCTGTCTCTAATTTTTCCATATCATTTGGAACAATGAAGTGACTTCAATCAAAAAATAATTATATGGGGTGATAGAGAGTTCAAAAATAAGTGAAGTAATTGGCGCTCTCCCATTTGCATCGAGTTATATGCCTCTGAACTTCTGATAGAAAATTACAACTGTACACGACATATTTGAAGATTTCCATATGGTTATTATTTAAAAGCTATTGTAGAGATGTTTCAGGAAATGCTACATTTTTTTATAAATCCTCAACCAATTAAGGAGCCGGTGACATTTTTATGTAAAAATAAGGATAGGAATCAGCATATGAGGTACCAACTAAAGCAAAAAGAGTAATAAATGCGAATATATAAAAAGTACATAACCCATTTGTGATTTTTTACAAATAGAAGAAACACAAAGCTAAGCAATTAAAAAATTAAATGAAAAACATCCTTCGAACGCTTCAGACACATTACAAGCCTGTTGATTTATAATAAATAAAAAATACAGTTTTATAGCATATGTTTCTACAGTACTTTTCGTTTATAGTCCATTCCGCTTAAAGGCCGAAAACGGATGTAAGCCAAAACAGTCCTATTCACTTGCAGGTTTTTTCGAATTTCATACAAATTATTTGCTCTTAAGTCCACTTCGTCTATAGTCCATTTCCTTTCAAGGCCAACTTTTCTTTGCATGCATAGCTAATATTGTATAGAAACAACTTTCATATAGTCCACCCTGTTTTTTTTAATACTTTTTTAATACCTTTTATTTAGACTTCTGGCAACTTTTTATTACAATAAGCTTTTAAAGCATTTGAATTACAATAAATAATAATATGTTAAGGTTTTTGTTTAAACTATTGATTTTATTTAAATCAATATTTGCTTATATTTTAAATAAACTTTTATTTTGTTAAAAAAAAAGTGGTTTTATTGAAGAAATTGCATACTTTGCATATAGTCCAAAATGTGTATTATATCTGGATTCAGTTATAGTCCATAAAGTGGCCTAAAAAGAAATTCGGTTATAGTCATAATTCGCTAAAAGTCCACAAAAATTGTGCAACTGTAGTTGTGGACTATAAGCGAAAACTACTGTATAATCTACAACCTTCACTTTACTACAACTTACATAAAAAACTAATAAAAAAATATTCATAATTAAAAAAAAGAATAGCTGTTATAAAGAAGGCAACTTATAATGAGGACGTTGTGTGAACAGCAAGCAAGTAAAATCAGAAAAACGAAAAGAAAAAGAAAACAAAAAACAATAACAACAAATTAAGAAATGAATAGAAGTAATAAGGTAAAAAGATAAAATCTGGTAATTAGTTAAAGTAGGAATAGTTATATTAATAAACACTCTTGTGGGATTGAAGGTTTATATCTTTATCCATTTTACTCTTTCTTTGTATATTTCTATTTTAGAACGGTTACAATATAAATCTCTTAAACACCTAATACTTAGTTACTGCAGTGATTAATTCAAATACTAAAGAAGTCAGAAACTTTATGTTTTTAGTTTGTTGCATAGTTTTTTTTTTTGTAATCGGAGGTACATTGTTAATTTTTTTATTACACTACAATCATGCATAACAATGTTCCAATACAAAGTTTTAGGAATTCTTTAAAATTATGCTAATAAATAAAAAACTATTTATTATAATTTCTCTCATGATAATTGACGAATATTTCATGATAAAATTAAAACCTACATGTAAAATAAGTCAGTATCCTTGCACATCAGGGAGTCTGCCAAATGCTTAAGAACGCAAACATTTATTTAAATCAAAATAATTTAAGATAACTACTCATTTTTTGAAAATAAATACGTAACCATTAACGTTCTGACGATTTTTTAATGATTTCATTTAAATTATATTTTACAGTTCTGCAGATCTCAAGGGATGAAGTAAATATTATGGTTAACCCCAGCTTTAAATAACTTGGGTGTGGCATCCGGAGAACTATTTAAAATAGTTTTTTGTAGCCAAAAAGCTAACTACTGTTACAGTTTGATCTCAGAATAAAGCTTGCTTGCAGATATTTTCACTGTCTTGCAGGGGATATACGCATATATAAAATCTGACGACAAGATTGAAATAGGCCATGTTTCGATTAAGTTCCGTATACTCATGGCTTATATTAGTTTACGTACACGGTCAATGAGTCTAGTACGGTCATATCTCTTCTAGTTTTCTCGGTGAATTAAGGTAAAAACAAGATAACTCTCTTAAGTCAAAAACATCTAATGCTTAGCAAGGAGTAATGAATAGTTAAGTGGGTGTTTAGTCTCGAATATGTGAACATTGAAATAAAGTTTTCAATGTAAATTTAGCCTTTTCTGGGCAAGTGGCTCTGTCGGCGATTAAACGTTTTTTTTTTTTTGTCTCAAAATAAGATTTTATGGATATTGTCAAAACTAAAAACAACAATTAACACAATTGCGATCGCATCTACTGAAGAAAGTGCTCTAAGACACTCTGAGAGTCAACTTGAAGTAACCATTTCCTAAATACAGCCATACGAAGCTGAAACTGCCTTTCTATGTTGATCAGCTAAGTGTATGGAACAAGTTAGACTTTTAGTAAGTTAGGTGCCACATCTGGTACTAACTTCGATAATCGATAATGGCCTGCGGTCTGTTTTTATAATGTTGGTAGGATTATAGTCTTTAGTTGTTGTAAGTGGTTACCGCTCTAGCGTTTAATATTAGGGGCGCTATAAAGTATTTATGAAGCTACTCTATTTTTCTGAAAAAATAAATTTTTCTGATAAATATCACAATAGGTTCTACAGCAAACATATAATCTCTTTCTTATATACCTGTTATCAACTGTTAGGATCAACCAACGTCAGAAACAATTTTATAATAACAATCGCGACATTAAGCCACTATAGATAAAAATCAATCCCATATTGGCGAGATACTAATTAGTGTTACCTTATATTAAGGTCTAGATAACAAATGCAGTTTTGTTCAATTTAAGTACCACCTGCTATAAAATTGAAGATCAATGTGTAAATAACATGTACCTGAAAATGTATAAGATTACGGATTCGATAACGGATTACTTAATAATAAGTTAATCCTTTACATGTACGGACGTATATTTGCAAGTGACAAAACATAACAGACACAAATAAAAATATTCAGAAAAATATGGAAAGCTTAAATTATAAAGAAATTGCCAAAGAAAAATATTTTTAGTTTCGTTAAATAAATTTAAACTTATATTCGTGAAGCACCGAAACACAAGAGCAATTATCTAATTTTGTAAAAGTACTAAAAAACGCTACAAAGAAGTTAGCTACAGTAAAAAAAAATTTTATATAAAAAGAGGCGGTTTTGAAATAAAGCGGTATAGATGCCATCCCACCCAGTTGATTTAAAGGAATCAAACGATTCTGCTCTATTTGGGTAAATGATGAGATCCAAGGCCAGGAAAAGTTACATATTGATTGAGAAAAAAACATTTATGAGTTCATGTCAAACTTCGTCTGTCATTTTCCAAAAAACTATGTATGTATGTAAGAAGATATGAATTGTTGCTAAGGTAATACTGAGTACACCCTGCCTTTCACAATATTTGCAAGACTTGCAATGAAGCGATGAAGAGTGCAATAATTTTTTCTTTAAGAAACTGCAAAAGAAACTATACCGGATGACGACAAAAAAAATGATTGCTTAATGACGCTGTTAGGATTGGAAATGAAATTTCTGGAAACATCATTTAAAAGATCATCATTAAAATTAAAGGTAACAAAATTCTTGAGTTTATTAAGCATATGTTCATACTAAGTACATCAATTCATTAAACGTACAAAGAAAAACATTAAAATTTAATCTTTTGCTAGTCACTAATCAAAATTTACATATGTGTAAAATACATAGATAAATTACTAATTTCGCTTTGTTTTAATTTTTTCGTCTTGTTAAAGTGTTTCCTTCTCTTCTTTGCTAACCTCCTTTAAAGTTTCTTAAGCTTTTTTAATTTTATAAATATTTTTTCACATTTATTTTTGCTCCTTTAATATATTTTTGAATTTGTTATTGCATTGGTTCAACTGTTCTTAAGTATCATTTCATCTTAATAATATCTTCAATAATTTTAACGCGTTAGCTTTTCATTTCAATGGCTTCTTGTTGTCTTATAAAAATGCCAAATATTTGACACTTTTTACACCTTCGACAGAAAAATCAAGGCCGCAAAGCTTTACAACTGCATCATCTTTAGAGGGTATGTGCTGTACCAACCAACAGTTTCTGGTGATTCCACTCTGTTCTTAGACAGTTTTGCATATACAGACTTTCCAATCAGCCCAAAACTTTTTTTAATCTGATTTTTATTTAGTTACTTAAATTTTGTTGTTTTCGCAACAAATGCAAAACAAAATTTTTAAGAATTACTTATTAAAGATAAGCATTTTCTTTTGCGCTGCAGGTGAAAAAGAGTATATCTAAGTTTGTCATTCCGTTTGAAATTTCTAAAGTATCCATTTCCGTTAAGTACATATATTCCAAGTTCTTATGAATAACGAAGTCAATTGAGCGATGTCCGTACGTTTTCGTGTCGAATTCAACTGTGTGAAAGAACGATCAGACATAATTTCGAAACTTTTGTCTTTAAAAATCAGCAAAATCGATTCATGTCCATCTAGATAGCAAGCAAAACACCACGCCTGTCCCAAACACTTCTATATCATTTTTGCCAATTTCGTTTGTAAATTGTAAGTTTTGCTTATGGTGCTGCCAGCTTGTATAAGTCTCTACTAAGTAGAAAAGTCAATCACCTGCAATAGGCAAAGTCAACTATTTTCTTTCAATACAATTAAACTAGCTAGCAACACCCCAAGGAAAACTTGCAATTTTCGACGATTTTATTTTGAAGAGAAAAACTTAGTGGTAGGAACGCATTTGTTATGCCGATTTATATGTGATTATACATACACAGCCTGCCACTTGAATAAGAAATCACATTTTTTAACTTTAATTAAGTATATCTTCTATACTAAAGTTTAAAAAATAATTTTTTGCAAAACAAAAGTCTTTAGTTTTCTGAAGAAATAAAAAATATACATATTTTACCCGTATTGTACTAACATTAGGCACTTATTTAATTTCATGTATTTCTGTGGTACTATTTTGTGTGTCACTTCAACAAGTAAACTCTTTTAATAATAATCAGGATGATTTGAATTTTCTTCAATATAAACGGCTAGAGAGTATATAATGTAATAGTTTTTATTTAAAATGGGACGTTATAAGACTCTTAATAACCCTGATAAAAATACTGATTTTTAAATCTCAGAGTCATAATCCGGTTTAATAGCGAGAAAAATTATAAGGGGAAAGACTTTTTTGTAATAATATACATATACATAAATAACGTTGAAAGGTTTGGAAAACCATTAAGGGCGAAAGAAAATGGCAACAACTCCAAAAGAAAGAAAGAAAGACGAAAAATTCTTGGAATTACATCGAATTCTGCTCTATCGATATCAATAATACATTGAAAAATTGGAGTCAGTGCCAGTCTAAGAGCAGTGCACATTAATTTAAGGTCGTGTCCGACAAAAATCACGATATCTACAGTTTGCCAAAAACAAAATGAAATGTTTCGACAAATGGCTTAAAGTTATATTTTCCGATGAAAAAAAGTTTAATATTGATGGTCACGACGGGTATAACTGTTACTTCCATAAACATGAAAAATCATATTTCAGTCGCAGACACATTCAAAAGATCGGAATATTAGCATGGGGTGCATTTCGTATTATAGTACCATAGAATTGATTTTTGTATTCTGCAAAATAGCTGCAGCGAATAACAATGGATTAATTAAACAAATATGTATTAACCAGACCTGAATCTAATATAAAAAAACTAGAGGTTGGCTTGCAAGGAAAGTTTATGAAGGATTAAAAGTCGATAAAATCCTTAAAGGATACAATAACAGAGGCATGTAGTTCAATTTCGCTAAATTACTTAGAGTCGTTATACAAGTCCATACCAAATTGCATTTTTGAGTTTCTTTCTAAAAAAAGTAGCTCATTATTAGTTAAATGCTACAGGATAATAACTTTCGTTTTAATAACCTAAAATTTAAAAAATATATTATAATTTGCCTAGTTTTAAAATATTCCATAATTATGAGACGCAAGAAAGAGTACCTCAAAAATACATGTTTTAAAATAAATGCATAATCTTAGTATAATAAAATTTTTATATTTTTTATTTCTTCAGGAAATTAAAGCCAAAACATTGTTTTTTTCTGAACTTTTGTTTAGGAAATATACCTAATTAAAGTTTAAAAATGTGATTCCTTATGCAAGTAGCAGGCAAAGTATATGGTGAAGGATATATAAGATTCGCATTGAACTTTTATTTCAATCGTACTTGATTTTTTTTAGTGAAAATTATTTTTAGGACACAACAATTCCTTTTGAAACAAATTGAAAATGAGGTTTAATTTTTATTTCATTTTTTCATTTCACTTTAATCTCATATTAGGATTGTAGAGTAGAACACACAGGATTATGTATTTTACTGTATTGAAAGGATTGTATAGGATTCATTGCATGTAATAAACTTTAACGGTATTTGTCAAGATATATATCCGTGAAAGTAATCATTGCCAAATACACAAATATATTCCTTGCTTGGCAAGTTGTAGTCTAGTAGCCATCTGTCGGGAATGTTTTAAATGCATAGAAAATATGCTACTTTCGGTATATTGTGTTGAAGCCCAACATTTGTCATACGTTAATTAAAAAATAAAAAAGTTTTCAAAATTTTTTTCCTAAGAATAATTTGACCACAATAAAGTTTTATTATTTAATAAAGGCCTTCGCACATATAATCCGTTATTCGTTGCTTTAATCAATTGATAACGTACGACTGACGTACGTCTTCGTTAACGCAAAGTACTTTTGTCGTACGTTAAGCAGTTTGGTAGTAATAAAAGAAATTAAATCATTTAAAAACAAGTAAGAGTACTATATTCGGCTATGCCAAATCTTATATAACCTTCACCATATATGTAAATCTAGTTTGGTAAAGTAAATCCAATCTAAAACAAGTATTGGGATAAAAAAGCAAATTAGAAAATAGGAAAAAAAAATATTAAGTAATGTAAATAATTTAACATAAAAATGTCAGAAGCTTTTAAATGATATCCATATTGATATCTTAATAAATATAGTTTACAATCATACTTTTCTATGAAACGTTCAGAGGTCCATAACGCGGAAAATAAGAGCGAAAACCATATGGTAAAAATAATAAACGGAATGACAAACTAAGACGTAACCATCCATTCCATCTTTTTTGTTAAAAAGTTCAAAAAACTTCGTTTTGGCATCGGCACCAATATTTTCCCATTCTTATTAAAAAATTACTTTAAGCTGATCCTTGCTAGAAATATTGTACGTTGCCAAAATTCTTCCAAGCTACCATTTGTTTCATCTGTGAATAACTATTTAATGGAACTCAAAATTTATTTGAATATAATTTTCTATGTTCAATTATTTTTTTCTGATTGGCATTAATTATTATCGGCTGTTTATTTTCGAGAGCGAGAGCTGAAACCAAAACGTATTTTCTGTTTATTCTGCTGCCGTCGTACAGTGGTCAATTTCGCGAGATAGCGGTCAAAACTCCGGATTGGTATTTTTTACGCAATTTATTTTGTTAATTTGCGTGTTCAAACGTAAAAATCGATTGATAGGAACGTAAGTAATGTGGAGTTAAAAATGCATTTTAATTTTTTGTTGAGTTTCCATGTAAAAGTTGAAAATTTTGACATTTTAAATAGGTATTTTTTTTTTTAATTTCTTATTTTCCTCAATCGTATTTTACAACCAATACTTATTTATTATTCCTTAACTTAATTTTGGTCAGAAAATGCCAACATTTGCCAATGACATTTATTTAGTCTCAATATTCACAGGGGCCAAAGGTTGGTTTTTTTGGAAGAAAGCTAATTCTTGTGAGGATTAAACTGAACAATAACACTGAAATTCCCAACAATATCAATACCATTTGGATATATTATATACAGAACATAACATCGATAAAATTTTAAGTAAACTTTTACTATTAATTTAAAGTGCACATATATTTTATATAAATGTATTAATAAAAATTTATACTAAAATTAGAAACATTTTATAATCTTTAAACTAGTATTAATTAAACAATATTAGTAAAAATTTCTTCCAAATAGCTTTGATTTTTATTTTGCAGTAGTTGTTTAGCTTCTTTATCTAACTCTAATAAGGTTGATTTCCATTTTTGTCGAATACTGGACATATATGGGTCTGATGTGCACAACAAAATATTAACAAAATCTTCATTAGTACAATAACTGGAAATTTTTCTTGTATTGTGCTCGCGAAAGAATCTGTAGTCTTTGTTCCTTTTTTCTTGCGCTTCTTCTGAGAGATCTCCAATTGGAAGCATATTGTGCTGAATTATTTGTTCCCCATGGAACAAAATTTTGTGAACTGTGGTTGGCATGTGTCTCCAAGAATATATTTGGTTATAAAGGGTTGCTGTCTCATTAGCATACTGACCAAATTTTTTTGCATCTATTTTTTTGCTACATGCTATAACTTCTAATATGATTTGGAATCATCGTATTAAATCATAATCTACTCCAGTTATAGAAGCTGCAGTTATAAGGCCTATCTCACGGTATTTTTCTTGAATATGTTTTTTTTTTGCTTTCTTTTTTTTCAAATTTTCTGTGTTATTTCTCACTGTATCGCCTAACGGGCCAAATTCCAAATCGTATCCCAATTTAAGAATATGCTCCATAAAACGAATTCTATCATGAAAAGGTGACATTCCAAATTCATATGCTTCATTAAAACTATCATCTTGTGTTGGTGGTTGGCTCAATTGACTTGTTGTTTTTTGGCATATGGTGCAGCTTGACGAAGACTTTCTTTGTTTCTATTAAAGCTTGTGCAACTTTTCCATCGATCATTATAAGTGACATTTTAAAGTTAACTTCGATGCATTGGTCATTAAATTCAATTATCACTGGTTGAACTTCTTTATTTTCATCTGTTATTTTTGCCAACTTCTTCAGTTATGACATCTTTAGTTTCTTTTTTGTAAGCAAACTTTATTGGTCTACAAAATTTTGTTGACGAGGGAATTTCATTCTTCCATACATCTATCTCTGCAGCTCTACTAGTTGACGGCTCTGAACAAATATAAGTTTTTATTAAACGTAAAGGAACGAAAGAAATCATGAATAAATTGGCATCTGATGAATTTTCCGCATTACATTGTTTGTATTGTTTCTGGCCAGAGGACCCATCACATTCCCAGTTAAAAATTAAAGTCATGCTGCAATCTTTAAACTTCTTTAAATAGTCAGCATCAAATGTCTTGTCAAGAAGATCCTGCAATTTTATTTCTGCTGAACTTGAAGTTACACTAATAGCAGTTGGTGAAGGTAAGCAATCTTTTTTGGCAGAAACTATATCTCGATATGATGGAAAAATTCCACAATTTTTTTCATTGGTTCGCTTCCGCAATTCTGTAAATTGGTTTTTAGTCATTTTCAAATCCAAGAATGGTGCAAATGCTTCTTCTGGAGTAAATTTATTTTCTTCAGTTGGTGTCGGCATACTTTCTAAAATCCTTTTTGTGCGTCTGGGGCTTAGGTTAGGTTGCACAGGCCATCGGCGCAAAAAGAGAGACCGACTCACTTGGGTCCCAAAGGTCCCATTGTGTTGCCTGGAAACAGGATGTGTTGGGATCAGATTGAGGTCCCTACGGCACCATCAAAAAGATCCACATCCAAACCACCCCGAGGACCGGATAAACGAGTTTATCCTAGCAACATCGCAGACAGACAAGTCTGCAAGATTCAGCAGTCTCGGACTGCCAAAAATAGCCGCTCTATTCCTAGAAAAAGCCGGACAGTGGCAGAGCAAATGCTCCACCGTTTCCTCCTCTTCCTCATCTTGACAACTCCTACAGTAGTCATGATGAGGAAGATTCAGGGTTCTAGCGTGGGCACCAATGACGCAGTGCCCTGTCAGCACAGCCACCAGTGTGCCCAGCTGCCCCCGAGAAAACCTCAGTAGACTTACGGATCTCCCACTATCGTACTGAGGCCACAGTGTCCTCGAGACCCTGCAGGTAACCTCTTCAGACCATCTAGACTGTGCAGCCCTAAAAAGTTCCTGCCGAAGTAAAGCCTTACAGCAGTTCAATGGGACCTCCACCAGTGGATCTATTTCTCGGTCTTCTAGCCGGGATCCAAGTCTGGCAAGTTCGTCCGCAACCATATTTCCGGGTATGCCCGAATGAGCAAACAGTTCCAGGTTGGAATGTCTCGCCATCTCGTTGAGAGATGTCCGGCATTCACGAACCAATCTGGATGTCGTATAGACACCTGATAGGGAGTTAATCGCCGCCTTGCTGTCAGAACAAATCCGGATATTCTCTCCGAATATCTTGTGGTACCTCATCCAGCAAGTCGCCATTCTAATGGCTGAGATCTCAGCCTGTACCACGCTACATTGATCATTGAGCCTGAACCTCATCCTGATCCGAAATCTAGGAATGAAGACGCCCCCCCCCCGACCCCCGTGTCCGACTTTGACCCGTCAGTATAGACATCAAGCACATCCCCACGAGACATACTCGACGTGCCTGACGTTGATACCACAAAATCAATGTCAGACATGGGGGTGGGAGCGCAGTAATCGATGTTGTCGGGAATAACCGAGGAATGGCCCAAGATGGTCACATGTCCAAAGTCTCCCGACCTCCACGCCGCCGCTGCATCCAGTCTGACCGCCGAGTTTATGGCCAATTGCTTGGCCATGAGATCGACCGGTAGCCAGTGTAGCATTGTAAAAAGGGCCCTCGACGGGGTGGTGCGTATTGCACCAGTGACCATCAAGGCCGAGGTGCGCAGTATCTTGTTCAATATACTGCAGTTCGTCAGTTTGCCCAGTGCGGTCCATCATACGAGGACCCCATACATCAATATGGGTTTTATCACCGTGTCAAAGAGCCAGTGCGACGTCCTGGGATTAATACCCCAGTGTTTGCCTATGGCCCTTCTACACACATACAAGGCCACTGAGGCCCTATCCGCCCGAAAACGGACATTAGGGGTCCATGACAGTTTCGAGTCCAGGATAATACCTAGATACTTCGCTCTGTCAGACAACCCAAGCTCCACTCCATTAAGGAGTGGTAGCGGTAAGGTCGGAATCTTGTTTCTTCTCGTGAAGAGCATAAGTTCCGTTTTCCGAGCGTTCGCGCTAAGCCCACTCTCAGTACACCACCTACTGACGCAGCCCAGCGCCGATTGTAGGCGTTGCGATAGCGTGTCCTGAACCCCTTGCAGTCCATTTCTGTCAGTAATGCATTCATGGCGAGGTTCCAGAGAAGGGGAGATAATACCCCCCCTTGTGGTGCACCACGCTTAGCTACCCTGTATATGGTAGCTAGCCCCATGCTGGAAGTAATGACCCTGTTTGTCAATAGATTCCATACAAAGTTTATAATCGACCGACTTACGTTCAGTCCCTCCAGGGCCATTTTGATGGCCTCCGGTTTCACATTGTTGAAGGCCCCTTCTATATCTAGAAAGGCAACCAATGCATATTCCTTATGCTCTAGGGATTTCTCTATGCATCCCACAAGCGTGTGTAGTGCCGTCTCAACAGATCTGCCCTTGATATACGCGTGCTGAGAGGCGGAGAGTCGGTCCGGATTAATTGTCCTCCTCAAGTGAAGGTCAATTATCTGTTCCAGAGTTTTCAAAAGGAAGGAGGATAGACTTATAGGTCTAAAGTCCTTCGGTTCAGTATGTGAAGTCTTCCCTCCCTTGGGAATGAAGACTACAGAGCAGAAAGTCCACGGTGCAGGGATATACGCCCATGTGATACATGCTGTGTATATCGGGATTAATCATGGTATAACAATATCCGCATTATGCTGCAAATCAGCCGGTATAATGCCGTCAGGCCCCGCTGATTTAAACGGGTTAAAACTACCCAAGGCCCACATGAGTCCCTCCCTATTTATAGGGAAGGGAACTGATGCACAGTAGTCAAGAGAGGCTGAGTCTTCTCCACTAAAGGGAGCGCAGCCCGGAAAGTGAGTCTCCATGAGAACCTCAAGGGTCTCCTGTGCACTCAAGGTCCAATTGCCACATGGTTTCTTAATGAAACCAGGGACAATGGGCGTTGCCGATAGAATCCTACGAAGTCTGCTCGTCTCGGAGAAGCCCTCTACTACACTGCAGAAGGATCTCCAAGACTTTTGCTTCGCATTTCTTACCATATTTTTGAACCTATTCACTAAGGATTTATAAGCAGACCAGTTTCCTGATCTTTTAGCCTCATTGAAGAGCCTACGGGAGACTTTTCGTGCCTCCGCAATATCCGAGCTCCTCCAGGGTGGTTTGCTCTTTCCACGGCAGATATTTAATCTGCAAGATTCCGAAGTCGCGCGCTCAAACGCACTGGTAAGTGCATTCACCGCGGATTCAATGTCCCGCCGATTTTCTATTTTCGGTGGGCTCGAAAGAAAACCAGAAAGAAGGGAGCGTTGACGTTCCCAGTCCGTTTTCCTTCTGTTCCGTCGGGGAATAACCCCATATACCCGAATCACCACATCAAATTCAATATACCTATGATCAGAGAACGGGCAGTCACCAGAGACCCTCCATGCCCTAATCAAATCTGAATGCTTAGCACTAACTAGCGTAATGTCAAGAACCGCCTTTCTATTTGCTACAACAAAAGTGGGCTCTGACCCAACGTTTACAACGTCTAAATTATTACAAAGAATGAAATCAAAAAGAGACTCACCCCTTGCGTTGGAATCCGAGCTACCCCACACAACATGGTGTGCATTGGCATCTGCTCCAATAATTACCGGCAGGTTCCGTGTGGCTGCCATATTGACCACCATGCGAAACATTGGTGGTGGTGCTTCGCATTCATGCGCCATATAGCTGGAGACTATTATAACTGTACCACCATTTGTCTCCCAGGCAGCTGCTACCGTATCTTCATCACTGTAATCAGAGAGAATGAAGATATTCAAATTGCTCTTAGCCACTATGCATGATCTGATCTTACCTGGACCATTCATATATAGCAGCTTAAAGCCTCTAACACCAAGCCCGCAAACCCTGTTTCGATGGAGCCATGGTTCCTGGGCTTAAACGACCTCCTCCCCTCTCTCTGAGATGCGGAGAAGTAGTGCAGCGGAAGCTGCTTTAGAGTGGTGAAGGTTTACTTGAGTCACCTTCACCATCCCTGTTTGCGGATACGATTGTGACGTTGGCGTCATCTTGGTCCGAATCCAAGAGGGCGTCCTCGTCAACTGCCTCGTCCATTCTCTCAAAGAGTTCACCCACAAACTCAGAGTTCCTCGGAGATCAGACTGGCAGTCTCCTCGTTCACCACATTTTCCGGATTAGGCTCATCATCCTCCGGAGTCAGGTTACCCCTGTCGTCGCCTCAATAGACACGAAGAAGGATCGTTTCGAAACTGTAATAGATCCTTCCTCGTCTCTCCCGAAGCGGCGCCAGCGATTCCCGACTCAGCAGGACAACAATCCGTCTGGATGCACCCTCAGGTTCAGAAACCTTTGCAACCTTCCAGTCACTGGTTGGTAGTTCAGGATTTCCTCCCCGAATGAGCTCCATTATATCCTTAGGTTCAGCAGGTTCGTCCGGTATTCGTGCCGTGGCTCTAGGCCTGCGGGGTATCTCTTCAAGAGGTACCACGTCAAGCTTCGCTCCTTCCCATAGGCCTTCCAAAAGAGCGACGGCCTGCTTTAACAGCATAACCGAACGCTCGTTTGAACATGCCATGAGTTTGACACGTCCACGAAACCAACCTGCATCATCGCATTGAGGAAAGGGTCCTGGGTTGTCTTTAATGACCCTCCAAAACACTCCCATCAACTTCTTGCGTACCACCTCCCAGTTAGCATGGGAGATGGAACTATCTGCGTCATTCCTGTCAATGACGGCGCGTACCGGTTACCTTTTGCAACCTCACTTAAGCTCCTGTCCATAGAATTATACTTTGGACGCTTTGTAGCGGGCTGCTGACTCTGCGCTTGAGCCTCCTCCTCAGATCTTTGCCGTTTAGGCCCATCCGTAGATGTAGAAGGGGGCTTTTGCAGGCCAGCTAGATGAAGTCTTGCCCATTTTAGCGAGGAAGATTCCTCATTCGTGAGGGACTCAGATGGCTTTTTGCCTAACTGATCCACGCATTTCTCGGCAGCACGCCGTTTTAAAAAGGCCCTTCTGGCAGGTGGGGCGTGCCGTGGGGGAACTGTTTTGCCTTTTACGGCTGGAGGCACAGCTTGGGAACCCGAAATCTTGTTCGCAGTTACCTTACTGGCGGGGGGAGGTGAGACATTGGTACCCGAAATCTAGTTCGCAGTTCCACTGCTCACAATCGGCACTGGGTTAGCTGTGGAACCTTGCTGTGTTCCTACAGCGCCCGAAGCAGGGGTTTTAGCCTTGACGGCACGGACCTTGGCTGCTTTGGAAGTGCTTGGAGTGAAATCCAGAGGCGCTTCGCTGCCTTTTTGTGCACAATTTTGTGCAGTTCGTTCGCATTTGGATGACCCTGGTTTCCCAGAGTTTCCTCCTGCGTTTCCTGTGACACCAGACGTATGCAGACCAGTCAGGCCTGGCGTTCCAACCTGACTAGCCTGGATCTCAGACACTTTCGATTCACCGCGGCCTGAAATCGCCACCGCGGGAATAGGGTTTCCGGAGATTATGAAGCCCCCGACCGAATACATGGGGCATTTATTTTTCTTTTCCATTTCATGTTTTTGTTTTTGTTGCATTTTATACATACTGCGAATGTAAACGCTGCCTAGGGTGGACTAGGCAGACCACTAAGCCGCACCAATATGGTGAACAGACGCTCGTGGATTTCGGACAGTGGACCGTGGATCTAGCTGACCCAGAAAAACGGACGTACCCTGACAGAATGCCCAGTCTCATTGAAAGGGAAAACATTCGGTACAGGGTAGCTGATAGCCGCCCCATCGGGGAAACAGACGCTATCAGACACTGAGGGGGGGACAGTTCTTAGTTTCGCACTCACCATGAGCCCCTCTGGCATGGGTATCCCTACCAGCACGACCTACACGGATCACTGCACTTAAGCCTCTGCATCACGTCAAGATGACTGCCCGTCGCAGAGGCATCTGGGCTTGCTTTCACTATTTTTTCAATGATAGCAATTTTACTCTTTTTAGTTTTCGATGGTTGAATTTGATGCAGAAATGAATCCTTTATGATGCTACAAGAAACTTCTTCATTGATATGTTTAAGCTTGCGTGTTCGTGATCTTTCACTACAACTATCAATTGGCTTTGCTGGTCGACCACCTTTTCCAGTTTCCGTGGTAGTTACTGATGGCTTTTTAAAAATAAGTTTATTTCTTAGCCATTCTTGGTTGCGTGAGTAAAACAATTTTTTGTTTCTGGAACATTGATTGTACCGTTTTCTTAAAGTATTTAAAAAGTTTTTTATTTTTAAGTTATAAATTTTAATTTCTTGTTTGTCGCATATTTTGAAGAATGGATTATTCATTATATGTAAAATAATGTCGTTTTCATCTTTCCGTTCAAAATATATATCAGATAGAACACTATAACTGAATTTAGCCAGTGTTTAAACAATAATGAAAAAAAAAATTAATGCATGGATTCATATACTATTGCTCGAAGTTTCAACATTATCTTTTTTACCTCTTTACCACATAATTTAAGATTTCTATTGTCATTTTTGTCAAAATTTTAATACACCCTTCTATGTGGACTAGGTCCAAATATGGGCCAACTTCTCCTAATTTCAACAGAATTATTTTTTGGGTCAATAAGAACTCTTGTACAAAATTTCATCAAAATATATGCATAATAGCCACTTTCACATAAAACTAACTTCTCAAAAAATATGACGTGCATTTGTACCGAATGTCTCACCTTGGGTCAGAAAAATTGCTGTAGCTCAAAAAGTGCAGTCCCGATGCATGGACATGTGTATATTGGAATGTAGGGGAGAGTTAGGACTACAAAATAGTAAATTTGTGTTTTGACTCAGCTTGACTAACAGGAGTTGTGATTTATGAAGTAGGAAATTTCCGAGAAATTTGACCTTTTTTAAAAAAAAATTTAAATTGTTCTGAAAACAGTAGAGCTTCAATTTTTTTACCAGTAATAGGAAATAAGTTAAGTTACAACACAAAATTTATTTTGTCCAAAAATCTTGAAAAACAAAAAAGTTATGATCATTTAAACTTTAAAAATTAACTAAAAATATCATAAATTTACTAAATTCTGAAAAAGCCCATTTTGGGCCACTCTGTTCTCAGTGAAATAGTTGAAATAGAGTTCTAATTTTTTGGCTCCCGAGGTTTACTACTGCCTACTTTCATACGAGTCTAATAACTTTAAAATCGAAGAACAAAAACCAAAAGGAGGTTTGGCCGCTATCTTAAAATATTGACCACAGTGCGTCGTAACGTTTCGATTTTCTTACTTGCTTTCTTAAAACAGAAAAGTTTTCGTAGCGTCGAATTTTTAGATCTGCTTCATTTTAAGAACGTTTCATGATACTGTGTATAGTGAATCTATTTACTATTTCTACGATTCGTGCACATGATATCACTTGTTTGTGCAGGTCCACCTTAATTTCAGTGTATTTTTCTGTTTTCAAGTTTTTGCACGACGTATATTGACAAAAATCCTAAAAACTTTGGAAGTCCTTTTGCTTTTGGAAATCATCATTATCGGTCCGTTTCCTTTGAGGCAGCAGGCCTACCTCTTATTTCTTCATGTCATTTGAAACAATTTAGTAACTTCAATAAAAAAATGTATGGGGCGATAGAGAATTAAAAAAGGAAAAAAACAACATCACCTGAAAAAATTGCCGCTCGGCCATATTTTCCGAGTAACGGGGCTCTGAAATGTTCAAATATTTTAAAATATCAATATGGATATCATTTTGAAGGTTTTGAAGCGGATTTTAGGAAATACTAAAATTTTTAAAAAATGTTTAACCCATTAAGTGCCGATGTTACTTATGTACAATTATACATATGCATTACCAAAATTGTTTCTTATTTTTTTAATTCTCCGTCACCCAAATATTTGCGTTGTTGATTGGAGTTACTTCAATAAACTATATTTACATAGATAGTAAAGGGTATATAAGATTCGGCATAGCTGAATATAGCACTATTACTTTTTTTAATATTTTCCTAATAAAGGAATTATTACAATACATTTGAGAAAAGGCTATAACTTGATAATATAATTGTAATTTTAAATAAATTTGTGCGTACTATAAATAATTTATTAACGGAAGTGAACACTTTCAGTAAAATTTTTTTTTATAAGTAAGAAATATTTTTCGAAAGAACAAAACCGTTAAAAACATGAGATAAAAAAAAACCGCTGCGCTGCATTTCTCTCTCTCTCTCTCTCTCTATATCCTCACCATTTTTTAACCAAACTGGCCGAATTCAGAAGCAACCATCACCAAAGAATTTCTGACAGTTTAATAGTCGTGAAATATTTGTGTCATCATGACCGTCTTAAGCCCCCTTTGAATATAAACACGAATAGATATATATGTACATTACGTTTGTGTTGTACAACAAAGTTTTGGGGATTTACCTTGCCAGCAGACTAGACTTCATGCTTCAAGTCAATAGTATAATTACTGGAGTATCTTTTGTGTTAAAGCGCTTATATAATTTAGGAAGATTCCTTCCACTTAGGGTGAAAAAATGTATTGCTATGTCATTGTCCTCCATTATTTTTGTATGGAATTGACGTGTTTTTGGAAATGTCATTACAAAATAACAGAAAACTTCAACTTTTTTTACTTATGTCATTGACACTTTTAGCTCGGATTTTCAAAGTTTTATTGATGAACGTATTATTATGTAATTTTATAAAATTATAAAAAATGGTAGAACCTCTTATATATGTCAAAGATTTGAATTCCGATATTCCTCTGGAAAGAATGTGATCATATGTCCTATTCACTCGTCTCTATACATGAGCCGGTCACTTGTTGTAAGAACTGCATGGATTTGAAATATTATTCTTCTATTTAATGTTCGTGGGCCTATTTAGACGGTTGCCCAATTTAAAAATATTGTAAAAAAGTACTTATAACGAAATTAGCTATTACGAACTATTTACACTAGTCGGTTATTTAGGCTGATTATTAGTCTTATTATTTGTGCAAAAAACAAACCGAGGGGTTAAATTTTATGTAAAAAAATGTACTTTAAAACTATTGTTATAACAAGTTGCCATATACAATCTGAATTAAAAGGCCAAATTCTGGAAATAAATAAATAAATCTTAGAAAAATATACTATATACCTTATGGGGTTGAAAATATATACTGTGGCAAATAAAATAAAATTAAAAATCTACATATGAAAACAAAAATTGTTTTGGTCAGAAATAACTATAAATTTCGATGCCCTGCCGAACATCATATTGCGTAAAGAAGTATAAGCTGTATGTCCAAGGAGTTAACAGTTTTAACGATTATAATTAAAACACGACAACAACCAAGGCAAATCAATTTCTAGGTGGTCGCGTTGGCGAATTCATTAATTTTCGGCGAGAATCTAATTGTCAAACTCCATATATATTTTTATATGGTATTTGACATTAAGCGTTGCGGCGAAAACTAATGAATTCGCCATCGCGTCCACATAATAATTGATTCGCCTTGACAGCAACTGTACTTTTGCATTTGGTCCATGGCGAAATAATATAGGAGAACGCACGGGCTAAAAAGCTCATCAGCTGTATAAGTGGTAGTTTTCAAGGCGAATTGAACTTGTTTATGAAAATTGCCACAAATAAATTATTTGTTTAAAAAATCAAAAAATGTATCTTGTTTTGTTTGGTAATAAAAATAAAATATTTAAACTCCTATAAAACAGTATAATACGGAATCGTGTCCGCATATGCATAAAGAGCATAATTGTACATCAAGGGATAGTGTTATAGTTAAGACGATTAGAATTTCGTGATTGCTGTGCAAGATTATATGGCCTCCGCTTATGCTGTGAATATCCATGTTCGTTCCGAATATGGAGTTAGTTATATGATATAAGTAACACTCGTCAATTCGGAGATGAATGTGTGGCAGGTCCAAGGTCGCTCTTTCGCACTGCACTGGTGAATATAATATGAAAATATCGTTTAGTAAGTTTAAAATTGCATTATAATCAACAATCAGATCCATAAATATCAGATGAAGCAGAGTTTCTAATGGTTGTGGTAATCAAATTTCAGATTTTACGCTCGAAAAACTGCCGACGATAAACTTCTTGCAATTATTGTTCCATAATCAATCCAATAAAAACACGTTTTAAGACAGCGTTAAAATAATTGTTGTATTTGGTGGACGGGAGACGGATGCTTTTGGTAATACACACACATTTATTTTATTATTTTATTAAATAGTACATAAGCCGTTATAAAGTATTATGAACAATATATTATTTTTTTCTGCCTGTGTTCGCATTACGAAAAAACTGCTGGATGGATTTGAATAAGATTTAAGTGATGAGGTCCTTTAGAATCCAGGCTTAAATTTGTAATATTTTTTGGTAAAAATAAGTCATTTCCCAGTGAAAGTAAAGCTACAAATGTGAAAGCACCCAACTTTACTGGTATAATGGTACTAAAAGATACTAAAAATTATTTAAATACAATAACAAATATAAAGGGTTCCTGCTAGAGGCTCAAATACATTAAAATTTTTTTCTTAAAACAGAAACAGTATCAGAACAACATCTTAGTTAGTCAAGTTGTTCTATACTCCCACTTTGATAATAAAACACTGCGAGAAAATCTCATAACGAATAAGAGGTATTGAGTTAAACTTGCCACACAAAGCAATAGGAACATACTTTAGATCTGTAAAGAAACACTACAGAGTACTGAAAAGAACGAAATTATCAAAAGTACAACCAATGAAGTCATCCGCGAAATTGTTAACATGATCACGTATCCTTAAAGTATAAACAAATCTCATTATATGATTAAAGATTTCCAATAGTCCTTCCATGTATTACAATTAATTAGTTATTTCTACATTTAATATTATATTCATATTATTGTTAAAACTAAATTTAAATCTCAAACCAGAGCTGTCACTATTAAAAGCAGGTTACTTCTTTTTCTGTAAAAACCAAAAGAGAAGTGATATTAAAATTGTTTGAACATTTCATTTAAATCAAACATACATTGTTCCTGTGATCGTTGTAGCTAGAAGACTTATTTTGACTAATCTTTTATCAGTCTTTACTACACATTCGCCTGATTTCTTATTTAATGTAATTGTTGCCTTCTGCGTAGGTGGTCCTTACTGCCTTTTTCATTCTCAGAATCTAAAAACCTGACATCTTAAGAGTCCTGCCGTTGATCCGGACGATGAGCCCGAAGAACTATTTCGACAGGCGTATCAATATCACTGCTAGATAAAATATCATTATCTTCATCAGTACTTCCTAATCGCCTGGTTTAAAATTTCGGAACAAGTCTAGTTTAGTAAAGCTTCACCAATCAGAAAAAATATACATATATTTGTTTTACCCAACACTGTAGAATGGCAAAAGCCACAGAAATGCCTAGTTTTTATATGAATCTTTTGACACCACACCCAAACTTATTTATATTATCAGTTTCATATTCAAGTAACAACTGAACTAATGTTTACTATAAAATGTATTTACTTTATACTGTAAGAGAATTATTGTAACATAAGAGAATAATTAACTTGTATCTTTCAATAGTCCTATTTTATGTTTATATTTGTAGAATAAGAGGATTATACTTTCTTACAACGCCCACTGATAAAGGATAAATTTAATTGTTAAGCTTTTGTCTTCCTGATCTTAAGAAAGACAGTTCATAAAATAGTAACAACTTGTGTTGTTAATTGAAATTGGTGCAGTCGGTAGGAAAAGCAAAAATAAATTGCTTATTCCGAAAAAAAAGAATCCTACGAAAAGGATACAAACAAATTAAAATCTACGATACTCAAGGGTGCCTCCAGAATTACCACATAAACAAAATATAATCAATAAAACTGGCTTAGCCAAACTTTCTCCGCTATGGTATGACGAATGCCAGCTTGGCTTACTATATATCCTGCATATCTGGAATTCGGTCGAGCTCCAGGATTTTCTCCTCAATGCTATGAACAATGCTGGATTCGCTTACTAAAGATTTCCTTCATACTATACACATGTTTTCAGTAAAATAGTCACTCGTTTCTAATAAGTTAATTACAAAAAAAATTTGATTTAAAAAAAAATAGGCCCATAACTCGAAAAATAAGGGCGACCGTCAATTTTTTTATTTAAAATGTTTTTTTATTATTTTGTAATTCTCTGTTAACCTGTATTATTTTCTACTTGATTGGAGTAGCTCTCCACTAAGCCAAAATTTCTTTAGAATATACTATTGTTTATTTTTTTCAATTTTTTATACTTATATATTTTTTATTTTTATTTTAACAATTGCATACTTAGATTTTGTAGCAACAAAATCCCTGTTGTTTTTTGTGTTGCTGCGTTGTTATAGCCGTGAATTTACGTGTATTAATTCTCCTTGATTTGGTCGCAGAAGGCTGATAGCTGATATTTTTAGACTTTATAGTTAAAAAAAAAACGTTGAATTAAAAAAATATTGAAAGAAGAAAAAAAAAACTTTTTTTTGCCTTGGGTGCTTACGACTGACTTCCACGGAGATCTTAATTTGCAATCTCATGATGACCTCGCCTACAGAAATTTATGTGAACCTGAATGCAATTATCCACGTCCCAAATCTCATACAGAATATGCCGCTTACAAAGAGTTAAAAGGCAAGGAGCAAAAAAAAAGAAAACCAAATCTCTCCGCAAAGAAAGCATATAAAAGATATTAAGTCACCTAATCAAAAGGAAGCTAACAACGATTGTGAAAATATTAACAAGGCTGAACAGGATTTAATTAGTATGATGCGTTATTGTGGTATTGGTTGTAGTGATGATCAGCCCCTGAATAAAACAGTAACCATTTCAACTTATCCCGCAGAAAATTCTATTAAAATGGTGAAAAACGGACGTAGAACAGTGGCTTTATTTTTCGATGAAAACGTTTTTAAATTCGAAAATAAAGTATCTACAACCTCATCAGGGTGTGAAAGTTGGACCAGGCTATACAAATGGAAACATGATAAGAATAATTCTCTTGGCTCCGAACGTGATAGCAATTCCTCGCTAGACACTTCTTCATCGCTGTCGTTACTATAATTTTTCAAAGTAATAGATCTTTTCCATCCACTTCTTCCAGTGGTTTATAGGGTCTGTTCACTAGCTAAAATATTTTAATAACTTCTAGGGGGTAACACTGTATTTCGATTTGAAAGAAAACACTTTTAAAACACAATGTTTAATGATTTTCAAATCGAATCGACATAGAGTGTAACCCCCTGGTTACTGTTACTAAAACGTGTTCACATACTCGAAAAACTTGCAAGAAGAGAGTGAAAAATGAGCGTAAGAATGTGATGGAGAAAAAATTTGTTGCAAGTTTTGGCTGCTGAAATTTTTACTTGCAAGCAGTGGTGCCAGTTTCTTTCGAGCTTTCTCGCCAACTGCCTTGTCGGATATCGCCAATATATAAAATATTTTATGTTAGTTATAAAATCACCAATTATCAATCAACGAATTTAATTTAATTAAAGAAATTATCATAAAACATAAAACTGTATTGCTAATAACAAAAACCAAAAAAAGTTTTAATATAATTAATACAAAATGGAAATCAATTGTAAAAAGTAAAAAACTTAATAAACATAGGAATATAAAAAAAGTAAGGCCAATCAATGAATAGCATTGAAGTAATTGGTATAATTAAAGTTTAAATCTCGAAATCATAGGGGTATTTTAAAATAGTATAGTAAATGTTAAAAATGAAAAAAAAATGATTTAATAATAAATGTATTATATAATTCATATGTTATTCATAAATATAATAACTACCAGAAAAAGTAATATCGACACAGAATTAGGCCGACTTCCTAAACGCAAGTTGCAATGCATATTTACAATGCATACACTTCGAAAACGCATACGCAAACTTTCTGGCAGAGTCCAATGTTCCTAATCGTTTGGCAACTCATTTTAATGAATATTAGGTATCAAAATCACGCATCATTTTTATTTTATATGCAAACATTTGAGCTGCAATGGCTGAGTAAGTTTTTTTTGTTTATTTTTAATAAGTTATTTTTAATTGATAGATTTTATTGAAATAATTAAACACTTTATATTGCAGAGACAAAAAGTGGACCCATCAGCGCAAAAATTATTTGTGTTTATGTATTCACTATACGTTTGTACTTACATTAAAGGTGCTTCTTTGCATACGAAAATGTGAATAAAAAATGTCATTATCCATTAATTCAATGCATTCCTCAAAATTTTTATCCTCGATCACTTTTCTTCTCGGGATTTTTATTGTCCTTAGCTATAGTTTTCTATTCTTTTTTTTTTAATGAGTTTCTGGATCAAATCAATATTTTTGGAGGATTTAGCCTGGGATAATTCGTCAGCACTTCCCAACAAAATGGATAAATAATTTTTTGTAACCTCCATTTTTCCAAAAAAAAAAAAATTAATTCAATTTTATACATGCTTTTGGCATTTGTTTTAGGTATGAGTTGCATATCGACGTTCCTAAAAGCCGATAAAATGCAAAAAATGTCTCTGCAACGCAAGGTTGCGCTTAAGACATGTTTAGCATTGTATACGCATTTTTTTAAATTATGCATTGCAACTGGCGTTTAGGAAGTCGGCCTTACTTTTGGGAACTACTAAAGTTGGTAAGTACCAACAACCATTACCACGAGGTTATCGCAAAATTTGAGCCAGAACTCTTATAGGTTTTTGGTTCTTTATAATCTAAATATTGAGTCCAATTTATGCAAGGAAGTTTTAAGCTGTATAAAGTTTAATCTTAAACGGGGGTGTCATAGAATCCAATGTTATTGGAATTGGATTTAAAACCAATAAAAAAATCGATTTGGTGTCATAGAAACCAATGTTATCGGTTTGATGTTCGAATTATTATTGTCTGTTTTAGATGTCACAGAAACCAATGTTATCAGTTTTTAAGTATATTGGAAATAAAACAAGTAGCTGATTGCTGACAGAGTTATTTTGTGTACTTTAAATGTTTTTTAATCTTGGCTTTTTTTATAAAAATATGTAAGTAAATTATATTATTTTTTGGAAATAATATGTACAATTTATTAATTTATTGAAAAACAGGTATAAATATAAAAATAGAACGCAAGACTCTATTATCATAGTTTATGGAAAAGTATCCAAATATGTCTAATGACTTCACCAAACGAGATAAAGCAACTGTTGATTCCCTGTGGCAACAGGTGATTGAATCACCAAATAGTGCTAGTCGTCCCTAAAAAGATACTAATGGGTGGAAAAAGGTACGCCTGGCTCGCACTGTCTAAGAGAATACCGTCTTGTGCTGCCTTTGTTCCAAATGAAAGCGCCATGGCCGAAGCCAGGATACCGTGCATCCACCGCCTTAATTTTCATACCGTCATCACAAATCTGAATTTAAATATATTTTAATTATATTAAATTTACATGCAATTATGGCATTCATACTGAAGTACCCTTTTCACTATTGGTTTTTCGCGCTTCGTGAAGCCTTAAGCTTAATCCGGATATTTGTCCATTAATTCCATGATTATGGTATTTTGTGCAAAAATTCAAAATTTTTTCTTTTCATAAGGCAAGTATTAAATTAAATTAGTTAAATTGCATTTCTAAAAAAATCCGCTTTAAAAAAATAAAAACTTAAGCGCCCAAAAATGAAAACTGACAGGAGTTAGCTGCTTGGTTTATATTCAATAAAAACACCAATAGCATTGGATTCTGTGACACTTAAAATTGACACTAATTCTAGTTCGAACTTAAAACCAATAACACTGGTTTCTATGACCGCAAAGCATTTGTCTTGTCGGTTTGAAAACCAATTCTGACAACCCTGAATAATTCCAATTCGAACATAAGACCGATAACATTGGTGTCTATGACACCAAATCGATTTTTTTTATTAGTTTTAAATCAAATTCTAATAATATTGAATTCTATGACACCCCCGTAAATTATTATTATATAGTCAGATAGGCAATCCATTTTTAAACTTTTCATTTAATTTACAATTCAATTTATGAAATCTTTTTCATCAGACAATTCGTTGTAAATATTTTTATCTGGTTTATCTATCGTTTTAAGCCGTTAATATAAAAAAATGGTACAAATGGTACAACTCAATCCTCTGCATTTCACTGTCATTTTTCTGTATTGCCTTTATTACTCCGTATCTCCGTATACACAAGGCAGATTAAAAATACAGAGCTCAAAGCGAACTTGGTTAATTCGCCGAAAGATCTACATTTTAAGTTAATATAAAATAAAGTTCAAATTGTTTATTCTTTCTTTTTTTTAATTGTAATGTTATCATAAAGAAAACCATAAAAAATAGTCAAGAATATCGCCAAGTATCTCGGCTCTCACCATTCCAAAAATTTTATGGCAAAAGAATTTTTATCTTCAAGTTTCGCGAGAAATCGCCATAACTGACAACACTGGTTGTAAGAGTTAGTGAAGCAAGTGTTTTTTTACTTTTGTTTACCATAAGTTTGCTTAAGAAATGTCATATAAAAATATTTTTCACCACTGAAGTTAAAAAAGGGTATAACTAAGTTTGTCATTCCGTTTGTAATTTCTACAATATAAATTTTCGGCACCGTAAAGTATATATATTCTGACTTCTTATGCATAGCGAAGCCGATTGAACGATGTCCGTCTATCCGCCGTGTTAGTGTTGATATCAAGTTTTCCGAGGCACTAGATCGGCTAGAAAAATTTTAAATGCGCCAAAAGATCAGAAATAATGTCGAAAGAGGTTCTATTGGAAATCAGCATGATCGGTCCGTGTCCTTCGCCGCCTTCCTCTTATTTTTCAAATCATTTGGAACAATGAAGCAACTCTTGATAAAGAAACAAATACATAGGGCGATAAGGAATTAGAAAATAATATATACCGATTCCAAACCGTTGGTTTAGTAATCTTGACCATCATTTTTTGAATATAAATTTTTAAAATTTTCATTCTTAAGTTTCACAATTAAGGGTTGTAAACAATCTTTTCTATTGGGAAACTCAGATCGCCTTAAAAAATAATAAAAAAGCATCAAGTGCAAAAATTGGCGCTCGCTTATATTTTCCGAGAAATTAATTTTTTTAAAAAATATCAATATGCATATCATTTTAAAGCTTTTGAAGAGATCTTAAAGAAAATACTAATTTTTTTTTTTAAATACTAGTTTTTTTTTACGAGCCGATGGCTTTTATATGTAAAATTATATATAAATATGTAGTACTTAAATTTTAATTTTTTAATTCTTTGTCACCGCAATATTTGCTGTTTTAATAGGAGTTACTTCACTAGACTAGATTTACGTAGATGCTGATGGGTATATAAGATTCGACACAGCCGAATATAGCACTCCTTCTTGTTTTATTTAAATCAGTTTAGTATTTTGAAAGTTATAGAAGGTTTCACGTCCTTTGCGCTTTTACGTATATTTTAAAGCATTTTATGGGAAATTGGGTAATATAAGTATCATAGGAATAGTTACTTAAATATCTAACTAAAGTAAGACTAATGAAAAAATTCACAAGATAACAACAGAGCTAAAAAAACAAAAAATATTTTTATAAAATTTTATAATGCACCCAGCTTTACAGGAAGTCTTTAATAAGCCAAGGAAGTATTTGGTATAATACAGCGAAAACAATATCTTCATTTAGCCCTTATTGGATTTTTCTTTTCTTTCACATTGTGGTTCTTAATTTAATAAAACTTTTCATTACCATTTTTGCGATGTCCATACTACCTCATTATGCAAAAAAATATTTGATATTTGCCATTTTTAAGTGAAGCTCCGTAACTCCGAAACTGAGGGTCGGCCCTAAAATTTTCACTTGTATTTTTTCCTTAAAATGTAATTTTACACTTCTTAGGAAGCTTGATTTCTATTTTTAAGTTGTGTCAATAAACTAGATTTTACAAAATATGTTTATAAATAAAACAAAAACAAAACAGACTAGCTTAAAATCATAGGCTCATATTCATAGTTATATACTTAAGTCGACTCTTGCTAAAGTATTCTCTAAACCAAAAAGCTCTTATTATCTTTTTTGTTTTCATAGTCAAAAATAAAGCTTACTTTAAGTCGAATCGATTTTAAATGGGTGTCAACTCTAGTTTGATGCTTGTTTTCATACAATTTCTAAACAAACATTAGTAACCGTGTTGTTATATTGTTCACTTTGGTATAAAAATCAGATAAAGAGTATGGTGTTCTTAAACCAAATAAAATAATTATGGAAAAATCAGTTAAAAACAGCTTTAGCTAGTTTTAAATTTAGAGTTGACTTTAACGCCAAAAGTATATTTAAAATTGTCTATGAATGAGTTAGAGTCGACTCTAAAGTAAAACCGACTTTATTTCTCTTAATGTAGACTTTATTTTAACTATGAATATGGGCCATATTTTTAAAGACGGTAAATAAACATTAATTATATTATATTAAATTCGAGAAAGATTAGGTCAGGATTTTTTATACATAAAATTGAGAATTGTTGTCACGCTTTATGTTTTACACTTTTAATTGCTGACACAGTAAAATAAATTTTGTTTAAATTCTAAGTGTTACATTATAACTGCTTAAAGATTGGCCATATACATCAAATTACAACCATAATTTTAATTATTTATACTTGATATAGAAATGGACATTCTGTCTAATTTTTAAGAGTTATTAACGATTCAGTTCTGTAACGATTTTAAAAATATAGCTCAAATAACATCAATTAAAGGGACACCCTCAAATTCTAATTTCAAGTTTGCAACAAGTAACAAAAGCGGACTTTGCAATAAAGGTTCTGCGCAAATTTAAAACCTTTAATTTATAATTTTAAGTTTATACTTGTTATTATAAAGGTCATAGTAATCGATATCCTATCCAATTTTTAAGCGTTTGTCTATAAGCGCATAAAAGTTCATTTACGTCACCTACGGGCACGCCCTTTAATTTTTAGATTTATTTTTATATTACTTTTTGCTATTGGGAGCATTTTTTTAAATTTTAAAGAAGTGCCCTTTACGGTTTATAACACGCTTAAAAAACATGTATGTTGTTTTGGAACACCCTTTGATTTTTCAGATTAAGAAGTGTTTTTTAAAAGGGATCAATCTGTAAGCATAGTCTATAAAATTGCAAAAAATTATTGATAACGGTGAGTTCTGCAGGCACAACCATAAAAAAGCAACATTCAGTCGAATTGATAACCTCCTTCTTTTTTGGAAGTCGGTTAAAAATTACATTGTGTTTCTTATTTTAAACAAAAATGCGAATATAAAAAGAATTTCACATTTGTTTCGTAAATAATGAAAGTAAAAGAATTTGAATAAAATATGTGTAAAACAAAACAAACATTAATCATTGCATTGTTAGCACATCTGTATTAATCCTTTAAAAGTGAAGTTGAGAGTTTAACTTCCTACTAAATTATGTATCGACTTTAAAATTCTAATCTTTAGATTTATTTCTCATAGGCTCAGTTTTGCTAAAAGCATCTCTAGCTGGAAAAAAAAATTTGTAACATAGCACACATCGATCCACATCTATTTAGGCTGTCAAATTAATTTATTTTTAGCTCAATTATTTCGCGATATTTGTCAAAATCAGATATTTTTTATAGATATTCATCGTTATTGAACAACTTTTCGCTATTTCAAATATTGACCTCGCAAATAGATGACATAATGTTTGTGGCTTTAAGTATGTTTGCAGCTTTTCCGATATTGTCGAAACTGTTTGATGTTAATTTATGTTGTATGGTTTTCCTTATTTAACGACAACAATTTGTTTCTATATTAACAAGTAATTTCCGATTTCATGCCCTCAGCCACTGGTCCCAGTGTTTTTAAATTTAATTTAAATTTCTTTTTCAAACTGTTTCCACAAGACTTTCTGACAAATCTGATTCAGTTTTTTCCGTATTTAAATTAATTTTATGCAATTTGAGTATATGCGTTTCTTAGTTCGAAACTCGATTATTTTTTTAGCTTGTTTTTATATTTTTTACAAGGAGCAAAACCCTCGTCTACAATGTTCTCAAAATAATAGTAAGTTTCTTTTTTATGCGCCTTAGTTATTATGTTAACAATATATGAAAAGAAAATTTTTAATTGTGATTTGTGTGTTTACAAGCCGCCCCTTGTTTAAAAAAAAAAAATGCATATAATCAAGTAATGCTAGAAGTTATAACGAAAACCGCTTGTATACGTTTCATAAAACAAACACAGCATAGCAGCCTTTGCTTTTGTGATTGCTCTACTTTCAACTTAAAGAAGCAAATATATATATATATATATATATATATATATATATATATATATATATATATATTTTCTATTTCTGAACTAACAAAGTAAAAGAAATAAAAACCGATTTTAACAATCAGCAAGTTTTTTTGCATTCTTCAAAAATTAATATTTCTTTCCTACTTGTTATTTACACAGGGTTTTAACTAAATTTTCCAAAAAAAAAACAAAAAGAACTTAAGTTTTTTAAACTTAAATTTTAGCAAAATCAAACTAAAATCTTATTATTTTGAACGATAAAACTCTTTGCTTTTTAAGTGAAACAATTTTATTATATTATATTTATTATTAAATTGTTTTGTTGTTTTTATGATTAAAAGTATTAAATTAATAAATGCTAATGCAGCTATTTAATGTAGGTGGCTTTATTGGTGGATCTGTTGCTGTTTTTGCAGTTGTTCTGTAACTCCTCCCCCCTTAGTGTGGAGCGATGACCAAAAGAATTGCCGATCGGGAGAGATCATACTTATGGTAGAAAGTTCTGGAAGTTCTTTATCAACATATTTTTTTGCTTTGGTGAAAACTATGATTAATATGCAAAGTATTACAATAAAAAGGCTGTAGTTTAAGTGTCTTGTTTTGTGTTACGTGATAATTTGTTTTTCTGTGGGGTTATTCTCTATTGCGTTGCGAAAGCAAGTTTGATACGAAAGGTAAATGCGATAAGCGTACACTTTGATACTTTGTAATGTTTACGCAAACGCTTTTGCAAAGTAATTTGAAAAGAGACATCACTGGTACAACAAAATAAACAATAGCGAAGAATGACAGAATGATATATCAACATTTGTAAGCAAAATCATTTAAACAAATTTTTTGATCATTGTGTGTATTTATTTAAAATAAAATAATATACTGATGGATTCGATAACATTATGGATGGAAGAGGAAATTGAGCATGTTCATAAAAATTAACGTGTTACAAGAAGAATTCTGAGAGATAGATCAGATATACTCTCCCTTAATAACAGCAGATAGGAAAACAGCAGAAGGTATCATGTTGATAAAGTTTTCAAACATTCCATTTTTAAAGCTTTATAAAAAATTTTCGCCTAAACAAGGATGCGTTTATATATTTATTAAACGCTATTCAACACGACCTTAGCGTTCCGAAGAGGACCACAGTAATTCCAAGCCCAATAAAAGTGGCCGCTGCTTTAAAATTGCTTGGACAAGGTGGGTATCAACACCAAATTGGCCAAGACCATTTCTTAGGTTTATCGCAGCAATCTATGTCACGTTGCTTACAAGAAGCTTGCACGGTGATTGAGCGTATACTCTTCCCCAATCACATCCAATTTAAGGCAACTGCAGAAGAAAATCAAACTAAAAGAGGTTTTTTCCATACATGTAGCATTTCTGGGGTGATTGAAGCTGTAGATGGCACCCATATACAAATGGTTTAGCCGTCTGAGAATGAGCACCTATATTTCAACACGAAGTTAACGCCATGGTGGTATGTGAAATTTGATTGCTGCATTTAGCTAATTAAGTCTTACTTTGATATTAAATTTTCAGATATGTTATCACAAAATGATAATTGCACTTGTTGACTGTCGATACGGTGCGGCAAGCCATGACTCACATGTTTGGGCCCTTTCCATTGCAAAACTAATATTAAAAGAATGTTTTGAAAGAGAAGAGAAGGGCTTTTGGCTTATTGGTAGTTAATTTTAAAATATACATACGTATTTGAATTTACAATTTTTCTTTATTTTTAAATTTTGTAAAGGTGATTCGGGATACCTTTTTGAGCCTTGGCTATTAACACCGTACAAAAACGTTACGGAGAATTCTTCCGAGGCATATTTTAATGATAACTTTAGCCAGGGAAGGTCCATTATTAAAAGAGTGTTTTAAAGGGAAGATTTCGCTGTTTGTTAGCAGCTCGAGAATTACATTATGCGCCAGAAAAAGTTGTTCACATAATGAACGTTTGCTGTGCGTTACACAATATTTGCGTAAATTTCAACGTGCATTTGTCACTAAACGAAGTTGCTGAAACAGAAACCTTGAATCGGATCGTATTTGCAGTTCATAACAATGAGGCCAACAATGTCAAATAAGCAATGAGAGACAAATAAGAAATGAAATAAAAAACAATTTCACTTTGAGAAATTTTTATTATTTTTATTATAACAGAAAACTTTAGAATGACACTTCATTAAAAATACTAATATAAAATTATATACATTTATAAATCACATTGTTAGAGAAAAAAGAGGCACTTCATTGGCATACATATTTGGAAATTTTTTTTTAAATAAAAATATCACATTCTAGTCTCTAACTCAAAAATTCTTTTTTAATTAATTAAAAAAGGCACTTCCTTGACATATGTTAAAAATTAAAATAATAAAGAAAATAAAAATATCACATTCTAAACTGTAATTAAAAAATTCTTTTTTTTTTTAATTCTTATTTTTCTATTTTTAATTCTTATTTTTGAATTTCGCATTCTTTTTGAAACTTAAATTTTTCTTTGGCAAAAGACAGCTTCTTCTCCTTTATTTCAAAAATTTTTCTGTTATACCTTACCAATTCTTTTAAATTATTCCTTATTTCGCCAAGTACTTTAGCTGTTTTTTATGAAGCAAGTGCTGATTTTCTACTTGGGTTTTCATAAGATTATTACGCTCAGTAATGTTAGATAGCCACGGCCGTTTGGCAGCATGAAAATCTTAATTCAAATTTTTGTTCTGTAAAGGCTCCAAATTTTCTTCTGAAACATTCTTTTCAACTGATGACGCATTGCTAGTGTTTTCGCCGCTTGTACCAAAATATTTCACCATTTGTATGCCGTCAAAAACCTCTTCCATATTAAGAAGACTTACAATTTATTCTTCTGTGGAAGAAAGCGGCGAAAATTCTGAGGACTACTATACATGCCATATATACTCAATTTATTTTCCTCATTCTTATTTTTGTGTGGTTTTTTAAATCGGATCGAACCTACATATATAGGTAGGTTCAAGTACAAATAAAATTTATTAACTTTATTTTTACATACATAAATTAAAGCAATATTACCTTTTTCCAGCCAGTTAAGACTTGTTTGGCATTTGGTGTCTGTAAGTGTGCCTTAGCCAATTCCTTGTGTTGCACCACTAAAACGACTAAAAATTCAAACTGACGCTGTTTGGTGTGCAACTTTTTTGGTTTCTCCCTAAAAATATTAATAAAAATATATTTATTAAGAAAAAATAAATATATGTACATATGTATCTAATTTCATCTTTTTTTTATAAGTACATCTTTTGTCTTATTTGCGCTTGGTATTTAACTATCGCAAGATATTTCTACTTATTAAACGTTTTTTGACATACGCTTTCGCTTTACAGAGTAAGGTGCTACCAGACTTGCGAAAATAAGATAAACTAAATGCGAAAGGAAAATGCACAAGCGTATTACAGAGTACCAATTGTTCGATTTCGTACGATTTTTCTTTCACATCGCAATAGAAAGTAACCCCCTACATGATATTCTTTAAGTTCCGGTAAATTCAAGCTTTCTGTTATGGATGAAGGTTTTATATTTGCTCAGGAAGTTGGGCTTTGGATAAAATTACCCCAATATATGTTTGGATTAGCTTTATATGTCATTTCATTGATGATAAGGTCACAATTTTTGAAATGGATTAATAAGTTTCCTTCTGTGATATGCTTTTCAGTACCGTATGATTAATTCATTAGTGTTAACAGATTTTCGTTATCTGTCCTAAATAGTTGAGTTTGTAGTTGGTTTTAAAGTTATTGATGATTTTTCCAAAGCACAGAGATTTGATTATTGTTTTTTGTTATAGACTTTCTTTGCAAGAATTCTGGTTTTCAATCTTCTTGTATAGTTTATCAAAATATTGAACTTTTTCATTGTTATACATATATTTTACATGGCTCAATAATAATTTCTTTTGGCTCATTAATTGGATTGGGAATTGTATGGGAAAATATGTTCTTATCATCTGACGTTGGAAAGTGTTTAAATGATTCTTCGATTCTTATAATTTTGTTAGTATATGATTCAAGTTGTATAATATGTATGGAATTGGTGAAATCTGAAATGGACATAAGAATATTGATTTAATTTCCAAAATTGTTTTTTCTTATTTAAGATTTGTGCAGTTTTTGGTTTTGTGTAGTTAGTAGTGTTCTTTTGTGTTACCTTATGCTTAGAGGTGCCAGTTTGTTTCTCCTACATTATTTTCTGTAAATATTTGCTTAATTCACAAAATCTTGTATGGTGTATTTTGTATTGAATACACTTTCTGTTTATATGCTTGTGAACACGCAGTGTAATATTGTATCAATTTATTTTGTATATTAAACCTCGAAAAGCAAATAAGAAGAAGAAAATAAAAATTCAGTACAAGGTTTTCAGGAAGTAAAATGGACAATAGGACTGAAAAAATCATTTTTTTTTTTTTGTTAACAAATTTTTCACATCAACAATACAAATGTCTGTTTCTTATTTTCTTCTTCTCAATATGATATGGAATTCACATATAGTTGATAACACGATTACCAATACAACTTTTCAAAAACATGCAAAAAAAAGTGTATTGGTGTATTGAAATTTTATATGAAAATTTCCAACAACAAGCATACACTATTGTATTTTAATTGAACACTACACAGTATACACAGTATACAAAATAAACAATTTTTTTATTCGTTTATCCGTGAGTTTGAAATTGGTTAACTTTGGAAATATATTCGTGCTCATCGCTAAATGTGATTTGACGGTCAAACTTGTAAGTTCTTTTGGAGAAAATTTCGAAAAGTTTTAATTTTGCTATAATGTCATCATGATCCAATTCTAACTTTTGTCTTTAATTTTTCTTTTGATTAGTCTGTATATTTCTGTTAAAGTTGTGTGAAGTCTTTCTACAGGGGCGTTACATCTTGATTGTTGAAGAAACGAGCAACACTCTACGAAACAATCTTACGACATCAACAGAGACAATGGATAAATTGAATACCAGCGGAGTATGCAGACTTACTTGCACCTGCAACCATACATACATAGGAAAAACTGGACAAACAGTAAAAACAAGATTCACAGATCATATACGATCATCTAAACGGAAAAGCGAAGACTCCAACAATGCACCATAATGCACCTGAACACGAGCCAAGGTAAATAGATGAATGCATGACATTAATACATCTTAGTAAAAAGAACGAAGACTAGACATTCAAACATGGAAATATACAGAACGCGAACTTCTAAGGGAAATATTTTTAACGAACAGCTAAATAAAACCTCTGACACAATTTCTATACCACAAAATTAATAAGACCCTCTAATAGATGGTCACACTTATCCTATCCAATAATAAAAGACTGAAATATTAAAATTATATACCTTCAATAAACATGACAGATATTAAGCAATTTACCGGTATAAAACCATTTTGGTAGAAACTATTCTAACGGACAAAACTACCTGAACTCACGATTATCTATACAACACACACCTAACACTATCTCTCCAGTACTAATCAAAACGCGGCTTGAAAATTATGTTCTCACATCGAAAGTGTTCGCCAAACATACCAATTAAACAGCCAGCGACGATAGCCTTCACCAAAAGGTATGACAACAGCAATTTGATATTGTTGAATGGAATTAAATTCGTAAATTGGTTTTACCGAGATTGGTATGCCGTCATTGCAAGTTTCTTCTGCCGAGTGAATGGTGCTACCAGAAGGGGCTTTGTTAGATAGTGTATCAAATGTGCTTATATTTTGAGTGTCTGAAGGCTCAACTTTTATTCAGCTTAAGACGTCAGCGTTTGTACTAAGTTTCCCTTTTTTATTAATAATTTCATAGTCGTATTTCCTTAATTTCAATCGCCATTTAATTGGTTTTGAGTTAGGTTGTTTAAGGCTCATAATCCATGTAAGTGTCTGAAAGTAAGTAAGCCGAGTAAGTATGGCCGGAAGTGCTGAGTATAGGGGAACCAGACGTACTGTTTTTAGCAGTACATTTACTGTTTTTTTTCAATTGTACTGTTTAATGTAGAACACCCAAAACAGTACACAAATGTACTGTTTTTTAGACTTTGTACTTTTTTTGTTTTACTAATTATGTATTTTTATTAAATAATGCAAAACATATACATATTTGATAACAAAAATTTGGTTGAGTGTACAGAAATCGGAAAATATTAAGAAGCACCCTTTTTCCAAAAACGTACAAAAAGAAAAAACTGTTGACCTAAAATGGAATGAGTTTTTAAACAGCGGCACTTTTCCTAATTTAATTTTTGCAATTTTATTTTTTCAATTCCCCATTCTAATGCAGCCACTGAAAGAATTTTCAGCCTAATGTTTTTATTTTGGAGAAAAGAGAGGAATAGGCTATTAATTGAAAATTTAGAAAGTGAGTTAATTATAAAAACAAATTACGAATATAATTGCAACGAATTTTGCAATTTTTTGAAAACTGAAGACGGGAGAAATGAAATTCTAAAACACATACAAAAAAGTAATAAATATCTTTATTTTGTGCTTTAAAAAGAAGACATGAATTTTTTTCAAACAAGCCCCAAATTTTTGTAGTAATTTCAATAAGCCTAATTTGTGGTTTATTTTTAAATTACTGGATTTTTTAATTATTACACATTTCGTGATAAAAGGAATATTTGTATGAATAATTGAAATGAATTTCAAAATATGTAAAGGCATTGCTTTATACAATCTGAACAATTTAATTTCACACACAATACAACTCAGACCAAAAAACGAAGTATTATAATCCAAAAGGCCTCTTATTATTTATAAAAATATTTTACATTTGATACAGCAGATATGAACATTTAAAATGAATTTACCTTTGTGTAAAAAAGTTAATAATATTGGCTAAGATCTCATATATTTAAAGTGTTTTTTAAGTTATTATTTTTTGCTAAGATCTCATATATTTTAAGTGTTTTTTAAGTTATTAAATAAATAGTTATTTTTTTGTTAAAAAAAATGTACTGGTTTTTTCTTAATTGTACTGTTTTTTTGTCCCAGGTGTACTGTTTTTTCAAATTGCAAATCTGGCTACCCTAGCTGAGTAGCCCAAATTATCGCTAATAGTTAGTTTTCTTTTGTAGAGTAGTTAATTCCTGAAATTGTGATATTGTGATTCGCGTAGAAAATTGGCTTATTACTTCCTATTGGTCCTTGTGACAGAATAACTCCTATTGCGAAATTACTCTCATCTGTTGCAAGGTTGAAAATTTTAGTGTAATCTGGATATTCCAAAATAGGGTGATTGCTAAGGATGCTTTTACAAATTTTAAAAATTTTATTATATTTATCGTCGACTATAATAGTCTTGTCTTTTTTCAGACATGCTGTAAATAAGAAGCCTAAAAATGATTATACATATTTCTTTTTGGTTTGTGGGATTAGATAATTTTGAATATCTGATTTTTTATCACTGCTTGGTTTTACTTTTTAAGTGGTAACACTATGGCCTAAAAATACGCATTCTTAATGCAGAAATTCCGATTTATCCAATTGGACTTTAAGGTTGGCTTCTTTAATTGCTTTAAAAACTTTTTTTATATTTTCGCCATGTTCTTGTCAAAAAGTTGAATAGGCAATGATATCATTATCATTTAAATAGACTAAACATACGGTTCCCATTAAATCTTTCAATACACAATACATCACTCCATTATGCAGTTTTTGGAATGTCTTTTGGGTTGGTTTCAGTTTGGTGAAATCCGCTTGCCAGATCTAATGTGCTAAACTACAAACATTTGCACAATTTATCAAGAATTTTGTTTGTGTTTGATATGGGATATCATCAGAGATTGTTTTTCTTTATATTGCTTCCTATAATCTATTACAAAACGCCATTTATGCTTTCCGCTAGTGTCTGATTTTTTTTGGGAACAATTCACACTGGTGCGCTTCAAGGCAAATAGCTTTCACGTATAATACCTTGAATTAACATGTCAGTGATTTGTCTTTTTACTTCTGTTTTGTGGATATATGGATACGTGTACAATTTTGTATAAACAGGAATATCGCCTTTTATAACTGTATTGTGCTTAATTTTATTGGTGAAAGTAAGAAGCGTATTTTCTTGTAAAAAAATATCCCCAAATTCTTGACCCATTTTTGTAATAATTTTTTGATCTTCTAAATTTAAAAAGTCTAAGATTTTCCATTAATTTAGAATTTCGAACAAATAAATTCTGAAAATTAATACTGTTAATTTCTGTACAATTTGAATCTATTAATGGATCTACTTTAATTGGGTTTTAAATTAGAATAGTTTTGTGTACATTTGATTTATTGATAAATTGTACAAAACTCTAACAAGTTTTTGCTCTGTGGACACAGGAGAGATTGTTACTTCTGATTGAATTGAAGAGCTGGGATAAAAAAAAAACGCAATTTTCAATATCTACGGTCATTTTTCTGAAAGTTTTTGTGCTAGGTGCTATTAAAATTTTACCGGAAGTTAAGTTTGGTTTAAAAAACTAGGAAATGGTCGGAGGTTAATCTTCACACTTTACTGAGTATATTAAGACCAACAAACCGTCGGAGTAGTTATGAAATTTATTAAGATTAGTGGTTATTGTTATTGGTGAGCATTTATCTATTTCCAAGTTTTTAGTATATTATGGGTTAATAAAGGATACGAAATCGAAGTGGGCGTCCAAACAGAGAAGATATGTTTTTATATGGAAGATTTGTACCATGTTTGTTAATGTCTAGGTATTCCTTGGAATCGTAGAGGCATTTGACTAAAAATTTCCCACACCTAAAATTTCGTTGTACATATCGGGGCATTATAATTTTCAGGGTTGAGATAAGCGTTAAAGTGTTCAAAGTTACGGTCAACATGATGAAGTACTCTAGAAATTCGTCGAGTTTGTCTGCTATTGCTTCGAAGGTGAGTGTATCCGGCACTAGTATCCATGGGTTCTGGTGTTTGTGTTTTCTTGTGGATTTCTTATAGAAGCCTGCTCAAATGTATTTAAACATTAAATACACCCTTATTATGTTTAAATGTTTTGCACATAAATTATTTGCATTATAACAACATAAAATACTTTCGTATACTGTTCGTAGCACAAAGCAAGTGAAGAAATCCGTGTATTAGATTATTTTTAAATACTCTCAATGCAGTATTTGTTCGTTAAAAAATATTTTGTGAGAGTAGAAAAAAAGAGCAAATGGTCCAATTGTTTGAAAAAATACAACTAACGAGCAAATTCTTCACTTGTATTCTATCTTTTTTAAATGCTTATGTTGTTCATATGAACGATTGGATGCTTTGTACAGGTCAATACGATTAACTTAGATTAAATATTAAATTAATTTATATTATTCATTAATTCAAATATTGGTTTCTTAGTTATGCAGATATGCATAATAATTGCTTTATTAAAGAAGGAAATGAGAATTTGAATTTTTTAAACAGGCACTGATTTTTATAATAATTAAATAAAGGGTACTAAAGGTAATTAAACAATAGCTGAGTAATAATTACCTTATAAGTATATGTTTGTATATTGTAATTTGTTAATCAAATTTTCATATAGGTATTATTTTATAAATAAAATAAATATTAATATCTTCTTGAATGCGACCACAAAAACGTGCTAAATTTTGTAGTTTTTAAAAAGAAAGTTGCATAGAAAAGTTTTTAATTAAAATTTTTTTAAAAAATAAGTAATCTTTTCCCTCTTTTTTAACATTCCCAAATACAATTTTAACAGATTTTTAGAACCGAAATTATTACTCTTTTAACATTTCAAATTATTTACCTATTGCAATACTGGTTCATAAGTACCAGTACTGTTTTTATTTAGGGACATTCCCTTATTTGTGGAATTTTAACAACCAAAATTACTAATAGGAGAACTTTGCGCAACCAAAATGACCCGATTTATCATAACGTTTTACTATTCTTTCAAATGTTTCATTTTTAATAAAACATTTTTTCCTTTTAACGTGAAATTGAAACTTTTTTTTAAATATTTATGAACCTGTTTTTTTTTTTTGTCAATGAACATTTCGGAATAGGTTTTCTGTAAAACCGATTTCTTAAAACCGCAACTATTATCCTTTGGCCTTTATTTATTTTTTTATTGCAATACTGCTTGTAAATACTCTTTTACCTGTTTATTACCTAAGGACATTCCAAAATTTGTTGGAATTTTTACAACCACAATTACTAATTACATTAATTTTTCACATCCGAAACGACCTGATTTATCATAAAATTTTATTGCTTTTTTAAATTACGTTTAAGTCACTTTAAATAAAACATTTTCTTTTTCCCCAATTTATTTTTGTTCAAATGTTTGATACATGATGTATGTACACATTAATACTAAAAAACAGCAATTTTTAGATACAATCATGTATTATTTTAAGTATTTTTTCAACTAGACTGTAATGTAAACTTTAACTGATTTTTAATGGCATTTGTAATTTTTTCCCTATAAAATAACATTTCGAGATATCTTGTTTTTATTAGGGCAATGACATCAAGACATTTTTTAAATATGTATGTACTTATAACAAAGTGTTTGTGTTTTATTTCTACAGTATTTGTTTGTCGCGACCTTACTTCAGTAAACCATTTAAAAAACATGCTATGTCTTGATTGTGTGTTTAAATGCATTTGCGCAGGCCTCTAATGTCTTATTTTGTTAAAGTGGTTTTTGGTTATTTGTGGATGTGTTGAAATAAGTTTGTTTAGGTGTCGGTGTATTAAAGTTATGTGTTAACTAAGGTCTAGTTAATAATTGAATAATTGGTAATTGTGTTTTGTCGTGAAATATATGAGGATTTGCGTTTTGTTGTGGTCTGAAGGTGTTTCTTGAAATGAATGACTTTAGAAAGTGGGTATATGAATATTGTGGCTTCTGCCGTCTAAGGCTTTTCTGTTTCCTATCTATATTCCTATATTCTCACCGTTTGTAAGACATATTTTGTTTCGTAACACAGTACAAAAATGCTACTACCAGTGATTCCGGTTTCATGGCTCTAATTAATGAGCCTAATGGTTCCCTAGGACCAAACGAAAATGTTTTGGAACACATTTTGGCAAATAAATTTTGTTTAGCTGTGATAACATTAGAGTCTTCCTCTTGAATCAATAGGTGGTTATTAATTGTAGCTTGGATTTCTACACTGGAACTATAAAACTCTTCTAATGATTAATTTTTATGTTTAAATAGGTGCAAATATCAAACTAAAAATGTTTTATTCATTTTGTCTGAATAGTGTAAGACGAGATTATTCTTAACATTATGTTAGCTTAAATTTGCGCTGTACATATCAAGTACCTCGTTTGCTTTTCCATCCATCTTATTACGTTTGGCCCTTAGAATCATTTTAGCAAAAGAAATGCCATCTATAGAGGATAATACCGATAGTATTTCCTCCAGATTATTAATAAAAGCGTACAACAATCTGGGATTTAAATCAAATTTTAGAAGATCATTAGCACCATCTGGGAGTTTTAAGGATTCCAGAATATTTTTTTACTGCAGCTAAATTTTCTGTGGGATTCAGTTTGCTATTATTTTCAATTTTGCGGATAGGAATAAGGGTTCTCAGAATGTTATAAGGAATAATTCTACGCATATAAGTTTCAATTACTTGAAACAAAAGCATATATATAAGACATTTCAGGAGTGTCACCTGTGAATCCCTGTCTTTAAAAATATATGAATTTGTATATTCGTAATATCAAATAATTTATCTTAAGTTATTACTTAATTTAATCACATATTATCTTATATTTATCGAAATTTTCACTTTTATTTAGAAAAGTTAAATAAACGTTTTAATTTATATTATTTTCCTTACATTTATTTATAGTAAATTTAATATCTGTTCACTTCAAAATAATCTAATCAATTTGTTTTATGATTAATTGCACTGTTTTTTAATTCTTATTAAATTATTATTTACTTATTATCATATTATATCATTCTTATTTTCAATTTGATTTACGATACAAAAGATGCGACCTATATTATTGCTGAGTATTCCTACGATTATTCTTTATACTATTGTGTGGTTTGGTACGATAATCCTTCGTACTTTGCTCCTTGCACAATTTAAATGGTAGCGATAGTCCTTCAATTAGTTATTTTTTATTTCTACAGGAACTTCAGAATTTTTTCTGACTTTGCCAGTTATGATTATTGTTACATTATTTAAAAAAAAAACACCACTTATCACTTTAACTTTCAAATTGTGATTGATTTTTTTCTTTTAAAATAAAACTTAAACTTAAATATAAAAATGCTTACTTCAATAATTTATATTTAAATGATTTCATAATATGTAAAAGTGCTTATACAAATTTAAGTTCAATAACTTGTTTAAATGTTCTAATTAATTTAATTTCTTTGGAATTTATTGTTTATTAAAAATTGTTTATTATGATTAAAATTATTAAATTAATAACTGCTAATGCACCTATTTAAGCCAGGTGGCTTTGTTGGTGGATCTGTTGCTATTGTTGTTAGAATTGTTTTTGTAACTCGCGTTAGGTAACACTGTGAACAGTTGCTTTATTTTAATGGCATATTTTAAGAAATTATAAGTTTGCAACTTTAAAAACAGCGGATACAATTTTAAATCGAAAGAGTAATATAGAAATGAGAGGACTTAAGAACTTACGAAACAAAAGTTTTTTTTAATGGAACACAAATTTTCATAAAATATAAATAAATTTAAATTTTCATTCGAATTTGGTTATTTTTATTAACCGACTTCAAAAAAAAAAAAAAAATGAAGGAGGTTATCATTTCGACTGAATGTTGCTTTTTATGTTTGTGCCAGCACAATCCAGTCATTTCTTAACCGATTTTAAATTTTTTTAGTAATTTGATACCTTATGCTAACATATCGGTCCCGTTTTAAAAACAGTTAATAATCTTAAAATTAAAGGGTGTCCCCATACAAAATACATGTTTTTGAAGTGTATTACGAACTGTAAAGCGCACTTTTTTAAAATTAAAGAAAGCAAAAAATAAAATCTAAAAAATTAATCTAAAAATTAAAGGGTGTCTCCATAGGTGACGTAAATTGACTTATATGCGCCTATCTTTTGAACCGTTATAAACAAGCACTTTAAAATTGGACGGATGTCGATTACTCTGACAAGTATAAATAAATTATAGGGGGTTCTAACAGATACTGTAATTTGATGTATTTTGAATTGTTATAGCCAGATAGTTGAAATTTACAAACAAAATTTATTGCTAAGTTCGCTGTTATAACAAATATAAAATTTGTGTTTGAAAATGAACTATAAAACCCATTCGTTTGAAATGTTATATACAAACTCTTGAAAATTAAACAGAATGACCACTACTTGCACAGAACCTTTATTTCTTACTCGAAACTTGAAAATAGAAATCAAAGAGTGTCTCTATTACTGATGTTATTTGACATATATAGCCCTATCTTTAAAACCATTACAGACGAACTCTTGCAAATCAGAAAGAATGTCCACTTTTTTTTTTTTTTTTTTATAAAGAGAAGTAGCTCTTCAGGCATTAAAACCTATTTAGTAACCGTGCTACATTCTTTAGGAAAGGGATAGATAAGAGATAAGACAGGTGGTGAAAGGAGAAAGATAGATAGTTATTTTACTTCGCCGGCGAATCTGCTATGAGAAAGTACCGACGAAGGAGACTGCACGTTTTTTTGTTCATTCTGAATATGTATTTATACCATTAAACAGAAAAAAACATTTTTTGTATTTTGATTGCCGCAGGATTCGAACCCTGAACAACCAGGTTTGTAGTCGACGTGTTTACCACTTTAACTACAGCAGCCTCTTTATTTCTTAGTCGAAACTTGAAATTAGAAATCAAAGAGTGTCTCTATTACTGATGTTATTTGACATATATAGTAGTGGAAAGAATGTCCACTACTATATCAATTATTATAACAAGTCTTAATATTTAAAATTAGAAATTAAAGGGTGCCATAACGGTTGAATTGTGACTAACGCTTAGAATTTCAACAAATTATTATCAGCAATAAAAACTGTAAAAATTAAAGGGTGATCACATAACTGCTGAATTTTCTCGCAGATTTCATATTTTTTTGTACGACATATAAAAAATCCTGACCTAATCTTTCTTGAATATAATAAAATATAACTAATGTATGACTACCATCTTAAAAGAATATGATTTTCAGTTTATCTGATTTGAAGTCAGTTTTTTTTTGCAAGAATTATATCTTTATTTTTACTTTTTAAGAAATTTGTGCTGTAAGAGTTTTTAGTTGTAGCAACACTTTGGTCCGACTTATGTCCACTTACTCTAGTTTCAAGTTTATTTGTTGTTGTACCATCTCTCATTTGTTACCTTAATGTCTATTTTTATAACTAGACTTAGCATTTTAGCAGTTTGCATTTTACTCCTGGCCTTGCTTACTAATTTACTTAATGTTTTGTAATTTCGATGTACTATTATATATTTTTTATTTTCAATTTTCAAGTTTTCATTTTTTTTTTAACGTTTACACACTGAGAATTTTTACAGTTCATTTTTAGAGGTAAACTTAAAACAAAACTGATTCGTCTTATACACGATGGTCCATGCTCTGTGGTTCTGTCACTAATTATTTTTTTTTTTTCACAGTTGCTTTGAAATCCAAAATGTCTCTCCCTTTGTTTTGCAGACATGCAATAAAGATTTCGTTTATTCTGCAGTATGTACTTAATGTGCATATGTATGTATGTATATTATCGAAAATGTCATTGGATTATAACCCTTCAAAATTTTCATTTGAAAATGCATATATTATTGCTATCTATTTAAGGCGTAACAAGTTATTTTATCTAATGATTATGGTAACAATTTTATCATTTTAGGAAATGAAAAATATATGCGAACGAAATGTGTGTTAAAAAACTGAATGAAGCCGTTTAAATTACACACAAAAAATTTCATGAATATGTCAACCACACTTGAAAAATAAGAACCCTCCAAACACGTTTTAAGATGAGTTTAATAGATGAAGCATACTTTGTAAAAATATTTACAGCCTTTTTAAAAGTTTTTGTATAACTGTTTTTTATTATTATATGTGTAGAATTATTATTTTAAATGCACAAAAAGTTGTAGTTTTTATATTTAATGAAAATTAAATAATAAGCTTTGACACCCAATAAATTACATTTATAATTCAATTCAAAACAATAATAGATCAAATTGACCCAGAAATAGTTATTGTTGGCTTTAAAAAACTACACTGTGCTCTTTGAATGTTACTGTATCGTGTTTTGGAAATACTGTTAAAAAGGGAACATTTGCAAGAGAAAAATAAAAATATATAAAGAGAAAATTTTCTCAATAATAACAGAGTCATGTAAATGTTAAATAACAAACGGATAACAAAAGCATATTTACACTGTAAATGCCGGGGAATATATTGGTGTATTATACTGTACATTGTGGAAGGATGACATTAATATGCTGTATCTGTCTCACGCACGGATGATTTAATTCAAAAGACTCGTACATACATTCTTAAATGTTCGTACTATAGAAATATTTACACAAAAATAGTCAAATATTTGTTGAATGGCACAATAAGGATATTCGTCTGTATTTTATGGTTATATTATAAAATATCAATTGTAAGGAAATGTCTCCTTTCTTTAGATAAACACAATTATATGATTTTTATGTTATCTTTTGTTTGAACAAATTTTTTTAAATCAATTGATTTTTATGTTTAAAATTGTATTAAGTTTGTTTTTTTTTTGTAATAAATTATTAAGAGAATAAAAAAATTTAGATACCAGCAGAATTAAATGCAATTTCGGGTTCGCTACAGCCTTTGTCAGCATTCTTCTTGTATATTTTCAAGCAAGTAATCAATTGTAAATTATCACATTTATATAATTATTTAGAAAAAATGGTGTATGAGAAATTCCAAGTCCTTCATATATTAGTTTTAAAATTTTTATTTCTGTGCTGAGTCGTTAATTATTACAAGTGTTGATTGACAACGAACTTTTAAATTATGCTACCTAGAACTATCCACTACCATTACAGTTTTAGATATTTTTGTTAGCTAGCATTGCTAACGAACTTAAGCCTATGTATGTAACTTAAAATTAATAGAAGAATATGTGCTACAACGGATGAGGAGTATTTCGAATTGAGTTTTTGTGGAAGTTTTAATTATTCGCACAGGTATAAAACTTTCAACTATTAATCTTATGTAATGAAATCATACTCTTATAAAGAAATTTATACAGCAACTAATGTAATTCTGCAATGCCAACAAAAGTTTAAAAATTGTTTCTGTCTTCAACAAAAAAGCTACCGAAGAAGTTCTAATTGCACAGCAAGAAAGGACATATTAGGGTACTCATGCAAGGCCGTTCTGTTTAGCCCATATGAAAAAATCTGGTTAAAATGTAATCTTTTACAAAAATATTGATGAGTTTCGGAGGTCTATGTGTCCAAAACTAAATTAAAAATTCGATTTGTGTTTTGTTTTGTGTAATATATTTAAAGTACTGTTGAACAGTTGTAGACAATTTACAAGAAGCTCTATTGCTAAACCCGCAATAAGAACAATTATAAAATTTTGATTTGGATACCAAAGGACGCCCCAATAGTTAATCTAATTTGATGTTTATGACCAAAATTTGAAACTGTTATGGACGGATAGTGGAAATCAATTTTGAAGTTGGTTTTTTTTCAAGAATTTTTTTATTAGCAATAACTTTTGTTGTTAATATTCTGATTTCATCAAATCTTTCATTTATCTAAAAACTTGCAAGAATTTTCCTGAAAATCTTGATGAGCAGCAGATTATTAAACTTGAAATTTATCACGCTTGAGTTTCCTTAATTTAACTTTAAAACCAGAAATTAAATTTAAATTTAAACATTTTTTGTTCTACACTGTTTATTTAACTACAAAAAAAATCACTACATTTAACTCCACGAGTGCAAAAATATTTCAGTTAAAGTAAAATGAAAAATCTTTTTTTCAGCTTATAAAACTGTTTTTGTCTCCTTTATTAAAAGAAAAAAGGATTTTTTCAATGTTTTTAATTTGTTAGGGGGTGGAAAATTAGGCACCATTCATTAGTTTTGTTTTATATTATGTGTTGAAGAAACTAAATAAATTCACTTTTTCGTTCGTAAAAGAGCTGGACTAGAAGACTCAAAGAAAAGTAGGGTACTACAAATATACATCTGCACAAATAATAAAACATATTTTACCATGTCTACTCAGTTAATCTAGGTGGCTTAGAAAGTATGCATTCAGCAGTTTGAGTTAAAAAAATAATATCTAAAATTATGGAATGCTAGAAGATCGATGAAAGAACAAAGCTATATATTAAGTCGGTGTTATTAAATGTTTAAGCGCCACCGTTCAAGAAGCAAGATCAAAAAATAAATCTACAATATCTGGTTTTGAAAGGTGTAATTAAATTTAAGTTTGCCTTAAAGAGCTCTCCTTGTTATACGTTGTTTGGTTTATTTTGATACTAAGTTTCTTAATACATAAAGAAAAATTGGCAGAAACAAGAAGTGATCAATTGCAATCGGCTACAATAAAAATATATGAGTTTCAATTGCAATTATTTTAGTATTATTGTCAGGAGTCGTGTGTAGAAGACAATTTACCTTTTTAAACTTGGCATTTAGTAATGTAAGACTTTGTGATGCGTTTTTTTTTTTAACTGGAAATTCAGTGTTAATTCAATGACGTGTTTTATATTTCACGAATTTAGTAATTATAAAAAAAAAGTTGCTTAATGACTTTTTTCCCTTAAAACTTGCCAACCCGTCTTTAAAGCTTAACATTTAACATTTTGTATTTCCCTTTATTTGAACCAATTTCATATAAACGAATGACAAAGTAAAACCAATAATGAGTGCAAACATGCATTTCTTAGTCTTCCTCATTCTTGTTGACCCGCAGAATGAGATTTGTGGCAAGAAAAACCAAATACTTGATGTAAGCTTAGACTTACAACACCATAATTATATTTATATATACATACATTTTTAACACACACATACAAATTAAAAATAAAATCAAATTCTTGTGTTTCTAAAATAAAATCTCTTATGTATCACTTGACAAAAACAAATCTTAAAATACTTCTGTGCTCGTATCTTTGCTTGTGAAAAGAAGTACTTTTACCTTCAAATTGATTCTTCTTTTCAGATGCTCAGAACCTTAATAAAATAGGTATTCAACATACATAATTTAAATATGATCAAGAACAAGAAGTTATTTCAACAATTTTTAAAAGTAAAAGTAAATCAAATAAATTTCTAAATAAAAAAGTACATTTGGCACCATGTAAAACTGAATGAAATGACAATGAAAATAAATTTGTAATGAAAACCAAGTTTATTGCCAATAAAATTTTGTCGGCTCTAATGGTAATCGCAACCACATGAAGAATTGATTTGCTCTATCTTTAATATATTTTTTAAATTAAATAAAACAACTTTGTATTTTTATATTTATATTTTTTTTTTTTTGTAACAAAAACACCATTTTGATCAGTTTTACCACTACGTCTTTTTGATGTCAAAACCATCGCGGTATTTTTGTCCGGTTATTACCTTAACTCTTAAGAATTTTAAAATCTAGTATTTTTTTCATTTTCTACAAAACAGATGTTGGATTTATAATTTCAATACCTTCATCCTTAGTGGAGACGCTTTCATCCATTTTTTTTTTAAATTCATTATCATCTGCATTAAAATTCAAAAGATTATAACTATCTGCTGAAACTAAAGCTTTCCGAAAGCAGTTTTGGATTGTTGCTGCTTCAACTTTATCTCAAGAGGCTGAAGTATAAATCTTCTAGAATTCTGAATGCTCGAGAGCAGGCAGTTTTACCTATAACTAACAGCAGCTCTTTCTCTTCAGAAGAACTAATATTTAAATACAGCTTTTGTTGCCGTGTTTTTACGCATCTGTCCGCTTATTGGAGGTATCTTGAACAATATTTTTGGAATTTAGTGTCCGCTTATGGGAGTGCATTTTTATAAAAACTAATGACCAGATTGGTTCTTCAAAACTTGGACGGTTATTAGAGGCGTCCGTTTTTAGAGGTTCCATATGTTTTAACAAAATTTACGAAGTAACTGATGTTCGTTTATTTTGAACATATTTTTTTTTCAAAATCTCAGTTGGTCTTGTCTTGTTACTAAAAAATCATATCAACTGTAAACAAACATCCCCGTCTATTTTAAATTCAAGAAAGTCATAATAATGTATTGAACGAAAAAATAAAGTACATATGTAAAACATGATTCGTTTTTGACTCATTAAAAAAAAGGAGAACATTAGCAATTACGAATAGGTTTTTAACTTTTACAAATTAAACTCAGAATAGTGCAAATTTTGAATCTTAAAAACATAAGACAGACTTTTCAATTAAAATTTAGTTTTTGAAAAATATAAATCACATCTTTCTATATTTAATTAATAATTACCCATTAACTTAAATTTTAATTTTTAGAGGCTCCGCCCACCTTTCGTAATATGGGGTATAAAAATAGTTTTTTTTTTAATTACAGTCCTGCTGACATTGTAATTAATTTTCCTAATAATACCGCCTTATTATGATTTTTATATCGTGCTAAAACGGCAACGATTTTGTCTTGCGTATTGTCTTTAATGATGAAACAAAAAAAGACACTGCATCCCCAAGCGAAGACGCTGTCATAAAAACAAGGTCTATAACCGAAGCAACTCTAGCAATTTCTTTTTTCACATCAATTGGCTCTGTTAACTTTATTTTAGTCAACTACTCAGAACCAAAAGCAAAAAATATGCAATTTACTAAAAGTATAATTTTTTATTAAAACCGTTTCATTATATTTCAAGAGGTATATACATACATGCATATAGAAGCAAACAGGGTAAACAAATTGAATGACTATTTTTTAATGGGAATTTTAACACTTTCTTTGCATACTTTTGGCTTTTCAGAGTTACGAATATAAATTTAAAAGTTAATTAATATAAAATTTTCTTATTCGGAATATTTTTATGTTCATTTACTTTAATCGGTTGAGATAATTAAAACAATTCTTTTAAAGTTTAATTAATTTAATTTAATATTTCCGCCTATTTATTTTAATTCAAAAGGTTTATTTTTTCAAAAAATTTAAACTCACTGAGTCAAACTTGAATATCTGAAACACAACACAGTGTTGCGAAAACGAAATCAGTTTAAAAAAAAAATTTTTCGACATGTTTTAAAATCAATCGAGTAATTCAAGTGGTTTTGGTAGTATAAAAATCTATGGGAAATCAAGTAGTAAATAAAGTGTTTTAGAAAAAAATCATGCAAAAGCACTATAAGCATCCCTTTTGAATTTTGTTACCATGTTTAACACTTTTAAAGAGCTTTTTATTCAAACAAACAAAAATATAAAAATTTTTATTGTTTAAACAAAAAATGTTCAACTTTTCTAATTTTGTTCACAAAATGTTTGAATTACCCTGTAATCCTTCTGCAAAATGGAAATCTTTAAAACAAGCAAAAAAAGCTCCATCATCAAATTTCTTATCTACAAGATTAAAAATTTCAATCCCTTCAGAAAACTGGAAAAACATTCTTGTAAATAAATTAAAACTCAGTTTACACACAACAAAAAGAAAAAAAGACTGATCACAATTTCATTACTTTTTTTTAAACCTAAAGATAAAACAAACTTTTATGATTTATAAATAAAAATATTTACATTTTTTAGTCTTGTACGACTTAACGAAATAGGACAAAACAATATTAAAAGAAATTACAAGATCTTTGATAAACTTTTAGAAATTTTTATTTTTCCCCATCGTCTTAAGTTTTTCGCAACATAATAATATAAAAATGAAACATTTACATTGCCAAATCCTCCCACCATGAACATACCATCTCTGACCAAAATAAACACACAAAAAAAAAAATTAAATAAATAAATAAAGAAAACCATACTGCACGTTTGTTTTTCTGTTTGTTCTTCATACTAAGTATCTTAAATCTAAAAATAATACACACAAACATCCTAAAGAGAATTCGTTTTTATACATATAAACAAATAAGAAGGTAAACTAAAAGGACTTTGAGAAAATATAAAACTTTCTTTTATAAAGTGAGCTTTTAAGTTTCTCTTTAGAAGACGCCTAATTTCTAGGACTTTAACTTATATCGAATATCAAATTTAAACCTAAATTTTGGAAATCAAGCTTTTGAGCTAAGCAAATAAAATTAGAAATGATGACTAACAGGTCCAAACGAAAAATCAAGTTGTCTCGTCAAGATCTAACCTGAAGCCACATTAGATTTATATTCAGTTTACTCACCTACTATCGTAAGCATATGCCAGCCCCATTTAAATCCATATCCCCTACTTTAAATTTGCTATAAGATCATTGCGTGTAAATTGGCTAAAATATAAAAGCATTACAGTCCACTTTGCTCGGGTTTAAGAATGGCAGAGGATATAGATATATTTTGAAGTAATTTATGATTAACTTAAACAAACTTCTCAAAGTTCTTCTACCGCTGATCGTCAAATAAAATTAAATTGAATTTATCTATAAATAAAAAGAATTATTTTTGGAATTTGTTCGTATGATCGTGTAGATAGTTTTGCTAAAGTTAACACGAAATCGGCCGACGCGTTCCTGAATTATGACTTTTTATGACAACATGTGATTTTTTCCATAAAAAACAACAAGTAATATGCGTGTGACTTGCTTGAAACAGTGGGCGTGTTTGCTTCCATATAGATTGAAAAATTACTAGCGCGGAGCTAAAGAATTATAATAAGTAACCTTTTTAACCCCTCTAACCCCCATATCAATATACATAAATATGCAATGTACCCTCTAAGTGAATAACTTTTATTGTGTACATAGAGAACTATTATAGGCAGAGGCTCAATATACAATTAGAAAGTTGACTGGGTTGGAAAGGTGGATATGGTACAATTATTCCTATTTGGGCAGCGAAGCGCAACAGGAGTAGCTTGTGAAAGAAAAAAATTAGTGTTAAAAGCTCAGATCGCCAAAATTATTAATTAAAATCACAAACATTTTCATCTCTTAGGGGATACGTAATAGGTCTCGACACAACACACAATTACCTGAATCATTATGGCGCACAACATAAATTTTTAAATACGTGTTTTATCTTAACGACGTTTTCGTTTTAGCACCCAAAGCTAGGAATACTCATCGCCAATGTGAAAACTTTTCTAACGATCGTTGATGCCATCAGTCAAGTCAGATACAGAAGAAAGCATTGAATTATAGAACGAACTTATTCAAAAGTACAACTCCTAAGAAAAGTATTTGAGTAAAATAAACATTGTTCTAATAATCTTTTAGTCTTAAGTTTAATTGTTTATAATTAAATGAACTTTTTGTATAAAGTGGATGTTTCTTCATAATTGTTTTTTAACTTTTTTGTTTTATCAGTTCTTATGATTTTATAATTTTAATTTAATTCAAATAATTTTAACATTTTAGTACATTGCAAACTTAAAAAATAATATTCAATTAGATTATTTTGTTATACTACATTTATTTTGTATATTAAATTTAACAAGTGTTTTATGCTCGAGTAATGTTGGCAGAAAGTGTGCTTATTCGTATCATATACGTTTGTTAATATGTTATCCTAGAATTTCGCTCGAGCACTTCCTCTGATGTTGTGGGCGTGAAAACTAAGCATTAGAGATATTGTTTCATAGAAGAACTCCTTGCTATGATTGTGTAAAAATGTATGTTTTTGATATCTAGAATAATAAGATCGTTGGCAAGTTTCTTTATGTTTAAAATATTTTAAAATGTTAGCATTTCGTATTGAAATACGGTGTAATTTATAAAAAGTTACTATTTTAGTTTTAAAGTTTATAATAGTTATTGAATACTCTTGTCATAATAAAATATTTTTGAAGATGTTTATAAAAAACACATAATAACAGTTCTATAACTAATCTACACTTTTGCGTTTTACCTGGCTATACACATTCTCATTTATTACTTAGTACTTTAAAACACAAATTTTAAGGTAACTCGAAAACCGAATGTAGTTTTCTCTTTAAATTTATTATTAAGCAAGGAACTTTTTTGGTAAAAATATTGATTTTAGTTACAGCAAAATAAGAAATGTAATTCACAAATTGAAAATTAAATATGTTTCGTTTATTTTGGTGATAAATAAAATGAAACGTATTCGAATAACGTGTTCTATGATGATCTGTTTACGTTTCATATACTTCACTGTTCAAACAAATTTATTATATTTTATAAAACAAAACTAGTTTAGTCTAGTAGCTCCAAATGTAATAAAAAGTTGTCCCGGGCTCAGAAACACCAATTTTAAGCAGAAAATGTTATGGGATAAATTCAAATATTCTATGGAGGAATGAACCAATAGGGGTATCGTAAAAATGTTTATTAAATAAACTATCAGGGTCCTTACAAAATCATGTTGAAAAGCAGCCCATTAGAAACCAGTTAAATGTTATTTATCTTTATTCATTATTAATTTTGCTAATATTTTCACTTTGTTGCATAAAATTGGCGTATTTATGTACCAAAAAATATATTGTTATATGTACAGTATTGTTCGAAACCTAAGCAACTTTTTCCCACTAAGAAATAATAGACTCATATCTTTTCTTTAAATAAATGTATAGAAAACATTTTTTTTTATTTACTACTACACAATGTGTCTTTAATCTAAAAATAACAACAAAAATTAAATTCCATTTCATTGGAAGTTAAAATGAAATAAAAACAAAATTAACTTAAAAATTCGCTGTTCAAAACCTAAGCAACTTTTAATATTTGGTATGATATCCTTTGTTTCTTACGATCTCAGCGCATCTTTTGGGCATAGATTCAATAAGAATCGATAAAATAGATTTTAGTATAGCTTCCCAATCTGATTTTAGACAGTTCATCAACTCCTGTTTATTTTTAAAGCGTCGAGTTCCAACTCTCCGTTTTAAAATTCCAAAGAGGTTCTCTATGGAATTCAAATCTGGCTATGGAGGTGACCAATCCTTGTCTTACTTCGATGAGTGTTTTAGGTCATTTTCATGTTGAAACATCCATCGAAGTGGCATTTCCCACTTAGCATAGTTAAGCATGTGATTTGCTAAAATGTCTCTGTAAACAAAACGGTCCACTGGCCAAAAAACAAGTCCAAACCATCACATTTCCGCCACTATTGTGGCTTTTGAGTACTGAGGATGTAGCCGCTTTCCTTTTGGTCTTCTCACGTGGCAAACTCCATCTGAATCTAGTAAGTTAAATTTAGATTCATCACTAAGCAAAAATGTTCTCCATTTGGATATAGTCCAATTCATATGTGCTCTAGCAAAATCCAACCTGAAACAACCAAAAAGCTGAGAAAATCAGAGACTATGTTGCAATCAATCAAACAAATCTCTTTTTTAAATGCTTCTTAGTCAGCATGGGCTTCTTAGATGGCATGAAGCTCCTTAAGTTTTGTTCCAATAAAAGTTTTCTTACTGTGGAAGAACTAATTTGAAGTTCAAGCTCATTCACTATGTCTTTCGACGAAAAAAATGGATTTTTTTTAACTAGACGGCAAAATTCTGGTCTGTTCGCTCAGAAGTTTTTCGAGTCGCCCACCGCTATTGGCTTTCTTTACTTTCCCAGTAGCTTTATACTTTTTTATAAGTTGGGAAACTATTGATTTATTAATATTCAATTGGTTTGCTATAGCAATTTGCGATTTACCGTTATTAAAAAGTTCAATAATCTTTAGCTTAAAGCTGATCCATAACGTGTTCGCGTCATGGTTGAACTTCTAAAGAATTGGTACTACTTAAATGCAATCATAACGGGACTAAAATTTTTGTTTAAAATTTTTGTTGTTGTTTTAGTTAACATTTCGCAAGAAATGCAACAATGGGCTTTACGTGTGTAATTCGAAGAATAAAACTATAAAATCTATCTCCAAATGTGAAGAAATACATTTGCATATATAAACATTTGCATTCAGCTTGAAGCCTTACATAGATATTAAGTAGGCCAAACGAAGCTGCATTTATTATCCTTACCTTCGATTGTAACATTTGAGTTGTCCGTGGCTTTTAGCCTTTAAATTAATAGCTGCTCCCTGGCATATAAAAAATTTAGATACATAAAACTGTTTTAATATATTTAAGAAAAACTTTAATTTTAAATCGCCCTGTACGTTTTAATAATACTTTTTGGATGTATGATTTTATTTCTTATTGTTAATTAATTGTATATAGATGGTTTATGTAAATTAAAAATATGTAGAAATTTTGAAACAAAGAACGGGCAATGTAGTTACTTTTAAATCATTAGGATTTATTGGAAAGCAATGACATTTCTCAGTCAGTACGCTAAATAACATGGTAATAAAATTATATAATTTCATTTATCTTTTTAGAATATAAAGCAGGTTTTCAGTTAAATTAGCTAGCAAACGCAACAAAAAATATGCACTGAAATTGTTATCACTTTTTTTTTTTGATTCCCTGAATAACTTGCTTGTTTAAAAATAGGTAAAATCAAAGAAAAAAGTTTTAACTAGATCGGGAGATTTATTATTATAATTAATACAATAAACGTATAAATATTTGTACTGCGAAATAACTACAAAACGATACAGCTTCTTACTGAAACTTTAAACAAAACTTCCACGCATATAAGAGTTTTATTTTATTATCAAATATTTACTGAAAGTGTTGTACTATCTTTACAAGAACAGTGACCATCATTTGATCCATCAAACGAAAATCAGTGATGAAGGAAATATCTATCATCGCATAGAACAAAGGAAAATTTTGTGTACATGTGCAGTTTACTATTTAGTGATAACAGAATGGATGTACCAGTCATAATTGATGGATATACCCTCAATTGAATAATCGAACATTTTTTAATAAAACAAAATTTTATATTTTCTAATATATATAGATACATGTTCTTTTTTAATATCTAAATAATACTTTACAGTATAAAAAGACTTTATTTATAATAAAATACTTAATTTTTTTCTCTTTTTAAATATTTTATTGTTGTAGTCTATGGTGGCTTTGCTCTACTGACTTCGTCACACTTTTTTCAAAATCAAACGCTTCTTGCCCGCGTTCTTGAATTTAAAATTACTATAGATAGAACGGAACATATCTCATTGGTAATTATTTTATTTCTGTTGGGCCTTTCGGTGTTAAGAATAGTTGCTTAGCTTTTCTGTAAATTTTGTGAATTATTTCAAAATAACTCAAATGTTAAATATAATGCTTTTTCAATTTATCTTCCTCTGTCTACTCACAAAAAACTTTTTGGGAGGCCGTCGATTATAAACAATTTATATTTTGTTTTAATTCCGGATTATGTTTCTTGTGGGTATTTGCTTTTGTTTTCTTTCTTTTTTATTAAGAAACTGTGATTGAAAATGCCCACTTGACCACGAATTTAGTTAAAGGTTATGTCTGGATAGAGATATTTTTTGTGGGCGATTTTATACATATCTATGAATATGTAATTTTGTTTGGTTGTAAATATTTTTTAAACCATTATTTTGCTTCAGCTTAACTTTTGTATCATAAAAAGAACAGATTGTTGAAAATTGACAGTAACTCTTTCCGAAATATTGGTATTAAATTAAATTTTTTTATTGACACCTAACTAATACTAGAGGTAGAGTAAAGAAGACTCCGTCATTTTAATTACATCTAATTTCTTTTCAGTTTGCATTATCTGAAGGTAAAACTTCACTCTCCTAACATCGCTGCAATATTTGTCCCTTAGTGTGTCACAGGCCTCCAACTCTGGATTCGCCATAGGTGGACACTTGAAAATTTTAAGCGCATATGTTTTATTATAGTCGTTACAACAAAAAATAACAAAATAAGGGTAAAAATTCAAAGATGTATCCTTATAGACGTGAAATATGGCCTTTTATTTTCAACTGTTTTATACATCAATAATAAACAAATGGTACATAACCTTTTTAGACAAAAAAGTAAAACAAATATTCATTTATTAATTTTTTTTTTTGTAACTAACAAACAGATCAAATAAAGTACTATAGCAGGACGAGAAACTAACATCAGAATCGAGTACATGGAATACATTGCAAAAGACAATAAATACATTGTTATCACGTGGTGCATGATTTCACCATCATATGGCGTTGGAAATTTTAGTCAACGGCGGAAATGAAGGAATTCGCCAGTGGTATCAACTGATAATTGATAAGCCTTGCTTTGTATTTCCTACGCACAGCTAATATATTATATTTTGACTTAAATAACATTCAAGTTCACCAAATTCTATATAATAAAAAATGGAACAAATACTTTATGCTTTCAAATGTAATATGAATGCTTATAGAATTTTAGAGCCCTTTTTCTCAAAGTTTACAAAAGTTATATTACAACTAAAATACTTAAAAACTCCATAATGTACATGTTAGTGTCTCGCATAGTATTAATACTAAAATACAAATTACAATTCCACTATAAGTATTCTTGTATAATTCTGATTTACATTCCTCAGCTATTTCACAGACCACTTCGTTTCCATTAGTTCTAAAATAATATTCCTAGGTTGTTTAAACTCTAAACATCTTTTAGATTTTAAACCGTAAGAAGTAATTTATTTTCTTCAAAAGGTAATTAGCAATATTGTTTTCAAATACAAAACAACGTGTTATTAACTTTGCTAGTAAAGGACTTTGTGAACATTGTCTTCTATCTTATTATTATATGTACTACCCAGACTCTTCCACCAGGTATGGTCAAAATTTTTTACCTCTTCAACCCTTACAATAGATGTTTTGCTATCGAACTCCTGTATACTTTTTTCGGCCCTGGAATCCCATTCAGTTATTTTGAATTCGGACCATGTTTTAATCTTATGTTTTATCAATAGACATTTTCAATTGAAAACAATTTCTGTTCCGCTTTACATTCAAGCTGATTGACAGTCATTAAAGACTGGGTAGAGAGCAAAGTTATGCGGCACGACATTGATCGAGTGGAAGAAAACACTTATAACTTAGATTGGCACTAAATCAATTATGTTCTTTCTTCAAACAGGTATTTTATTTGATACCAGTTGGCCAAAAAACCCATGGCAGAGAGAAATATCTAATACATCTAAAATGCTAATGCTACAAAGAAATAAATTCAGGCATAAATTGCGAAGATGTGAAGATCTAAACTACAGAACCCAATTATTTAGTATACTGAAGCAATTTAACAAGATTTATCTCAAAGTTGTCTTACGGCAAGCTTTTCAAAGCACTTAAAAGCAATAATTTTTTCATTTAAGTTTTTGATCTGCATGTGAACGGTGACATTTTTAAGGTTGGTAGATAAAGCTAATGCAATTGCTGATGAATTTGCAAAATCTCACACCATAACTATAAGTTATCCATCAGATACAGATACTTGCGTTGCGGATTACGTAGAATATCTTAAAAATTAGTCCCTGCACAGTGGTAGTAAAATATCATTAGCTGATGCCAATGAAATAAAGTCATATGTAAGTAAATTAAAATTTTTTTCTGCTTTTAGAAAGAAAAATTATTAACTAAAATTAGACGCCAGCAGAATGAAATGCTGCATTTTCTGGATCGCTACATCCTTTATCAGTATTCTTCGCATCCATCTACTTTTAGGTTGTGTACATTGTAAACATCATCCATTTAACTAACTAATCATTAAGTTCATACACAACCAAAAGCATTTCTTTGTTTGGTATTAAGTTAATCGGATTTGTTTCGAGAGTAAATATTATACTCTTGTCATACCTTTCGGTAAAGACCGTCATCACTTCCTATTGCAAATGATGTTCTTACATCGAAAGCGCTCGCCAAACATACCAAATAAACAGCCAGTGTCATTTATCGTTATATTGTTTTTATTTATTTTATTTTTTTATTTTCTAAATGTTTATAAATCTGAGCTACGTTTTCTGAGTCTGCCTTGAAATTACTTCTCCGTGCTGTTGGTGTAGTAACATTTGTAACATATAACATCGTTTATAAATGTTTTCTGTGTTTATTACTGAAATATTTTAGAAAGTAGGATAGTGATTTAATCTAGCCCATTGAGATGAAAATGCATTTTTTTGTCAATTGATATATTTATATTTTTGATCAGATTTATATCTAGCAATATATCAGTTTTTTTTTCGTTGTAGATATATGTACTTTACTACAATCTTTTTATCGTTTTCACTTCAAGACATTTTATAGACTAAATTTAATAATTCTTGATTCGATTCTTTATTTTTAATTTTACTAAATAACATCTTTAAAGTATAATGTGTTTTATATGCCATTCTATATTTAGTATAGTCAAAAATTTTAGATTTCTTTTACCGTTTTGATATTTCAGGTACATACGTATTTTATGTACCAGAAATATCAGAACCCAAATATATCAGAAATCTAAATAACATGCCAAAATTAGTGGCAGGCTTTAAAAGACATTGACCGATCTTGACGATTTTTAATAGCAAAATTTTTTTAACAATGTGATCGGTTGGCTCTGTTAAATTTTATTTACCTCATCTAGTGCCTTGGCAATGTCAACACGGACATAGGCGCACAGAAGTATATAAGAATTCGGAATATACATATACATGGGTGTTGCAGAAATTACAAACAATATGACAAACTTATATATACCCTTTTGACACCTTTTAATGAGAACTACATTAAGTTAACAAAGCACATTTTAGTTTTATAATATCATATATACTTGAAGAATATCACAAAATATTTATGATTGAGGAAACCAATTAAAATAGAATAACATAAAAAAATTCAAAAAAATTTTTATTTTTATAGACAAGTAAGTTTTATCACTAACTTTGAATATAGCAAACTTGTTAAAATGTTAACAGTAGAGCAATAACATCAAACATTTAGTTTATATTTATGTTTGTAAAACAGTGTTAAACACTAGCTGTAAATTAATCTTTAAAACTTCTTTCTTTATATTAATGTACGGTAAATTTTTGTTCTTCGAATATAAGGTCAAGTGGTATTTAGCATTTTAAAATCTAAGATATGCTACAAACATACACAATATAAATTGTGTTTGGCTTGTCTATCATCAGGAAAACAATTTTAAAAACTGTAATTTCCGTTTTATTTTATGGATGAGTGGATACTGCACATTAACTTCAACAACATTTTACTTTTGTTTCTTAAAACAACCACCAAAAAATATTTTTGTATCATAAATAGGAAAAGAATCAACAACTTGAAAAGTTCCACATTCGTTCAAAATGTTATTTTCAATTATTTTGTTTTTCACAAGATTCAGTTGTTTACTTTCATTTTTTTAAACAACGAACAGTGTGAAACTTAATACAAAAGAAAGACAAAAATTAATCCGTAATCAACATCTTAATCATTTTAGCGGTTTTATGCGAAAACATTAGACTATTTGTTTCTAAATAACATTATTCAAAGCTTAGTCCAGTCAGTGTTTGACACAAAAAGAAAAAAAAACACATTTGTCATATTCGGTAATATCACTATGAAATTATATGTCTAGCGTTTTACAAGGAACATCAAATTTTTCTTACTTTGTATAATGTTACTACAGTGACAAAAAGTGTAAATTATTTAAAATACTTTTATATATCAGTGCACTGCTGTGATTATTAGTAAAATTTGTAAAAGCAAAGAATCTTATGGCTTTTACCAATGCAAGCTACGTGACATTTGTACGACTATAGGTTCCACTCCATTTTACAAATACAGAAGTACCCGAAAAGTAATAAGAAAGTTAAATTCAATTTACACGGTACTGTATATAAAAAGAACTTAGGTGTATTTTATAAATTGTGGTCCTCACTGTCAAACAAGATATGGATATATCGTAAGTGGGGTTTGGGATTTCCCGGAATACTTTATTTGTTGCCAATTATTTGAAATTCGTTTAAAATGACTAAATGCATATAGTATTCGTAACAAATTAAAAAAATGATTCGAGAAAGAGGACAATGAATTGAAAATATTATTGCGAATTAAATAAAAAACTTGATATCTTCATATAAAACTTAATCGAAAAAAAAAACTCAGCGGATGAAAAATTAAATTACATGTGAAGAGGACCTCAGCACTGCTTCTTCTTTTTTCTTCCTGATTTCTTGCTATTTTAAAATTTCTTCTATTTTGCTTCTTTATGAAGGTACTATACGTTTGGCAATGTGATCTAAAAAAAAAGTTTTAAATTACTTTTTAAGATGCATTTTTTACTCTTGTTTAACCTACCTTTCAACAAAATTGGTTAATTTTTCTCCACTTTCACAGTTCGTTGTGTGTTTCTTTTTAATAAAATATAATTTTGTGTTTTTATTTTGTTTATTTATTTCTTTCTTTTTTAAAATGTCAAAAAAGCTTTCGTTTTCAAAAGTAACATAATCGATTTTTAGATCTTACAACCAACAGTTGAGTATCCGTATTAACGTTCTGAATTAATTTTGTTGCATTTCCCAATTAACAGAAATGATTATAGTAATGACACAAATCGGTTGAGCTTACTTTTTTAAAGGTTGTTGCAACCGACTATTAATGTGAAATATAGTTCTTTTGTTTTTAATAAAGAAATTAGATCAAGATTAGTGTTATCAAGAATAATAAGTAAATTATGAAGTTATTGGTTAAATTTTAATAATTTCAAACGATTTTTTACAAATCTGTTTTCTGTGTGTATAATATAGAAATTTACTTAACTGAATTCCTAAGTATTTTACAATTTGTTTATTTGGTATATTAACATTGTTTAAATTTTATCTAATTCCAAAGCATTTCCAATTTCTTTTTCTATTATTGTTGTTACATTTTTTAACCGGAGGTCTAAATAAAATTGTTTCATATTTGTTTACATTTATTTTAATAAGCCAATCTACTGAATACTGCTCTACTACGAGTATATTGAAATACTCTTGAAGTTTTTAAAATTTTTTTTAATTGTATCATCCGCATGATACATAATTATATAATCTGCAAAATTTATTAATATTATCTATATTTTTAATCAAATCTAGAATAAAAACGTTAAACAGGGTAGGAGAGTTAACTGCACCTTGTTGCAGGCCATTGACAATATTAAATGATTTATTACTTTCGTAGTTTTGATAATATACCTTGAAAGGTTAATTATTACTTATAATTTTATTAATAAGGAATGACATATTAAAAGGAAATTGAAATGCTATTAACTTGATGTGAAAACCCTTTTCCATGTCTATTAAACATGCTGCTGTGCATAATCTTTTTGTTCTAATTCCATTTAATATTAAAGGTCAGATAAAAGCAAAAGCCAAACTGTCCTTCATTTAAGATCCCTTTTTGTTTACAAAATGTTTTTATATTATTAATAATGCACACCTCAAATATTTTACTGATATTAGGCAATAAACTTATTGCACGTAGATTTCTTGGATCCGAAATATCTTTGTTCTTCTTTGGCAGTAGGACTACTTTTGCATTTGGCCATTTTTCGGGAAAATACGAATTATTAAGCATATTGTTAAAGAGACAACAGTACTCCAAAATTAAAATTTCGGTTTGTGTTTTCGAGCAATATTTGGAATTCCATTCGTTCCAGACGATAACTTTGCTCTTAACTTAGCAAAGGTATAGAGAATTTGGTCTTTAGTTATGAAATATTCGTTTGCCTGTAAATTACTCAAGTTATTGGACATTTTTCTCACATTGAAAAGAGTTATGTAATAACATAACAATAACCACATGAATTATATTCGTACTAAAAATTTTGTGAATGAATATGCACTGTTATAAGGTATGTACACAACATACTAGAATAATTATTCGATTTTTCTTGAACTGAATAGTCAGTTTTAAAGATAGTTTTTAACGACTCTAGAGATTTTCTTTTGTCATAAATATGTTTTATTTTTGCATATTGTAATAGAATTGTTATCATAATTCATTTTTAATCAAAACCTAACCTAAACGGAAACACAGTAAAACAAAATATATATAAATATCTGTCGTACATCATTTCTACATACCTTGTTTTTATAAAAAAATTTTAAACGTGTTTCTTGTACAATTCCTAGTTTTGAGTAAAGCTATATCTCACTATAATCAATCGAATTTTGTTTCGAAATCTTAAAATTTGCTTATGTACGTAGTTAAACGAGAAATCCCAAAATCGCGGAATTTTACTTTATAGATAAATCTCGGAATTTATTTTTATTATTTTAGTATTTAAGATGTTTTAGTTTTTGCGTTTAAAAATATTTACATATATCCGAAAAAATTTAATTATTTCTTATGCATAATTCTGAACTTTTCTACTTGTTTCCTGCACTGCCCATAAGAGGCCTTTGTCATAATAATTTTTAAGTGAAAAGCATTAGTGACAAATATTAAAAATTATTAGAAAAAACTTCTATCAAAAGTAAATTAAAGAAACTTCCAGAATACTACTGCTGAGGTTTTAAATTTTTTATGTTAAATAAATTTCGAAAGTTTCAGATTAATTAGATTAGTATATATTTGACCAAAAAAGTGTACCCACTTTTTTACAAATGTTCATTCAAACTTTTCTGATACCTAAAATCATGAATGACGATTTAAAATATAATAAATTTAATAACTTATCTTTTATATCTTGTAGAATCTCATATTTCTTAATAAGTATTTGAAAAGAACAAAATTTTTTTTCCATAATTTAGTGGTGACGCATATATTAAATTAATATATTAAATCGAATAAATGTGAGAATGCTAAAAAGTCAATTAATTCTTGAAGTTGTATATTCAGGAGCTAAAAAAATGCTGCTGTTGAAAACACTGAGATTCAGAGTTTCCGAAGACTACCGGTATTTCGAGGTTCCAAAAATTCCCGAATCGTAATTTTCCAATAGCCTTATTCTTTTCTTCATTTATATGCATTAAGATATGTTTCATTGGAAACCAATATTAAGGTTTAAAAAAAAAGTTAAGAAGTAAAAATAAAATAATAAACAAAAAACAAAAAAAAAAAAGGAATTTGCACATACAATTCCATCAGCATGTTCTTTTTTTATTTTTTGGAATAATTGTTTAATTAGGTTTAGGAATGTTTGTAATCACAAATATCAAAAGTTTAATTAAAATATACATAAAAATTAAACAATAGAAATGAACAGAATAAAAGTTTACCCTAAAAACAAAATTAGACTGAATCAAGTATGACTGCTTTCGAAATAAATCCTGTTTAAAATTAAGTCAATTAAAAATAAAATAAAATATGGAATAAAACAGTTAAATAAAAAAACAGAAACTTAGAAAACTTTGGTGATTTCAATTTTAACCGTATTTAAGTCAATATCAAACAGATATTTTTTAAAAAAGAGAACTCTTTATGATGTAAAAATGTCAGAAAAATATATTTTTAGAATCCTTGGTTGCTAGTTCGGACAGTGAAGACCACTGATAAATTTTGTTGTGTGAAATCATAGATAATCTTGGCCACAAAATTTCTTTATTATTAATTTTAAAATATTTCATTATAAAAAAATAATTAAAACAACAATGGAAAGCGTTTGTATCAAAAAGCTTTTAGAATTCATCCTTAATTGATCTCCTTGCATGGCAGCCAAATATTTAAGGTACTTAATATGCTTGTTAATAATTTCTAAGATGCAATTTAAATTATCTTTTTTTTTGGAAAATATTAAATTATATTATTGGCATTATTATTATGATTCAAAAATTATATTTTATAAAATCTTTCAACAATTTTTCACCCATTAAATAAGCTTAGTTTAATCGAATACGTAGTTATGTAATCAATCTAAATCTGTGTGCAGAAAGCAAGTACTTGATAGATAATCAGCCAAATAATTACTTATTCACAGCAGAAATAAACCTATTTGTTAACGTTTTTGCTTTTGCAATTAACCACAACAAGTTAGTGATTTTAAAAATGTACATAACTTCTGTTGCCATATATTTGTATGCTCTTCATCACAATTGAAAAAGTTTTTTATACCTGTGTCATCCCTATAAAAAATAATATTCCAGATTATAGGTCCGTCGTTCGCATGCATGTCTATCCATCTGTCCCAGTTTTTTTTTTAAAGGATTAAAAATTGTGTGCCAATTACCCTCTTAAACATACTCTTAAGATAAATTTTATTGAAATTTAATACAATAACTTCTTAATGGCTCAGCTAAGAACAAAAGACTAGATCTACCTTTTCTTGGCATATTTTTTCGCATTGTCTCTGTCTTATTTTTAATGATTTTACCAAGATTATTATTTTACCAAAATTGTCAACTATTTTTAAGTAAAGGTTACTTTTTATAAATAAAGACTTAATGAATTGCTGTAAATATAAAAGTTTTACTCAAAAAAAAAAAAAAAATATCTAAACCTTTTTTTTTAGTATAAAATATCGTCCCAAAGCAAGTTGAATATATTTTCGAATATAAATATTTGAATACTCATGTTAAAATAAAGTAAACAAACAATACAAACAGTTAATTAAGTAGAGATGTTAACTTGTTGTAAAACATTTATACATTTTATACTTACATCCATAGTATGGATAGTTATATTCAAATATATTAACTTAAACGTTTACAATGTAAATAGCGCTGTAACTGTAGCAAACATTAGAAATTTTGTAGCAAGAGTTTTTAAGCCAACTTTGTTTAAACAAGTTTTTCTACTTTTTTTGTTCACTTTTTTATCGTTTGATAAATGATGTTTGAATACTTGGCTTTTGCTTCTGTTTAGAATTTTAGGTAAAACAAGGAAAGTATGATGACGGTGATAACAGTAACACCAAACATTCACAGGAACAACACCAAGAAATAGGAGGAATAGAAGGATTGACAACATTGAACTATGTGATTTGACATTTGTTATTGTTTATCCCCGCAATATTTTGTTGAAATAAAAACTAGATAGGAGTCATAATTCATCTTTATCGTTTTATGGCTGTTGTTGTTGTTGTTATGATATTTTGTATTTTTTGTTTTAGTTTGAATGTTAATCAAAATTTTGTTCGAAACATGCCCCTATCAACCCAGTAAGCATAAAATCGAACGTTTAATAAAAAAGCAATTCTCAAACCGTGTCGTTATAACTTTTAATTATATTTGTTTATAGAGCTTTTTTTTTTTGTTAATATTTCTTAATTTAAAGTCATTCTAAAGTTAAGTACGAAATAAATAAAGCGTCGGTAGGAGTTATCAATTGCTGTATCAAGCGTTTAAATAATTCGTATTTTCAGACAGTATCAGTATGTTGGTCGTAATGATTGTGATATCTGTGAAGGATTTGACAAAAAAGAGAAAATTAATCGGAGGTTTCTAAGCGGTTGCATTCAATTTTAAAACCGCTCTAGAAGAGGTGTAGTTTAGCCTTAGTTTTTCGGTCAAATTGGTTTTTGTTCAATCGAATGAACACAATTTTATATTTTGGGCGACAAAGAAAAATGTATTTATTTGTTTTGCTTAAAATTTCTGGTGCTTTCTTATTTTCATTTTGGTATAGTTTTTGAGATAAAAAAGACTTTTTCACAATTTTTTCTGTATTTCGAGCGAACGACTCGTCTAAAAAATTTTTATTGGTATCCCTAAAAACATTAAGTGCTTTTTCTACAAATTTTTTACAAAGATACGAAAATACCACCGGTTTAATTTTTTCTTTTTTAAATCATCGTTGTGCCTTCGTCTAAAAATTATAATTTAAAGACTAATTATTCCTCAGCTGAGAAATTTCTACCAAAATTCTTTAAAACCTACCATTTAAGCTAATAAAAACACAATTATTTAACAACGTGTTTTTTTATCGTTCACAGATTATTTTATTATTTGTTCAAAAGAAAATGGAATATTAAAACAAAATTTAATTATATAAAAACAATCATCTCTTAACTTTATTTATTCTTTGCTAATTATATATATGTATATGTTCATGTACTTAATTATAACAAGTAAGAGTGTTCATATACTCTTCACCACGTATGTTCATTTAGCAAAAAGCAAATATTACGGTGACAGAGAATTAAAAATATAAAAAATGAAAAAAAAAAATTTTTTGCATAAAATGTTATTTGCTCTTAATGGCTTAAGCATTTTTAAAAAAGATAGATCTCTTAAAAAGGTTTTAAATGATACTCCTATTGATATAAAGCAAAACCGTACTTTTCTAATATGGGCGAATGCAAATTTTTTTAGAGGCAAGCATAGTGTGTTTCCCGCTGCTCTGAAAAACATGGACCGATCTTGCTGATTTTCAATAACAAAATTTTAGTAGACATGTCTGATTGATTGGCGCATTTAAATTTTCTGTGGTTCATCTTGACAAAGTTGAGTTCAACACCAATACGGAGAGAAAGATGGACATCGCTTAATCGACTTCCCTATGCATATATATATATATATATATATATATATTTTTTTTTTATGGGATCAAAAATGTATATTGTAGAAATTACAAACGGAATGACTAACTTCGATATAGCCTTTTTCCACTTTTTTTTGGTGAAGGATATAAAAAGCAACAAATTAAGAAGGTTTATATTTAACTAATAATCCGTGTATGTGAAAAATAATATAATTTGTTTTTGCATTTTTTTCAAGCTCCATTTTGTGAATATATGCCCCTATTACGGCTTACAACTCAACTCTACCTTGGTTGAAATTTTGAAATTTGGTATTATCAATTACAACTCAACCTGCCAAAACAAATTATAAGTTGAAATTACATTGTGTTTCAACTTTGTTGTGGCATTACCGTTTAAAACTATGTGTTAATACAGTTGACAAAAGTTTAAAAAAATTACAACTCATCGGTAGCAGTTGTAATAATTACAACCAAAAAAATTGAGTTGTCTTTTAGATGACCACACTGAGTTGAGTTGTAAACCGTAATAGAGGTAATAAGTACATTTAGAATAACCAACATTTTTTCTGTTCGATACAAAACTTGCATGTTAGTTGGGGTACACACGTGTTTTAAATTTAAATCTTAAAATATATCACATTTGTATTTATGTTTGTTTAAATTTTTAAAATAATTTATATAGACATATGCTTATCCTAAGTAGTTGCGTATACAATCACAATTTAGAAGATTCTACTTTCACATGCTTTACATAAGTAATTTTTTATTTATATTATATGTTTGTTTCCCTTACACAGCAAAATAACGTGATTTATGTTTAAAACTGTCTAAGTTTTTACACACAATTTTACATTTGCAAATGTTTTATACCATTCCATACAACTATACTCCATCACACAGTAGAGTGAAACACAATTCGACATCAAATTTGGACACCACAAGTGTTAAAAATGTTTCAGAACTTTTTTTAATGTAAACTAATTTCAATAATATTTTATTTGCAGTAGTCTACGTAAATATACATAAGGATTTCAAATAAAATAAAATAAAATAAAATAAAATAGTTTTAGCTGAGATCTTTTGGTTTTAAGCCGTCGTTTTTTAATATATTTATTATTATCTAATATATATAATATCTACTTACACTTAATATATAAAAAAAACAATAAAAAGTACAAGAAAGAGTTCTTTATTCGGCCCTTTAACATAGTAAAAGTTTGATATTGCTCCACGATAATATTCTTTCCAATTCTTCGGTTTTAACTTAGATTCAACAAACAAAATGTAAAAAGTTGAGGCTAAAAGAAAGAGGCGATACTTCTGGTAAATTTAAAAAATTTTGTTAAAAAATAACTAAAAATTAGTTAAACTTTTAAAAACCTAAAAAAATTTAATTCCCAGCCAAGGTTCGAACCAGGAGTAGACAATTGTTTTTTGCTTAAATAGAGATGTTTTTGCTTCTACTTTATTTTTTGTTGTTGTAATTTTTGGTTAAAGGCGTGTTCTTTGTCGAAATTTTGATGTTAAGCGACTTTTGTACCTTTAAGCTTTTTGTTTTATATCCTTCACCACAAAAAGTGGAAAAAGATACAACTAAGTTTGTCATTCCGTTTGCGATTTCTACAATATTCATTTCCGACTCTATAAAATACATATATTCTGGTACAGCGATTGAGCAATGTTCGTTTGTCCGTCCGTGTTAGTGTTGAGAAAGCTTAAATAAAGCAATCGATCAGACACAGTGTCGGAAAAGGTGGAAATCAACATATCGGTCCTTGTCCTTCAAGGCAGCGGGCAGAAGAACACCCCTACCTCTAAATTTTTCATATCATTTGGAATAATGAAGTAACTCCAATCAAAACAACAAATAAATGGGGTGATAGGGATTAAAAAAAATAAGAAAAAATTGTCGCTCGTCCATATTTTCCATGTAACGGGCCTCTGAAATTTAAAAATTTTTTTATATATGGGCATGATTTTAAACCTTTTGAAGAGATCTTAAAGGAAATACTCAAATTTTTAAAAATAATTAACTCATTAGGAGCCGATGGAATTATTACATAAAATTATATATAAATGTAATACTTAAAAAATTTTTTTTCCTATTTTTTCATTCTTTGTCGTGAGCTTAATTTCCATCGATGGAGAAGAGTATAAAAGATTCAGCATAGCCGAATAAAGCACTCTTACTTATTTTTTTTTCTATATTTTTGTCCTTTATAATGAAAACTACGTTTTTTGTTTGAAATATAAATTTTTAGGTATAATTTATATTGTTTTGTAAATTTTTAGAGAATGTATTCACCCCACTGTGCGCCGCTGGGATTTAACAGTTTTAGTCGAGATAAGTATGTCAGCTGATATTATCGAATTTGTTCTGTTCTGGCTGTATCTTACAGGCATATTACAACATTTAGAGAAAGACATCCGGATGTTGGCTGTTATCAGCAAGACGTAAGAAACAATTTACTTGTCATTTTATTTAACAAAGGGAATAACAAGTTATATAGAGAATTTAAAATATATAGAGAATTTAAAATATATTTATTATATAAAATTTGTGTTTTATTTTGAAACAATTAAAGAAGTTATTTTTATAAATGGAAATAAATTAAACACACAACTTTCGTCAATTGTTTATCAAAATAACCTGCACCACGTATCTCCTTGCAGCAGAAAGTGAAGAGCCTTGTCGGTATTCAGCTCCATTAACTCACTCGAGGATCAAGGCCATGTAAGATTTGTTTCATTGTTTATTACTTTTAACAACGGAATGTTTTCTGATGAAATAATGAAACTAGTTCCTGAAAACCGTAATTTCGTACGAGCAACACTTTCTTCTTCAAAAGCGTATTCATTTTTGGCCAATTGGTCAGTAAATCGTGCTACGCATTACAAAAAAATTCGTTATTTAGCCAAAAAGTTCGTATATGGAACAAATATTTAAATGTGCACAAGGACTACTCCCCAGTAAAAAATTAGACATTACATTAGATTGCAAGTAAAGGAAGTAGTAATTGAACTAGTTCTTTTAGTTAAAAATTTCCTTAAATACGCTCAAATGATTATTATTATTTCCTGCAACAATCAATGTAATCAACTCTCAGTGATTGATTATAAAAGTTTCATGCCTTGTTAAAATTATTAGGTAGATAGTCCAGTTGGGAAGTCCTTCCACCAAAAATGCTAAATTCCACACTCGATTACCTTTTTTGAATTTCTTTGCTGGGTCCCTATATCCTCCTTTCTATAACTTAATTTTTCTTCTGTCACAATGTGTTCCATAAGTAAGGATCACCTCCTGAGGGCTGTTGTCATGAAAAAAACAATCTTGACAGGACACATTGGTTTTTAGTGGTTTTTAGGGGGCATATTAAGCGGTTCATCGTGATAGCAAATGTTACACAAGGGCAACCAGTTAACCTTTTCGAGGGAACTAATAAACTCCAAAGGGACAATTGAGATCGTAGAGGGGTCCATCTTAACTTGTTTTTTTCACGTTGCTATGATCCTGTTTGCTTTGATATATGTGAAAGATGTAGATGTAAAAAAACAAATGACCTCTTTATGTGGTGGCGGTTAGTGAATGAAGCTTATGTGAAGAGTAAACGAATAATTTTTTTTGTTTCTTTTTTTATTTTAATATGTTACGAATCAGCTAAATTTTGAGGTAATTTTATCCTTAACTAATAAGAATTAAATGAAACTTTAATCAATTCACAAGAATTAGCAGAAATGAATATCAATTTCTTTCTGATCCAAATGAATTTATAGAATGAGTGGAAATTTGTGTTCAATTTAAATGAATCTTTTAAGAAAATTACAATTCGGTTCCAATTTATATGAATTTGTTTAAGTGAATTGCAATTCATTTCCACTTGGTTTAAATTGAATTAATTTTTGAACAATTAATTGCAATTCAAATTAATAAAATTGAAAATGAGTTGCAATCAATCAAATTCAAGAGCCGATGTAGGGGGAATGAAAAATTTTAATTTCTCCTACCAAAATAAAAATATTCAGTATATAATTTGAGGACCTTATAATTCAAAACTTATTCTGTCACTGCCTGACAATTCCACTATTTCAAATCTAAGATTCTTTGTTTGTTTTGGGCTATACTAAATAATATACAAAACAAGAATAAGGATTGCTGTCATTTAAATTTATTAAACGACAGAAAAACTTTATGCTCAATCAAATGAGTTGGTTGTTTGCTTGAATAAATTCAACATCAGTTCAATTTAAATGCATCGGAAATGAGTTACGATTCACTTTGACAAATTAGTTTAAATTATAAACGAATTGTAATTCATTTGAATTGAAAATTAATTGCAATTTATTCTTTAAAATTAGTTTTAATTGGTTCAAATTTCATTCAATTAATTTTTTTAAGTAAAAATATTAATACAAAATTTGCTCGGTCAGTGGATGAATGATTAAGAGTTGTCTAGTGGTAAAATAATAGATGTGGAAGTTGTGTTGTTATTATGTGTATGAGAACACATTACAGAATGCAGAGTGCAGAGGCCTTTTAAATTAATCAAAAATTCCTGTACTTAATCATGTTTTCAAATTTCCACTGTGCAAAGGCCTACAAGTTTGACTATAATGCGATCAAGTTCTCGCGAATATGAAAATTTTTGAAAGTGGTTGCGCGAAATCGAAAAGAAATAAAACAATTCCATAAAATTTGTATTTATTTGTGAAACAATTAAAAAGAAATAGGGATAATAATAATGGAAAACGTTTAATTAATTGCTTTTTCTTGAAGAAAAGTGCCGCAAAAAGTATCTGTATTCTTATTGACAATTATGGCCTGTTGGTTTTTAAAATATCAGATGATTATCTCTTTGCTGAAGGCAAAGACCATCGGAAGGGTGAAGATCAATTGCATAATCTTACAGAATCATTGAAAGTAACACAATACTACATTTATTTTTTATAAAACAGATTTATTACTATTTTTTAGACGGATGATTTTTAAGAGACATTTTATTTGGATTGCAAGCTTTCGAATCGGGTTTATTCTTGTTCAATTTCTCCTCAATATTTGAAATCACATATTACTTCAAGTTTTGTATTAAAAAATTACTTAAGGAACCCTATTTAAAATAAATATAGACATCAAAAGCAGAAAATTCTTACGATGGCGGTCTTTGCATTAGCTTATTTAGAAATTTATGTGCAAAGCAAAGCTGCAGAAAAGAAAACTCCGGCGCAGTGTAGCCAGATAAGGGAATTTCTTCCCAAATTGGGATTTCAACCTAAGTTTGGGGACAGAAATTAATGGGGAGGGATTTGGAGACTGTTCATTCTTAGACTTTTATTATAAGCAATTTTTTAGGTTGTTTTCATTACATTTTATATTCTAAATATTTTTTCTACCTGTTCTACTGTCTAGTAAAATTAACATATTAAAGACATTATAAAATAAAATTGTATATGTAAATATTGGCTTAAATATTTTTGTATGGTAAATTAAAATGGGCTATGTAGTTGGCTATATATATTACATATTACATATTCTAGAATTACATCAATTGTGATTCAGTTTTAAGAAGTTTGTAAATTAATATCAATGTCATAACGCTAAAAATGCATAGGATTCGGCTTTTGTTATAGCGCCTGCTTTATTAAAACAGTAAATATTTAATGTTAATATGGAACGCTGGTAAATACTCATAACTGATTGATCAGTGAATTTAATGAGTAGAAGTTTCCATTCTATATTTTAACAAAAAAGTGTAAAAATAAAGACAGAACATTTTTCTTAGGCTAAGTCTTAATAATTTAACTGACGTATGGCTGGCACAAAAAAGTCTATTTATGTTTTGCTTGAAGAAGAAAAGTGGTATTATAAAATTAGTAAAAGCGTTTTCATTTTATTTAACTTATACAGCTAGGAAACGAAAAAATTCCTCCCCAACTCTATCAAATTTCTTGTTCAGGATTAGTTTAACTACTTCTCGCACTCTCCATAAAATTCGATGTTAATAAAACAAAAATTTCAATTAGTTATAAATGCAATTATTTAGGTATCACCTACATAGATGTTGCCATAAGTTGTTGTTGACCAAATATTAAAAAAAAATTGTTTTTCAATACATAACCGCACTAGAAAAAGGAAAGCCTTAAAGATTCCTCAAAACATTAAAAACCACAGTTTAAGAATATTAAAAAGAATAATAAATTTAATTTCGCGTACAGAATTTTAACGACATCCATGGACTTAAAAGTTCCTGAGCAATGATGAAGAGTTTATAATCTGAAAATATGTACAAAAGAGTTGAAGAACACCAAAAGAACTTGACACAATAAAAATCTTTGATTTTTGATAACAAATGGTATAAATCGATTAATATATATTTAGAAAAAAATCTGTATATTTAAATTCTATTTCAGAAAAACCATTACGAAAAGCAAATTTAAAAAATTGTTTCTTAAAGTATAAAGTTTGGTTAACGAATTTGCTAGATTATGCATTAAAATTACTTTGGTGCTAAATTAAATATTAAAAATAAAATATGGCTTTGTATACAGACTTATATCGTTAGTTAAAATTAAAAACTATGTAACTAAAGTTACGGTCCGATTAGTGAAATATTTGAACAAAAAAGCATAAACACTACTTTTACAAATGTTTATTCAATCTTTTCTAAAGCGTATTATTACGAAAGACGATTTATTATAGAATATATTTAATACCAATTATATTGACAATGATGTTACATTTTTTAATAAGTATTTCGAAAGGACAACAAACTTTTTTCAACAATTTAGTGGTTACGTCTTTTTGGTGAAATATTTGACTAGTCTGACCGTACCTTAGAAAAAAATTTAAACTTCTTTTTCTATTGAATTTCGTGTTTTAAATGAAAATTTATCTCCCTGCAATCAAGAAAAAAATTTTTTGTTTGTGATATGGTTTTTTAATATAGCTTTCGATATGCTTTTGAATTTTCCATTTTTCATTTATGAAGAAATTATAAAATATATGCACTATATCTATATATAATAAGCATTTAGTTCAAAATATTACAATTACCGACGTAGTACATGCCTATAGTATATGTATACGATAAGTTAAAAAGTTTTTTTTTTCTTTTTTTTTTTTTTAAAAAGATGAATATTTTTAATTGTTTCTTTTTGGGAACAACATTTGGGATTTTCGTTTAAAAATTGGGAAATTTTGGGAACATCATTCGTCGGAATTTTTCTGGCAGCACTGCTCCGACGGTTCTGAAAGAAAAAATTAAACAGGATAATATAAACCTTATTAAAAAGTAATTTCTGAACCAAATGGTTTTCGATCGAATGTTGATTTTTTACCTTAGTGCCGTAGTTCTGCTTAAAATTATAAATTAATTAATTTAAATTCCTTACAAAACATTAAGGGTAAACATTTTGGTAGGTATCAAATAATTAAGAAGAAAAAAATTTGGATGTTATTTATTATTGTCAGGAATAATGTCAATAAATTCAACGTGAAGGGAAACAATAAAATAATTTTTAACGCGTTTAGTCTGAGGTACTAATTTGCAGCTGTTAGTTTTTTTTTCAAGTGGGAAATATTTCCAGGCCTTGAATATGTATGAAAAGGTTTCGAAACTTTTTTAGCCTGAAGTAAAAATAATTTGTTATTCATTATAATACTGCATGATTCCAATAAATATTATTTGTGAATTTACACAAAACTTTACAAATAATTATTATATTTTATTAGATTTCCGATGTTTATTAAGGGTTTGAGACATGTCATAAGGTACGAAAACCTTAAAGTGAGTTCATTTCAATTGTAAATAGGTTTTGTCAAAACACCTTACTAAAAAATGATGCTGGGAATGGTGTTAGATATAACATTGTTTTATTAATTATAAGCAAGGAGGCGCTCGCAAGCAAAGTGATTTTATAAGAGCTTAATAAGTCATTCAAGTTTAACGCAATGAAAATATAAACAGTATTTATTTTTATAATAAAAACTTTGCAGATAAATAATTGTAGGTTTGTTAAGTTTGTTAAGTTAAAATAGAAATAAATAAAAAATAAATAAAAATATGTGTGTATATGTAAATATGTAATTACATAATTTCTTATATGTATAAATTCATGGTGAAATGTGTATCTCAAACGGAGATGTTGATTAAGGAACGTTGAAGTGACTCAGACCATTTTCAAAATATTTATAAAATATAAACGAGAAAAAATTTATTTTTATTGTCCGATGCTTTTATTATTGTTAGTTTTTGGTTTAAAATTCATAAAATGTTTTTGAAAAACTGGAGGAATGTAGAGTCGTTATTAATGTATTTTTGAAATATATGATTAACCAATTTAATAATTCACTAGACATACTGTTGCTTATTTTCGTTGCAAAATTTCCAACAATAGAAAAAATCCTTTTACTTTCTACTGAGGTGGGTTTTGTTGTCAACAATGGGTTATAAAGATCATCCATGTTTGTGTTTCAAATGTTAGTAACCCTTAGATCTGTTTTATATCTTACTAGCAGTACCCACGACTTTGTCCGCGTATCATTTCTAATTATCTTAAAATTAAAATTTAGAAGAATGTGCTTTTAAACATTTGGTGTAGAGTTCTGTAAACAGTGTTAAGAACTTTCCATCTACAAAAATAAAATGTACTGACAACTGTTCTAGTACCATTATACCGATAAAATAGGGTGACTTCACATTGGTATCTCTAGTTTCTCTAGGAGATGACATATTTTTGTGAAATTCAAAGTGTTCTGTATTTGAACAGAGGTTTTAAGGGACCTCCTCACAAAATTTTATTCAAATCCATACACTATCTACACCAAAATCAAATTTTTCAAAAAATAGTACATGCATAGATGTAGAAAAATTCACACAAAACGAGATATCTGAAAATTTTTAAATGTCACAACCAAAATTTTTGAAAATAATCAGTGTACTGTTTAAAAGTGCTAATAGTTTTAAGATTCCGTTTCCCGGGAATTTTAGTATGAATACTATCTACACAAACATCAAATTTTTCAAAAAATATTTTATGTATAGATGTAGAAAAATTCACACAAAACGAGATATTTGAAAATTTTTAAATGTCACAACCAAAATTTTTGAAAATAATCAGTGTATTGTTTTAAAGTGCTAATAATTTGAAGGTTCTAGTTTCCCGGGAATTTACCCAAAATTTTCCTAGTAAATTGTAGATAGCTTCTCCCAAACCCTAGTTTAGAGTCATCTAGAGAAGTTTATAAAGCATCATATTAAGTTCATGTTTCAGGAATTTCACGCGCTGAATTCAGAACGAACAGGCACATTTATCAGCGGTATTTTTACTTTTCTTTTTATTAGCATAGCACAGTGTGGTAGATCGCACATTTACCTGAAAAAGATTAAAAAATTGCGTTGGGTTCTCTTCTCACTTATGCATTGAATAAAAAATTAATTCAAATATTTACATGAGAATAAAATAAAGAGTTCTCACTATTAAGAAAAAATACATTTCGAAGATAATAAATAGGTTTCTTACTTCCTCTGAGATTATTTATTATTATTTCATATACTAAAATTTAGGTTGAGTAAAACAAGGTTCTTAATCAATAAAATTATTAAATGAGTTTTTACGTAAGGATTCGTAAGGATTTTAATATTAAAATAACTTTAATACTTTTAATAAATATTTGAAAATTTTAAATTATTTTGAATTTTTTTTTAAATCACGAGATAATACCGTATTAATTAAATCACCGATTTTGACTATTGAAGGTGAAAGCACCTTTCGATGGCCATTTCGCTACCGCTTACTTAGCTCTTCAGGAAACTTCTCACTTACATTTTAAATAAACTAAAGATTTTCGTCCAAACAATAAAGTAGACAAAAATCAAAGTTTAAGCAAAAACAACAATAATCAACATTGATTTTATTTTTCTTTATCCACTGTATACGGCTGACTTTTTTTCGGCTCTTTTATACAGTTAAAAGATGTTGAAAAATAAAATAAAAATAATAATAAAATATCAAAAAACACTATGATGATTTATTTTTGTTTTTTGCACGGGCACTTGTAATTTAATAATTAAAATTTTAAATCACGGGAATATTTTTTAATTTATTTTAAACTTTAAAAATTCGCGCTAATTATTCTGACCGTATTAATTAAGTCACCGATATTGACTACTGAAGGTGAAAGCACGTTTCGATGGCCATTTCGCTACCGCTTACTTAGCTCTTCAGGAAACTTATCACTTATATTTTGCTTTATAATGTTATTAATGTAGTTAACGATACATAAATACACACCGAGATTTTAATTTAATTTTATTATTTTTATTTTATATCCATTGCTGAAAAAATCTTCCTCCTCACAAGCATGAAAAAATAATAACGAAAGAACTTTTTTCGTTATCAAACCTCGATGTTTTTCTTGTAAAAAACTATCTTATTTTTCTCGTGTCCTTATTTTTTGATTCTTGAACTTCTTCCGAGACTGTTCTTTAGAAAGTCTTATAATGTATTATATATAAAAAGACAGATTTAATGTACGATGAGCATTCCATTAAGTATAAATTTCGTGTGACAGCAATAAAACTTTAAAAAGCATCTTCTTCAACAAAGTTACCACAACCTTAAGTTTCTAAAATAATATAAAACCGTTCAATTAATTCTCTATTGGCTCTTAAGAACCGCCTAGCAGGATTACCGTTATTCGTTTAACCTCCTTGTTGCGTTGGAATGTCTGCAAAAACGATGATGTCTTCTACTATTTCTCCATTTTTAAAGTGAACTTGAAAGATTAACGCAAATATAGTGTTACATTTGAACTTTTCGAATAGACAACTTTAACTCTACTTAAAAATAAAATAAATATTTTTTTTTGCACTCTATACTATATTTAATACTTACACTGCAAAAAATTAAAAATTTTTAATTTTAATTTATTTCCTTGAAATAGAGCTTTGTAATAAGCAGCTCGTTATATGATAAGAAGAAATGTTGCCACACATTTTTTTTTTAAATTTTGTTCACCTAGATTTGTGATTTACCACAGCGATAATTACACTAAAAATATTAAACTGCATCAATGCACAATAAAATTAAAAGACTTTCATATAATGAAAACATGTGTAAAAAATATAAAGGCACTGTACTCACAAAAGCACTTGATTGATCTCAATATTTTAAATTTAAGACTTGACCCTTTCCATAATTAACTCCGATTCCATTTGACGTTGAAAGGACAACCATTCATAATTGGATCGTTTTGTACAATACGATGAAAATCACATTGGTCCAATTTAGTTTGAAAGATGTTAGGAGTTAAAACATGCAGCCTCCTTTGTCGGTACTTCTTCATAGCATATTCGCCGGCGAAGTAAAATAACTAATAAATTGGCTATACTTTCACCGCTTGTTATTTTCTCTCCTCTATCCCTTTCCTAAAATGTAGCACGGTTACACACTAATTAAATAGGCATTGTTTGTTGCCTGAAGTGCTAATTCTCTTTTTAAAAAAAAGGAATTTTATTTTTTTACTTTAACTTAGACCACTTTTATCATTAAGGGCAGACATAAAGTTAAACATTTTTGCAAATATTAGGTTGCCCACATATTTCAATATGTGTATAACGTTATAGCGGATGCAGCTTTAACTTACAACAGAAAAAGTTGATATCGCCTTGAAGCTTGTATATATTGATTGAATTTTAATCTAACGTACTTGGTAAGTTATTGCTCTTGCTAGTGAAAAAAAAATTAAGAATTTCTTTTCTTTATCTTAATGTCACATATTTATCCCAGCCAAACAAAGAAAAAATGATTTTGTTCAGAACGCGAAAATTTATTCTACATATTTTCGGAAATTTTTTTTTTTAAATTTATTATTTTATATTTTATGAAGTGTGCGTAATGGAAGGCAGTGCTGCTAAGATATCGATTAACTTATTTATATTATCTACGTTATATCTCCTAAAATTGGATTTTATGTAAAATTATTTTTATTAAGCAATAAAATTATAACGAAAAATAATTATTTGTCTTATTGAAAATGATAAGACGGCATAATAATAAAATTATTTGTGATTTTAAAAGCATTTTGGTTCTGTGAATAGATACTTTTTTCGGTTTAGTTTTTATGCTTCTGTTTCGTTAAAGCATGTTAAAAATATTCCTGAAAATAAAGTGCTTTATCAAAGCTGTTTTTTGTTAACTTATTTCAATCCAAAAAGTACGAAGAAAACCATCATTCATTATTTCCTTTACATTCCAACCCACTCACAGGCAAATAGACTTAGCTACATCTAGACAAAAGTATATTTATTAGACTTATTTTCTTTTTTCAAAAATTTTGTTTTTCTTTTCGTTCTCATATTTTCTTTTTATTAATAAAAACGTTAGTCAGGTATTGTGTTTAAACCAGAAGGGTTTAACCATATTTTTCTTTGTGTATAAGTATGTACAATATGTATTACATTAGGTTTCTCTCTGTAATATGTGAAAAATGCTAAAACAGTTCAAAATTTTAATTTTTATATTTTAATTTATATTTATTAATATTTTTCATATATACGAACACGAGTATTTTTTGCATGATTTCGTAAGCTTCGCATAGAAAATTGGAACTCATGGCAACAGATTTTCGGTACGTAGTAAAACAGCTTTCAAACCTAAAAATTAGATAACAGATTACAGGTACTTCACTTTTTTTAAATATAAAGGGTCATCCAAATGTGACGCCTAGATGTCAGCACTATATAATTTTTACACGTGACATCTTTTCAAATGACATAACCATGGACAGGTACACATGGCAACAACGCGTTTACATCATTCAAAGTTATTATGAAAATGTGCATTCTTTGAAAAATACCCATCGCAAGATTCGTGATTTTTTTGGTGTAAATAATCGGCCAAATCAATCTTCAATTCAAAGATTAGTGAAAAAATTCGAAGAAACAACATAAATTTCGCGTCATCTCTTATGGCTCCTTATGGAGGATTTTGCATAAAGATTTGCATTTACATGCTTATAAAATTCAATTAACCCAGGAATTGAAAGAAAGAGACCATCTACAACGTCGTAATTTCGCTAGTTGGATTATTGAACTACGAACAACAGATCCACTGTTTTCAAGCAAAATTTTGTTTAGTGACGAAACTCATTTCAGAATGGATGGATTCGTCAATACGCAAAATTGTCGTATCTGGGGTGATGAAAATCCTCGTGTTATTTATGAAAAATCTCTACACCCACAAAAAGTTACTGTTTGGTGTGCATTTTGGGCAAATGGAATCATTGGGCCATTTTTCTTCGAAGATGATGCTGGAAATGCTGTTACTGTGAATGCTGAGCGATACCAATCAATGTTGAGAGACTTTTTATGGACACAGTTGAATCATATTGATGTGTCTGACGTCTATTTCCAGCAAGACGGTGCTACATGTCACACAACTCGAGAAAACATTACGCTTTTGCGATAAAAATTTCCTAAACGTGTAATTTCACGAAATGCTGATTTCACTTGGCCTCCAAGGTCATGTGATTTAACACCTTTAGATTTTTGTTGTTGAGTTTTTTGAAAAGTCGAGTGTATGCTAACAAGCCACAAACAATAAATGTTCTAAAGAACAACATTCAAGTTGCAATTCGTGAAATAACACCAGCAACATGTCGGAAAGTCATTGAAAATTTCGATATTCGGATTGATGTCTGCAGGCGCAGTCATGGTGGACATTTGAATGATATTCTATTCCACTTATAATTGTAATGGATCATCCTTTAATAAAAAAAAAAACAGCTTGAAAAAATTGCAAATAGTTTGTGTTTTATTTCAAAGAAACATGTAGGCGCGTTTTTTAGACGACCCTTTATGTTTCTTCCCAAATAATTCCATTTTCCCCTTACGACATTTATTTAACATATGAAAAACATTGAAAAGTAAGAAAGTATCAACGACATTAGCCCATTACAAAGTTTCTAGAATTTAAGCATTTTTATGGGCTACTCTAATGTTTTATATTATGAGCTCAAGTATTTCTGTGATTTTGCTGTTCACGTTCAAGTAGATGGTATTTTCATCTTAAATTTGGTTTTGTATAAAATTTCTAAAAGTAATTAGGTTTATTTGTTCACGGTTTTATTTGTTAAAAAATGGGACAGTCAGTAAAGGATATGTTTTAAGTTTACTTATATGGAGGCGAAACCCCTGTAGCCAGTCCTCATCCTTTAATATTTTTAACAAAATTAATTTTCGATAAATTTATAATTATAGGGACCGTAATATCCTGTTTTATTTAATTCTTAGTTATTTCACACAGATTTATTATAATGGGTAAAAGGTTTCAAATTAACAGGTTAATTATACTTGGAAGTGAAATGAAATTAAAGAAAACTTTCACTTTCAAAGAGAGCAATTTAAAACAATTACCGCCGATTCCACTAAATGCGAACGAACAGTTCTTTTGAAGACTTATATTGAAAACAAAAATAATACAAGTAAAAGAAAGAATTGAAATTGCCAGTTTTATTAAATAGTGCAAACGATCTTCATGCATGTAGTTAATCCACGGGACAAAGGCCAGTCCTTCCAATTTAAAAAAAGTTAAAGGTAAAATTTTAAAGATCATATAGTCAGCTTTGTGTAACCGCAAATTTTATGAAAGTTTTCTGAATTTTTTCATTAACGCAATACATATAATAGAAATTAAATTCAAAGTAGATAAGCTCTGTAACTTATATGTGAGTTTTCTAGAAAACTTCTGGAACTGAAAATAATCTTATTCTTACGTTGAATAAACTAATAATAAATATCTTGAACGTATAATAGTTCTAACGTAATTTATTTTAATTATCAATATAACGCCAAAATCCGGTTGGCATCCTTTGGAAACCTTAAAATTAATATAAAAAAAATATACATTAAACCACTATACGTAGAAAAGTTTTGGATTAAAACAACAATATAAGCTATAAATAACACACAGAGTTCTCAAGGCGAGTAAAACTTAAGGTGAAAAAGTCAGTTGCGCTTAACTTCGATCAAACAGATATTTAAGATACAGAAAAGATATATAATAGTCTTGCTTTGGAAATGCCGCAGATTATAAATATAAATTATAAAGCAGATATTGAAATTCGAATGCAAAGGTACACACATGAGTATAAAAAATGTAAGAAAAAACACTTTAAATTAGACTGCCTGATTTTTTATTTGTTAATTGTAACTCATACTGTAAGTTTACATGTTTCTGTATGTATGTATGTTTCTTTTACATTATTGTCTCTAGAAAATATCATTTCTAATTAACTAATGCTTCAATGTGTAGGGTGAACATTTCTTATATAACGACTGAATGTTTTTATTTTTTTATTTTTCACTTTAATGTTTTGTTTTTGTTTGCTTTTACTTTTTTATGGTTCAGTTAAGGAAATAAATAACCAAGTAAATCCTTTTGAATCCTTTAAGAGTCCTACTGAGAAAAGAATTCATTCATATTTCAGTTTATTAAGAACTATAAAACAATACAACAATAACAAATAAATTATAAAATGTCCATAAAAAATATGGTCATCATAAATATGTGTCCGACCATTAAGTATACATATCTGCCAAAAACGTTTAAATACTTGCCAGTTAAACAAAATTAATTTTTAAATACGACATAACTGACACTTAGACAGAAAAACCAATTGAAATTGTTATTAAAAATTATGCGGTACTTCTATTTGCAGTAATAATATTACAGAAATTAGAAATTCTGAAATTTTCTCTATCTATCTATGAACTTAAACGTTAAAAAGTTTTAAAGCTCATTTCTAAACTACTTTAAACATGCATATAATTCTTTAATTAAAAAACACTGCATTCTGCAACAATCGGACGGACATCATGTTTGCGAAGGGGTTAGTTTCTAGGGCTTCAAAAATGACTTTTGTTTTTGCTTAATGAAAGAAATTTATATTTTTTGTAATGTCAGATTTGATTACTTTAAATTATTTATTTAATCTTTAATAAAGTTTAACTTACCATATTTTTATATCTTAAATTTAACAAATTTTTTTACAGGTGGTTATAATCACTATAATTCTCCTAGCTAAAGTTCAGTCAAGAAGACAATGTCTCTTGTTTTTGATATGATGTGTTTAAAGCTTCGCAGAATGCGAATTTTTTTGTTTTACGGTGCTATTCGAGTTTCAAATTTGGCGCTTTTAGTTTTGTATAGATTTGAATCACCATGTTGGTTTCAGTCTGTCAATGAGATTGTTCATTTGTACTGATTTTGGTTTCTTATCTGGTGCTTCTATACGGTTTTTACATGTTAAGCGTTTATAAGGATATTTACCGTGGTATTTAACTTTCAAGTGTTGGCGTATTATTACATTTTTACGTCAAGCGCCAAAAAAAATAACACCAGATATTTCCTGCCGGTCAGTAGGCCAATTAGAACCCACGTTTAAGCCCGTTCTATAAATATCACTAAGCAAAGCACGACCTTTAGAATTGATCACCAAAAAGTTTGATTTGCGCTGTAGTCACCAGCTGCTAAAAAAGCAGGGTTATGGCGATTTGTATAAAGCGCAGTATTTATTAGCAGTAATTAAAAATTTTAGTGGAAAATAAACTGAGGAGATAACTTTGTTACAATGAAATACTTTAAAGGACATATTTGTAACTAAAATGTAATCTTTCAAATCCGAGTCTTTATTATCACTGCTGAGCAAAAAATACCCTACCATGGGATTTCTCTGTTGAAAGGTGGAGTTTGCCCCTTAAGTTCTAAGCTTGTTAGCAGGTTGACGTATTTGCCAAAGTGTTCCTTGCACTGGGTTATGATTCAATTTCAAAATTTTCTAAGCACGAGACTTTCAGAACTCTTCATTTCAAGTATTGTTTAGGAATAATCAATATTTCGTTTACTTCTATATTTAACTGTTGTTCGGCGTGTGTTTAGTGGATAGAAATCAGTGCATCATTTCTGTAACTTAAGTAAGAATTTTCTTAGATAAAATTATTGCAGTTCATTCATGGACGTTTTTGTTAATCAATATTATTACTAGCATTAAATTATTAAATTAAATTAATATTTAGAACATTTGTTGTAGAGTTCAGTAAACAATCTTAAGAATTTTCCATCTACAAAAAAGTGTACTGACAACTGTTCTAATACCATTATACCAGTAAAATTGTATCCCTAGTTTCTCTACGAAATGACATATTTTTATGGAAAAAAAGTATTTAATATTTAACCCAAGCTTCAATAGAACCTCTTTACAAAATTTTATTAAAATCCATCCAGCAGTTCTTACGTGATGCGAATACAGACAGACGGACAGGCAGAAAGACAGACAAAAATTCCGAAAATAGTTGTTTTGTATTCCGTATCGATAGATAGTAGTCTACACCAACATCAACATTTTAAAAAAATATATCATGTACAGAAATAAACCCGTAACTGTTTAATTATGTGTATTGATACATAGACATTATTGAGCTCTAATATGACTACAATACTTTCAAGTGAGATCTGTTTATTGAAATAGTCATATATTTAAGCATTAAGTAGGTGAGCTGTAGTCTCTGGTATGACCTCAATTTTGGTCATGTGAGTTGTTATAACTTTTTAAAATCTTTACCAGTTCCAAAGCTATTGTCACGTTTGTTTCCCACCAATAAACATTAAAATATTAAGTAGATGCTCCATAAAACATATCTTAAAGTTTATTTAATTCATATATTCAGAAACATAATATATCAAAATAAGACTTGCATGTTTTTAATAAAAACGAAGAATGTTTGAAGTGACCTAACTTTTTATGAACACTTATTTGCATGAATCTAGAGGTAAAATATTATTTTATTTTTCTTACGAAAGCTTCGGTCTCTTATGAAACTATTGTTTTGTTAATAACAATAACTGCAATATTTACAACAAAACAAAATCCCAACACAAAAGTTGAGATTTTTTTGGTTCATATTCGTTGGGTTTAAGCCCGAAAAATCATTCGTTAAATTAAATTAAGAAATAAAAATACGACACTACTTCATGCACGCATTTACCTTATGTATTTTGAGAGAGATTCTTATTTTCCTATAAAGATTTATAAATTTATTTTATTAAAACATAAAACAAGACATGAAAATAAAATAATAAAAATTAAATCAGACAAAAGCGAGCTAGAATAACACACATATGATTTTCAACTTTAGGTTGCTATTGTTTGGCTTTAATACTTTAAAGAGTCTATTATGAGATATTTTACCTAAAAATCTGTCTGTATATGAATACACTTTCATTTTTTATGTTGAAGGCAACACGAATAACTGAAAACAAATCAAACAACAAACAAGTGCGTGATGGACTTACACACAAACAGGTTCCGTACCATTTATTGACAACATTTGTTCTTCTATTTTATGTTGTTATTACTCTTACATAAAAATTTAGAGCGTCTGCCAAATGTAAGTACGTAGAAGTCTATCCTTTATAGATTTCTTTACACGTTTCAAATCCTGATTAAGAAAAAAATCAAAATTAAACTATTAAAAAACTATTTGTACTTAAGACTTTTTCAAGCTCACTGAGAACCTGCTCAGTTACGCCGATCACGGCAAGCGTATGGTAAGTTCTTGGTCAGCAGACGGCCAAAATTTGTATTCTCTATTATAATATTATTTCCGACATTGATTTTCTTAATAGTTCTTATATAATAAAATTATTACGTGTCAACTGGCTTAGTTAAGTTTCCTTCGAAAAGAAAATATACCAGCGGTTTCTCTTTATTTTATAAGTTATTTCAACCAACCTTCTAGTTGAAAAAATATTAACCAGCGGTTAAATAGAAATGCAGCTCCAGATACAATAAATACTAATTAGTAAATTGATATAATTTTTTTACTCGCAGTTTAGAATTATCGGCAAAGAAACAAATTAATAAAGTTGCAATTGCTAACACTTGGTAACTGATTCCGTCTTTTTAGTTTTATGCAAAATATTTGAACTTTAATAAAAACTTTACTTATGAAAGCTTATAAGCCCCCTAACCAGAGAAAATAAAATAATGTTTGTAAAAGTAAAATAACCTTGAGTTTTACAATGTTTGAGAATAACATGGTTAAAGCTACCATGTGTTTAGGGTCTTTATCTGAATAAAACCTAAAAGTGTTTTTTTCTTTCCGAAGATGCATAAGTGCTTAATGAGCAACAAATGGTGTATATATATTTAAATAACATAAGCAAAAAGAAAATTCTTAAAAAACGGTATTTTTTACATTTCTTAATTTAGAGACTTGTATTTTTAAAGAAAAGCGCTATCAGAAAAAAACTTGTTTATTCATAATTTTTAATGACATTTTCAAAAAATTACACGCCTGGCATACCCAATTTTACGGGCCTACTCAAAAGCTGCCCTCGTTCCCAGGGAGCCGAACGTTTGCAGTATCATTCAAAAACACCTGTACTTTGCCTCTGTGAAATTTTGTTAAGAATGTTTCGGTAATGCACGAGATACTTAATTATGCCCAAAATAAATTGTTTTGAAGCCACTATGCATAGAGATGTAAGATATTTCCTTATTTTGAATTTTTCATGCACAATTAAAATATAAAAATTCTTGCAAAAAAACCAAAATCAGAACGAACAAACTCAAGATCGTGTTTCTTTTATTGCTAGCACAGTAAAACGAAAATTGTTGGAATTTAAGGCGTTTGTTTATTAATGTTTAAAAGATTTCTCATATACATCATATCACGTCAACTATTTGGGTACTCCTTACTTTCTAATTTTAAATATCTATTTTAGTTTTTATACTGGATATAGTTAGACGTTTTGTCTATAACAGATTCAGAAAAAGAACCATATAAACCAAATTATATCAGTTATGTGGAAAACATTTAATTAATAATTTCAAATTTACTACTTGTTAAAGCGGACTTAGTATTTAAGGTTTTTTGTAATTTTTAACTATCTGGCTAAAACGGTTCAAAACTTTTGCCAAATTATAGCAACTATAGATAGTGTACGTATAATATCCAAATTCAAATTTTATACCTTATGTTGTAGAGAACTTAGAATAAAGGTTTCAAATTTCAACTGCCTGCTTACAACGATATAACACTTTGGCCGATTTACAGAAACTATTATTATACCCACTAATTTATTATTAAATAAATATATATATATATATATATATATATATATATATATATATATATATATATATATAACAAAAAAGTGGATATTTTATCAAATTTTTAAGTGTTTGCATATAACGGTTAAAAAGATAGGATCATATAGGTCAATTTACATTAATTATGGAAATTAAAATTGTATGCTGTTGTTATAGCGGACTTAGCGATACAACTGTTTAAAAGTGTGGACGTATACATCAAATTAAATGAACTATTATGGAACTGCATAATTCATAATTTTATTATGAATTATTATACTTGTTATTAAAACGGTCGAATTAGTCGACATTCTGTCCAACTTTCAAGCATTTCTTATAACGGTTCAAAAGATAGGCCCATCCTGGTTACTCTAATTCACTTATTGGAACCCTATGGAGTTTTCAGACTTATTTTTGTTTTACTTTTTGTTATTAGGAGTAGTTTTAATACTTTTAAACAAAAAAGAAGTTTTCATAATCGGTTTAGAAATGACTGGGGGCAAATTACGGCACTCGATATCGATCGAAGTCAAATAGATTTTAAATGTAAATCTCAATCGATATCGAATGCCATAATTTGCCTCGTAAGTTCGGCTGGGACAAACATAAAAAAGCACCATTCAGGCGAATTTATAACCTCTTTCTTTTTTAGAAGTAGGTTAAAAACAAAGGATAAATAATAAATGACTTAATAGCTAATTTTTTCAGAAAATATCCAATATTTTATTAAAAAAATAATAAGTAAAAAAGGAATGAAGTCTTAAAGAAATTAAGAACAATCAATAAAACATTAACCTGTGTATATACATGAAACTTGTCTATCCTTTTTTACCAGGACAAAGTTATATATAAGATAATTGAAACAAACATTTTGGTCCTTCGCCGGGAAAAATTTTAATTTGTGGAAGCAGTTGAACGAGGTACGTAAATTTGTATTTTTTGATTCGCGTGGTTGAGAAGTGGAAAACGTGTCTCAAAGTAAACTACGTATCTTTAGACCATTAGACTTAAACTTTTTAGTGGCTCTTTGTATAATTTATAATTTCATTCAATTTAAAAAGAATTAAGAAAAACGTGTCTTGAAATTCTTAACCACAACTTTGCTCGCCATATTAAGTGGCCCGTTAGTTTTTTTTTATTGTAGTTGCTTAGTGCCAAATTTGTTGCTCTAGAAGACATACAGCCATTTTTTTTGTATGATTTTTGGTATAAGCATTAACATCGATATTTTTTTTGTTTAAATTTGTGTTGCTCATTGGGATATACTACTACAATTATGGCAACTTTGGACAAATTAAGTGAAGCTGCAGATAAGCTTTTTAGATTTGGAATGAGACTTAAGGAAGAGGATTTTTCAAATTATGCAGCAGAAGCTTTAGATTTTGAGAGAGAAGAATTAGCTAATTTGTGGAAGAATTTTAAGAGCATATACGATGCTTGTGCTAAGGAATCAATGGAGAAGAAAAAAGAAGCACCAGCAATCTGTGCTAAATATAATCAAGTGCACAAAACACAGGTTAAATGCATAATTATTTTGGCGAGAGCTAAACGTAAGTTGCCCAAGGATGATGTTGATGCAACAAAGACATCGGTTCCCAAACCGAATTATTCTGTCCCAGTTCAGGCATGTGAGGTAGAAATTTTTAGTGGTGATTATTAATCTTAGCCCACTACACTTACATAAATAATGATTGTTTAGGCCGTGTTGAAAAATTATGCTTCTTGTTTCAAAAAACTAGCGGAGATGCTCGTGAGGTTAATAGAAATATAACGGTGACAGCTGATAATTTTGAGGTAGCTTGGGAAAATTTAAAGGCCACATACGAAATTAAGCGAATATTATTTAATAATCAGTGGCATTTGTTATATAATTTGGCCCAATGTCAGAAAGAATCTTCCGTTCAAATAAAAAGGCTCCAGAGAGAAATAAATAATTGCATTTCGACTTTAAGGTTATACAAGATTGATGTTGATGCGTGAGACCCATTATTTGTATATCATTGCTCTATAAGGCTGCCTGAACAAACGTTAAATTGATGGGAACAATCATTAAAAAACAAAATAGAAGTTCCCAAATGGAATGAAATGAATGAGTTTTTAACTGACAGATTTCGGGCTCTTGAGAGTGTATTGAATATTCGGGCCAGCGGTTCTCAAACAAGTTTTCATTTTAATAATCAAGCTCAGAGTAAAAATAAACAGTTCAAGGCACATCATACTAAAGTTAATTTAGCTCAGTGTAAATTGTGTAAAGAGGCACACAAAATAAGCTGTTGTGCAAAATTTTTGTCAATGGATTATAAGAATCGAATTTCAACTTTAAAAATTTAGTTATTGTTTAAATTGTCTAAAAATCGGGCATATGTTTGGTGATTGCCCTAACAGTAATGGTTGCTCAAAGTGTAAAAGAAAATATCGTAACCTTTTGCACAGAGGTTTTATTACATAGCTTTCTCAAATAAATCAAGCAAATAATGACCCTTAAATTAATAAACAGTATTTTTCTACTTTGATCGATAAAGGTCCTTCTACGTCCAAGGCTTCAACTTGTGTTTCATCTAATGTGGTCGAGAATCATCATCATTCAGTGTCGAAACATGTTTTATTGGCTACATATGGGTTAACGTTGAAAACTACGGTAATTTTTATAAGATACGTGCCCTAATTGATCCTTGTTCAGATAAGAGTTTTATATCTGAGAAAATTTGTAAATGCTAAAGTTGTCCACTGCACCTGTGAAAGACAAATTTAATTGTCCTTCTAAAAAAGATTATATTTTAATTTTATTGAAAGTTTTACACAAAATGTAGTTATTTATTTGAAATATGAAAAGGAAATTAAAACGATTAAAAAAACAGATATTATTTATTTTACAAGACATACTGTGCTTTCTTTGTTTTTATATAATTATTCAAACAAAGTGTGTATTGAGAGAAATTTAAACAAGTGCTTTAGGGTTCCCAACAGTCGGCCTATCCTGCAATTGCATCGCTTTCTTCATATGGAGAATCATAATCGGTTTCACTGTCAAATATTGGTGGTGATTCCCAACAAGGTTTTAATTTGTCTGAGGCATAAACTGATGAATATTGGCGTGACGTTCTTTTGCAATTTGGAAGATCCTCAATTACATATATATCATTGTTAAGGGCTTTTACTATAATAAAGGGTCCCTTGTATCGTGGTTCTAATTTACGAGAGGTTCCGCTACTTTGTGCTTCGTTTTCAGCAAGCACAAGTTCGCCAACCTTGTACCTGTGGGGAATTGAATGATCATTATCGAATCGTTCTTTTGCTTGCTTTCTCTTAAAATTAATATTTTTGGAAGTGGTTTCTCTTATTTCTTTCATCTCATCTTCGGAAAGAATGTGGTTTTTGTGAACGGCTAGAAGAATCTTGTTTTGAAGAGTATCACGGGGAGAATAACAAAATAGCAGCTCATGGGGACTTTTACCAGATGTTTTGTTTCGCATTGTATTTAGAGACAATTAAATATTCATTAAATGCTCATCCCATTGTTTGTTGTTTTTTATAGTGGGTAAAAGCATCGAAAGCAATGTTCGATTCATCCATTCTGCATGTCCGTTGGCTCTGGGTGTTCTTACTGCGTTGAGCACATGTTTTATACTATTGTCATTACAATATTAGGCGAATTCATTTGACGTAAAAGACGTACCTCTGTCTGTAATAATGCGTGCTGAAACTCCAAAATAACTTGAAAATTCATTCATTACACTTATTACATACCTTGTCGCGGTACTCTTTACAGCTCTGAGTATTGTAAATTTGGTAAAAGAATTTACTAAAACTAATATATGTTCGTTCCGTTTGCTGCTTCTAGAAATGGTCCTAGATGATCTAGATGGACTGTATCAAACGGTATAGGTTCTATATCACTATAATGATATTCAACTTCTTTACGATCACCTTTATTTTTATTATATGCGCACTCAATGCAAGCTTTAATATAAGACTTTACAAAATTTCTCATTCTGGAAAACCATACGTAACTCAGGAGTTTATTCATCGTTTTTTCAACACCGAGATGACCATTCTTCTCATGATAATCTTCAACTACCCTCCATCTTAGAGATTTTGGAACAACCCACAAGTTTTTGTTATTATATTTTCGCAATAGTCGTCCATTTTATATGTGATAATCCTTTAAATACGTCTTATCTTTTTGACGAATTTTGGCAACTATGTCTTTGATTGAATCATCTTGAATTTGCATAGCAAATAACCAGTCGTCACAATGAATATTGACTTTGTCAATTTTAAGAGTGGCAACATCTATGTCGTTCGAGTCCTCGTTCGGCGTTCGACTTAAGGCATCAACATGTTCCATGCATTGACCTTTCCGATGATCCAAAACAACGTCATACTCTTGGATTCTTAGCCACCATCGGGCTATACGTGGGATTAGTTCTCGTTTTGTCATGGCAGATTTTACAGCACTGCAATCTGTTACTACTTTTAACTGTTTTCCATAAATATAGTAACGAAACCTTTCTAAGGTTTCTACTAACGCTAGGGTTTCTAATTCGTAACTGTGAAAATTTCTTTCTGTAGGACTTGTTGACCGACTATAATATGCCACAGGTCTTAATTTACCATCATCTTTTTGAAGTAATACCCCGGCTAATCCCACCGAACTTGCATCAGTATGAAGCTGCCATAACTGGTTGAGATGATAGTTTTGATTTTATTTCGTTAAATGCAAATTCCTGCTGTTCTGACCAAAGAAATTGATGATCTTTTTGTAAAAGTTTCCTTAATGGCTCCGATATTATTGAAAATTTCGGAATAAATTTGCGGAAATACCCACTTAAACCTAGAAATTTCCGAATTTCGTGAACATTGAGGACGTTTGAAATTTTTTATTGCTGCAGATTTTACTCTACCTGGGCATATGTCTTCTGGAGTTAACTGATGTCCCAAAAATTCAATTGTTGTTTTAAAAAATTCACATTTTCGTATATTTAATGTTAAATTGGCTTCTCTTAGGGTTCGTAAAACCTTTCCTATTTTATCGAGCATTTCATCTTAAGTATTACCACCAATAAGTATATCGTCCATATAGTGCATCATGTTTTCCTTACCTGCGCGTTCTTGAATTTTCGCCATTAACCTTTGGAAAACCATTGGAGCATTCTTCAGCCCAAAGGGCATGCGTTTAAATTCATACAGACCGTTAGTAGTAATAAATGCTGTATATTTACGACTGTCTGACTCAATTGGGATCTGATAATAGCCACTGTTTAGATCTAACGTTGTGAAATATTTATATTTCATCGCTTCGTGAAGACACTCTTCAATATTTGGGGTTGGGAAATTTTCCTTCACCATAAGTTGATTTAATTGTCTGTAGTCAATACAAAGACGTTCACTACCATCTTTCTTTTTTTGTAGTACGACCGGACTTGAATTGGAACATGTAATTATATCATTATCCGAGAGTTCTTGAACCATGCTCGCAATCAAATTCTTCTTTGGCTCTGGAACACGGTATGGACACTGTTTTACAATCTTTGGGCTCAATAAATTTATTTCATACTAACTAAATCGGTCTTTCCAAGAGTTTGTAGATTATCTGAGAAAACTATTTGATTTTCTTTTATTAGTTCGACTAGTTTAACTTTTGTCTCTCCATCATCTAAATCACATTTTACACAGCTTTCATCAATCAATGACTTATCGTTTCTTACAGTGATGTAATCAAATTGCACCTTTGCACAATTTTTATTTGTTATCTTTATTTTACCGTCTTGAATCATCATCGTTATGTTACTGTTAACAAAAACATCTTGTCCGAGCAGAATATCAATTAATAAAAGCTCATCATCAATTAAATATAACGTTAAACTTACAGTGACTTTATCTATAACTACATTTGCTAGAATCTTTTCATTTGCGACACGTATACCACCACAAATTCCGGAGATTCTCATGCTACAAGCTACACGGCTTAAACTTATTCGCTCACAAAGCGATTTTTTAATTAAGCTGCACTGACTTCCTGTATCTATAAAGGCAATTAAAGTTTTGTTGTTCATGTTCATTTTTATTTTAAAAACATCATCATGATTGAAATACATATTTCGTGTAATTGCAATCTGTTTGCAATGAATTTCGTTTTTCGCGTGGACCCTATTACATTTTTCACATCGTGGACGTCTTTGGGTTTTCGTGCAATTAATTGATATATGTCCTAGTTCATTGCAATTAAAACATTTATATTCTCTGCCCGATTTCATAGTAGTTTCTTTTTTAAAATTATGGTAACTGAAAGTTTTATTTGCTGTATCGGTTGATATTTTATTTTTTGTATCAGAATTTTTAGTAACACGAGTCCCGGGCACGTTTCTTTCATATTCGTTTAAAATTTCACGTAATTGTTTTACCGAATCAATTTTTTGAGCTGCAATGGCCATTTTAATTTCACGATTTTGTAATCCTTCTCTAGCGTATTTGACAATAGCTTTCTCGCTTAATTTAAACCGTTTTCCTAATGCACAAATTCGAAAACAGTAATCCGTAATATTTTCATTGCTTTTACGTATAGCACTTATCATTTTACCAAATCTTTTGCAAAAGTATCCCATGTTGAATGCAGAACCTGCAGTGTGTCTAACCATAAACGTGCAACACCCCTCATTTTGCTATAAACTGCAAAAAGTAAACATTTTTCCTCCCATTGATAGGCTTGTATAGCGCTTTCAACCCTTTCTACAAATTGCTCTACAGATAATGAAGATTCATTCGTCGGATCAAACTCTGGAATTGTTTCGGCAATTTCTCGAACGGAACAGCTGCTCGCTGGACGCATACTGACATGTGCGCTTGAAGTTATTCCGTTTCTTAAACTCTCATATTGTACGTTCACCGCTTGTGGTGAATTTCGTAAAGATTCCTGTTGACGGTTTTGAAAAATACTCATTGCACTTTCCAACATTTCCTTTAATTCATTAACTTGGCGTTGTAAATTTATTAAATTGTCGTTGTTTTGCGGAGGTACAGAAGTGCTTGGGCAGTTTTCATTTGGAGGAGCAAATGCAGAAGCCGTTTCCTCAAAAATATCACTATCCTCTTCGTTATCCCCAATTTCATCCGCACCAATAAAACTTGAGATACGTTGTATCAGCTCTGCTTTTGTTCCTGTGCTCGGAAGTTCTCGTTCACGAAGTAGCCTCTTCAGCTCTTCCACTTTTAACGCTGAAAGCTTTTTCATTTTCACAAATCGTACGTTAAGATTTTTTTTAATCCCACTTCTAACCTGAAAGACAAATTTAATTGTCCTTCTAAAAAAAATTATATTTTAATTTTATTGAAAGTTTTACACAAAATGTAGTTATTTATTTGAAATATGAAAAGGAAATTAGAACGATAAAAAAAAACAGATATTATTTATTTTAGAAGACATACTGTGCTTTCTTTGTTTTTATATAATTATTCAAACAAAGTGTGTTTTGAGAGAAATTTAAACAAGTGCTTTAGGGTTCCCAACACCTGTATCAGCTGAAATAGCAGGTGTAGGTGGGAAATTTTTTAGTAGAGCAAATAGAATAGCAAAATTTTCGGCATACTCTTTAAAAACCCCCAATTTGTCGTTAGGAGTTTCTGCTTTGGTGATTCCACAAGTTACTGGAAATGTTCCAACTCATTCTGTTGCCCCTAATGAAAGTGCATTGTTACCAAATCTTGACTATGCTGATCCTGCGTTTTAAACAAGTGGTACTATTGATGTTTACCAGAAGCGGACGTTTATCCTTTGATTTTACTGCAGGGGGTACAACGTGGTATTTGCGGGTCATTAGTGGCCTAAGAAACTATATTTGGTTGGGTTGCGACTGGGCCCATGAATTACATTCGTACCGTAAGGCAAACTTACTTCACCAAAGTTTCTATTGATAAGCAGTTGACAAAATTTTGGGAACTTGATGAAGTTTCTCGCAAACCAGTTTTATCGGAAGATGATAAGATATGTGAAGAGATATTTAGGTCCACTGCTGTGAGAACCGCTGACGGGAGATATGTAATAGACCTACCTTTTAAAAATACATTCTCATTATTGGCTCCAAATAGACACATAGCTTTGAGTCAATTTATGAGAAGTGAACATGTATTGTTGCGTAAACAACAGATTATATGATGAGGTGATTAAAGAATACTTAACTTTGGCACATATGAAAAAATTGAGAATCCAGTAGCTGGCCCAAGTTATTATTTGCTCCATTATGGTGTTTTTATGCCAGAAAGTATTACAACAAAATTAAGAGTAGTATATAATGCTTCGAGTATAACGCCTAGTGTTAAAAGCCTTAATGATGTTTTACATGTTGGGCCTGTTCTTCAAAAAGATTTAGTGGTGCTAATATTAAAATGGAGGTTTTTTAAATTCGTCTTTAATGCAGATATTTCAAAAATTTGTAGATAAATTCTAATAAATGCTGAACATACTCGTTTTCAACGTATTGTTTATCGTAGCTCTCCCGATGAAGAGCTGCAAGACTTTAGATTAAAAACTGTCACCTTTGGTATAAACTGCGCTCCATATTTGGCCCTAACAACGCTGTTGCGTTGGGCAGATAATGAAGAACATAATTATCCAATAGGTGCAACGATTCTACGAGAAAACATGTATGTCGATGATGCTTTAGTAGGTGCTCATAGTTTGCAGGAAATTTCAGAGGCCCGAAATCAATTAATATCTATTTTAAAAATAGCTGGATTTGATCTCAGAAAATCGACCTCTAACATGAAGGAAGTTTTAGGTGTGCTGCCCACTAAACATTTGTTAAATGAGGATTTCTTGCAAATTGATGATAAAAGTAATGTAAAGACTCTAGATGTTCGTTTGAATGCTTCAGCAGATTACTTTTACTTCACAATAGAGATAATTACACTGAAGTCTTCTTATACGAAAAGAGAAGTACTTTCCGTAATTTCTTGGCTCTTTGATCCTGCTGGCTGGCTTGCTCCCTTATTGTAACCGCGAAGATACTGATTCAGCAAACGTGGCTCGACAAAATCGGCTGGGATGATGACATCAAACAAGTCACTCTTAAAAATTGGCAGTCCTTTGTTAGTCAATATAGCGATATAATCGAAGTAAAGATACCGCGTTGGATTCACTTTACAAGTAGGTCTTATATAGAATTTCATAGCTTTTGCGACTCGTCAGAATTGGCTTATGCAGCAGCTTTGTATACTAGAGTTAAAGTTGGGAACAAAATAATTACAATAAATAAACCGTCTATGCCTCGTTTAGAGTTATGTGGTGCTGTATTGTTGGCGAAGTTTATCAGTAGCGTATTGGCTCAGTTCTCTTTATCGAGTTATTCGGTGTATTTGTGGTCTGATTTAACAATATATCTTGCGTGGCTAAAAAAACCTCCATGTAGTTGGAAAACTTTTGTGGTCAATCGTGTGGCTACTTTTTTAGAAAAAGTTGACAACAAAAACTGGTACCATGTTTCGTCGGAAAACAACCCTGCAGATCTAGCAACCCGGTGGCTGACCCCTGCGGATTTAAAGAACTGCAAACTATGGTGGAATGGTCCAGAATGGCTGAGATCAGAAAATGTTTGTGTGTGGTATCACCTTCAGAATTTGAAACGACAGAAGAAAGGAAAAATGTTCAGGTTAATATTGCTAGATCTGAGGCGAAAGAAGATATTCTAGACCGATTTTCTATCCTTCCGAGAGCTTTACATGGCATTGCTTACATTTTTAGCTTTTTTAATTCTCTCTCTGGCTCAAATTAACTTTGGTTTGTAGCTCTGCAAATATATGCTGAGGAATTATTTTTTGTAAGAAACCGCCTCTTTCAGCACTCCCAGCAGATACATTTCTATAATGAGTACTTATGCAGCAGGTTTTCTCGTCTGTATGTAGATTTTGTACATAGAATGGTTCATCATGGTGGTACATAGCGTTATTCGACATGAATGCTGGATCATAAAGGCGAAAATCTTGATGAAGACTTGTACTAACAGTTGCAAGAAATGTGTTTCGCACCGCAACGTACGGCAAAGAAAGAACTACTTTGAGTTGTACATTTGCTAATACAGGAGTTGAATTTTCTGGCCCATTTGAACTTAAGAGTTTTACTGGACGGTACTGTAAAATAACGAAAGGTTACGTGTGTCTCTTTGTCTGCTTCGCGACAAAAGCTATTCACCTTGAAGCTGTTAGTGATCTGTCGACTCCGGCGTCCCATATAATTGCTCGCCGCGTTGTCCGAACTGTATTTATTAAGATAATGCCAGGAACTTTGTTGGCGCCGCTAAAGAAATCGATAAAAACTTCGAACATCACCACGCTAAAGCTCTCCGTGATACCGCCGTCGACAAATATGGGCAACAACGCTTAGTTCCGGCCGCCGCCCCACACATGGGAGGGCTATAGAAAGCGGGCGTGAAAAGCTTCAAGACGCATTTCATAAAAATGGCTGTTCAGTTAAAATACACATTTGAAGAATTTTTTACCCTCCTGGCTACTATCGAAGCATGTCTCAATTCACGTCCGTTAAGCCCTTTGTCAGAAACATTGATGATTTATCTGCGCTTACTCCTGGTCATTTTTTAATCGGCTCTGCGTTGCTTACATCTGCTGAGCCTGAGGAATTCAGCTCTGCGGTGAGCATTATGAATCGATGGCGTAAGCTCAAAGCTATGCAACAAGAAATATGTCGTCGTTGGAAGGACGAGTATCTCAAAAAACTGCATAAACGCAACAAATGGAAATTTCTGCAGACAAACCTAAAGAAAAATGACTTAGTTGCACTTAGAACTGAACTTCTTTGTCCAACAGAATGGCGGTTAGGACGTATTGTTAAAATATATTCTAGTAGAGATAATCCAGTGCGAGAAGTCAACACCAAGACGTAAGCTGTCGTTATTACAAGAACAATTCATAAGATAGTCCTCTTACCTATCACGTCTGATTCATAAAGTGCAATCTCTTTGAAACACGTTTTCAACGCTTGTGGTCCATCCTTCTTTTTTCTATGTTCTAATTAACCCTCTCTTTCAGCAAACCATGGCAGAGTCGTGGTTCAACACCAATTACGGCTGCCCTATCTGTAATCGTCTGCACGCAATTCGTCAGTGTACACGTTTTTTGACAATAAGGGTGGAGCTCAAGAGTCGAACGGTACTCGAACACGGCCTACATAAGAGTTGCTTAGCTCAATCTCACGAGCTTGACGAATGCCGCAGCATGGACTGATGCAAAAGGTGCCTAAAACGCCATAACACCCTGTTACACCCAGTCGATAACGGAAATGAATGGTTCCCGATGACCATTGAAGCGAATTTATAACCCCGTCAGGGCTCAGCTCGTTGCAGTCTGATCCGGGTACAAGTTAACCCAAACGTGACCAGGACGTCAATCCATGAACCGTTTGCTAAAAAGATTGGCTGCAGTATATGGCAGGGCCGGACGTGGGTGACTTTCGGCCATCGGCTGTTTGAGCACCGAAAGATTGCGGTGCAGTGCGCAGTCGAAAACTTCACGTTCGTTGCAGCCCGTCACATTATATTTACAATGAGTGGATGCGCTGTACCAAAAAAGGAGTGTTGTTGTCTGACTTACAATTGTGAAAGGCGGTTAACGTTGACATGGTCCTGGGAGCTGACGTGGATCGTCGCATTTTAGAGGGTCTCGCCGAGGGCAGACCTAATAAGATTTAGGCACAGAAGACTCTATTTGGAGAAGCGTTTTTTGGCGAAGGCATAAAGCGAGAGGATTAGATGTTTTAGAAGTTTTGTGGCCGACAGTGAACGAAACTGAACTATCTTTGTTGCTCGTTTGTGCTATATACATGAATATCATTTTCTTTTTTTTCCTCTCTTTATAATAAAAATATGGATTGTTAAGTATTTAATATTGGCTTTATAATACCTGCTAGACGGCTAATTACATATATGACTTGTTGCTGTTGATGGTTTGTGTTATGCTGATAGCGCAAGGCGGGCGGAATGTTTATGCAAAGACATATTGTTTCATTCCTTGGTAGGCGCTGTGTAATAGTGGTTCAAAGTAGTGCCAAGTTGCACATGCGCCGTCTGCACGATTTATTGAGGCAACGCCGCTTAGTTTTTGATCGACGCTGAATAGTGTTAGTTCATGTATAGAAAAAAGAATAGAATTGGGGTGGTTTTTTAACAAGCGACACGTGTTTCTCATCTTTTGTTTTACTAGAGTGAATCGACAGCTTGGATTAAGGTCAAGTTGACCAAATTGTCTGACTGGCATACCATCAAGTATGACCCAGATATCAAGTAAAAGAAGTTGAGCACAATCAATAAAACAATAACACTTACATGAAACTTGTCTTTCCTTTTTTAACCAAGTCAAAGATATATATAAGGTAATTGAAACAAACAACTGCTATTTCTGTTATAAGGATAAGTACAAAAAATTTAAGTTAAATGGATTGTGCCCAATATTATAAAGTGTGTTATTTAATTTCTGATGTATGTACCTTACTTTTTGACGCTTCTTGAAAGACTAAAAGCTTACTTAACAATAAAAGTTACATGAAAGGCAGCTATTAAACATACAGAAAAAACCGTTCTTAGTATGTTTAGTAGAGAGTAATAGATGTATTTAAGATTCCAATATAAAAAATACGGACAATAAGATAAATTAGATATAAAGAAAATATATAATACTTTGTATCTCACGTAAGCAGTTGCTATAAACACAAGTATTAAAAATAAAATTAAAAGGTTCCCAACAGTAACGTATCTTATCACAGGGCCTTATTTTAGTTTTGCCCGATTCAGATTTCTTGGTGGTCTAGAGTTTTTTTTTTCGTTTTCCGATTTTCGGTACGAAAAATACAAAAACAATAAAAACGCTTTGCGATGAAAAAAACTTCAGAATAATTTTTAAGTATATTTGCAATTTATTTATTTTTAAAGAAAAAAGGAAAGATCAGACACTAGCGAAATTTAGTGCTGCATTTTCTCTATTGCAATATCCACTACCAGCATTCTTTACATCTGTCTACGTACGTTGTAAACATATTTCCAGTGTCTATTAATTTTTTATATTTTAAAAACTTCAGTTAAGAAAACTTATAGTTTTCAATTTTTAAGTTGAAATTTGTAAAAATACCCACTTTTATGTTTTTGCTAAGTAAAGCAGTCTCTTAATTTTTCCTGTTTTTGAAAGGAACTATTATTGTGATGAATTTTGTAATACTTGACTATCGAACCCTACCTATTTTTACGAAATGTCGACTAAGGCATTTATTTTCCTTAATATAAAATCTTTAAACTTCTTAAAAAGCCCTAGACTCTAGGGCATAAAGTAAATTTTATGTTCAAAAGTGTGAATAGTGTTCAGTTTAAGGTTTTATATCAGATTTGTAAAATAATTCGTTTCTTCTGCACTGTTTTTTGTAGATCAAAACCAAGAACACAGAAGGAAAATTTATGAGCAAGCTAATGAACCTGTCGCTTTTTTAATATTTGATTACTATGAACTTTGTCTAATTTTCAAATATATTTTCCAATTAAAGTTAGTTTAAGCATATAATGGCACATAATGTTATATGTGTATTTTGATTTCAAAATATATTAATTAAAGAAAAATTGTGATCAAATATAATTTTCGTTTTGTATGCGCACAGTTTTTTCTGAATAAAATTTTAAAAACAAATTATACAATTAATTGTAATAAAAACTGCTATTTATTAAAAAAGAGGATAGAAGTTTGTAATAAACATTAGACCTTGAGCCAGAATAAGAATATATTTTTCTAACACAAACAAAGGTCAACTATTTAAAAATATATAATTTACAAATAAATTCTTCTGGTTTTTTCCATTATTGGAACAAACATGAGATAGCATTAGAGTGAATGCGCAACCACCGTAAATACAGCAATATGTCGTTAATTAAACCTTCATTCGTACACCCTGTATCACAGGTAGAAAGGGTATGTTTTAGTTTGTCATTCCGTTTATAATTTCAACACTACTCATTTCTGAATTCATAAATTCTGAATCTTTATTCTTAAATAGGCCGAGAGGTTTGCTAATAAAAATCAGTAAATTCTACCCATTAGCGATATACATTTTGCACAAAAAAGAGAGCGCCTCTACTTTTCTTTCGAGAATTTCCCCTAATATTATATTTTTTATTTATAATTTAAAAGTACAGTAAAAATCAAAGTTTTAACAAAAAACTAATTCTCACATAAATTTTATAAAAAATAACATAACATCGTAAGGGCATAATCTAACGTCAAAAATGGCGCAGGGTATATAAAATTCAACTCTGCCGAACACAAAAACAGTTTACTATAATTTTTTTCCATTTAAACAAAAATTTACCGCAGGAAAAAATGTTTCCCTTAATAATTATATTAAAAAAAAGGTAACAGGCGTAAAATGTGATCTTTAAATATATTTAATTTTTATTGTTCTGTTACATTTATGCACAATTGTTTGGGAAGATTGTCATCTCAATGCCAATATTAATAACCGTTTACTAAAGAACGTTACTAACTTTTGCTAGTGAAAAGATATTTTGTTCAAAATTAAACTTTTCATTAACGGATATCAAATGGTCCGGTTAATGTCTTCTTTTGTTGTATAAAAACCAAACAGAATAAAACGAATATCACAAAAAAAATAAGATGAAAAATCTTCTGACTCCCAAACATGTGCGAACAGGTGTTACTTTCAGTTTTTTTTTTTTTTTTAAGGAAAAGGCAAATAACTTTTCGTTTAATTTTCGTGATTTACATTTGTATTTTAAAACATCAGAACTAGCAGCGGCAAAGGAAGAAAGATAGTTAAATGTTAAAAACACAAAAACCATAAAAAATGGCGGTATGGTCATAAATGAAACAGATATTCGTAGAAATGGATATTTTTATTGCTTTTACAAGAGTTCTGTTGTGCAACGTGTTTTTGATTTTTTGAAAAACAACCCTTAAAGTTTTTTGTTAAAATTCTAGACGCAAAGGCATCTGATAAAAATTTTAAAACAATTTTTATTCCATATCGAGTGCCCTAGATTGAGCTCAGGGCAGTTAAACCAGACCTCAAAAAACATTTGTAGACACGACAGACAAATAATTTGTTATACCTGACTCGACAGTTGTGCTTTTTACTCTGGCGGACTGCATTTTGCATAGAACAAGTCATAGCCAACACGAGGCACATTATTTTCATAAATACTTTTTTAGGTTCAAACTGAAATTCTAGAATTTCTTAAGATCTGAGCCGATGTCAAACAGATTTCTGTAGAAAATTACACAAACACAAAAATTAACACATCTTTTTTACAGGTGATTCATATATAACACATGTGCATGTGATAGATTCTCGCACTCAATAATAGCAAGCAGGACTGCAAGATTTACCTTCTTCTTATACAAGACTTAAAAGTTATAAAGAGAAAAAACACTACAATGAAAATCAATAGAGGAAAAAATAAGGGAATACTAAAATAGAAACGTAAAACCAGCAGCGTCAAGCTAGCAGTGGAGTAAAAATGAGTGGACTAAAACTCAACGATTAGTGGCTATTGTTGGAATTTAAGTTTAACGACTGGCAATACAAAATACTACCTCTTTCTCCGAATAAAACTTAGTGGTCTAACACTCTATTAAAATTTAGTCCTAGAAAATAATTGAAAATTGAATTTTGCAAAAAGGTTAAACCGTGTCTCCTTAATGATCTTTATAAAAACAGCTTTTTGAATTAAACACCTGTGTTTTTTAAACTCCACTAATAACTTTTGTGAGAAAAGCTAATGAAAAGTGCCTGTGAAAGTCCGTAAACAATCCAAGACTTCTCTGTACAATCTGTTTATTTCTTTCTCAAGTAAATTTTTTACTTCATTTAACTAAAACCACAATACATATTAATATTGTTGGCATACAGTTACATGATGATACTTTTGTTGTTTAATGATGACTTCCTTTATCCTGGTAAGCTTTTTCTTTATTCTCATCCGTTTCTACTCAAGAAAGAAATATGTAATCAAAATGCAACAACACAAAATGTCATTTGTCTGTCCTTAATCTAGCAAATAAAAACTATGAAAACAATTGCAAATTTCTTACAGGGGAACTTTTTTTTGTGTTTTCTTTTAGATTCAACCTTAAGTTCAAAGTAAACTACAAGCAAGTATAATAAAAGAATTGACAGAGAAGAAGATAGAAAATGAAAGATTATTGAAATACTCTTAGTGTTATTAACCCCTAAAGTACAGGTTACACAAATAAGAAGTTCAATGAGTTTTATAACAACAAAACAAATTGGCATAATTTAAAAAAAAAAGGAAGTATCTTCAAAAAATGTTTTTAAGCCGATTTTTAACTCTATCGGTTTAATCGCTATTAATGAATTGTGATCTTGAATACAAGGAAAGGAAAAATTATATCAGTTAATTACTAAGCTGGTGTTATAGTCTAGAATTTATTTTCAGTAAATTTGTAGCATTCAGGTGAAGTTGAATGGACTGAGTTTGGTTGTGCTGCGTGTTAAGAAACTGATTTCAAGTCTGTTTCCTAAATATTTCGTAGGATACTCTTTTAAAAGTTATAAATCAAAGGAAATATATCAATTTATTCTTCTTTTATTTAAGCTTGTTAACCTAAAGTAAATCTGTGAATATTGGATGTGGAAAAATAAACAAAAATAGGAAATGTTAATTTTTAAACATAAAGTCAGATATTAATGGAAACACCGCATAGATTTTGCTCCAGCTAGCGTATTGTGTACATCTTACGTTCTTCTTTAAGAATGTGTACGCATTACTTTAGCATCATTTTTAGTTTGCAATTAAAATACAATTTTATTCAACTTGTAACGAAATCAACATAAACTCAAATATCTCTGGAATCACGGCAAAGATTTTGTTCCGGCTAGCGTATTGTTTACATCTGAAGTTCTTCTTTAAGAATGCATTCACACTTTTGAAGCATTATTTTTAGTTTCCAAGAAAAATCTACTTTTAGCAATTTTGAACGAATTTAGTTTCTTGGTAGTTTTAAACATAAACTCAAAAATTTCGGCAAGTACCACATAGATTATGTTCTAGCTAGCGCATTATGTATAACTAATGTTCTTCTTTAAGAATGCATTCACACTTTTGAAACGTTATTTTTAGTTTCCAAGAAAAATCTACTTTTAGCGATTTTGAACGAATTTAGTTTTTTGGTAGTTTTAAACATAAACTCAAATATGTCGGCAAGTACCACATAGATTATGTTCTAGCTAGCGCATTATGTATAACTAATGTTCTTCTTTAAGAATGCATTCACACTTTTGAAACGTTATTTTTAGTTTCCAAGAAAAATCTACTTTTAGCGATTTTGAACGAATTTAGTTTTTTGGTAGTTTTAAACATAAACTCAAATATGTCGGCAAGTACCACATAGATTATGTTCTAGCTAGCGCATTATGTATAACTAATGTTCTTCTTTAAGAATGCATTCACACTTTTGAAACGTTATTTTAGTTTCCAAGAAAAATCTACTTTTAGCAATTTTGAACGAATTTAGTTTCTTGGTAGTTTTAAACATAAACTCAAAAATTTCGGCAAGTACCACATAGATTATGTTCTAGCTAGCGCATTATGTATAACTAATGTTCTTCTTTAAGAATGCATTCACACTTTTGAAACGTTATTTTTAGTTTCCAAGAAAAATCTACTTTTAGCGATTTTGAACGAATTTAGTTTTTTGGTAGTTTTAAACATAAACTCAAATATGTCGGCAAGTACCACATAGATTATGTTCTAGCTAGCGCATTATGTATAACTAATGTTCTTCTTTAAGAATGCATTCACACTTTTGAAACGTTATTTTTAGTTTCCAAGAAAAATCTACTTTTAGCGATTTTGAACGAATTTAGTTTTTTGGTAGTTTTAAACATAAACTCAAATATGTCGGCAAGTACCACATAGATTATGTTCTAGCTAGCGCATTATGTATAACTAATGTTCTTCTTTAAGAATGCATTCACACTTTTGAAACGTTATTTTAGTTTCCAAGAAAAATCTACTTTTAGCAATTTTGAACGAATTTAGTTTCTTGGTAGTTTTAAACATAAACTCAAAAATTTCGGCAAGTACCACATAGATTATGTTCTAGCTAGCGCATTATGTATAACTAATGTTCTTCTTTAAGAATGCATTCACACTTTTGAAACGTTATTTTTAGTTTCCAAGAAAAATCTACTTTTAGCGATTTTGAACGAATTTAGTTTTTTGGTAGTTTTAAACATAAACTCAAATATGTCGGCAAGTACCACATAGATTATGTTCTAGCTAGCGCATTATGTATAACTAATGTTCTTCTTTAAGAATGCATTCACACTTTTGAAACGTTATTTTTAGTTTCCAAGAAAAATCTACTTTTAGCGATTTTGAACGAATTTAGTTTTTTGGTAGTTTTAAACATAAACTCAAATATGTCGGCAAGTACCACATAGATTATGTTCTAGCTAGCGCATTATGTATAACTAATGTTCTTCTTTAAGAATGCATTCACACTTTTGAAACGTTATTTTAGTTTCCAAGAAAAATCCACTTTTAGCGATTTTGAACGAATTTATTTTTTTGGTAATTTTAAACATAAACTCAAATATATCGGCAAGTACCACATAGATTATGTTCTAGCTAGCGCATTATGTATAACTAATGCTCTTCTTTAAGAATGTATTCACACTTTTGAAGCATTATTTTTAGTTTCCAAGAAAAATCTACTTTTAGCAATTTTGAACGAATTTAGTTTTTTGGTAGTTTTAAACATAAACTCAAATATATCGGCAAGTACCACATAGATTATGTTCTAGCTAGCGCATTGTGTATAACTTATGTTGTTCTTCAAGAATTTATTTACAATTTTTAAGTATCATATTTAGTTTCCATGTAAAATCTTCTTTTAAGCAATTTTGAACGAAATTAACTTATTGGTCATTTTTAGACACAAACTCAGATATTACTGTACATCTAACGTTCTTCTTTAAGAATGTGTACGCATTGCCATAGCATCATTTTTAGTTTGCAATTAAAATTCAATTTTATTCAACTTGTAACGAAATCAACATAAACTCAATTATATCTAGAATCAGCGCATAGATTTCGTTCCAGTTGGCGTATTGTGTAAATCTAACGTTCTTTTTAAAGAACGTATTCACACTTTTTAAGTATTATTTTTAGTATCCGAGAAAAATCTACTTTTATGCAATTTTGAACGAAATTAGCTTATTGGTGATTTTTAAACAAAAAGTCAGATATCTCGTCAAATACCACATAGATTGTGTTCTAGCTAGCGCATGGTGTATAACTAGAGTTCTTCTTTAAAAATGTATTCACACCTTCTAAGTATAATTTTTAGTTTCCAAGAAAAATCTACTTTTATGCAGTTTTGAAGAAAATTAGTTTAGTGGTAATTTTTAGACAAAAACTAAGATATTACTGGAAACACCGCATAGATTTTGTTCCAGCTAGCGCATTGTGTATATCTAACGTTCTTCTTTAAGAATGTGTACGCATTACCTTAGCTTAGTTTTTAGTTTGCAATTAAAATTCAATTTCATTCAACTTGTAACGAATTAACATAAACTCAAATATCTCTGGAATCACCGCATAGATTTTGTTCCAGCTAGCGTATTTTGTAAATCTAACGTTCTTCTTTAAAAACGTATTCACGGCTCTTAAGTGTTCTTTTTACTTTCCAAGAAAAATCTAAGATATAAGATCTGTAATGAGGTATGTATGTACTGTATACCGCTGTAGAAAAAACAATAACAAAAACAAAGCTTGCTGAAAAAATATAGAAATAAATAATCCTGCCATTAAAATATGCTCACAGCTTAAATGATGCAGTGTATTTTATATTTTCTTTGAGAATGAAATAACGGTGCAATGTATTTTTGTTTTCTTTGTTTAGCTTAGCGTTTTAAGTCATTCCTAAGAAATTTTTGTAAAGAAAAGTCTAAAAAATATAAATTTCTTGAAAATGGGAAAATGAACTTCGTTTGAAAAAAGGGAAGACTTTATTCGTCATTATAAAGAGGGCAACAGCCAAAGAAAAATTGCCGAAATTGTTGATAAATAGTTCGTCAAATGTACAGCACATTATAGAATGTTATCGCCACGAAAATAGGATAGAAAATAAGGGCGGGTCCGTTGTTTTTGCGGATGAAAGCAAATTTAAACTTTTTAGGTCTGCTGGGAAGTCCTGCGTTTGGAGAAAACCAAACACCGCGCTTCAACCATGTAATTTGCGCTCTACAGTTAAACACGGTGGAGGCAGTGTGACGTTTGGGGCTGTATGTCTTATTCAGGCGTCGGAAATTTAACATTTATTGAAGGTGTGGCGACAACTTTGCACAAAAATAACCCCTGTTATTAATTCTTCAATAAATTTAATTTAGTTTGTTTTTCATATTTTGTAAATAGTAAAAATTATAAAATTATTATTCGTGTTTATGTTACCTTTGCATTAAAAATCAAAAATTATACAAGTATTTTATTTTGTTGGTTAAACCTATAAGGAAACAACCAAATTGGTGACCCCACTAAATATTAAAAATGGAAAATAAAGGTAGTAAAGCAACATCTGACGAATAGGAATTTTCAACACCGTCCGGTAGCACAAAATGGACTGAAAATAATGCTCGGGAAGTTTTTAGATTTGGCGTCAAGCCACCAACATTTTGCAAAGAGTAACCCGATATATATTTTATCCAGATGGAATCACAGTTTGCAGTAGCTGGCATTAAAGCTGATGGAAGAATGTACTTCCATGTAATTTCGTCGCTGGAACCTCAGTACTTACTTCAAGTAGCGGAAACATATTATACGCAATCCACATCAAGAAGAATAATAAGATGCTGTAAAAAAATCATTGATTGCGGAAATTTAGAAAGTTGATCACAGAGAGTGAGTTGGGTGATCTTAAGCCTTCCCAACTTCTTAAAAGAATAAAGGACTTAGGACGTGTTAAAATCATTGTGGATTGAACGTATGCCAGAGACTGTTCGTTCTGTTGTTACTATAGTTGATGGCAGTTCTACGCAAATGGCTCTACAAGCGAATAAATTAATAGAGATCCAAAATTATTCATCTATAGCTACAGTTCAACAAGATTTTACTTTAAAAGCAGAAATTGAATAGCTGCGAAATCAAATAAAAGAAATACGTATAAGTCAGTTTGACAGAAATCGTTTAACACAACGACAGCGTAAACGTAGCAAATCAAGACCAAAAATACGTTTTCCTTTTTGCAAATTTCATTATAGGTTCGGATCTGCTAAAAGGTAATTTAATACAAAGTGTTCTACCAACACAACGATCCCACGTATACGTCTGGTATTGTAAAAACTTGGCTTATCTGGAACTGCCTACAGGGAGTACAGCCACAAGCACAGAGTCCAGATCTCAACGTCATTGAGAATTTGTGCGCATTACTGGAAAATAAAATAAGAAACTACAATATTTCTAATGCTTCTGATCTGAAGCGGGCACTACTGGAGGAATGGGATAAAATTATCCCATTATTACACAGCAAAACTGGCAGAATCTATGAACTCCCGATAAAAAGCTGTTTTGAACCAAAAGTATTATTAGTATTAGCCGTAATCATGAAATCTAAATACTATCAGCGTTATGTATAACTAAAAATTAGCATGAAGTTAGCATAGAGTTTAACTATAACTAGCAAACAATCTGCGAACAACTTACTGCTAAGCACTTGTTAGTGAGTTGTCAAACACTTGCCATCTTCTTTGAAACAGCTGTTTAGTGTCAGTTTCTTGTAAATAAAGAAAAGAATAATAAAATTGTGCGCGAAAATAAAAAATTTACGCTTAAAATAAAATTGTGGAAAAAATAAAATAACATTTTGCACGAAATTAATATAATGGAAACATTAGACGTTTTAGATAATTAAGAATATCTAAGAACCCGGAATCGCTCTAAAAAAATTTACAAAAAAAAGAAGAAACCCATTTGTGGAGTATAGCGATGAAGAGTTTCGTCTCAAATATAGATTTTCAAAAGAAAACTGCAAAAAGTTAATAAGCCTAGTGCAAGCAGATATTAAAGGAAAAGGTTCAAAAATGGTGGTTGATTTCTTTTATTACAACTTCTATTATTTTACCAGTAAACAATAAAATCTTTTTAATTTATCTACTTTTTGCAAATTTTATTTTAATATGGAGGGAAAATAAATGTATGTTCAAACGTCAAAATCAGGGGTGATATAAGGAAAAAAAAGTAGTTTAGTAGTGGTATTATTCATTTTCAGAGTTGATTTATTTAAAGTTAGCAGTCAGTTACAAATCGTTTATGAATAAACATTGTGCCAAGAAGCTGCTAAGGCAAATCGATTTGCTAGTCGGCAGCTGTTTGACTACAGTTTATAAACAGTTGCTACTTTTGGTTATACATAACGCTGTATGTTTTTTTGAATATTTTAAAATAAGTGCATCATTTAGCTGTGACCTCAAAATCTGTAACTGAATTATTTTATTTGCTATATCTTTCTTATGAAGAAAATTTTTTTGTTATTAAATAAAACATGCAAGTTAACAATATGAAAAATATAAGATTTTTTTTGTGTAATAGAAATACCTTAAAATATATTTGATATATAAATTTTTTTGCTGCATCAAATAAGCTACAAAGGTACAAAGTATTTTTGCAGTAAATTGCACATCATTACTACAATAAAATCTTGCAAAAGTAAATGATATTGAAGCTGCTCTGCTATGAATTTGTCTCGGCAATAATAGAAATTTTTAAATTTAAAAGGCTAATTTTTCATCAATCGCAAAGTTTTTAAAGCGCTTTTTAAAATACAAAGAGCCTCTTACTACAACCTAAAAACAAGAATAAATTAAGATTAAAAACAATTGTGAATATTGCTGAAATCTTAAGCTAGATTCATCTAAAAATTTTCAATTTTCAAAAATTTTGTTCCGAAACATTATTTTATACGTAGTTTGACTTGTTTCTTTTTAAGAGAGTGAGAAAAAAAGAGTTAAACTCACTTCAGAACAATTTCAGCTTGAATTGATTTAATTTTGATTTTTGTTCCGAAACAATGAAACTGTGCTGCCAACTACTTTATTTTTTCCCAAAAAATTTAACTGAGCTGCCACATCATATTATATGTACATATTAAATATATGTATATGTGCATATAAATTTAAAAGGTAAAACTGCTTGCAAATTTAAAAAGTAAAACTGCCAAGCAACCTGTCTGATTTCTTTTCTGATTAATTTTTTCTTTAAAAATTTTAACAGATTTGCAGTAAACAATTTCTTAAAAAGTGAAAAAAAACTGGTGTCAACTGAAAAAAGTGAAGAGGCAAAAAAAAGCATTATAGCTTAATTATTGTGACAAAAGTTTTTCAAGCAAAAAAAATATATTTTACATCCTTTTTCGTTCTTTGTTTGCATTGACATTCAAGAATTATTTTTAAAATTCGTGTTGTTCTTAAGATTACCAGCATTAATTTGCCTGGTATATTTATAATAAAACACAAAAAAAAATTTAAAAAATTGTGTCATGGATCTCAACGAATCCCTTGCTTTGAAGCTTATTTCAGAAATGAAAGGCCGGGTAGAGAATGCTTGGATGACTTGAGCAACAAAAATTACAAAAATAATCTCTTTAAACAGAGTGTGTGGTCGGCAATAGCAACGTCTATTGGAATAGGAAGTAAGTTTAATTTTGTTAATGAATGTGAGAACGATTCAATAAGTTGTGTTTAATAAATTGCAGGAAGCGAATGCCAAGCACTTTGGAAGAATTTATTTATAACAAAACCAAAACTATGTTTGTGACACAAAAAACGGCATTCTGCGATTTCAATCTTCTGTTACAGTGCTGCCTGCTTGTAAAGTAACACATCTCGCTTAAACATATATTTTATATGGTAGCTTTGTTTTTCAAGAAAAGTTGTTCGAAGTGAGTGAACCGTTTTAGAACAAAAACTCTCAAGAAACTAAAATTGTTTTGGAACAAAAATTTGTTTCCGAAACAGTGGGTGAATCCAGCTTAAAGCTTAAGTAATGTATATGTGAATATAAATTTAAAGGGTAAAACTGCTCGCAAATTTAAAAAGTAAAACTCCAAGCGACCTGATTGACTTCTTGTCTAAATAATTTTTTCTTTAAAAATTGTAAAAAATTTGTAGTAAACAATTTCTTAGAAAGTGAAAAAAATGAAACTGGTGTCAACTGAAAAAAATTAAAAAGCAAGAAAAAGCCTCTCAGCCTAATTATTGTGGTACAAATCTTTCAAGCAAAAAATGTATATTTTACACCCTTTTTTGTTCTTTGTTTGCGTTGACATTCAAGAATTATTTTTAAAACCTGTTTTGTTCTTGATTATGAAAGTTTTTTTAATTTAGAATTTATTTATAACAAAACCAAAACTATGTCTGTGACACAAAAAACGCAAAAAACGGCATTCTGTGATTTCAATCTTCTGTCACAGTGCTGCCAGCTTGTAAAGTAACACATCTCGCTTACACATACATATGTTTCATATTGTAGCTTTGTTTTTCCAGAAAAATTGTTCGAAGTGGGTGAATTGTTTCAGAACAAACTCTCAAAAAACTATAATTGTTGGGTGATTCCAGCTTTAGTATTTAAGAAAAAATCTTCCAGGTTTCATAAACAAACTTAAAATTTTATTTTACTCAAGTTAGCTATTAGATATTCAATTAACGGCTAAATTTTCAATTAAGAGAAAGGGTTCATATCTAATATTTAACAATTATACTTAAATAAGCGCAGCCTGTCCTAGACAAAATAACTTTTTAGTAGCTTTAAACAAAACAATGTCCTTCCTGCCTGTCTAAGATGTTGTGTCAATACAGAAAAACGTGTAATATTAAAGTCTGAACTGCTAATTCCACCATTCTATATTAAATTAAGTCTTTTTAACAAATGTTTTATGGTACGGAACATTTCCAGAAATGAGCGATGCAAAGGTAAGAGAGAGTAATATCGTTGGATCTTAGGGAGTTACTAAGTTACCACATCACTAAAGATCTATTTATTAAACTCATATCTTGATTTTTTCGTGAGAACTTGGGAACTGTGTGCCATCAGCAAGAATATAGTTTAATCAGCTTAAATATTATTTTCATTTCTTTTTTTTTTTACTATGATTCATAAAACAAAATAAAAAATATAAGTTAATTCTGTGTCGCTGAAAATAAAATTTTAGTTGCCAGTGTAATTTAAAGAATTTTTTTTTTATTATACCTCTCACCACATGTCTGTGTCTTTCGTTTTAGCGAACAAATCACCATGCCTGTTTAGACACAGTTTCCAAAATTTTGCAACAGAAAATCAGCAGTTCTTCGAGAACGCGGACTAAATACCACACCTGTCTCTGCTTTTTAATTCATCTGAATGTCGCCTTTTTCATATTTGTGCCCGCAGGAATTAGTCATTTCAAAGCAGGTTTTTTTTTTTGTTTAAAAACTTCGGCTAACAGATTGTTTTCTCTTTAAGAACAGTCCATAATTTTAAAACAACTTACATGTTTTTTATGTGTATTAGGGCACTAACGTAAAGGGCACCCACCTATATAAATATAGCTCGCAATGACAAAAAGTAATACAAAAATAAGTTTAAAAACTTAAGGGTGTCCCAATAGTTGACATAGAGTGACCTATATCAATTTATGTTATAGACAAACGCTTAAAAATTGGATAGAATGTTATAATAACAAGTATAAATATTCAAAACATATATGAACAGTTTTAGACATACGGTTTAAGTTTATAAAGAACTTGTATTAGTAAGTCCACTACAACAGGAGTATAGCATTTAAATTTGCAAATTAACGGGTTCCCCAAGAGTTTTTGTAATTTTATGTATATGGCCAAACTATTAAACACTTGAAGACAGAAGTTAAAAATTGACCAAAAAACAAAATTGCTAAGTTTGAGAATTCAAATTAAATTAAAAGACACAAGGCACAGCGCATACATGCGCACTTTCCTCAAAACAATTAATTTGATACTAAAACCGCATCTATAATGTTGCGATGTTTTAAAATAATCATAACAAATAAATTAAATTAATTTTGGCTTTAGCTCAATTTTATTTTACTTTCTGAAGATGTTTAAGTAAGAAAAATTATTTTCATGGTTTTTTAAAAAACGTCCGCATATATTTTTCATTCTTAAAAGTTTTTAGAAATTAGAGTAAAGTTGATCTAATGCTAAGAATAATTTACTTTATTTGTTACAAGTTAATTTAGGTAATAAAAAATTGTAAAGTTTAAAATAAAAATATTTTAATTATGAGTTCATAACGCAAAGCAAGTTTTGCAGCTATTTTGAACGAAACTGAAATATTTAGAACAAATAGCCTCTAACGCTGCTTTTTATAGGCGGGTGCCAAACGTTTTTAAATTTTCACTTCTTCTTTTTTAGATGAACAATTATTTTAGAAAATTATGAGCGAATCAATCTGTTTTTTTTTTTTTTTTGTCTAGAGTGCAAGATAGGAGTATTTTTTTCTTCTTTTAATTATAATGACAATATGTTATTTTTGTGGAATTTGATGCGCTATAGAAACTACGTTTTCATCTCGAACGATTTCCTTCACGTACTTTAACGGTTCCACACACAACCAATTAACAAGAAACAGTGAATTTTTATTGAAAAAAGGAAAATAAAATCTATGTATGGTATATATTGGAAGTATGACAACACAATGATTGTTTTATTTTGATACTCTAGTACACAAATATGATTCATGTTCTTCTTGATGAATTCGTTTTCTTTTAAGTTTTAGTAATAAATTAACCATTATTGCAAACACACCAAAACGGATTTTAATTTTTCGCTGCGCAAAAGATTTTAAAACTAACAGGTTATAGGCCCAGTCACATAAGCATGTTGTGAAAAGAGCATAATCTCCCGTCGGTAGTTTTAATTCAAAGTAACGAAAATAGTTTTCTTTCTGTGTGAAAATAAAAGTGTTGTTTATCGAAGATAGAATATACGTAAATACTATTCGATTTGATCATGAATTCAATTATGCAAATAGAGAAGCTAGATGATAGCAATTATCCTATTTGGAGTGTCCAGATAAAGAGCATATTAATTCATTCGGACCTGTTGGCAGTAACTTCAGGTAAAAAAGTAAAACCTGCTATTAATACGTCTCAGGAAGCTATTATTTTTGAAAATAAACAGGAAAAGGCTTTAACATCAATATTCGAGTCAAATAAATCACGTAATGTGTACCACCGCTTCAGAAGCCTGGACAAAACTACAACAGATATAAGTATCAACCTAAAGGACCAACCAGAAAAATAATGTTCTTCAAAAAACTTTTATATATGAGATGCCTTATGATGGTAACATTGTAGATCACGTTAACCAATTTATAAATGATGTGAAAAACCTAGCAGAAGTGAAAGTAAGTTTACCAGATGAGATGTTAGCAATTGTTCTTTTCTCAAGTCTTCCAAAGAGCTATTAAAATTGTGTAGTAGCAATAGAGGCTAGAGAGAGTTTACCATCTTTTAGCTCAATAAAAATTAAATTGTTACAAGAAGAAGGCACTAGGCAAAAGGAAAATGATAATTGCGTATCAAATTCAACTGAAATGTTAATGCAGGCAAAAACACAAGTTGAGAAAAAATTCCAAAGAAAAGACAACCTAAAAAAGAGCGAGAACAACAACAACAAAAAGAATAACGATCAACGCAACAGAAAGTGTTATATTTGTAAACAGCCAGGGCATATTGCTGCTAAATGCAAATTACACCAAAAAGAAAGAAATTCTTGCTTTATGACTCAGACAGTACAGTTAAGCAATAACAGTAGTGCAAACAATAATATTTGGTGCATTGATAGCGGTGCAACTTGTCATCTTTGTTGTGATCGTGAATTGTTTACTACGTTTGAAGCTATGGAAGAAAAAATATGCTGCCTAATAATATGTTTGTTAAAGCAAGCGGTTGCGGTGACGTCGACATTCGTCATATTCCTAAAAGAAATAAAAAACAATTTCATTGCAGCAAGCAAGGGAGTAGATAATGGTGTGTGTGTTCTTATCAAAAACAATTGTGTAACAGTAAAAAACAAAGACAATAAGTGTATTTTGAAAGCAAAAAATGAAAACAGTTTATTTTTTTAAAAGTAAATGCGTAAAAGAGAATAGTAAATGTTACAATATATCAAAACATTATAATGATGTAGTAAAACTTCATAACAGGTATGGTAATATTAAATATAACTGCTTAAAGGACATGATTAATAAAAATGTCGTGCGCGATATTAAGATTAAAACTATGCCAAGTTCATTAAATTGTGAAACTTGTACAAAAGGAATCATTTTCTCAACAATCGGAAAGCCGTTCGAAAGGACTTCTAGAACTGGTTCATAGTGACGTATGTATGTGGCCCGATTAATAAACAATCAATTGGTGGTTCTAGATTTTGTGTAACTTCAACAGATGATTTTTCAAGATACCTAACAGTATATTTCTTAAAATCAAAAGACGAAGTGTTTGGTGCGTTTAAAGACTTTAAGGCCAAAACTGAAACACAAACGAGCAAAATAATAAAATGTTTAAGAACAGACAATGGCCGTGAGTACTTAAGCGAAAGTCTTAACAATTTTTTACGTCAAAACGGTATAAAACGACAGCTTGCAGTACTGTACACGCCCCAAGAAAACGGTGTAGCAGAAAGGGCTAACCGTACGCTTCTCGAAATGGCAAGGACCATGATGATACATTCCGGTTTACCAGAAACATATTTGGCGGAAGCATTGCGAACGTCTGTTTACTTGCGTAACAGAACCGTAACGAAAATTCTGTAGGATACGCCACCATTTGAAGTATGGAAAGGATTTAAGCCTGCTGTAGGTCACCTAAAGATTTTTGGAGCCAAAGCCAAGCCATTGTACTTGATGTCAAATCTAAAGGTAAATTTTCACCAAAGGGCACTGAATATTTAATGATAGGTTATAGTGAGGAAAACAAGGGGTACAGATTATATAATTCCAAGAACAGAAAAGTTATTGTCGCAAGAAACGTTGTATTTTTAGAAAACACGTTTGAAACAAAGTGAAGTACAGATGCTATTGACGGTGATGCAGTTGTAGATTCAAATGTCGAAGAGCAAGCTACTGTTTCTAGAGAAAATGTTCAAGCTGAAGGAGCTAAAAATGAAACTGTAATCAAAATTGGACGCGGTGGACCACGGTTAGTACGTGATGAATCCAGAGGTCGTCCACGAAAAGAATATAATTTGATACAAAATCTTGAGAAATGTGAGATTGAGCAGTGATCGGCAATAAGTCGTTTTTTCGCTATTCATAATCACTTACCAAATTTTAAATTCAAGTGAGTATACATCATTTAAATTTTACTACTCAGATTTGTTCGCACTCACTATAAGAGTGATTCATAAAGACAAGTTGTATTATTATGAGTCCTACGTCGACATCGAACTCATATATGTATGACTCGTAAAGTATGTCGTTTAGATTTACAATTTTAGAAAAATACTCTGAATACTTACAACTCATTTAACTCATTAAAGCCACTCAAGAAAAATTTACGGTTCTATTCTTTAGTACTTTATAAAACGACGGCGATTGTTACATTAAAATTTAGGGACAAAAATAAAAATATACAAAAGCGCAAAACTGTAAGTTTATAAAGAAACATTTTAGGAAAATTAAGAAATTTTTTACACAAGCCAACTAAATTTTGCGACACAAACTTTTTTAATGCTAAGTTTGAAAAAAAAAAACATTTTCGTGTTAATGTCGCAGCGACAACGTAATTTTTTTGTATGGTAGTTTTATTTTCATAATTTTTACAAGGTTGCAAAAATAGATGACAATAGTGAAATTGAAGGAAAAATCAATTCTGGGGTTTATCGATTAGTTCAAAAACGTAAGGCCAAAAGTCAAGTATGGACAATTTTTGCACAAATTTAAAAGAATGACGAAACAATTCTAGATGGTTTTGTGTGTTCTCGCATCTGCAAAAGAATATTCAAATATAATGGAAAACAGTCATCTAATCTAAATTGCCATAAGTGCTTCAATTTGACCTTGCCAAGTACATCTGCCAAGAAGGTAAGTGAAGAGGATAAGCAAGAAGCTACTGATGCCTGTACAACATGGGTAGTTGAGGACTGTCGTCCTTTTAGTGCTATTGAAGGAACAGGATTTCGAAAAATGGTTATTTTTATTTTAAATATTGGTGAACGTTATGGTACAAATATTGAGCTCAATGATTTGCTTCCTGATCCAACCACACTTTCGCGCCGAATTACAAAAACAGCGCAGGAGAAAAAAAAACGAAATTAAACCCAAAGTTTCAAAATTAGTAAGTAATGGTGAAGCTTCTGTAACCATTGACCTCTGGCAAGATAATTATATCAAGAAAAATTTTCTGTGCGCCACTTTACAATTTCAAACGGATTTTGAATTTGTTGATATTGTCTTGGGAATGAAATATATGAAATGTGCATTCTAAATTGCAAAATTTACTTTCTGAATTTGGTATAGAAAATATGAAAAAATGGTTTTCGTAACAGATAGAGGAAGCAACGTTAAAAAAGCTTTAGAAAACTACACAAGACTGAATTGTTCAAGTCATTTATTTTCTAATGTTCTTGATTTTGCATTTGAAAGTACAGGGGAACTTACGGATATTATTACTTCATGTAAAAAAATTGTGAAAATTTGAAAATTGTGAAAAGCAAGTCTCCAACATCTACTGCAAACGTCACTCAAAAGCGATTGCCCTACGCGTTGGAACTCACATTATACTATGTTGAAATCAATCTCGGACAACTGGATGCAAATAAATGAAATTCTAGACAATAATTCGGAAACAGAGAGGATTTCAAGTATAAATATTTTAATCTTGCAGTTAATCTTGTAGTTACCCCTCTATATGTTATATTATTCCATCAATTAACCGGCTCAAGGAAATTTGCGAAGTTATGAAAAATGATATTCAAGCTATTTCCGCTTTGAAAGCAAACATTTTACAGAAGTTAGACGAGACTTGGGTTTCTAATTTAAGTACATGGCAAAAAGCTGCTTTTTTCTTGTAGCCACCAGCAATTTCTGAGCAAGGCAGTGATTTGGATGAAATAAAAGAGTTCTACATAAATGAAATCAAAAATTATGAATTATGATTCCCCATCAATTCCAGTATTACCAAGTGCAACGAAAGATTCCATTCCAGCCAGCAGTGCTGCATCGGAACGAGTCTTTTCTTTGGCTGGGAATATTATTACTGAAAAGCGTAACAGATTAGCCCCCAAAACATTCCATTTCAGCCAGCAGTGCAGTATCGGAACGAGTCTTTTCTTTGGCTGGGAGTATTATTACTGAAAAGCGTAACAGATTAGCCCCCAAAACAGTTGATAATATATTATTCCTTAATTCTTTTTATAAAATTGTATCTTTTCAATCATAAAACCATTTGTGATAACTATTTTCTTAAGTATACAATTTAAAATGTAATAAATCTACAATTTTTTTTATCAATATAGAAGTGTGTAATAATCAATAAAAATGTAATAAATAAAATTTTATAAAATGTAGAATCACCAATACAAACCTTTCTTTTTTAAAACCACTAGTAATAGGGCTCGTTACTGTATTTTTAAACTCTGCCTAAAACTTATAAAAAAGTTTCAACCCAAAAATTTTCCTAGGAAAACTTTGACTAAGAATGTTGCCACGTAAAAATGTTCAATGAAATTTTCTCGAAAATTAATTTTACCATAGAAATGTTTTTGAAATAGAAGAAATTTTCTTCAAAGCAGCTTTTGTTTTTAAGCAGTTTTTTAAACGTAAAAATCTTTTTGGTCGAATTATATACATATATATATGCAAGAGTTAAAAAGGTTCTACTTTGAAGCATTGTGAAAGTAATAAACATCCCTCTAAACATTATTCTAAAAACCCTTAAAGTTACTAAAATGATAAAAAAAGCATCCTACACACCACTGTGAAACCTTCTATTGAAATAATTAAAAAAACATCCCACACGCCACTGTGAAACCTTCTACAGAGTATTTTATTTTCTGTTAGCGAATCATACTTATTTTGTATTGACTGCATATAATGAGTTAGTGAGAGTCGAAATCATCAACATCATACATGTTGTTAAGTATGAATACTCAGAGTAGTTCAAACCTTTGAGATGTTTGGTGTTTAGTGAGTCAGAAAAATGTATGAATGCATATAACAGTCCACCCTAAATACGGGCGTTAGGCACGACGTAATTTAGCGTCTAGTTTTTACGCTGTAATGAGTAACTTAAATACGAGCGCCAACGTTGTGAAACGAACAGTATTGTTTACTTATCTTATTTGCTAAAAACCACAAAATTGAAATAATTAAGAGAGATAAAATCGCGAAATTGACCTTAAAGTAGCTGTAATGTCATTACTGTTGGAAATACTTTTGTATATACCACAAAAACAAAAAACAATAAATACACTTCTTTTGCAGCCAACTTCACTTTTTACGCGCGTCAAAATTGGATTTTTCAATTGTTCAACGTTAGCGTCGCGCTATTTGGGTTGGTCTCATACATTTTGTATGGGCATGAGAATTTTTGACAGTTAAATAACGTCTTACGCTCGTATTTAGGGTGGACTGTAAGTACAAAAAAAATAAGAGTAATGATTCAACTCCACTTGTTTCTCCACTACTCATAACCGATCACTGAGATTGATACTCCAAATAGCCTTGAAGAAGCATTAAATAGTAACTATGCTAAAGCGTGGAAAAAATCTATACAAGCCGAATACGATTCCCTAATAAATAATAAAAGGTGGGAAGTAGTGAGTTTACCACCAGGTCAAGTTGAAAGTGGGTTTTTGCTTAAAATAAAGATAAAGATGGCTGTATTAATAAGTTTAAATACAGGCTAGTCGAAAAAGGATGCAGTCAGCGATACGGAATTAACTACAAAAATGCCCTTTCCCCGGTAGTTCGGTATGAAAACATTAGACTAGTTATAGCTTTAGCTGTAGAGCACGGTATTTATTTATACCAGATGGATATGTCTTCAGCTTATCTCAACAGCAACTTAGACGACTTGGTATACATGAAGCAACCCCCTTATTTTAACGACGACAGTGGCAAAGTTTTACGGTTGAAGAAGTCTCTTTATGGTGTGAAGCAGAGTGGAAGGCAGTGGAATGCAAAACTTAATGATGTGTTAAAGAAAATTGGTTTCAACGCATGCATAAGTGACCCATGCATTTATACAAAGAATCAAAATGAAATATACAATATAATTGTGGTTTACGTTGATGATCTTATTGTTGGTAGTACATCATTGTCGGTATTGGAAAAAACTAAGAAATTAATAGCATCAGAAATTGAAGTTGTACATGGCGGCGAATTAGCTCACTTTCTGGGTATGGAATTTAACCGTGAACATGATCTCGGCAGTATAACAATATTGCAGAAGCAGTATATACTTGAGATGCTTGAACAGTATGGAATGCTTAATTGCAAAGAAGTTTCTATACCCTTAGAAACAGGTTTTCATGTTAATTGTAACAACGATAAATGGCGAAAATTAGATTAAACACGTTATCAATCAGCAATTGGTGCATTAATGTATCTGGGATTAACTAGCAGACCAGATATCCTTTTATCAGTAACAAAGCTGGCTCAAAAAAGTTGTAATCCCCATTCGGAGCATGAAGCAGCAATTAAACACATCTTTAGATATTTGAAAAAGACTATCGATTATAAACTGTATTATAAAAAAATAAATAAGCCGGTGGAGTGTTTTGTCGATGACGACTAGGCTACGCATTTGTGGCAGCTGGTTGCTTGGAGCGCAAGAAAACAAAACGTCGTTTCTCTCAGCACTACAAAGGCAGAATATATCGCCATATCTGCAGCGACAACAGAAGTCTCCTACATAAGAAAGCCTTTAACGGAACTTGGTTTCCCTTATCAAGGCCCCATGAAGGTATACAATGAATACCAGAGCGCTCAGTGTTTGGTGAAGAATCCTATGAACCATTCTAGGAGTAAGTTTATATCAATGAAGTACCATCATGCGCGAGACATGTTCACAAAAGGCGCAATGACATTAGCTTATATATCAGTAAATGAAATGATGTCTGATATATTAACCAACAATTTATGTAAGACTAAACATATTAAATTTTCCCATTCCATGGGATTATATTAGTGATAAATATGTGTATGGTTAATATTTTTATAAAATAATTTTTGTTATCATAACTCTTATTTTTAGAAGATAGCATTGTGTTGAGAAGGAGTATTGGAGGTATGGCAACACAATGATTGTTTTATTTTGATACTCTAGTATACAACTATGATTCATGTTCTTCTTGATGAATTCTTTTTCTTTTAAGTCTTAGTAATAAATTAACCATTATTCCAAACACACCAAAACGGAGTTTAATTTTTCGCTGCGCAAAAGATTTTAAAACTAACAGTTTATTTAACATTTTTAATGTTTTAATAACATTAATTATAGTCCACTTAGGCTACCAAAAGTTTAAGGACGTACTTTTGCATACATCTTAACAATTTACCTTACTTAATTTCGCCGATATTAACCTAATATAGCGATACACAACAATGTTTGTTGTGCAAAATTAAAGAACATACCAATAACGTAAGAAGTTAGAATGATGTATTTTTTTTCAGAAAAGTTTTAAAAAGGGTTCAAATTGTAATGATGCCCCCTGGCAACTCGTGTACAATTTAGAAAAATAAACACTGAAAATTTGGAGACAGCTCTAAAAACTCATATATTAAAATAAATGTCTGCAAGTGAAAAGAAGAAATTACAATCAAAATGCATAACTTGACTATTAATTATTAAACACGACCTTGTATCTCTAAAACGAAATCAAATTTGGAATGGAAATGAAAATAATTGGTCGTTTATAGGTACTACATCCAGGTGGCAATGTTATACGATCCATTTATTAGTTGGTTAGCACAACTCCAACAAAGTTAAAGAGTAAGCTCTGGAGATAATTACGTAACGATTATTAAAATTTCTCTAATTTGTGTAAGTGAAAATTAGTGTAGTGTGCCAACAATCTGAATGAACATGAAATGAGATGATGAATTTTACAATGAATATTTTAATTTAGTTTTTGGATAAATAGTTTGAATAACAAAATAATTGTATTTGCAGACTTTGCTTCTACTCTGCGACATTTTAAGAGGTATTAAAGCGGCAAGGCTCTATTAAATGTTTGGATAGTCTTAATGCCGAATATTTGTTTCCGAGTAGTTTGTATTGATTTATTTTATTTATTAATTCACAGTTTACAAACGTGCCCATAAATTGGTCATATTTGTTTACATAGCATAACAATTGATACTCGTAATTGGGTATTCAGAACGTATTAAAGATATATTTATGTATAAACTCGTACACATGTGCATTTTTTTTCTTGCAGAGGTAGAAAAGTGAAAGAAGAGAAAGTAAAAGGGAGAAATTTAGATGTGTAATGTATACAACTATTATTGTCGGATTATATATGTAGTTATTCATTAGTCCTTGAAGTTATATATCCAAGCATTTTTTTTTTAATTAAAACGTAGGAAATTTTAATAAAAGTATATTGCAAATTCTTCTAACTTTTATGTGGAACGATTTTTTAAACGTACCACATGTTATTCTCGAAAATATAATTTGAGGGTTTGTTGGTTTTGGCATAAATATTCAAGGTCTCTGCATTTCATATTCTTTTACTGTAGGTAAGCTTATCCACTCATATTTATTCGAAGGAATTCTATATGTAGACTGCAGTGGTATTTAAAGTAGAACTAAAAAACTATAAGTGGAGTCCCACAGGGTTCAACTTTAAGTTCCACACTCTTTAAGATGTTTTTTTTTTAATGATGGTTAAACCATTTTTAAATATAAACTTAAGTGGCCAAAGCATTAGAATCATGCCTAGGCTTCATCTTTCATATATGTTTACTATTTGATTAACATTTAAAAAGTATATTAAAAAAATTTCTTTTATTCTTGAAAGACTACATATATAGTGCTGAAAAGTACCAACTTAGTGATATAAAAAAAACCTTTAGAAGTAATTTGAGGTTGTTCAGTGACAGAACACTTGAGGCTGAGAAGAATGGTCTGCCGTATTTTAAGATTTATTTGCAAGTTACCAATGTTAAATGTTATCACATTACTTTTTATTGGTTGGTTGGTTTTTTCGTTGTTTGTGACTATCTTAAGTATATAGAGTTAAGATCAGAAACACTATTCTGCAGTCTATATATAGAATATATTTCTAACCTCAGCTCTATATATTTTAGATAGTCTACATATAGAACTCCTTTTAATATTTTTGAATGGATAAGCTTACCTACAGTAAAAGAGAAGAGTAGTTATGCTTAACCCCCTCGGAAATCCCGAGTGACATCCACCGATTAAGTTCCTTTTAAGTAAAAAATTAATTATTTGATCTCTAAGTATATTCTCAAACGCTTTGGACAAGCATGGCAAAATTGAGAATCGTTCAGAGCACTGATATTATTATTAGGCTGATACACTAAATATGTGCGTAATGTACTATTAGCAAGCATAACTTCAGATGTACAGATAAATTAAGCGGTTTCCCTCTTTTTTTGTGAGAAGGAAAAAAATCTTTATCCTCAAAACTAAGAAAAGGTCTTCGAAATTTGTCAGCTCATAATATTTCCGAAGAAGATAAAGGAAAATATATTACCAACTGTCCCACAATAGCCACTTGAACTTTTAAGGGTTATTTGGCTTTTGTTTTATAAGTTTTTGAACCAGAGTATTTCAAGACAAAAATTTGTTTGTTTTAAACAATTTTTATTCCATTTCAATGCATTCAAAATATACAACATATAATAACAAATCTGTATTTGTAGCAATACACTATGTTTTTTGTGAATGTTGTAATTGAAACTTTTTTATATCTTTAGTTTTCGCTTCAGCTGCATCCTGCGATAATTCACCTATTGACACATACCCATGCTTGATCATCTCAGTGAAAAAGAACCAGGGATAATCCTCGACAAGTGTTCTGGCTGCCTGTACAGCATATTCTTCCAACTTTTCGGCGTATCAAATTTCAAGCTAGTTTAATAGCAAGCTATTTATTATTATGGTAAAACGTTTTCATTCTTATATTTCTTAAATTAGTTAGAGTGTTCCTAGTCAAAAACTTCAAAAAAAAGTTTATTCATTTTTTTAAATTATTTTTTTATTAGTTGCGACGTAATCGCAAATGTGAGTTTATTAAAACTTATTTAAAAACTAACTAATTACAATTTTTCTTATTCCTTTAATACTAATTAATTGCTGATGATATTCTTAAGGCCGGGGCACATAGAATCCGTCATACGTTGTACTTTGACAATTTCAACTAAAGACAAAGTAACGACGGATGAGGTTGGCACAATGAGTACTTTGCTGACGGATGTTAAATCAAAGTTTGCTCTCAATTGTTAATTTAATTAAATTGTATTTTATTTTTTGCCACCAAAACTGTTTTATTAAAATTACAAAACACAATTGAAACACAGCAAGAGTTAAAAGAAAACATAGAAGAAGAAGCAGTTGATAGATGTCAAAGTGTTCAACATACGTCAAAAGTTAAAAGTTGACCAACTTTCGTACTTTGCGTTGACGGACACGTATTGATTGTGACAACGCTCATAAGAAAACACGTATTTTAAATGACTTGTCAGTTGAATTTTTCAAAGTTTAACGTATGACGGATTCTATATGCCCCGGCCTTTAGTGGCGTGATCCAAATCTGCTGGTGTGGGAAAAAATAACAGTTCATACCAATTCTTCAGAATTTTGACTTCATAGCTGTCAAACAGCTATTGTTGTTACTCGCATTTGCTCGCTTGCATTACGTATGTAGTCATCGATTTTAGGTACTATGTATGATAGAGTAAAGTACACATCACCAACTTAGCTATTACTTAGGTACTCGGTTGCGTTCGTGTGAGGAACATGCTACGAACTCAAAACTTCATGTTGTATTTAGGTAGTCGTGTCAAGCACATAAAACGATTTTAAAATTGAACATTATTTTTTAAAGAATATTTGACGATACCCATGTTAAATTTATGAACTTAGCGTTCTTAGCTATAAGCTGAAAACTGCATATTGATTTCTTGCGTTGGATCTCTTATTGTAATGACTTTATGTCTTAAAAAGACTGCGAGAAAAATTTTTTTAGTTTGATAGAATTAAGGACAGGAAGAAACGAAGCATTTAGTTTTACTACAAATATTTTAACTGCTATATTTATGAAATTCAAAACATATCAGGTGCAAAAAAATAGTTTTTTTATAACCCGCAAATATTTTCAAGTCATTATGACACGAAAAATAATATGCGGGTAGATTTTGCTTATTTAAAGTCATAATCTACCTGTGATTTTCGGGTGCTTATCGGTTCATTTTGTTATTATTTTTTATATCTTTAGACCCTCGTTAAATAACGTACACGCTTTTCTATGTAAAATAAATTTATGTATATGCGTTTCCAAGTTGGTAAAATATTGTAAAAAAACCGCAATCAATTCATGGCTCCAATCAACATTAAAAAGCTTTTCTCCTACACGCTGAAACACCATTTACTAAGTTCAGTAGGAAAAAACTAGCTTGAAATAACATCCCTTCTGCAAGAAACAAATGAAGTCCAGAGATTTAGTAATATTGACTTAAATTCCATTGACCGTATTGTAAAAGTTTTAACTTCATTAAAAGAAACTTCGTAAGAATTATGCGACATTGTGAGAACTGTGCGACATTTTGATCGACTAAGGAAAATTTGTGGTATTAATCAACACGATCTCGATATCACTAAAGTTTTAAAAGAAAAATTGAGCTGCTATTTAAATAAAATAGTTGCAAAAAATGTTAATATTTATCACAAAATTGCACTTTTTCTATTTCTACCAACAAATAAGTTAAAATAATTTTCGGAAAAAGAAAAAAAAAATATTATTAAAAGAGAATGTAAAAACTTAATGAGAACATGAGCAGAACATATAAGTGTAGAAGATGACTTTCTTCAAGAGCCAGCGTCATTGAAAACCGACTAAAAATGCCTTTTTAAAAATGCTGATTTAAACTTCATGATGAATTTAATATTTTGCATATGTGGAACTTACATAAAACCGAATTTTCTTTTTTACATAGAGTAAGCTGGAAGCTACTGGCCACTCCAGCAAGTAGTGCTGCTTCCAAAAAGACTTTACCAATGGCAACAAATTTGATTTGAGATAAAAGGCCGGTCATTGGATCTAATATAGTTACTGGCAATCAAATAATGTTTTTGCATTGCAACGTGAAAAAAAACTGATATTTACAATGAAGTACAAAATATGTGTGCAACTGATTAATTTCCTGTTTATTTGTTTTTTATTATTATTTGCTTTTGTTTAATAAATAAGATTAAGATTTTATTTTAACCAAAAATAATTGTGATTTGAAATTTAACTTAATTTTTATACGAGTATATAAAATTACTTAAAATATTGAATTTATTTTTAAAATTATTGTTGTAATAAAATTAAAAAGGAATATGAATGATCCATGTTTAAATCTTAAACGTTTTGATCAATACTTATAAAGGTTTATGAAAAGAAAGTACCGAAGTGCTGGCGGTTCGCATCGAACATACAAATAAAGAGAAATTTTCAATGTTTAATAATTAATTTTAATTTGTTTTTATTATGGTTTTACCTCTTTCTCTTAACTGCAAAAAAACCTCACGCTTTTAAATTCAAAACATTCAAAAAAAACCTAAATTGAAAAAAAAAACAGAAGCAATAATTAACAGCCAATAATAAGTAACTACCTCTTAACAATTGCTCTTTATGTTATTCTTATACATTAAATAATATTTATATAAATTACATTGTAAATGCCATCAACAGCTAGGCAATATTACTTTTAGTTATTTCTTCTTCACACATAAGTACGTTGTACCAAAAAAAAAAGGAAAATAATTTTAGCAGAACCTTTTTTCTCATGTTCACATATTTTTATGTTCATATTTGGCTGCGACTACATGCTTGCAGGTACTTGTTTTCTGATAGTGAAGAAAGTATGTACTGTAATCGAAAAGTAAAGAAACTTCACATATACAACAAAAACATACTCGATGCAGACCTCTAATATATATATATGATTTTTATTGTGAATCGTCTACTTATATGAATGAAAATATTAGAAAAGATAATAGTTTGCTGGTGTTTCGTGAAGTGCGTAAAAATAAAAGATATAAAATTGAGGTGTTTCGCCACAGTCTACTAAACTGATAACCCAACATTGACGGTTGAAAAAAATGTGTTATTAGGTGTTAGAAGAAATGGCTCCACACATTCGTTGCCAGCATGTATGAGTCATTAATTTGTCAGGTGAATGCAGTTCCACAGCTAGTTTTTTTATGTGAAATTATATGTCAAACTAAAATTAATAATAAATTTAAAAACTGCTCTGCGTACTTTTATCAGAGGCATTTATTTCGCACAAATACAGATTTGCTTATAATCCACTTAAAATATTTAATATGTAAATAGTGAGCAGCAATCAAATCTTATATACCTTTCACTATATAGGTATTTAAATCTAGTTTAGTACAGTAACTTCAATAAAAAACAAATAATGGGTTGACAGAAAATTAAAAAACAAAGAAAAAAAAAATCACATAAAAATGTCATTGTATGTTAATGGGTTAAGCATTTCATAAAAATTTTAGCACTTCCTGAAAGATCTCTTTAAAAGCTTTTAAATGATACCCATATTGATAACTTAAAAGAATGATGCACAATCGTATTTTGCTATGAAAAGTTCAGAGGCATATAAATCGGAAAATAGGGCGAGCACCAATTTTATCACTTGATGTTTTGTGATTTTTTTACAATCTTGGATATACCCTTTTCCACCTGTGGTGAAAGGTATAAAGAGCAACGATTAAGTTAATTAGATATCAGTTTTTATTTTGCTGGTCAGGTACTGCGTCTTGTATTATCTTAAGCCTTTGGACTGGGTTCGTTTAGAACTTGTATGAAATATCTGATTTAAATATAAAATTAATTAGTTAATATGATAGAATTTATGCCATTTAAAGAAAGTCGTGGCCCAAAAAAATATTTAAGTACATATTAATATATACATAAGTTAAAAAAGCGAACAAGTTAGTAGTAAAATTGAAAAGAGAAATGAAACAATTGTGTAATTGTAAGCCCAATAGTTTATTTCTTTCGACCTTATCTGGTCTAGATTGCTCCACCTCTCTTATGGTGTGGTTCTTTACCACGCATGGCGGTCTTAAGTAGGAGAAGCTTCAAATGCAAGTGCATTAAATATTCGCTAAACTTACTCCTGACTGATAGGTTATTTTTTAAAAATCCTTGATGATAATTAAGCAAACGATTAAAAATGTAACTTATAAGACAACTTCAAATTTGGCAATTCTTAATGTTTAAGTTAATGTTTAGTTGTTTAAGAATAACTTTAATATCTACTTGTACTTATTTGCCGGGGTTCTAACACTACTTTTCAAGTAAAAATAACTAAATAAATAATATATAAATCGATTGCACTGGTTCTTCTAAAAAGAGTTAACTACAAATATAAAAATTTTTAGTAGATGGAAATAAAAATGTATAAAAGAACATATTTCTTTTAAAAAGTTAAAAAGAAAGTTGAAAAAAATTGTGGTATTGTTAGAAAATAGAAGTAAGAAGTTACAGCCATAGTTGATTTTGTAAGTGTTCGGGGACATCGAAAAAGATATTTCTCTTTAGTAGAATCTGGGAGAGCTACTTTTATATCAAGAAGACAAGAAAACTTAAAAATTTTAGAGGAACCAGTGCATATTATGTAGGTCAGGTACTGTGTTTTTGTACGTGATACTTATGTCTTCAATGGGATTTATGATTAACATTAAGCTACAATAAATAATGCATATAAGCTATGTAATGAATAACATAATGTGTAACAATATTAATATTAAATGATGTAAATAAAAGAAATGATGTTAATGAAAAAACAAATATGATAATGAATTATGCTACAATGTTTAAATAATAACGATAATGAAAGTTCTATAACAATGCGTAATACCAAAACAATAAAGAGTGTAATAAAAAGCAATAATGATAATAAGAGCAATGATGATAACGAACAATATTTCAATTATAAAACTATTACTACTAACTATTTTTTAATACACAAGAATTCCTTCTTTGAAATAGGGTTCCTACATTCTCGCATTGAACAACTTTAAAACAAACTAAAAGGTTACGAACTTCGTCATGTGTTACTTTATTGCAGCAAAGTTAAGGTCTTTTTTAAACGAGTTCATTAAAATTTATTTGCGGCAGTACATATCGACAACAAATTTCTTTTAAACTTTAAACTTTTTATCTTATTCTTGAAAACATGCGAAGTCTTGGAAAGGAATAACTAACTGACATTTATCAAATTGTTTTAAAAAAATCAAATAAAAATCATTAGAAACTAGTTTATTATTTTCGACGGTTAGAAAGGATGACTCACATACCTGTGTTTGGTTATTTTTTTTCTTTAAATAACCAGAAAAAATAAATAAACGTGTTTTTTTAAGAAGGTCTTTCTTCTTTATAGGGATTTTGTCCTCAATGTCTATCTGACTTATTAAAGGGGTAGGGTTTGGAAGAAAATGGAACTTGTCTCATTTGTTAGGTTTACGTCAGAACTATAAGGACCATAATAGAAAAATGTAAAAAAAATTTATCGGGAGATATTTTCTTACAAATACTATTTACTACTACATATTTATAACGACCACCCCAATGTTTTTGAAAAGAGGTTATAAACATTCTGCATGCAATTCGTAGACAATTGTCAAAAGCCCTTGAAGCTTGTTAAAAAAAAGTCTCTCTAAACCTTTTCTTTTAATGTTATGCCAAAGACTCTTTAATGTCGAAATTTTAGTTATCCAACCTGAAGTTAATAGATTATCTTAATGTTTTTTAGTCTTTTTGAGGCCTGTCTAAGAAATTCCAAATGCTCTCTTCAGCCAGTGAAAGCAGCCAATTCTGCTCTACTTTTAAAAATGGTCAAAAAAATGATTTAAAAATTCTAAATATTCTTCAGTGTTTAGAAAAGCTAACGTGTGCAACGTTTGCCTACCTACAACTTTTGTGAGACTTAATACTTGGGCTCCTAAATTAACGCACGTGCTCCTTCTTCGCTTCGGAGCACATTTTGCTGAATAAGAATCTTCATGAAAGCAATGTGTTATATCTGGCCACGAGACAAGAATATTATTAAACTAAGCTTTATTTTCTTAAATAAGCAGACAGTTTCTAGAATTTCTTATACCCTTCACCACGAAAACTGTAAAAAGATTTATCAGGTTTGTCATTATGTTTGTAATTTCTATAATATCCATTTCCAACCCTATAAAGTCGATTTAGCGATGTCGTCTATCTATAATATAATTTAAATATGAAACTCTTACACAATTTACATTATTTGCGTACTTCAGCACTTTCTTTAATTACTCCTCCGAAAAATTATGACTGCATGCAAGTATACATTTCACCGAAGACTTAACACCTAATATGCAAAGCCATTCATAACGTCTAAAAATAATTAATAACTAAATTAAATTCTTCATATATCAAAAAAAAAAAAAAAACAAAATTAAATAAAATAAAACTGCAAATAACAAAAAAAAAAAAAAATAATAATAAATAAAAAAATTACAAGTAAAGAAACCAACACCATTTTCAAACCAAATAGTAATGTTAATCAAAATCACCTTTTTAATAAAACTTCAAAAATTACAAATTGCACTAAATTACTATAAATTAGATACATAACAATTATATCCACGACAGATTTCACACATTCTCATTCAAAAATCATTTAAGAAAGATTTTGCAAATATTTTCATATTAATACAAAGTCTAATTCAGGTTTGTTTTACTTTTTAATGCAACGCACACTTTTACTAAACATCACAAAATTCTTTTTTGATTCGTTCAAAACCGATAAACTTCCTCTTTAATACGTTGAAGTACAATTTATTAAATTATTATATAGTAAATAAACTTCCAACTTTCAATTTTTCTTTATAATGTATAATATCTACATTTCACTTAATTTAATTATTTTAATATAAAAACAACTTATCCTATCTTGTCTATCTGCTTCACTATATATTATGAGCTAGCTCATTAATATGTTCCTTACAAGAAATAAAGCATCTGGTATTGGAATTTTCGTTAAGTCATATATTTCTATCTTTCACTAATTCAATAATTAAAGTGTGTTGACATTATGTGTACAAGTCATATGGAATGTCAAAATTGCTATCCATGTGTAATTTCGTGTATATGTCAAAATCAATGTTTAACATACGGTTTTTAATATTCATGTTCAAACTTGCATATGTTATAAACATATGACATAACCTCTTGTCGTCGAAAAGAAAACATTAATACTAAAACAGTGATATCAACAATAACTATTTAGAACTTTACAAAGCACAAAGCTGTACTTTTTGTGTAAAGTTCGGTAAAATGAGAGTAAACAGAAATTATTCTTAATTGAAGACAAAAATGCCCAAAAGTACGGGAACACAAAAACCAAACTTCTATCCCAAAACAAGATGTCAACCAAAACAAACATGAGGTTGTTTATAGTAAACAAAAAACGCATATATTTGACATGTTCTTAAATTTATTTTAATATATTGTGGGATAAAGCTTGTAAATAACACTTTTAGACACATTTGCGTGCATGTAATATAGAATATTTTGTATTTGCTATTGTTTACTTTTTAACCAGCTGATTGCTTTTCAGTTTACACAATCTGGGCTGTTTCGTACAGAAAGAAGAAGAATTTTATTCTCTCAAAAGCTTTCTCTTCTACCCAAACTTGTAGTACGGGAACAGCTTTCGGTAACATTGGGATCCCGCGGGATCCCAAAATTAAGTACGGGAAAGCACCAAATATATAGTAAAGGTCTGCACTTAGGTACTTGGCTTTATTCGTTTTTAAAAACACGAGATTAAAAGTACAAGTTCTCCGGTACTTGGCGTAGTTCGTATAAAGTACACCTTACCGATGTATTTTCACATTTCAAATTGTTAATTGCCTTAATAAAGCAATTGACATACAATTCTTGCTCATTGGTCGTGCATAAGTATGCAAGTGTTATTGATAAGTTGTAAAAAAGAAAATTATATAAAAAATTTCCATTGCAGAAAGGATTGTTGTAAACAATTTCATTTTTAGGATATTTTCTAAAGTTTTCGCAAAAGAAAAAAATAGAATGCTAAAATAATTTAAACATGATTATTAAAAACCAATAAAAGCTTATTATATCCAAGAAACCTTCTTTTTATTTGTTTAAAATATTTACATGTAAAATTTAAAATTATTATTTTTTCTCTTTACATAGATACATACAAATACTCAAAACTAATTGTTGAATACTCGTCGCACCAAAAAAAAGTGATCATGATTTTTGAAGTACACTTCCACTAAGAAAAAAAAAAATACCAGCAAGGAGGTAATAATTACTATATACTTTAGCGCTGAGTTTGGATGACGTGGTTGTTGTATTTATGGAAATGCCTATATATTACTGTTTAGCCGATTAAAGCAACAGAAGTTAAAAAAATATTTTTTTTTTAAAATCTAGCTTTAATTGTCTTAAAATTTTGAGTGGAATTTTAAAGGTAAAAGTTAGCATCACTGAAAACATCTGTTGTTAAAATATTTTACATATCAAATAGGGCGTGCTCTAAATAAATAACTAACACATGTTATAACACATACGAAAATAACATATGGTATGTTGCATGAGGTTTACACTATGTGTGTTTATTTACATATGGAAAACCTGACATTCCATATGACTTGTACACATAATGTAAACACACCTTAAACGATTATGTTAAAAAACAGCAGGGAATAAGCAGGATCCTTGAGGACAACCTGCTTAAATATAAAATGAATTTGATGAGTGTGCAGCAATGTGCACTTTAAGTGAAAGAGGATTTAGAAAGCTATACATTATTTTGGTAAGATGGGTTGGAAACCTGAAATTTATTATTTTAAAAATAAGACCGTCATGCTATATCGAATCAAAAGGGGCTTTGTTATCCAGTAGTACCATGCCTGATGATTTTTAGGTTTTAAAATTTTCATTAAATAAGTTTCTTATTCTGAGCAATGGATGAGTGGTATTATGTTTTTTACGAAAACCGAACTTTAGTCTCGGAACAATGCTATTATTTTCCATAAAAATTTAAGTTTTCGATATAATGATTTTTTCTAAAATTTGTTGATTTAGGATAATAAGCTTTATAGGTCGGTATAAAGAAGGGCAATCAGAATGTTTCTTGTATTTTATAATAGGAATAATTTTCGCTTCTTTAAATTCTTGGGAAAAATAACAGAATTTTAGACAGGCGTTAGTAAGAACTGTTAGGAATTTTAAATCTTTATTGGGAAAGTGATTTTAAGCATATGTTCTTGATCCCATCAATTCCAGAAGATTTTTTATTTTCCAAAGAATTGATTATGACAGAGATATCTGCGACATTTGTTGTAAGTTCAGTTGTATAATTTGTGGTTTCAGATGTAAAATAGTTTAAAGTTTTTTTTTACAATGGAATTTGTCTCAGGATTCCAAGATTAGCGGAAATAACATGATTTAAAGCAAATTTTTTATCAAGAATTTCGCATATTTCTTGATAAGTGGTATATAGATAACTGTTCTCATAGTATTTTTCTCTAAAATTTTGGTTAAATTTCAAATAGGAGAAGAACCTTCTCTTATTTTCAGATTTAATGATTTTATTTCTTGCAGGGTAATTGAATTTCTAAAACGTTGCCAGTTTCGTCTGAGCATGTTTTTTCGTTGAATTAAATCCTTTATATGATAAGGGAAGGGTTTATTTATTTGTGAAGGATATTTCATTCATTATATTTTTAAAATCCGATAAAAGTCGTCAACCTGTTGACAGGTTGTTATTTCAAATATCTGGTGAAATGAGGCGCCTGTTAATGAACATGGAAAAGTAATTCCAATTAGCTTTAGTAGAAATATTTTTTAAAATTGCTGTAGTATCACAAATACTATTTAACATTATTTTTACAGGCAGGTGATGCGACCTTAAGTCATTTGGGACTTCTGCATGCGACATTACACTAGCTACATTGGTTAAAAGAAGGTTAAAGGTAGAAGCTTGTCTACTTGCACTGGCCTGTCTATAATCACTTGGATACATAATGTTTATATTGCAAGAGTCTAATTTTACATGCAAGATATTTTCCCATACGTCAGCTCTGATACAATCCTATAACCGGTGTCTACAATTAAAATCACCTCCCAGTAAATACTGATTATCACAGGTTAGTTGGTTAGGAGCGGCAGCCTCTCCCGAAGAAGCTCACTTGAGCACAATCGAATGGACCGTTGTGATACCACAAGGAAGACGGCGCGACTTACCCCTTACCCAATGGAGAACCATGAAGATTCCCGGATGAACTTCGCTATGTCCCCTATAGAGTGAGATGATAGCTCCGTTAGAGTCCCGCAGAAAGGAGAGCCCAGAATTCTTAATCTTTTCCGAGTCAGGGATGGGTAGTGGCAGAGGAGGTGCAGTACGGTTTCTTCCTCATCCTCCGAGCCACAGCTGCGACAGAAATCATGAGAGGGCAGACCCAGTCTTTCAGAATGCATGCCGATTAGACGGTGGCCAGTAAGTACCGATCCCGTGATACTTATAGATTTGCTGTCCAGTCCGACCAGCAGCTAGTTGTCTGGAGATACAACAGAAACTTTCCTCCACCCATAATTTGCGAGCCAAATTGAAGTAGTGATTATTTATGGCCATATTAACCGTTGCCAGAGCAATTCCAATGTCGGGTAGCGAGGAGACACTAGGAAGCAATGTGCCCCATTTGGCGAGATCATCGGCCTCACAGTTTCCCAGGATATCCCTGTGACCAGGGAACCAAAACAAGTCAATCTGTGATCGCTCCGATAGTGTGTTTAGTAATTAGCGACATCTCAGGACTAGCTTAGATGTACAGTATGCACCAACAAGCGCCCTGATTGCCGCTTGACTGTCCGAAAATATCCAAATGGCAAGGCTAAAAAGTTTAACCTTAAGCACTATTTCGGATGTTTTCAGAATGGCCATTACCTCGGCTTGAAAGACGCTGCAGTAGTCAGGGAGTCTAGAGGAGTGTCTCAGTCCAAGGATATTGGAGAAGACACCGCAACCGACTCTGTCGTCCAGTTTCGAGCCATCGGTGTAGATGTCAACAGCATTGCTCACAGCCAATTCGTTACAGACCCATTCCTTCCTACTTGGAATATGGATCTGAAACCCGTGGTCCAGAGCAGGTGTAGAAGAGATGAAGTCCACCATTGATGGTATGGGCACATCTCGAACGATAATCCTTTTTCCAGCCACTTTCCGGGTAACCAATGCTCACTTAGAGTGGGCCATCATGTCGTTTGATGCCTTTAAGTCTCCTGGGATTGACAATATCATTCCAGCGGACTTGCAACATGGCATGGACCTTATTAAACCATGGCTATTGCAAATCTACAATGCTTGCCTGGAAAATACTTACATGCCCATGGGCTGGCGTGTAGCCCGAGTTGTTTTCATCCCTAAAGCGGGGAAGACATCTCCGATTAAACCCAAGGACTTTAGGCCCATAAGCCTGTCGTCCTTCTTACTCAAAACGCTGGAAAGGATTCTTGATCTTCAGATCAGGAACTCCATCAATCCCGCGCTAATTTCTAGCTCGCAGCATGCCTACACGAAAGGGAGATCTGTGGAAACAGCGCTGCATGTGTTATTATCCGATGTTGAAAAGTCCCTTTCAAATAAGGATTTTACGCTTGCAGTGTTTCTTGACATAGAAGGAGCTTTCAATAACGTCTGCCCCAATGCCATTATAAAGGCCCTCTTGGATCTCGATCTTGATGCAAATCTGGTGGGATTCATTGCGCAACTACTGAAGACACGTATCATCACGTCCACCTTGGGAAATGATCACGTTGTAAGGGTAGTGAAAAGGGGCACTCCACAAGGTGGCGTATTGTCTCCCCTTATCTGGAATCTGGCAGTCAACACGCTGCTACGGCAACTGGACCAAACGGGTAATAGGGTGATAGCTTATGCTGATGACATTGTTATCGCAGTCTCTGGGAAGTACCTGTCAACACTCACAGAACGGATGAACTATTCGCTTAATGTTCTGTCTTAATGGTGCTGCGATTTTGATCTTACTGTTAACCCCGGCAAAACGGAGGTTATGCTCTCCACACGGAGATACAAGATCCCGAATTTTACTGCACCTAGGCTGAATGGCATTGTGCTTAGTGTAAGTAAAAGTGTGAAATACCTTGGGGTAATACTTGACCCCAAACTTCAATGGAAGGCAAACATTGCCGAAAGAGCTCGGAAGGCGACCTGTGCGCTCTATCTCTGTCAGAGAGCTCTAGGACCAAGATGGGGCCTTCAGCCTCAATTCATCTCCTGGCTCTACAAGGCAGTTATAGAGCCAAATATTCTCTATGGAGCTGTGTTTTGGTGGCCCGCTCTTGAGAGATTGGTCAACCAAAAGCCTCTTGACAAAGTCAGGAGAACAGCCGCCATTTTGATTACTGCGGCTCTTCGAACTACTTCGACAAAGGCTCTGTTTGCTCTTCTCCACTGGTTACCCACCAAACTTCTGGCATTGCAACAGGCTAAATGCTGTGCAGCCAGACTTAATGCCCTCTCACGCTGGCTCAGGCTGGACATAGGGCACTCTAAGATTATCGATCGGGATGTTCCACTGCCATCAATGGTGGACTACATCTCTTCTACTCCCGCTCTGGACCACGGGTTTCGAATCCATATTCCAAATAGGGAGACTTGGGTCCGTAACGAAGTGGTCGTGAGTGGTACTGTCGACATCTACACCGATGGCTCGAAACTGGACGACAGAGTCGGTTGCGGAATCTTCTCCAATCATCTTGGACTAAGACTCTCCCTCAGACTCCCTGACTACTGTAGCGTCTTTCAAGCCGAGGTAATGGCCATTCTGAAAACATCTGAAATAGCGCTCGGGAACGATCTTTCTGGTCATGCTATTCGGATATTTTCGGACAGTCAGGCGGCAATCAGGGCGCTTGCTGGTGCATATAGTACATCTAAGCTAGTCCTGAGTTGTCGCTCATTACTGAACACTTTATCGGAGCGATCACAGATTGACCTGTTTTGGGTCCCTGGCCACAGGGATATCCAGGGCAACTGTGAGGCCGATGATCTCGCAAAACGGGGCACATTGCTTCCTAATGTCTCCCCGCTACCAGACATTGGAATTCCTCTGGCAACGGTGAAAATGGCCATAAAGAACCACTATCTAAATTTGGCTCGCAAATTATGGGTAGATGAAAGTTCCTGCTGTGTCTCCAGACAACTGTGGACTACACTGGACCTCAAGCGGACCAGGCAGCTGCTCAAACTGGACAGAAAATCCATAAGTATCACGGTCTCTGTACTTACTGGACACTGTCTAATAGGTAGGCATGCGGAAAGACTTGGTCTGCCTTTTAATGATTTCTGCCGCAGTTGTGGCTCGGAGGATGAGGAAGAGACCGTATTGCACCTCCTGTGCCACTGTCCATCCCTGGCTCGAAGAAGACTATGAATTCTGGGCTCTCCTTTCTTTGGAACTCTGACGGAGCTATCATCCCACTCTATAAGGGACATAGCGAAGTTCATCCGTGAATCCTCATGGTTCTCGGCTGGGTAATGGGAGTCATGCCGCCTTCTTTGTGGTATCACAACGGGCCATTTGTTTGTGCTCAAGTGAGCTTCGTCGCGAGAGGCTGCCACTCCTAACTAATTAACTAACTAACTAGTGCAGCGATCATGAAACTGCTTCGGAACAATCAATTGATGATAACCAAATTGGTAAAAATTTCTTTAGTAATCAAGGTAATCTAGCAGAATTTTCTGAAGAGCCAGATATAGAAATTCAGAGAAAAGGGAAAGGCTTCTCTTATGGGAAAAACCGCTTCAAATGGGTAAAGGTTGGCGCTGATAGGTCTGTTAGAACACCTGCGCATAACATACTGCGGATTTCTGTTCGTAAAAACCAATACATTTTAGCCAAGTCATCACCACTTGATATATTTTAAAGCGTTATAAACGAAAATATTTTTAATATAATTTTGAAATGGACAAATTATAAATTGACGGAATTAAAAAATAAGTATAGTAATTCTGATCATGTTTAGCTTTAAGAAATTGATATAACTGAGTTGAAAGCGTTCGTTGGTTTACTTCTATACTCAGCTGTATCAAATTATGAGGGTTCAAAATTACTTTTTGCCACGGATGGAACTGGTAGAGAAGAGCAGTGATGTCCAAAAGCGCTTATTGCTCTCATTGCGGTTTGATGACATTCGGGTGAGAAGAATGCAGGAATCCCCAATTTACGCCAAAAGTGAATTATTTGAAAAGTTCATGCATAACTCGCAAAAAGTGTTCAAATTTGCAAATTTGTCATCTATATGCCGAATAAGCCCGATAAATATGGTATTAATATTATGTGTTTGACCGATGCCAAAATTGGTTTCTTATACAATGCTAACATTTACTTTGATTAAGACTCAGATGGAGTGGGACTTAGTCTATGGAAAAAAAGTATGCTGAAACCATCACAATTTGTGACCAATATACAATTCTAATAGATGTATTATTGCTGACAACTGGTTTTCTTCACTGGAATTAGCGAAATCTCTTAAAAACTACAACTTGACATATGTTGGAGCTCTAAACAAAAATAAACGAGAAATACCTCCCCAATTTTTACCAAACAAGAATCGGGATGAAAAAAGCAGTCTGTATGGTTTTACAAAAGAAGAAAATCTTCTTTCATATGTTCCAAAGAAGAATAAGGCTGTGATACTGCTTTCGACCATGCATGCATTCTGTTGAAATAGATTGTACTAATGGGCCTCCAGAAATAATATCATTTTACAACTGTTATAAAGGCGGCGTTGACACATTGGATGAATTTTGTTCAAAAATGACTTGTGCTCGAAGAACAAGACGTTGGCCGTGTGCTATATTTTTTAAGATGATTGACATAGCTGCAGTTAATTCCTACATTTTATATAACAATAAAAGCACTATGCAGTCTGATTTTTTAAAAGATATTGCAAAAGAATTAGATTTGCCCTACATCAGGAAAGGCGTCACAAATACGCATATCAATTTGGAGTTGCGAATGTGCATGGAAAGGATTTTGGTACTAATTCAAACACAACATTTCAAGTAGGCCAAAACGTACGAAATCTAGATCGTAACAAAAGAAAATTGTGTTATATGTGATCATCGAAAATACACAAAATAACCGTTCACCTTTGCACTGCATGCAAAAGACCTATATGCCTTCAATTTAGTCCTAATATATATAAAAACGGTTAAAGTAACGTCTAAATTACAAAGACTGCTATGAATTCGTTTAATTTTTGAATTTTAATCTTTTGTATTGAACTTTATTTGTACTCAAAAACTGAATGATACACCTGAATATGTTCCATAAATGCTTAAAAATAAGCCTTGCAAACTTTATGATCTCAAAGATTTTCATTAAGATGTTAATTTTATTTAATAATTTAATATTTAATTAAAAAAAAAATATGTTTTTGTTTCATCAAAAAACATCACCTCTAAAAGAGGTGTGTTATAGAATGAAATAAAAAACTCGTTCTTGTTGGGACAAATTTATATGTGCTTATTTTGCTCTTAAATAAAACTGAAATATGTTTATAAATTCGTTCTGTAATAAACTAATTGATATTTGTTTTTTTTTAATTAATAAATAATTTAGCAGTGCCCCATGGACCAAGCTTCCCGTTTATGTAAATTTTTTTAACCTCACCAGTTAAGGGTTGAGTATCACAGCAGCTTATCAATATTGCAGTTGGCTCTCAATCTCAAGTCTTGATGATTTTCTTTTTTTTTGGGTAATTTATAATGTTTTAATTTTATTTTTAGACAAAAGAAACAGATGTATGCTTTTAAAAGGAATCACCTTTTCCTTTAACTTATAGTATATGTGAATTGAATAAATATGTATATACGGTTAAATTGAGTGGGTAATCGCAAATGTCTCATTCAATGACGAATTTAATGGCCCTTAGACATTCTTTTATCGAAATCTTGCATCACCATTCTCCATTCTTTGAATTTTCTTCTTCAGTTAACATTTTTTTTAGATTTCTTGGCCCAGTCGTGAAAAGTTACATGACTAAGAATATCGAAACGAGAAAAACAACGATCAGAAAATGACTTATACTGTAGTTGGCATATTGCTACGTTATTTTATAAAACCACATTGCATCCATATTGGTATAATACAATTAAGGAAATAAATGTTATGAAAGACTTACGCTGAAGTAAGGGATAAGCCATGTTGTTGCGTTTATTTAAATTCAGCGAAGTATGATTAATGATGGATTTCGCTTGAATTTAAATTTATTTTTATTTTAATTGTTATGTTTCTGAAGTATAAAGCGTTTATATCATTAATAACACTAGACATATTTTAAATAACGTTTAAACTGTTGGTACATGATTTTTTAATTGCAATAATAAAAAAAATATATTTGTGTATTCTTTGCTGCATTATTATTTTAAACAATATTGTAATGCTGCTGCTAGTGTTCTCGCTTTCTTTCTTTCTAATGCCCGTAGTATTATTAAACATTTATTGTATTTTAAGCGGATTATATTTCAAAAAAAAATCAAACATATACATACATACACCTGTCAATAAGAGCCTGCATGCATAATTTTTCACGCCCTTATAATTTAATACTAGTGATATATATATATATGTATGTATCTGAAAAATTTTGAGTGATAAATAGAAAATTTATTTAGTAGCATTTAACATTATAAATGTATTCAATTAGCACTATTAATGCTTTACTTAGTTTTGGCTCGTCCTGTTGAACTATTCCCTAAATTTTATGATTCAAATCATTTAATTTAACCTACTACTTCTTTAACATCATGATTATCTTTTTCGATATAGTTTTCAACTTGCCATCCTATACCGCAACTCTTGCCTCTGTAAAAAGTACTAAACATTTTTTAATTTATTTTAGTAACATACATACATATGTCTTCGTAAGTTAATTTTGAACTTACCACTTTACAATATTGCAGAACTTTTCACCACTTTTAAAAAATCTTTGTACTTTTAAACTGAAATATTGTTTATTTTTATAATGTGTACGAATTTTATTTTTACTACGTCAAAAATTTTTCTATTTTAGAAGATACAATTGATTTTTATAATTCTAACTACCAAAATTTGGTTTTGAGTAGTAATGAGAATAAGTTAAGTTGCATCTTTTATTTAATAGAATAAATTTAAACAAAGATACAAATCGGTCAGTTTAACTTTATTAAAAGATGTTATACAACCAAAATTTAGGGTCACATATCAAAGGTTAGCTTTTAATATAAATAATAATTCAAGATTATAATTTATTAATAATAAAGATCAAATTATTATATTGATAATTGAATATTGAACATATCGATGAATTTTTACCAGTCTTTTTCCTGTATGTAAATTAAAAGGTCTATCAAAAAAAAAAATAAACTTTGCCTCTGTAGGTGAAATAATATGATGAATATGGCTTCATAAAATTTCGGATAACTTTTGTAGTACTTATTGAATTTTTCTATAAAGAAAATTTTACAGGATCAAGAATCCTTTTTCAAGAGCGATTGAGATGTGTTGAACAAACCAATGTTTTCATATTTTTTCGGAACATGAGCGATAAACGTGTCTTTATTCCGATTTTTTAAAACTAATTTTTTTTTTAATTAGGCGTAATATAACTGCCCTGCAAAATTTCAAACGTTTGCATCAAATCCTTCTTTTTTCTTAATGTTTTATGGGAATAAAGCACTCTCCTTGTTACCACCTAAAGAAAATAGAATAATCCAATTATATACCTAGAGAACAATAACAAGTAATTTAAAATTTTGTTCAAGTAACTTCTAGCGAAATATTGCTTAAATTTACGCTATGAGCTTGATATCTATGTTACAAAGTGAAAAGTTATTATAAAGTACTCAGATTACTCTAATAGGAGGAGTCTTGAAATTTAGACAACTAACTTTCTTATCTATAGGCATATTCAGAAAGAAACTGGCTGAAATGAAAAGTGGGTGCGGTACGATTATTCATATTGAGGTAGCGACGATTAACGGGTATAGCCAGTGTTTTTTATATTCATACAAACTATTAACTTCTTGAAAAAACATTTTCCAAGAAAAATTCTTTTAATTCCATAAACATCACTTTCTAATCACAACGTATAAGAAATTTGTGCTGTTTGAGAGCAATTAAATAAATTTAAAACGATTTCGAATTTAATATCTACGCTTAATATGATGCTAATAAATTTCATACAAACATTTGTGATGTTTCAATGGGGTTGTTCCATTTATGTAGATGTCAGGTGTTAGAAAACAAATGCATGTAGATTTTTTTACCTAAATTTATCAAAACAAAAAAATATCTCATTTAAATTTTTCTTAAAATAAAAACCCATTCATTGATTTATTGCACTCAGACAACACTTTATTATGGATGCATGTTTTCATTTTTAAATGAAAAATTTAAGTAAATTCATATGAACAATATTTACAAGCACTCACGTAAATATACTCTTATTATGTGGTATACATTTTTTTCTAAAAACAATTGAATGGTATTTTATTAGGGTCATCCCACAAAATTGTGTCCAGATGACTATACCATAAAATTTTTCATGGTATCGTATTTTGGTCAAATATTGGACTAAACGGACTGTAAAGCATAATAAAAAATTTTATATTTATTATATTAAAAGTAGTGGTAATTTTAAAAGTAAAAAATTGAACATAAAATAAATTATATAAAAAATCCAGATAGTAAAAGTCGTCAGAAACTTTTGGATCGTTATCATGAAGAAGCCATGATTTTAAAATTTATTTATTTTTTTTTTTTTTTTTTTTTGAGATTTCTTTCTTTTTCGTAACTTAATCGTAAATGTGACCGTGTTGTCAAAAATGAATACGTATCTCGCTTACGTTATTTAAAAGTAGAACGTTTGGCTGAGTGGTGCTACACCTAACACGATCCCCATTTTTTTAGTAGATTCATTCCTGTTTATGTCGAAAAAATTTACAAAAAAAAAAAAACCGTTGTAATTTATATATTTTTTTATATTTTAGAATTTTACTGATATTGGAAATTGTTATTTTATTTTTGGATATTAATTATTCACTTACTCCGATTTAATCAAATTGCGTTGTGTTACGAAGAGATAAATGTACAAGTATCAAATGACTCAAAACAGGACAGAAGCTAGACTCTCACTACCAACCTTGCTTACAATTGTCATGGTAACACATGTCATGAGAAACAACTTTTTCTTATGCCTCTGGCAACAAAATACGAGGTTTTATATACACCAAACATTTTTGAATATTTTATATTTTATTTGGCTGTGAACTCCATATGGGTATGAAATTAACTAAAGGTTCATATTTCTTTTCAAAATAGCTGTAAGTTAGAGTTTATAGTTTAAAATTTTTTGCAAGCCTGCATCACTTTAAACAAAATAGGAAAAAAATATACGTGTTTTTTATCGAAATCTTCGCAATAAAAAATATATGCAAAGTAGTCCACTTCTATTTTAAGTAATTTGAGTTCAAATCGTTCAATAGTATATGGGGAAAGCGTGGCAGCTCGGTACTCCGGTTCCGATATTTAATTAGACACTTTAAGATTAATATATAATTGTAATAATCTGTTCTATTGATTACCTACTACCTTTATCCATTTGAAAATTATTAAAACTTAATTATTAAACTTAGTTATAAAATTTTGTACATAAAATACGGTAGCACCGAGTCAAATTTTTGGATAAAACAAGATTGATGTTTCAGATACTAGTAACGGCTAATCTACCTCCTAAAAAAGTTTACACTTAACCCAACGGAATGTTTTCTTATGAAATTTGTGATGAGTGACACATTTTTGTTCTTTGCTTAAGGGCTCCAGAAAAATTCTCTACTTACGCTTATGTGTATATTATATTCTTCGTACAAATGTTAGGGTAACAAATAACCCAGGACTGTTATAATTTAATATCGTAGCAAAGTTACAAAACAAACTTTACCTTTAAACACGCCAATATTTAACCCTCCGCCAACGAAATGACTTGCTTTTCTTGTTTATCACGAACTACAGGGTTTTAAAGTGATTACAAAAATGTGTGTTTGTGGGCATGTATGCAAAAGATATTTATTTATGCACCATGTTCTACACAGAATATAAATCATTTTGATAAAATCTGAATCTCTTCATGCAAAATAACACACACTTTGTTGTAAATAAATTTACATATGTTACACGTTCCTCCTTTCTTGTTGAGAACGACAATCGTCAATAAAAATTTTCTTTTTTCTATATTCTTTTATTTCTTTTGTCTATTCAAGTTCAGTATGCAAGTAAAACTGAAATGTCAAGTTTAAGTAATCGAAACCTTAAGATTGCAAAAGAATTTGCAATTAATTATTGTGTTTGTTACATTTACGTTGAGAGATATTTTGTTAGCATTGCACTTAGTGCAGCAAATGTAATTAACAGGGAAGTGGAAGTGTTGATTTATTTTATTTTGCTTGTTCTACTTATTAGAGAAGAAAATTTTTTTTAAGTTATCTATTAAAAAAAAAAAAAAAATAAACGGAGAAGAGCAGCAAAAGCTTCCGAAATTCTATTGTTGCGTAGCCGCTAAAATGATTTATTGAGAAGCGCTTGGGGAGTAAAACATGAGATCTTGAGTTCGAGTCTCTGGCTTCGCGCGGTCCGAATCGCTATGCCGTGATAGGCTCATGTTTGCTTACCACGATAATGAGTAAAATGAGTCGTAATAGCGTCACAGCGTTTTGTGGTCTGGATTGCTTCGAAAGTTTGCTTAAAGCCCTTCATAAGTTTAAAAAAAAAGATCGTGTGAATCCTTTACTCTTGATTAGTCAATTTTAGTTAATGGTACAGCAGCTTTTTCATGATGATTGCTTTGCCCACTGTAAAACGTTTAGCACAAATAATTATTCTGACTTCGATTTGCATGTATGCCAGCCATTAGCTGTTAATTTTAACTAGACAAGAAATTTAAATTAAAAGAAAAGCTGTGTTCCGATATAAATATTCTTCAATCAAGGATTTAAATGTTGAATTTTTTTTTTGCTTTTATATTGTTTAATAATTTATTAAATTCACAACTACCCATAAATTCAATTCCCCGCTTAGTTGATTCTAACCTACAGCTGACTACTGCCAAAGTGCTGTTATTTTTCGTGTTGATTTCTAATTAAATAATCGTACGACGTAGTGGCCAATGTTGGCATGTCATAACTTCCAGAAAGTGACACAATTTCTATCAATGCAGAGTGTTAACGTCTATGGATAATATAGGTATATTTTATAGTATTCTATGTAAGAATGATGCAACGGTTTTATAAACAGGCTTGTAGAAAACCTTTGGTAAGCGAAGCTGGTGTTAGTTATGCAATAGAAGAGAAAATCTTTGCGTCCAGGCGGAAGCCTGCTGTACAGAAAATCTTCGGTAAGTGAAGCCGGTGTTGTTTTAAGTGTCGACACTATGACTTTTTCAAAAGTAACAATATGTCATGGCCAATAATATGAATTGCCTTAAAGAAGTAAATCATTTTGTAATTTGTATGTCCCGAAAACTACCTAAACGGTCGAAAAAAATTTTGTTTTTTTTTTTAGAGGGACAGCGATGGCCGAAAAGTACTTTTAAAGCTTTGTTCTTTAAACGCTAAAAGGACTTAAGTTCGGTTGTTTTTTTTTCAACCATACACAGCAGTTAATTAATTATGAAAGGATTTGAATTAATAATTTACGTTCTAATTAAATTTGTTTTAAAATTTATAATAATTGAATTTAAACAATAAGACTGTCCCGAATACTGAAGAAATAAGAAGTGGAGTTAAGCTTTTATATAAAATGCTGTTTATTTTCCTAGTTTGAATTTTTATGCAAACAAAATGTTACTCGTATTTAAGTTTTTAATGCACTTAAAAATATTAAATTACTTATAATAAAATATTATAATTAACAAATTACAAACAAACAAAAAAATGCTGACAATAGTAACTAAGAGGAAGCGTATATTTTTAAACTTTTCTAAAACTCTCCCTGACCAAAGTACCTCACGAAGGGTAAAAGTCAATAAAAATAAAATTCTTATAAATATTGAATCAGAAATTGAGGAGTAATTAAGATTTAACAATTAAACTCTTCAAATTTAGTTTAGTTAAAAATTCCACAATGTTGTTACATTTATTCGATTTAAATAGTCTGTTTAAAAGTTTTGTATTTTGCCATGCCAACCTAGAGAAGTTAATATAAAAAAGGCAGCGACTCTCGCACAAGCCACATCTACTAGATAACATTTCACATTACAAATATGAACAATTTTAATTGGTTTTCTTAGTTAGATTTTCTAGGATTTACTACCTGTGAAAAGTGTGGAACTTTCCAATTAACCATATCGCTATTTGTTTGTTCCAAGAAAAAAATACCACATACATACAAAACCATTAGCCACACGTGATTTATAAAGTGCGAAATAAAGAAAAATACGTCAAACCCTTTACCTTACTCCTTACCGTTGCTGTTTTTAACAAGCGAGTTAATTTACATAGGATTTCGTTTTACAACATTTATTGCTTACTAAATAATTTTTTACAGTACTCCATCAATTACTCATTTGCCCAGAACTTCTTAATTGCCAAATCGTACTAACGAACTATTTCAAACTTAAATACTTTTTAATACACGCTGTTCGTTTTACATCAATACTAGCACAACCAGCGACTTCGTCCACGTGGCATTTATAATATTCTTAAAATTCAGATTTAGAAAAATTCTATTTTTAAACATTTACTGTAGGGATCCGAAAACAGTATTAAAAATTTTCAATCTACAAAAATAAAACGTACTGACAACTGTTTTAGTACTATTATACCGGTTAAATTTAGTGCTTTCACATTTGAATCTCTAGTTTCTCTACGAAGTGACACATATCTATGAAAAAAAATCTATATTTGAACCAAGGTTCTAAGTGATCTCTCCCCAAAATGTTTATTCAAATCTATTCAGCAGTTTTAACGTGAAGCGAACTCGGACGGACAGACAGATAGACAAACAAAAATTCCAAAAATAGGTTTCTTGTATTCTATATCGATTACTCTCTACACCAACATCAAAATTTTTTAAAAATATTTGATGCACAGAATTCACCCTGTTTTATTATATGAATAGAAATGCGAACAGAGCTGACACAACAAACTGATAGCTTTAAATTTACTTGAGCATCAAATATGGAACACAATGACCACTAAAACGTTTGGAGCAAATTAAATTTATAAAGTAACTCAAACTAAATTTACCAAGAAAGAAAGTTTTTAATGAATAAGTAAAATTCCCTGAGAACAAACAAGCACTGAAAAGAATGGAATTATTGTTTGCCAAATACATGCAATATGTAATATAAAAATATAGTTATGTAAGAAAGTGTGCCGTAAGTTATACAAGAAATAATTGAAGGTGAAGATAACATTTACAATGTAAATTTTGCTTTGTTACATTTAAAACAAAATGCTAAAAGAACGATTCCAATTAGCAATTACTTTTTACGTGTTTTCTAATTATTATCTCAACAACTTTTTAAGGAGTTAAAACATTTTCTATCATGTCTTTTAATAAAATGTTTTTTTTTCCAAGAGTAAAATTTAAAAAGTAGACTTTAAATTCCAAATAATTCTTAATCTGTCCAATATCCTAACAAATGAGCTTAAGTTTTTTATACTGAAAAAGCATCGACATTAAAAGATTAAAAACAAAAATTGCATTTCGTGGCCAAAAAAAAAAAAAAAAAAAACAAACATACAAGACGATTTACATAGACGATTCAACCAACGTCTTTTGCGTTACTCAAAAAAAAAAAAAAGAAGAAGAACTTGCATAAACTGACAAACTGGTAACTAACTAGAATTTTGTGCGGCAGGTTTCGTCGGGCTAAGGCGGGTATTCATTTCAGTCAGTTATCCGTAGAACAGAATAATACATACCAATGTTTCACATCAAGCTAAACAAAATTGAATAAAATTTGGGCTCACAAGAATTTAAGAACTCCTGAGAAACAAACCAGAGTGGAGGTTTAGATGACCTTTCCATGATAGCGCGAATACCCTCTCCAACTTTTATTAGCTATCCCTAAACGTAGTTTTACCAATCCAAATACCTCCCTTTCAAATTTATTCGGACATCCATTAATAATTTTTTTCAAAAAATCAAAAGTAATTTAAAGTCAGATTTTAAATATATGTATTTACAAGTTTAAATACATATTTCTTATACTTAGTCTAAAACTACGTTAACAATCTTCTTATTTCTATTCGTCCTACCATATGAGTCCTGACCTTATGTTCATATTTTAATATATATATATATATATATATATATATATATATATATATATATATATATATATATATATATATATATATATATATATATATACATACAAACCGATACTCTATAGGCAGGTTATCTTAAATTTGGCCTAACGTGAGTATATTTTATATATTTATAATTTGATATGGGAAAGTATTTAATTTAAGTTTTTAATTGACAGATCAAATTTCGCAAGAATTTTTGTTAAAATATAGGTACGTACAAGTAAAATAATCTTTAATTTTATATCTATTCTACTTGTGGTTTTGGTGAGTAAAATTCGGAAAAAGTTCTAATTGTAAATTTCGTGAGTATAAATTTAAGAAATCCAACTGAAAACCTTAAGTATAGCAGGCTAAATTTTTTAACGGTAAGTATAATCAAGTGAACTCTAACTGGTAAGTATGATCGAGAAAATTTTTAATCTTTAAGTTAAATAGAGTAAAATTTAATCTGCAAGTATAATTTAATAACTTATTCGATATCGGCAAGCCATATTTTAAAAATTTTACATCAATGCGTGCAAGGATGGTTTCAAAAACTTTTATTGTATGTTAGTATCATTCGGTAAATATTTTAATTAGTAAGTAACCTATACTTACTTATAAATTTTTGAATATGTAAGTATACTCGGGATAATTCAATAGCAATATGGGTAACTATAACTTAAAATTTAAATTTTAAACAATGTTAAAACAATATGGGCAAGTGTAACTGATCAAATTCAATTCTATCCTTTAGGAAATTGTAATTAGTAAGTATAACTTGACAAACTTTAATTCACGATAAACAATGAGGAACAATATTTTACATTCTTTTTCTTTTACTTGGATCACGTGATGTCCAAGCAGGTTTGTAAGCCGTTCCGGTGAAGGAACTTTTTTTTCCTTTTTTTTATTTGGAATTTAATTACTACACATGCTAAATAACTTAGATTCTATTTACTTATCTGTGGGTATGATGGTGATGTTAAAGATGATGGTACAGATAAAGATAGCGGTGACAAACATGGCAGTCGCAAATATGGTGGTGACAAATATGGCATGACAATGAGATGTGCTAGTCTTAACATTGTTGGTGTAATATTGAATTAGTCTGGTTCACAATAAAAAATGCTTATTTTGTTATTTCTGCTATCAAATTTGTTGCTGTTGTTAGCTGGTTAAACTGTTCCTGACTTCTTATCTTTTGATTTGTTGGGTGTTTGTGGAGCTTATCCTATCTCAGCACTGACATTTATGTCCTATTAAAATTTGCCCTGGTTCTTGCTAGAATAGGATTTTATGCTGATGGGATTGATGCATTTGTGTTTGACGTAACGTGGAACAGCCTGGTTGCCTTCTTCCGGGATGCTGTATAATTCCTACCGAAAACGTTGATGTGTGTGATATTAAGGCGTATCTTTGTTATCTTTTAACACTGAACAACACCATTTGGGAAGTATATTTTCACCCGGGGCTTGCCGGTTAATCCCTTTTTGTATTTCACAAATTTTTCCAAAATTTTCACTATTCACCGTCTTCTTGCTTTCTCTTTATTTATTTAATATGATTATAATCGCGCACTTCTTATGATAACATTTAAAATTTCAAAACTAACCACGCTTTTCTACAGATTATGCACGTCTCTATTTTACTTATACTACTTTAATACGAACCCTATTTGCATATAAAAATTATTTCCAATCATTGAAAAGTTTGATTAATACATCAAATTACATTAATTTTGGGACACGATATAATTTCCAAAACAACACTTTATACTTGTTATATACCGGACTTAGCAATACACTTTTTTGTCCATTTTATCTTTATGTTTACAACTGTACAACAGTTTGGCCATACTCGTATATATAAAATTATATAAACTCTAACCCTTTAATTTCCTAATTGAAATGTTATACTTGCTTTTGCAGGGGACTTGGAATAAAGGTTCTCTGTAAATTTTAACCGTCTGTCAATAACGGTTTATTAGTTTGGCCATATATATACGTCAAATTACATAAGTTATTGAAAAACCCTTTATTTACAATTTTTTTTTGTATATAACGTTTCAAAACTTAGGCCCACATAGATAAAATAACGTCAACAATAGGACCACCCTTTATCTGATAAATTCAAATTTTATACTTGTTGTTATCATGGACCTAATAAACACATTACGTGTGAACGCAAACTGTCTGTCTTTAAGGGTTTAAAAATCACATATACCAAATTACATTAACTGTTGGGATGCCTTTAATTTTTAAGTCCAAATTTTATACTTGTTTGTTTCAGCAATACAAGTTCTTGGTAAATTTCATCCGTCTGTCAACAACGATTCAAAGTGGCGTCATATGTATAAAATTAAATATACTTTTGAATAACCCTTTAATTTATAAATTTGAATATTTATACTTGTTATTATAATAGTTATAGTAGTTGTCCAATTTTCAAGTCTCTGTCTATAACAGTTCAGAAGACAGGCACAGAAGACAGACACCTTTAATCTTAAGACTTATTTTTGTATTACTCTTTGCTACTAGGAGCTATATTTATTATTTTATTAATTTTTAAAGTGGTGTCCTTCAAGGTTCACCAACCTTTAATTTTTAACCGACTTCAAAAAACGAAGGAGGTTATCAATTCGACTGAATGTTGTTTGCTTTTATGTAATTTGATAGATTATGCTTATAGTTTGGTCTCGTTTTAAAAACAGTTCATAATCGTAAAAATTAAAGCGTGTTTTCATGCAACAACCACGTTTTTTAAGTCCCAATAGGTGACGTGTATTGACATATATGCGCCTTTTAAACCGTTATAGACAAGTGCTTGAAAATTGCACAGGATTTCGATTACTATGACAGCTATAATAACAAGTTTAAGTATTTAAAATTAAAAATTAAAGGGTGTCGCAATAGTTAATGTAATTCGATATATATGGCCAAACTTTCGTAGTGTTATAGGCATATAGTTGAAATTTACAAAGAACCTGTATTGCTACGTCTGCTTTAACAGCAATATTAAATTTAAATTTAGAAACTAAAGGTTGTTCCCATATTTGAAGACCTTTATGGCCCTATCGTTTAAACTGTTATGTACAAACACTTGAAAATTAAACAGAATGTCTACTACTTTGTCTAGTATATAAAGAAGTACAAATATTAAAAATTATACATTATAGGGTGTTACAATAGTTACTGTTTTTTTATGTTTATGACCAAACTGTTGAACAGTTGTAGACAGTCGATTGAAATTTGCACATAATCTTCATTGCCTAGTCCGTTGTAACAACTAGCGAACTTAAAATTAGAAATTAAATGCCGTCCCTATAACTGATGTAATTTGACCTATATGGCCCTATCTTGAAACAGTTACAGACAAACTCTTGACAATAAAACAGAATGTTTACTATATCAAGTATAACAACAATTATAAATATTTAAAACTAGAAATTAAAGGGTGCCGTTATGGTTGTAATTTAATTGTATTTGGCCAATCTTTTGAACAGTTTCAGACTAAAGGCAGAATTAGCCGACCGTTGAAATCGTAAATGTGAAGTAAATGTAGCTGTACAGTAAATTTTAACGGAGTTGTGCTTATAGAATGTAAAAAATGTATCATGTGTTTTTGACATGAGCAAAAAATAAAATTCCTGGGTATTCCATTTCTGTAGCAATCTGCTTCCAAATCATCTTGTTTTTGTCTGGATTCCTATATCCTGTAGAGTGCTTATTATAAAGGCATTCATTCGCCTGGACAAGATTTATTAATTTTTCGTCGTCCATTATTTTTTTATTTTTCTAAAGTTCAGTTTATAAATAAATAAAAACACACAGCTGTTCAAACAAATGATGGCCACTTTGCCATTTTGCGTAAAAAGTACGTAAATATTTCAATCGTACTAAAAATGATGTTGTATTGTAATAATGAAAAATATAACATTTGCATAAATTATACTCAGCCTAACATTTTTACAAAACATTACATATATAACATATTTAATTTAGAAAAGAAAACTTCATAATTTATTAAAAATTATATTGTGCATCATAAAATTTAACAACTAAAAGTGTAAATAAATAAGCAAAATAAGTACTTGAAAAGGGGTATTGTACTTCACTTCAATTTATTATAGTATTTACCATCACTGGCTACATGTGTCACGTAACCTCGTATTAAAATTCTATTTTCAGCAGGTTGAAACATTACGACTAAGTGACATTTCAGTCGGCTAAGCATTTGCATAGCTTTTCATATAACAAAAATGATCAGCTGACACATTTATATTTGTACACTTACGGTCGGCTAATTCTGCCTTAACGCTTAGAATTTAGACAAACTTGATTTTCTGTGTTAGCAATAAAAAGTGTTAAAAATAAAAGGTGATCACATAACTGCTGAATTTTTTTGTTTAATCTACATTCATATTTTGTTCTGTGGCAAATAAAAATCCTCATGCAATCTTTCTGGAATATAATACAAATAATGTGTAATTAACGTCCTAAAGAAATATGATTTTAAGTTTGTTTTTAAGTCGTTTTTTTTTTGCAAGAATTATGAAAACTTTAAAGAGTTTTTAAAACGGAAAAAATTTATAAGCATATTCTTTCAAATAAAGGAAAATTTTTTAAAACCGTTTCAGAAATGACTGAGTTCTGCGGGCACAAATATAAAAAAAACATTTTGGCAGTTAAAAATTATTGTTTTGCACACTGCCTCAAAAGAGATGGACCGATCTTGCCGATTTTCAATAGCAAAATTTTCGAAACAATGTCAGAGCTATTGGCGTATTAAGATTTTCTCTAGTTCATCTAGTGCCTTTGCAACACTAACACGAACAAACAGACGAACAGACGGCATCACTCAATCGACTTCGCTATGCATACGAACTCAGAATACCAATTTTCCACCTGCGACTAAAGGTATAGTAATGTCAAAGAGAAATTCCTAAAATACCTCTATATTTAAATTTTTTTAAAGAAAGTTTTTTTTGGCATTTCAACATTAATAGACAGGCTCCGGAAAAACGCTTCCAAATTGTGCAAACTGAATTTGTTTAGCGATTAAGCTCACAGAACGGACACGTCAATAAACAGAACACAAAAATATTTTAATTTAATTTAATAAAAGAAATTGATATAAAAAACAAAAATTGCATATTATACATACTCAAAAACAAATTTTGTAAATGCATTTTTTAGCTGAACGCAATGCAATGTTTATGTTTTATTACAATTTCTTTTATTAAATTAAATAAAAGTATTTTAATAACTAATCTTAAATCTTTTTTATTGGCGATATTTGGTGAGAAAGTAAGGAAAAAACTGACAACACTGGTTGGCATAAAGCAATAACAAATGTACAAATTTCAAAGATAATAGTGAAAAAAAATTGGTTTGTGTGTCGACATTCTTATTTACAAATTTAGTTGGTTAAATAGATGATGTTTACAACGTACACAACCTAAGATAGAAAGATGCAAAGAACGCTGATGAAGGATGCAGCAGTCCAGAAAGTGAAGCACTACATTCTGCTGGTGTCTAACTTCTCTTTTTTCTTTAAAAACGTCCGCAATCATTTTTAAAATAATTTTTCTATCTAAAAAAGATTATAGAAATTAAAAAATGAACTTAAGCCAGAAATAAATTTTAATTTATATGTTTATATCCACAGTTCAACTCCTAATTTCATAAAAATTAATATTTATTAATTTTAAAAATTATTTTCATTCGAAATTATATTCTTGAAAGTTTTTTTTTTTTTTTTAATAACCAAAACTTCAAAGTTCTCTAAAAAACAAAACAAAAAAAATTCAAATAACATTAAATACAAAAAGAGAATATAAATACTACAAGTTAAGCGATCTACTTTACGAGAAAGAGAAAAGAATGTTTTTTACCTCAAAATAGCATATCTGTTAATAAATTCCAGATCAAATGGGAGAAAAAGGTAAAATATTTAGGAGTAGTCCTTGATTCGAAATTAACGTACAAGGAGCACACATCTTACATTATAAATAAATGCATTATACTTATTAGAACACTATACCGCTTTATAAATAGAAGATCGGCGTTAAATATTAAAAACAAGATGTGAATATATAAACAAATATTTGCTGCAATCATATTTTATGCGGCTCCTATTTGGACAGAAAGTGAAAACTGTCATTTAAAAAGACTACAAACTCTCTCTTGATATTGACTTCGTTTTAGTCAACATAAAAAGATTATTTGAAAACTTTAATGTTAAATATTCACAACAACACATTGTCCGGCTAGCCCCTCCTTACAAATTGTAAGTAAGTTTAGTTAAGTTTTATCTTAAAAAAAAAACACAAAGGTTTTTATAAGACATTTTTGCCTCCACTTTTTATATTACACTAAATTATAAATATAAATTATATTACTAAAAATAAATTATATTACTAAATAAATTTTTTTATTTAAGCTGAAAAAGGAAATATCATTAAACACTTTCCAAATGTATATATTGTAATTATAAACAAATTTGTAAATAAAAATTGAATTGAAAAAATACTACAGCTAGTGATTGGATGAGGTATTTAAGGGTTTTGTTTCAATCCTTTGTGTATGCATTACTCCCAAAATGTTCGAGATTTATTATAATTATTAAATATATTTTCTTTTTATATTACAATTGTAAAAAGATAAAAATATTACAAAATACAGTATTAAGTGCTTTTCATACAAATTTTCTTGACGAGGCGCTCGCTTGTAATACAGAAACTGCACATTAATATTATAATTTTAAAATTTATTCATTTGTATTCAGTTATATATTACCACATGGAATTAAAACATATCAGTATAAGTTGCTATTTTTAAATAATTCCTGTCAGTAAATTTTCTGTCAGTAAATGTATTTTGTCATGTAGGTTTGCCAAATAGATTTGCAAACTTTAAAATGAAGTAAGTCAAACGGTTTGTACTTCATTGTACTATGGATTATATTATTGTAAATTTGATTTAAAAACAAGGCTTTTTATTCTTTTCTAATTTAAAAAGGCTCATGTGCTCATTCAGAGTATGGGTATTTGCTGAAGAGAAATGATAATTAACTTCTTTAGAAGGCAAAAAATTTTTAATGTAGGCTGTGTTATGATTATCAGCAATATTTTTCATTGGCTTTCTAGAAATGCCAAATCTTTCTTTAGTCTTTCCGCAATAGTAAGTGACTTTTTATCCTTTATATCATGTATGAAAGCATATTTTGAAAGCTTATCAATACACGTTAAAAAAGTCACTTTTATTTAAAATCCTTACGTCAATATGAATTATTTACTGTAAGGAGTCTCTGTGATGCAAAACTTGGCCTATATAAGGTGCCTATCAAATTTACAGATTTTGCAGGTAATGAAATTAATTATAAATTTGTTATTTTTCTTTTTTTTTAATTAGGATAACAATCTTGTCTTTTAATTCCAAACATGTTGCTTCTATATCTTTGTGATTTCTATCATTCGTCAATTATTTTTAAATATTGTTTCATACTGTCAACATCTTTTTAAAATTTGGAACAACTTAAAAATTTTATATCTGATAGATTTGAAAAATATTGAACTATTGTTTGTTGAAAGTTTTTAAATAAATCAAAATTGTCACAAAATATTGCTACAGTTCCTCCTAGTGGAAATGTTTGATTTAAGAATTCTTAGATTTTCTCTTCAAAATATTCTTTTACCGTTATGATATATCTTACTTTTTTATCATATAAAATTTTCCTTTCATACTTGTATTTCTTTCCTAAAGTTAAAAAAATTTTTTGGTTTTTAAATAGATTTATAAGTGATTCTGAAATATAAATGTAATCGTTTAAATCAGAAAGTATTTCCTGTCCTTATTTTTCAAAATAATTTCTATCTACACGGCTAAGAAAATCTGCGAATTTAGTGTCTTCCCCTCGAAATCATATTTATCATTTGAAGTTTCCATCTTTGAAAGTTCATATTAGGCTCCTTAAGTGAACTTAGCCATGAAAGTGGTATATGGATTTTAAATAATTTGCCAAATAAATATGGTCTGAAATATTTCAATGCCCAAACAAACGCCAATAATTCCTTTTCGATAACGCTGTAATTACGTTTATGTTGATTAAAGGTTCTCGACAAATAAGCTATTGGATGTCCATTTTGCGATAAAGCAGCACCTAAAGCGCCAACGGAAGTCAAAACGAATTGTTATAAAATTGAGGATATGCCAAAACTGATGTTGTACACAAAATTTATTTAGGTTTTTTAAAAGAGTGATTATAATGTTGAGAGCCTTTCTGCAAGTAGGATAACATTGGTAACGAAATGCGACTATAATCTTTAATAACTTTTCTATAAAAGCCAATTAAGCATAAGAAAGATTTAATCTGCTTTATAATTTTTGGTAACGGAAATTTTTATGTAGTAGCGATTTTACTAGGATTTGGTTTAATTCCTTCAGAAGCTATTATTTGTTCTGAAAAACGTCTGAGAAAATTACACTTATCTACTTGAAGTTTGAGATTATATTCCGATAATTTCTAAAAATATTTTGTAACGATAAAACATGTTCTAGAAAAAATAGAAAGAATATTAGTATGTTGTCTAAATTATATTTATAAAACCTTGTGGTACTTCATTCATCATTCTCTGAAATGATGATGGAATGTTTTTCAAACCAAAACCTACCTTATTGAATTCATAATGTCCAGTCGAAGTAAAAAATGCTGTCTTACGTCTATGTCCCAGTGAAGTAAAAATCTGATGAAATCCTTTCGCTAAATGTAGAGCTCTGAAATACTGAGAACTTCTTAACTTTAAAAAAGATCTTCCATATTCTGTTTCTACTCTCCATTTTTTCTTTCTAGAATTGTCAAATTTTTCAGGAACAAACTAAATTTGAACATTATATGGGCTGCGGGATTTCGTTATAAATCCTGATTGAGGCATTTCGTTAACTTGGTTTGCTACTTCTTCCTTGTGGATATATTCTGTCTGTATTTAACAACAGGTGAAAAATTTTTACCTTTTATATAAAATATATTTGTAGAATTTTTAATTAAATTTCTTAATTCTTCAATCTATGCATCACTCAAATGTTTATTTTTTGAAAATTCCTATAAATATTATATTTTTGGTTCATTAAAATGTATATCTTCTATTAAAGATTCTAAATAAGATTTGTCCTTAAATTCCATCGAAGTAAACAAATATTTTTGCTTCGAGCATTTTAATTTATACGCCCGGTATATTAAATTCTTTAAAAGAAATATTCACCCTTATTCTAGTTATCGGCGTGGTCGTCGTCTTAGTATCAATATCACCGCATTCTATAACATCCGTCGACGGTTTATAAATTTTTATGAAATTAAAATGCACATCTCTAAGTTATTTGTTAAGTTTTATTTATTTAAAATTTCAAGGTCCTTTTCTTTTATCATTATTTTAAGCCTTTATTTTAATTTTATTTTTAGTTTTTGATTCGCTGCCGTATATCCCCTCCTCTTTTGTTTCGAGCTCTATCTATCTCTGGTGTTTTTATCAATAATTTCAGCTTCTTTTCAAATGCTTTTGGAAGTTTAGAAGGTTTGCTAGAGCTTCTTCCAATAAACTGAGTGAAAATTGCTTAAACATTGCGCCGCGAATGGCTATACACTACGCGTTATTAGCAACCATCTCTTTTTCACTTTGAATTTTAAATTTCGCCATACCTTATCAGTAATTTTTATAAAATTTTTTATAAATCATTGTTCGGTTCTTTATTTTGTTTTTTTTTGCCATCTATCTGCTAATCTTTTAGGTGGACCAAGACAACTTTTTCAATTTCTTTCAATTATTCTTTAAAATTGCATGGATCAGTGCCTCTGTGAAAACCCAGATGGATTCTTCTGCAATTCTTCCACTAATTTTTTAAACTGATTTGCATTTTTAACCTTCACTTTTTCACTTTTTTCAATGTTATGTTTAGTTAAAATTACTTCCAGTACAGATTCACGTCAATAAAATATCGTCGTTACATTTGTTATAGAATACAAAAATCTTTGAGCAGTAAGCGATAAGTGTCAGTAACGACAAGTAGAATAATAAATCGAATGCGTCGACACATAACAATATTGATCTGTGACGACGCACAGCGGCTAAGAATCGTTTTTCATTGTCCAAAATTCTATTACTTTTAAACCGATCAAAATATTGAAGTAATATTTTTTAATGTATCTATCCATTAGTTCAGCTTGACTCAGTTTTAACTACATAAAAATTGATTGAGGACTTTTTAAGGACTTCTAGGTCAAAGTTGAAATTTTGATTTTTTTTTAACTTTTGGAGTGAAATATAGGTTTGTTTTTTTATTTACGTATTAAAAAATTTAATATTTGGAACCTCATAATAAAAATAATTGTAATTATTTGTTGTGATAATGGAAATTTTTTAATGTTACATTCAAAAAAATATTTACACTCCAAAAAAAAAGAAGAAAATGGTAAAATTAACTGAGTGTTGCTGTTACTACAGAATAATTTATTATTTTTTGCTGTCAAATTTGATAATTTATAAAACATTTTAAAGATAAAAACTGCAATAAATTTTAATAGCATTTGTAACAATGGTAGGTTCTATTTTTTATTATTTTTACCAATACTATGTTTTTCGTGCTTAAATAACAATAAAAGGCAATTATAATTATTATTCATTTGACACAAATATTGATTGCAAATATTCTATATTTGGTCTGTGCTATTCTGTTCTTTATAAGTTTTTTTGGCTTCTTTATCTAAATCCCGATGTTGTACTTTCCATTGATTTCGAATATTGGAGATGAACGAATTTGACGTTGCCAATAAACTATTAAATAGATCTTCATTTGCAAAATTTCGTGAAATTTTTCTAGTATTGTGCTCTCTATAAAAATTGTAATCCTTGTTCCCATTTTCCTGAGCCTCTTCTTATAGATCTCAAAGTGGCACCAAATGATATCTTCACCATGATAAAGGATTTTGTGAACTGTTGCAGACATATTTCTCCATGGTTAGTTGGTTGTATATATTTTTGTAGTTTTCTTAGCATAACCTCAAAATTGTCTAGAGTCAATTTCTTCATTGCACGCAAGTACTTCTACGATTATTTTAAATCTAAAAATAAGGTTTAAATCTACTCCTATTATTTCAGATGCTGTGTTTAGATCTAAAAAGATTCTTCGTGCGGTATTGCCAATATTTGCATTGCCTGACCCTTGTTTTGGCCGATCTATAATTAATCCAATTTTGTATATTCATCTTAAACATGTTTTTTTATCTTCTTAACTCTTTGTTGGTTTTATTGTTTCTTATGGATCCTAAAAACCCGAAATCCAAATTATGACTGTTTTTTGTATATGTTCCATAAGTCGTATTCTTGCATGTAGTGGTGATAATCCAAATTCATATGCATCGGTATTATCTAATGATTTTGTCGGAACTTGGTTTAATTGGGTTGATGCTGCTTGGCATATAATGCAGCTGGATGCAGTCTTCATGTTAGTCACAACATGACCTACTTTTCCATCTATCATTTAAAGGACTAATTGGTAGCTTACTTCAATTTGCTGCTCATTCAACTGTAATTGTAATGGATGCAGTGTTGCAATTTGGGCTTTAATTTCACTAATTTTTTTGTTAATGGCATCACGAGTTTCTTTTTTGAATTCAAATTTGATTGGCCTGCAGTATTTTGATGCTTAATTTTTCCAAATATTCATTGTTTGCGTTTTACTAGTCGAAATGATACCATGAACATATCTGGGTCCGAAAAATTTTTACATACAACTTGCTGGTATTGTATTTATCCCGAAAAACCATCACATCACCATTTGCTAAAAAGAATTAGCTTTGTGTTTCCACATTTTTTTAACGCATTTTCTGGTATTGATTGTAGCAAGCGTTCGGCTGTGTGATCAAGTAGAGATTGTAGTTGTACCTCTGCCGAAATTGGTGTGATTGTAGCAGTGGTTATATCATGATAGATGTTTGGGCTCTTTTTGATCGTACGCTTAATATATTGCTATTTTGTTAATTTGAAATTTAGAAATAAAGCTAATGCCTCCTCATTTGTGTATGTTTTACTTCGCTTGAAGTTGGTATGCTTTAAAGAATTCGTTTTGTTCTCACTAAACTAGCTTTAATAAATTTTTCAATGATATCCACTCTTGATAATTGGTTCTGTGATCGTAATTGATGTAGGAAAGATTCTTTTATATTTGTACAACCAATTGCATCGTTAACATCTTTAAGTATCCAACCATATCTGGCTTTGGTTTTTCTGCACCGACAGTAATTAAGACTTTAGTTTACTGTAGCTTACTCCTTTGCAGCGTTTTTAATACTTTCACAAAATTAGATAATTGTTCTTGTGTTTCGGTGCTTCACGAATTTAAGTTTAAATTTATTTTAACGAAACTAAAAACATTTTTCTTTGGCCAGTTCTTTATAATTTAAGCTTTCCATATTTTTCTGAATATTTTCTTTTGTGTCTGTTACGTTCTATCACTTGCAAATATACGTCCGTACACGTAAAGGATTAACTTATTATTAAGTAATCCGTTATCGAGTCCGTAGTTTTATACATTTTCAGATACATGTTATTTACACATTGATTGATTTAATAGCAGGTGGTACTTAAATTGAACAAAACTGCATTTGTTATCTATACTTTAATATCAAGTAGCACTAATTAGTATCTCGCCAATATGGGATTGATTTTTATCTTAAGTGGCTTAATGTCGCGATTGTTATTATAAAATTGTTTCTGGCTTTGGTTGACCCTAACAGTTGATAACCGAAAAAGATTATGTGTTTGCTGTAGAACCATTGTGATATTTTTCAGAAAAATTTATTTTTTCCGAAAAATATAGTAGCTTAATAAATACTTTATAGCGCCCCTAATATTAAGCGCTAGAACGGTAACCACTTACGACAACTAAAGATTATGATCCTACCAACATTATAAAAACGACCGCAGTCCATTATCATTTATAGCTTCCGAGTAAAAACAAATTTTTCTGAAATTAAAAAAACAGGTGTTTTATGACAGCAGGCAACGCCCACAATTATCAATAGTTTAATCAAATTTTAATATGGATATAAGTTAAAATAATACACATTTCTTATTGGTTCAACAAATCAATTCTTTATTCAAATACAATTCTAATTACTTATGTTATTTAAGGAAAGTATGTCGCTTGGTCTTCTATGAAGATCTGTTGCTTTAGTCTCCCATTCATCAACTGAACTCCTCTCTTTCATTCATTAACTATTTATCAATCAGAACAGCGATGAATCAATCATATTTTATATACCGTTATCCTACAGTCTGTGATTTAGCTTTACATAGTAAAGTTAAGCAAGACCAAGAAGGGCCCAGTAGGAAAATATCACTACATTGAGTGTTACGTTAACTACTAATAACTATTTTTTCGTTTTAAATTTCAAAAAATTAATTTGTTTCCGATCAATACTGATGGCTTCTTTGTTCTACAGATATTTTTTTTAACTTAAAGTAAGTACATATTAAAGTTTTTTAATTCTACAATTTATTTTTTTTTTTTAAATAATTGATTTTTAATTAATTTGTTCAATACTTTGTTTGTTTTTACCGTTTAAAATATTAAATTCATATTTTTTGTTTTTTCTACCTAATGTTTTCTACCTAATGTGAACTATTCTATTGTCAATTTTGACTGTAGTGCCTAAGTCTTCCTGAATAATTTTTTCAAGATAAAGTCTGCTGATTTTATTTCCTAAGCGTTTATTTATTTTTATAAATTCTTTTTCTTCTGGGTAAAATATCATCCTAATTCTATTCCTATTATGATATTTTAAATCTGCTCTCTGTTTTGATATTAACCTATTTTTTATTCGATTTTTAAATTCTAAAGAGGAAGCATTTATAACATCAACAGGTCGTAATCTAATAGTAGAATGGAAAGATTGTTATATTTAAGTGTTGCAAGGAGAAGCAACTCTACTGTGTCAATAGAACTATGCTCTAATCCAGTGCAACGGGCTATTTCAGTAAGGGTGCTATGAAATCGTTCAACTTGCCTATTTGTTGAACTGTGAAGAGGTGGCACTGCAAATACCTTTGCTCCGTTGCTATTTTTTAAGAAATATTTTACAGTCTCTGAATTTAAAGATTTCTCATTATCACAAACCACAGTTTTTATGTTTTTAAATATGTTAAACATTTCATATAAGGCAGGTTTTATGTCAACTATGCTTCGCGATTGTATAGCTTTTACCATAGCAAATTTTGAAAACTTATCGATAGCAGTCAAAAAATGTTTACGATCAGTTGCATATATGCCTACATGAGTTATCTCTCCAGGATATGATGGTATTGTTGTTTGGCAGATTTCTTTTTCGGATGTCTTAAATATTTCGCCTCATGACAGACACTGCAGTTCTTTATAATATCATTAAGTCTCTTATTTATATTCGGGAAATAGTAATCTTGTAAAATTTGCTTTAAATTTTCTGTAGCTGATCGGTGAGCTTTATTAGGTTCATTATATAGCATTAGGTTCAGTATATAGCATTTTTTACAGATCGATTTAGAAAACTTTTAAAATTCGAAGTGATGTCGTTTATATTGTTAATTGTAACGTGGTATCGCTTTTTATTTTCAAAGAGTGTTGTAACTTTAACTTTGTAAGCAGCATCCTCCGTAAGAATTATTTGATTTCTAAAGCAGTTAACAGGATTTTTACATTTTCTATTACTTCAGTGAGCGATACCTCGCTGTGAGCAGTAGCAGAATTTGGATCGTCTATTGAATCCAAAGAATCTCCGCCTTCCGATGCTTCATCCGTAGATGAGTTATTATCCCTTATGTTCATTACAGAATTTATTTCGGTTTCACTTGCTGTATCTGTTTCAGAGCCATTTATTTCATCTATATTATATTCTAAAATATTCACAAACTGTCTGAACAAGGCGTCCGCAACTGCATTCTCTTTTCCAGGTTTGTAAAAAAATGTTGGAGCATATTTTTCAATAGCTGCTTTCCATTTAGCTATATTTGGGCTTGGGTTTTTTTCAGATGTTGAGAATGTAAGCGGCTGGTGGTCTGTAAATATATTTAAGTTTCTTGTTCCATAAAAATAGTTTCTTAGTTTTCTAATAGCCCATACAATTGCTAAAAGTTTTATTTCATTTGTAGCGTTTTTTATTTCAGATGGAGACAGGGTTCGAGAAATCATCGTTATAGGCCTACCTTTTTGGGAAAGTACCGCGCCTATTGCATACGAAGATGCATCAGTTGTAAGGTCGAAAGGTTCGTTAAAGTCTGGATGAAGTAAAAGAACATCATCGGATGCTAATATGCGTTTGAGCTTTTCAAACGTTTCTACCTTAAAGGGGCTTAAGTTTATACGGGTATTTTTATATTTTCTACTGCTTACATTTCCAATTTCTCCACCCAAGTATTTGGTAAGTGGTTTGGTTATAAGCGAAAAATCCCTAACAAATCGGCGGTAGTAGCTTGCTAGTCCCAAGAATGACCGCAGACTTTTAAGGGTGGTTGGTTCTTCAAAGTTCAAAATTGTTTTATTTTATCTGGGTGTGTACTTATTCCATTTTCTGTCCTAAATATTCCACCGACTTGCAAAAAAATTTTGATTTTTCTTTAGATAATTTTATATTAGCCAAGCATATTTTTTTACAAATTTTTTCAATATCCTCTAAATGTTTTTCAATCCAAATGACAAACGGCAAAACTCATTGTTGCCATTGTTGATACTAAATTCCATTTTCTTTCTATATTTTTCCGCGAGATTTATTTGATTGGTATCCTGATTTGAGGTCTAATGTAGAAAAATATTTTCCTGTACCTAAACTGCTATAGTTTTAGAATGTAGTTTTCGGAAGTCTATAACCATTCTTTTATTAGGCACACCATTTTTATTAACACCATTTTTGCTAACCAATATAACGTTATCCTACAGTCTGTGATTTAGCTTTACATAGTAAAGTTAAGCAAGACCAAGAAGGGCCCCGTAGGAAAATATCATTACCCTGAGTGTTACGTTAACTTATATTAGTCCAAAAAAGGCGTAAAAATTTAAAAAAATCTGTTACAAAAAAATTTGACTTTTGGCCAACGAAAAGCGATGTTCAGTGCGATGCCGACAACTAGAATAAGGATGATTGTTATTTTTGATGATGCTGTAATTTTAGAGCAAATAGTATTTAAAAGAACTGGGGTTTCAAGTTCTGTTTTAAAAAAATGATGAATTAAACCTTTTATAATAGTGGTAGTACCTGAAACTGTGTCAACTAATAATTTTATTAGAATTGTTTTTGTTTTTAATGCTCTGCGGTATGTAATTGAAAATTTGACATATGACTATTGTCAACTTTTATATTCTTCGAAATGGTAATGCTACTTTGTCGAGATTCTTTTATATTAAATTTCTTTGGATAATTTCTAATTAAATTGCTCGTATGTTGTTGCGTATTTAAAAAATTTTTATTACCATTCTTGCTGGTTGGTAAGTTTTTAATACTATTTGTTCTGTATTGATTTTTATATCTATTTGTGTAAGAGTTATTTTGGTACGGGTTATTTTGATAATAATAATTTTTTACATTAGGAATATTTTCACAACTACTTTAAAATGATGTATTTAGAATAAGCATTCAAAGATTGTAGAGAATATTGATAGTTAGTAAACATTTTATTATTATTATTTTAATATGAAAAAGATTGTAACATTTTATAAAAATAATCTGTTTTAATCAAAATTTATTATGCTTTTAATATTGAATAAGCATTTCTTGAATTAAGCACTAATTTTGGCTCGTTAGGTAACTTAGAAATAAAAATCATTAATACTATTCTTTCGTTATTGCAATTGTACTATAATTCATTATCCCTATCTAAACTAGTTTTTAAATTTAATTTAGTTAACAATTAAATTATATAAATAATCATAAAATTTTAATTTTGTTAATAATAGATTCTAAACTATTCGATATACTAAAGTTAATCCTTAATATTATGTTAGTCTTCTTCTTCTTCATCGTGTAGGTTTATTGTTGTTAGTAAGGAATATGTTTGCTTTTGGTGTAATTCTGCTTCTCATTTTTAAAACAAATAGTCCATGTAGGAATTCACCATTTCTGTATCTCGTCAATATGTTGCATTAATTTTAAGCTCATCAACCTTTGCATCAAATTCTGGAAGAAGGAAGGAAGTAAGAGTCATTGCAGAATTATCTTTTATTCTTTTTGTTTCTTCTTCAAAATAATTATCTTGTTTGTTTTCTGTGAAATTAATTCTTTAGTAAAAATACAATTTGAAATTTCCAACAGATCAAAAAAAAAATTATTGTTATTAACGTTTCTGTTGATAACGTTGTAATTCGAATAATATTGGGAAACGAAAAGAAAAAAAACATTAAATTCAACTTACAAAAAAAATATATATATAAATATTACAGGTAGCGCTTCTCTTTCATTATTGCAAACAAAAGCCAAGCAACAGCTAAAGTTGTGACTGGTAGCCGTATATTGTAATTTATTAAAAATAATTCTTGATAAATGTAAAACAGATGTTTCTGATTGGACATTAATGTTTCTCGTATTTTAATTATGTGTTTCTGTGTGTATCTGCCTTGTTAATAAGTACTTATAACCAAATAATAATACAATAAAAGACAGTATACAATAAAATATGACTCTAAATTTAGTTATACCAAAAAAACCAGCCACAGATTGTGCCCTAAAATCTTATACATAAGGGAAGTCGACGGTAAAATTACGGTTTATAAAAAAGGAAAACTTTCGAAAAGTGCACCAGTGCTGAAAGTACATTTAGATATGGATACTGAGTGCTTGTGATTATCAAAAACGTCATAACTACCCGTCATTTATTTACAAGAACAAAACTCAAATGAATTAACAAAGAACTGAACATCAGCAATTTTAAATAACTCTTTTGATGTAAGTTTTACCAATAGTGGCAAACAGTGTTGTCAGTTATGGCGAGAAATCGTGTCAATAAAAAATCCTTTTTGACGATACAAGCTTTAGAATAGCGAGAGGCTAATAACATGGCGATATTTAAAATACTTTTTGTCTATTTTTATGATTTTCTTTGAGATTGTAGTAAAAAAAATTAAACACATTTTGTATGTTTAAGGTCAACTTAAACGTGGGTGTATCGGCGAATTAACCAAGTTCGCTTTGTCTTCTGTATTTTTAATCTGCCTTGTATACGCAGAAATACTGTTTGAATTAAATCTTAATTGATAAAGGAGCTAAAGAAAAAAGGCATTGGGGTTCAGTGGATGGAGTTAAGGCACCTTTTTTCTTTAATATCAGCGGCTGAAAATGATAAACCAGCTAAAAAAATTTACTACGAATTGTGTGATGAAAAATATAGATTTCATAATGGAATTATAAACGAAATAAACAGTTTAAGTATGGATAGCTAATCAGACTTTATAAATGCAGGAATAATGCATCAAACACCAGCACTTCTCACAAAAATTTTTAAGCCTATAATTTTAGCTAATACAGACAACAGTGAAGAATTACCAAAAAATGAATTTGTAAAAAACTGAATTGAACAAAACTGTTTTAGGTGTAACTGACACGTTAATTTTACAAAAAAGTTGGTTTCTATATGTAAAAAGTTGGAAAAAGAAATGCTTGATGGGCTTTCAAAAAAACATATCTAATTTTGATATTTACTGTCACTTTTTAATTTTAAAATGCTGTATCTGATACAGAAACTTTATGCAGTTCAAGAAGTTTTTAAAAGATTTAGAGACCCTCATTACGTGCTTGTTATTTACGAAACATAACTTTCTTTCATAATTTGGACTTAATGTTTGGATAATAAAGTACCAAAAAGCCTATACGAGTTCTGGCTCAAATCTTACGACTACCAGGATCCTACTGGTGCTAACCAGTTAAGAAGTTGTCGATGTCCGATTTTAATGTGTTGATTGTTCCCACCAGTAATGCTTATGTCGAAAAAACTTCTTCTGGTAATAACAACGCTTATGAATTTTATGAATGAAGAAGATTTAATACAAATTAAATGTACCGCAACAAAGATATAAAAAATTTAACAAAATTACTGTGAGAGTTTTGATTCAGTAATTATTATCTATATATTTTAAATCAATTATTTTATTTTTAACATTTCCAAAAATATTTTAAAGTGGTATTTTCGAGCTTGAATCTGTAATTACAACAATTACTTAAATGCTATGTATTGTATGACTTTCCTTGAACGAAGATATTTCTTTTTATGTTTATTAAGTGTTGTGTTTTTTTTTATTATTATTATTTTATGTTTTTATATTTAATGATAACTGCTTTTACTAAATTAAATAACAATATTTGTATATTAAATAATAATATTTGTATAACTAATAATAAATATGGTTATATTTGACAACATCCGGCAAGTAATTTGGCTAGATAACTCGAAAAAACTGGCAACATTTACGACACAAAAATATAGAGGCAAGTAAACATGTGTATATAATGGAAGTAACGGTAGAGAAATTAGCTAAAACCTATATGTGCGCGAGTCTCCGATCTTTATTAAGACCTAATTTTAAAGCCTCTATTGTTAAATTTCATAAAAATACGTATTACATTCTACTTACACCCTTAAACAAAAAATTAAACGACAGTCTTAACACTATCTCTTCTGGCCAAACAGTATTAGTGACTGTAAAAAATAATAATGTCATTTCTTGCAAACAAACCAAACTATTAAGTTAAATAAATTGTCTGACAACATTTTACTTACTAATCAAACTTCTTTTTTTGTTATTTTTTAAGAACACTGGCTGCAATTCGTTTACATTTTGACATTCCAACAAGAACATTTTTAAATCCGTCCATTAAACTCGTTGCAAGGAATGTGTGCTGATATCGTGTTGCGTGTCTCATTGCCTTGGCGATGCTTGCTGATTTTCTCTATTCCTTGCCACATCTTTAGATTACCGCATTTCCACAAGTCTGTCAAAAAAACACCTAATTGTCCGCGTACATGGTGTGTTATAACAACATACCGAAAATTGATAAATTGAGCATTAACAATTATTTTACGTTCTTCAGGCATGTATCACTCCTTTGCGTGCTGTCAAATATTATTCTACCTGTCTACAGAACCGATATCAAAGCAAAATGACATTCGATGCTATTTGTGCTAATTGTACTCATTCCAATCTTTATGATAAACGAAACAAAAATCGAACCCAAGCCTCAACCTAAACTTTGTTGAAGCTTATCTTAAGATTATGTTCGGCAATATATAATACCAGGCCAGTGTTCACCTGCTACTAAGGATTAATAAAGTTAGGAAAATAATCAAATGTGCAAAGAAGTGTCATCATTAGCCTGGGGTTCTTTGGAGCGTCCAAATAAAAAATAATAATGAATGTTTCTTCTATTGAACGTTCTTCTCCATGCGATGTTAAAAATAACAACGTTGTTTATTTGTACCTAATTTAATGGCGTTTAATAGGGTTGTTCCTTGATTTATTTTCATGGAATTAAAAATACAAAGAAATATGGTAAAATACTTAGCATGAAAAACTGCCTCCTTTTCAAATTTAGACAAGAAGGCGCTAAATATAACTCTACGGCTGATTTCTGCGGTGCTCTTGTGTGTCAATAATTCGAACGTTTGCAATGTGACATTGCATTTAACAAGAACGGTCATTATAAAAACCGATTTAAAGTAGTTCGAAACACATCCATTACATTCAGCTTACAAGGAAAGATACCGATTTCTTTAAACGCAAATATCAAACTTAAGTAAAAAAGTTTGTTTATTTTTGATAAACCGTTTTTTAAAAGTGCCCAAGAAGCTATCGGACAGATTTCCTTATCTTTTATTTTAACGTAAGGTTTGTTTATTTGAAGATGCGAAAACTTCGCGATGGCAAGAAAACAAATTTTACTATTAGTAATTATAGAAATGAGCTAAGGGCTACTATAAAAATTTTTAACTTTAACAAAAAATGCTGACTTGTTTTGTAATCAAGTAAATAAAATCGCTATTCTTATGTGAAGATTTGGTTAAAAAAAATTAGACTACACCTTCTTCCATAATTTCAAATTTATGACACTTATTTTAAAGAAAAGTCATAGACATAAGAAGTAGATAAGCCTCAAATTAAAGGCATTTTGTGATTAAGTAATTAAAATGATTTCAGGTTTTTAAACCAAACCGTGATACATAGTGTAAGTTCAAAGTAAGTAAAATTTCTCCGAAAGTTTTCACATGCAAAGCTACTATAACTGAAATAACAATATTGAATTTAACAAAAACAAAGTCATGATTGTGTGTGTTTAAAACTAAGGTTATTGTTTTTTTTAATATTCTTATTTATGCACTTCTGTCTTAAAATTAAATCCATTGTATCCCAAGATGGTCTATAAATTAATATTCTTTGTTGAACGAATATTTTATTCCATCGACAGGCTTCTTATATTTACGTGAATAAATTTTATACAAGAATAAATACTCAACAAACATAATTTCCTCAACAAACGAAATAAGAATGCTTTATCTGTGGAAGAGGCAGCACGTTTACACCAAGGTCTCGCTTATTCGTATTTTATAATTTAACATAAAGTACCAGCAAAATTTTTACTCACAACTTTAATGGGAAGAACTTCCGCAATGCATTAGTTTTTTGCTTTATTTGCTACTAAATGCATTACTTAGTAGCTGTTCAATAATTACTTCCTTACAATTAATCCTATAACTCATTATTTTCTTATAAAACAATAATGAATTGAGTTTAAAAATAAAAAATTATGTTTTCCGTTGTACTAGTTATCTTTTTTTTAACTAAATTTTAAACTATACTAATATTTCCAGTTCAACATTATTTTTTTAAACATACTGGTGGATTATGCCAAATATTACTGTAATGAATAATTTAAAATTTTAATACATTTAAGTGAAGTGTGGATGAAAATCGAAAGTCTCTTTTATAAAAAATACATGACTTAAAAAAGGCATGACTTTTAGAATTTTTATAAGTACTAAAAGAATGGATTATTTTTGGGTTATAATTATTTAATTTGTGAAGGATTCTTTTAGCGACATTCAGAGCAAAAATAATTAGTACTTTCAGTCACATTGTACGCAGTTGCGACAACTATTTCTCATTACTAAATAGCTTCTTAGTAAGTAAAGTTTTTGCTGGGTATGTATATTATTAAAAATCTTTGCTTAAGTAAGTTTTTTTATTTTATTTGTTAAAAAAATTAAAAAGAAGTATTTTAAAACATTCTTATTTAATAATTATTATAAAACAATAACATTAAAAAGTAATTCTGCGAATAAAGAATATTTATGATGTCATTTCACCTGTGATCGTTAGAAGATTTACCCAAATTTTTAATAGAAAATCAAAACATATTAAATCAAAAAAGTAAACAGGCAAGCAAAACATACATTAATAAATCAGCAAATGTAAATTACGCATTTACTTTTCCTTTCTAGACTGAGTTTTGCAAAACTAGATGACTCACACATAAAGAGAAAAGAAACTTTAGCAAACAATTTGTAATTAATTTTGGAAAATAAAGCTTTAAATAAATTAAAAGCCCTTTTACTAATTTGTCTTTAAAACAAAATTCAAATAATATTTGGCGTTTGCACTTGGTATGATTTCGCTTTGTTTCGCTCATTTTTCTTCTTTATGCTAGGAACACAACTAGGACGAATGACGAATTTCGTCAAACACGACGAACTCGTCCTTAAAACTTAGTTATGTAAGTTCGTCGTACAAAGCATAATAACGAAGCCAAAATATATTTATTTTTTTACTTTTTTTCTTTTTGTGAGTTGATAGGGTGACCACATAAGCAAGTAATATTTAAATAATTAAATATTAAAAAAAAACACACCTAAAAACTTATTTTATATTTAACTACTAATTTGTGCACTCATATTTAATGCTTTTAGTTACAAATACATGAATTATTCAATTAAATATCTTTTTTACTAAATTACTTGAAAACTAAAACCAAACATAGTCATATTGTACTGTTTTGTTTGCCGTTCGCCGGCATAAGAAATAGAAATAAACCTATCGCGTATGACGAATTTCACCCGACGCACACACGACAAAAGTGGCAATTTAGGAGGACAAAAATATCTAACTAGTGAAGTTGATTTTTTAAGAAGAGATTTAACATAATATGACAGTTAATAACTACTTAAGCAAGAATAACGACTTTAGCATTATGTACTCGTCCTTCGGGAAGCATATAGTGGCTTAATTCACAATTTTTAAATCTGTATACATAGCTTTAAACTTCACAGGGTTATATCTCATGAAGTATCAGAGGCATGAAGATGAAATTTGGTGGAAGTGGGCGTTGCTATGCCCCCTTTAAAAAATCGTTATGGCTTCCCCCTTTTCAAGACCAGACCAAAAATTATGAATTTAGGACAGGAAAAAAGTAACCATATTTCACTATACATGATACGATATTTTATTAGTGGTACTTATGAAGGTATACATAAGTGGCAATAATTGCTATATCAGGATGCTTCATACTCATCTTCATTTTTATAGCCACCATCCTCGTCATCGTCCTCATCATTGCTATTGGTGACGTTTTCTATTGAAGGGTTTTCCAGCATATCTAAAACCTCTTTAGCAATTGGTTTCCTTTTCTTATTGTGGCTCCTCCTCTTCGACGCAATTATAGGATTGGAAGCTATTGGTGTTGGTCCTGGAGATCTTTCTGACATGGAGAAGCCGTACACTTTTAAAATCCTTTTAATGGTTTCTAGCACATCTTCAGAAAATAAACCCACAGGGAGTGTCAGCACCTTAGCAATATCTGCTCCATGTATAAGGAGCTTGTGGACAGATGCACTCATTTTATACCAGCTATACATATTGATGCATATTTTTGCTGTTTCAATACAATAATTTTTTAAACTATCGTGGTTGACCGCATGATAGTGCGCTTAGGATGTTGGCGAATCTTTTGATGATTTCAATATCTATACCTGTGATATCAGCCAATTTTGTGGGCTCCGCCAAAAGTTTCCTGGCTATATTTCCATCACTAGAATTCCCCCTCCTTGTTTCGGTTGACCCAACACCAATCCCATTTCTTTATAAAACTTTTCAGTTATCTTGTTTTTTTCTTTGTTTAGCATTTTCTTTGGCCTCTGTGCCCCTGGCTTGCCATTGTTTCAGCTCAATTTTGTATGAGATGTGAAGAACGAATGGTGCACAGATATACCAAACATGAATGAAGCCTTAAAGTATTTTTTCCTTAAAAGCAAATCTGTGTTGTTTAACTCCTTGGGTGTTGCTTTACATATGTTGCAAGCTTGCATTGATGATGTATCGGTTAAAAAATTAAAAGTCTTTCCAGCCATCATTGTACATATCGCATGATGTTTGAAGGTGTATGTTTTGTCCCCAAAAGTTACTTTCGTGACATGTAACTTTGATATTTGCTCTTCAATTTTATTGTAATGCAGCTTCACAGATTCTTTCGTCTACTTTTCGATCTGCAGACAAATAAGGCGACTAAATCTTGAAGAGGAAGGACTAGGGTTTTGCTATATTATCTTTTTTCCAGTCGTTGTTATGTTCTCCGACATATGTAATGGCATTATAGTGCACAAAATAACGTTAGTGTCATCATACAATGAGTTGTTTGAAAAACATTGTTTATGTATGGAATGACCGCCACTCCCGTCAAGACCCCATTTGTACACTACTTCAGTCGGTATGTTCTCTTTGTGATCGTGGTGTATAAGAAGTACGTCCTGCAGTACATTTGCAAGTCTGTGTATCGTGTGGTCAAGAATTTCTTGGACAGGGATTTGGACTTCCGTTACTGATATTTTTATATGTCATTTTAGCACAGCATCTTTGTTTGAGCTATAACTTTGTATGCAGGATATATATTGGCGCCCGAGATTTCGCCCCTCTTTGCATGTGAACGTAATCTTCTTTGCCTATGTCAGAGTCAATGATGAAGGTTAAAGCCTCCTCAGGGGAGTAGGATGTGACACCAGAAATCTTTGGTTCACTATGAATTTTTTGTATATGTTTGTATCTGCGTGGACTGGTGGTCATTGCCAGGTTAACCATTTGTGTAGCTGTCCTTTTCCCACATTTTGTTAGGCTAGCTTGAGCAGCAGCAAAAAATACCTCTGGATTTCTTGTGGCAACGATTGGTTGAACTCGTCTTTTTTTGTTCGTACAGAGGCGTCTTCGAAAGATTTTGATGGTCTGCCTTTAACATTTAATTTTGAAACGTTGCTCACAGGTTTCATTGCTGGCAACCCCAAGTCGTTTTTTAACCATGCTGGATTTTACTGGGGAATCTCTCAATCTTCCAATTCAAGTTCTTCCACTTTTACAACAGTTTGAAAACGAACACTTTGAGAACACATTTTAGTTGTAAGGCACTATGTTTTGGTTGTTCATAAGCAGTATGATTGTCCAGTATGTAGCTAGTTAGTCGTTCCACACACTTAGACGATGATAATTTACAAAAGATTTCATTTTGTAGCTCTAAAACAGATCCATTTTTCTAACATGGTATTTCGAGTGACTTGCATCATTCCGACTACCTGTAAATAAATGAAGATAGTGCTACAATGAGTTGGTTTGAGTTCTCAAAATTCACAATAGTAACGACCAACTAACTACTAAATGCAAATATCAAAGACAGAAAACGGTACCTAGAGGAACTTTTCTTGTACGTCTTAGTAAACATCAACTTTAAAGTGAAATTAGTCTTGAACCGCAATATTATTATATTTTACTTACGACTACATTATTTTTCATTCAACTTTATTTATTAAATGTACATACCTGTAGATTCAATATTTGACCGCTGTTTATATTTTAGAGTGAGACGCAAGAAGTTATTTGTGCTAAAATTGTTACTTTTAACGCAACAAAATATTTTAAATAGTTTTTTAATTAACAACAAGTAACTTTGACGGCGTGTAGAAAACGAATGTAAGCAAAAAGGAATGAACTAATAACGGAATCTAGTCAAGCATTCTCTTCTCTTTACTAATTACTAAATATTTGACTTTTGAAAAATCGAATTTTGGCATCCTAAATCGCGACGAAAAATTCTAGGATTTAGTTTGAAATTAGAAATCAGAGATCCACAAAATACACAAAATAAAATTGTAAAAAATTAACAAAAAGCAACATGGGCATGAAAAACCATCAAAACGAAATTTTCATTGGAGTCGATTCTTTAAATAATTTGTTTTGAATGAAATAATATTAGTAGAAGAAATGGTTTAAATTATATTTGTTGTTTTAGGACGAAACAGAAGGTCTTGGTGATTATTTTAAAAACTGTATATATTTTTAACTATGAAAATAAGGTATATCTGTGATTATATAATTTGGTTAAGTGTCATAGGTTGTAAGATTTCAGAACATGAAGTTTCTTCTCTTTTTAAGCATTTTTACATTTTCTAGCACTTGTCTTATTTATGTTGCTTTATTGTGGATAATAAAACCTATAAAAATTAATTTATTTACTTTGTACATGAGATGTTGTTTACTTTTAAAAGCTTTTAAGTTACATTTACTTAATATTATCCACCCCTCAACTTACGTTTAATTTTTTTTTAATTTGCATTCGTTCTACATTTGCACATGGTTCCTTTTATTACGGATTTCGGATTTACTTAAATAATATTTGCCTTAAAAATTTTCAAGAAATTATATTTTGAAAATTCTCTTAACATAAGAACATTTATACAGGCATAAAAAGTATTTATTTAAAGAAGTAGAAATTACTAAATATCGCATTAGAAACTTAGTAACACTTTGGCATCATATTTGAAAAATGTATTTTCATTTTAAGCTAATTCTTTTGAGTGTTACTATTTGAATACTTGTACCTCATTAGATGCTCACATAACCAACGTAAATGTAGGAACTGAGTTTTACATTTGGTGTGGTTTTAATTAATATTTTTGTTAGTTATAGACTGAGTTCTTATAGCCTATTACATATTTATTTCTTTAATATATAAATTACAATTAATTTTATTATTTTTTACAGCTTCATTAAAATCATATTTTGTTTTAGAAAATTTAACATAAGTAAGTTTGTAATTAGTGGATTACGACGGAAACGCAAAAATTGCTATTAATAAGGTTCAGCATAAAATTTACATATTTGAAGAAGATTTTTTTTTTTTGACAAAATTCGGTATCTCATAAGCCACTTAAGATATTGTATTAAAAGTCTACGCAGCCAAAGGGGAGGTGTTTTGTATTGAAAACGCGAACACTAGGCCTACTAGAGAAAAATGGGGCTTCTGGGTAGGCCACCAAATTCGGGTTCTTCGGGCATATGAATTTTTTTTAAATTTTAATTATTTATTTTTGCCTTAAATGTCAAGAAATTTTTAAATTTAATTAGACCTTGAAAATATCTATAAAAAGTGAGCTGTGTAGGTTATCATCTTTATGTAGGTTATCTTCTTTATAATTTTTATAATTTTGGCCGATCTTAACTTAGTAATTAGTTATTGTATATTTACTTTAAGGCATTTGCTATATTCTTTACAAAATTTAGAACAAATATGTTTAAAGTTTTGTTGTGTAACGCTTTCGCTAAAAGATTACACGCCTCTTAATTGATAAAATGTAAAAAATACCCTTTTTCAAGGATTTTCCAAAAAAAAGGTGAAATCCTTTTTTTATGTAATTTAAATTTATAACTTAACCTCTTCAGGGACAATTTTTTTATGGTGAAAAAAAAATCACTTAATTTTATTTTTTTGGAGGATTTATTACTTTTATATTATTAGGAATTGAAAAAACAAAAAAAAAAATTTAGAAAACTATAATATTTCATAAAAAAAATAACGTCCACATTTGTGGCCGCTGGCCGTTTGTGGTAATTTATAGGTGAAATGATTTCATACATTCTGGGCATACTGGTTCTTCACACTTTTCACAAATGTAACGAGTTCGTTTTACACAATTTTTATCATGACATCTTGGAGGATTCTTCAATTCGTTTTTTTTTAGGGTAATGACCAACACCGTCCAATCTAATTGCAGGTTTAACTTTGGTCCAGCTTCTAGATTTTTTAGGTGGTTGATCGCATACAGAACTTGAAGCACTTGCTCTACCTCGTGTTTTGGCTTGTTCACCAATTGTAATCATTGTAGTAGCTATTGATGCTTTAAATTCTAGAAGAGACATTTTAGAGTTTTGTTGATTGTAAAGAATCCATGAATTAACAATGGATATATTTAAAAATTGAAAAGCAATTCTGTGGTAAAATTTTCGACTTTTTGTAGAGTGAGGATAGTGTGCTATCATACGATCAGACATATCTACACCCCCCATAAATTTATTATACTCTTTTACAGCAAAAGGTCTTATAATTGATATGTATTTCTTCTGTTTACGATCCCATCTGCGTACATTATCCTTAGGTTCCACACCGGCGTAAGAAGAAATCATGTGAACGATATTGTTGTCATGCCACCTTAAAAGTGTAATATTTTCCGAAGATGTAGCAACAGAAAATGATCCTCGTCCAAACTTTTGTAAATCCTTTTCTGTAATGAGCTTTTGAGAAGCCTCAGATATTCTATTCTTTCTTATAGTACCCACAACAAAAATACCCTTTGCCTTTAGATATTTTACTAAAGATATTGATGTGAATAGATTATCTAAAAATAGTTTATAGTTTTTGTTCTCTAAACCTTCACATAGTCGCAGCACTGTATCCCCAATTACTCCATATTGTGTGCCGACAGTTGACAGTTTTTGATACATCTCAAATTTTGAAACGTATCCATCTTGGGAGGCTCTAACCCAGACTTTTAATCCCCACTTCTTCGGTTTGGATTTGTTATATTGCTTACCTCTATGTTTGCCTTTGAAAGGTATGATCATTTCATCAATTGCTTGAAATTCTGTCGGTGTAGAAGCTTTTGCAAAGGTTTCTGATAGCATGTCTAATATTGGACGTACTTTTATAAAAATATCTTTAGAATCATCTGGTATTTCATTATTGTTTGTATAGTGGAGATATCTTTTTATTTCTTCAAAACGCTTAAGACCCATTGCGTCAGCAATAATTGGAAGACGAAGTGAAGCATCTGAAGACCAATACAATCTGTAGTTTGGGTATTTTATGTAAGTCATTATAATATTAATGGCATAGAATTTTTTCATTTCAAAAACATTTATCTTGAATGAATCCTTTCCGCATTGAATGGCATATTGCACAGTTTCTTATACTATATGATTAAAAATATCGTTAGTGAATATTTGTATGAAGTACGAGTATGGTGTTGCACCGACTATTTTTATTTCGGGAGATTGAACAAAAAGTGGTGTATTCTCAGCAAATGCATTATCTTTCTTAGCGTACCAAATTGTAGGACGTTGATGCTGCTTCGTATCTACATAACCTGAGCTTTCATCGTCACTTTCCAAAAAACGTCTTCTTTTTCTCAAACGAACATAATTTACACTTTCATCAGAATCCGAACATTCTTCTGCAGTTCTAAGTGGTTTGTATAAGTTGCTTTCACTTTCTGTATCTGATAGAATTTCCAAATTTTCAATATCTGAAATATTGTTATTTTCCCTTTCTGCAATAATTTTGATCTTAGGTAAATTTTCCATTTTCTTTGTGACCTGGGCACATAAAATCATAATTTGTAGATTTCATTGTAACCTTACACGAAATATTAAAATATATATATATATACTTACGATTGTATTTCACTAAAACTAAAAGCACCTCGAACGGTAACTGTACACATATGTGTACGTTTGCTAAATTCTTATAAAATAAACAATTTGAAAGAAAAATTTTTTTTTTCTTTCCAAAAATAATTAAAACTTAATATATTTAATGGATATAATTTTGTTTTTATCAAATATGAACTATTTATCCCGATAATTCATCAATAGAACCTGCCGAAAAATTGCTTAACGCTTTGTTTATATCTCTAAATGTATATCGCAAATAACCGTTACCAGTGCAGCCAACCTTAAATATTTTTACTTCTCTGATTGAGGGATTGTGCAGGGAATAAATTATTATCAAATTTTTGGCCTATTTATTATTGACAGTAAATATAATTATAAAAAAGTAAACGTCCACATATGTGGCCAAGGGCGTGAAGAGGTTAAAGCAAATGCGAATAAAATAAAAATTAAGAGAAACATTATAACGGCTTTCTCTCCAGCCCTATCATAACAGAAAGGATTTAGAAAAAAAATTTTAAAATAGTGCAAAATTCCTCGGAGTGCAAAGCACCGTAAACGGAATTCTAATTAAACGCTAAACGCCCCCAAAAAGTCTCTACACCCTTCGGTTAATAATTTTTATATTTTGATTAAGAGCTTTTTTCTTTGCATAATTTCTATTCAATTTTGTAAGAATATCTTGATGCGTATTGATTTTGTGACAATTTAAACTTTATACTTTATTTCTCAAAAAACAACGTGATTTTTCAGTTTTGTGGTATATGTCATACAAGAAATGGAGCGCGAAAGAACTTATTATTAAAATACTGATAATCTGGAAGCCACAAATTTTCCCCTGATGCAACATACATGTATATAGAGCATATAGAGCTATAGGAAGGATCGTCCTTAATCTCGTCTCCTCATAATTTTTTTTAACTTATATTTTTTTGTACTCATTTTTAGTTTTTACATATAGGCTGACTTCCAAAACGTCAGTTGCTTTGTATTCGAACAATGTATTGCCGTGATACTAAATGTTTACTATGCATACCATTCCAAAATATCGCAGACAAGTATAAGAAACGTTGCAACCGAGCAACTAGCGCATTAGTTTCTAAAAGGATGCTTTATTTTGTAACTTTGTATTATTACAAGATCTAAATACCGCAACAAAACAGTATAGGAACTTTGTACAAATACATTTTGGGAGTCAGCCATAATGAGCAAAAAAAAAAAATCATGAAGCGAAGCTTAGGAAGCTTATATAGCTTAAATATGTGATCGATATACATGTAAATTATGTCTTCTAGATCAGTTTTTATACCCTTTAGCTCAGAAAGTGGTAAAAGGGTATAACTAAGTTTGTCATTCCGTTTGTTATTTCTACAGTAATCATTTCCGACCCCATATATATATTCTGACTTCTTAAGCATAACGACGTCGATTGAGCGATGACCGGCTGTCTTTCTATCCATCCATGTTAGTGTTTAAATCAAATTTGCCCAGGAAGTGGATCAGCTAAAAAAATTTAAATACGCCAATCGATCAGACATAGTATCGAAAGAGGTGCTATTGGAAATCAGCAAGATTGATGCATGTTCTTCCACGCAGCGGGCAAAACACCACGCCTACCTCGAATTTTTCGATATCATTTCGAACAATGAAGTAACTCCAATCAAAAAACAAATATATAGAGCGATAGAGACTTAAGAATTTAGAAAAAAACATCAAGTGAAAAAAGTGGCGCTCGCCCATATGTCCCAAGTTACGGGCCTCTAAACTTTTCAAATTTTGAAAATATCAATTTATTTTTTTAGTTCTCTGTCACTCCAATTTTTGTTTTTTATCTCGGACCAGCACACAGGGGAACACTCTCACTCAAGCAAACTAAAAGAGATAACCTACACATGTACGCACGTTTTATATAGATATTTTTAAGATCTAATTAAATTTTAAATATCTTTAAGGTAATAATAAGCTTTTTGAGAAAATTAAAAAAAATTATGTGCTCGTGGTACCCAAAATTGTTGGCCTACCCAGAAGCAATCCTTTCACACTTGGGGGCTGACCGTTCGCAGGTTCACTGCTTGATTGATTCGTGAGATACCAAATTTTCAAAAAAAAAAAAAAAAGAAAACTTTTTTAGACCACTTTACTACGACTTCTTAAAGTAGGTAAATTATAATTAAGGGAAGATTTATATTAGGACTCAATGTCTACAGCATTAATTTATTTAAGATTTATGACAGAAAGCTAGGGACACGCCAAACTCAAGAACATGCTACAAATTCTTAGTATAGTTTTTTTTTAATTTCTGAATATATATTCAAAATATTCAAAAATAAATAAGCATATCCTGTCATGATTACTAATTTCTTAATTATTTTGTCAATACTTATCAATACCATTTGTGAGAAACTTTTTATTGTATCCAGAGCCACGCAAAAAAATAAAGCTTGATGTTTTATGCGATTAATCTTGTACATCTGTGTTTTATATCTTTTATATCATAGTCATGCTACGTTTAATATAGCAACTCCCTTGTATATAGAGTAAACATGCATTTTTAATATTTCTAAAATATGACCACCAATAAATGTGTAGATTTAAGTTAAATGACCGCAAAAAATATGCTTTTAAACCAATACTGCTATCTGTGGCTATAAAAATTCATTTAATGTAAAAACTTTGTTATTGAGTCTTTGAGTTAATAAACGTATCAGACGTAAAACTTTTTTAATATTAAATATGAAAACAAAGCTGTAATATGTGCACATAAAATATATTTGTACTATTTTTAGTATACTAAGGATTTTATTTTAATGAAAATGCAAAAACTTTGCTTTGCTTTTTTCGTGAAAAATGAATTATTAGATTTTTACCTTTTTAATATGTCTCTGAGTAGAAGTCATTTAGTATTCCGAAGCTTTAAATTAAATTTACAGTTTTAATTATTTATTATAAGAAATTTTAAAGAAGTTCTTTACACTTGAAAAGCAGAGCAGGGCTTTAACTAGTGAACGAGAAAAGCTGGCCGGCAATAAACGACAGGGCCTTTGAGAGGCCATTGCAACAACAGAGGAAGGCCTGATGGCTCCTAGAATTGCACAATGGATCTTGTTAGAGCTACTCATCCGCGTAGTGCCCAAAGGCTCTGGTAAGGGATAATTAGATCAGAAGAAGTATCTATGGCTCTGAAAGAAGCTAATGCAGACGACAGGGGGTAAATATAAAAGGAGAAAAATTCACTAGATCCAAGAAAAGGGTTGGAGGACTGATATTGGGGCTAACAGATCTATAAAAGTTTAAATGATCTTGAGACTTTAAGCAGGTTTTTTTATTTGCGTTTTATTTAAAAAAATGTTTGACTAATTATGGCCATCTTAGACTCCGGATTGCATTAAATAAACCCTAGTGAAAGGCAAGGTAGATGTTAGAATAAAACTAACAGGGGGAAAAAATAAAAAGAGTCTTAGTAAGTCGGGATGTCTTTGACGCTTGACAATATTGTCATGATTTTACCCACTGTATGCAGTCTCCACTTATTGAAGGTCCGTCAAACCTACGAGTAACCAAACTCTTATAAAAGGATAAGAGAATCCATGAATTTTTCCATGGATTTTTAATAATAAGAAAGGTCTTGCCCTTGCTTGTGTTAGGTTTAAAAAAAAATTGAGAATCAGGACAGTTGATGATGTTTTTACAAAGCTTTTTAGTTCTTTATCAGGTTGTTGAGCTTGACGTACTTTTTCGTAATTGATAGCTTAAATTCCCATAACCCCATAGGGGGTGTCTGTAAAATTATTTTCCTTATCTGATGTATGGCGTTTATTAATTAGGAACTGAGACATCAATTAAGTTGACGTGGACTAGCTTTTCCAGATTTTCCAGATTTATCATCAGTATATTTAAAATTTCTAGAAAAAATTAAACATAACCTTTAAAAAAAGTACTTGCCAGATAATGACTTACTTTTGTGATTGACAAATTTTGTTACTCGCTTACAAAACACATTACATTAGTTCGTAAGTAAAGGAAGTAATAATTGCACTAGTTTTTTAACTTAAAAAAGTATACCCTTCAATACGTTCTAATGATTATGATTATTTCCTGCACTAGTCAACGTAATTAATTCCCAGTAATTGATAAAAAAATTCTCATGCCTTGTTAAAATTATAAGGTTGGTAATCTAGTTGGGAAGTCTTTCCGTTGCTTCAGAACTGAAACAACAACAGCAAATAGACGTACAAGACGACACCGTACAAAGATTACAAACAGCCTTGGGAAATGCAAAGCTTGAACTCGACATTATACACAAGACTATGTCACCCACTCCATCAATAAGGGAAGAATTGACAGAAGAGGATTCCAGAGTTCCTTATATAACAATAGGACACACAGACGGCGTTTCTACGGTTACTGACGAGCAGGCGGAGGAGATTAATAATAAGGATACTCGTATAGAGGAGAAAGAAACGGCTCGTGACCTGATATCCAAAACTCGGAGCGTCATAACAAATGAAAAAAAGGCAGGGAGCAGAGGCTATACAACGGAGACGGCATCTAAAAAATTTAGCGAGCTAGCACAATACAAAGAAACATTCGACGATTTAAAGAGGACAGAAAGGTTACACAGCACATTAATTGGAGAATTTGATACATTGGTAGCATCGGCGCACGAAACTTTGAAGAGGCGCTCACCATCGCCGAGAGAAATACAAACTATAGACAGAATAAGTGAAGAAATTTCAACCAACAATGTGACTCTCCAGCAAGTCAGCAATTTAATTATTTATTTTTAAGAAATGCTGTTTCTGTGTAATCAGCATTTTTAGCGTTAAGAATTTAGTATAAATAGTGATGAATAATTATTAAAAGAGAGAGTTGTAAACTAGAAGTAAGAACAAACACTTATAACCTGAAATTCCTACGGGACCCTGCAGGCTATATAAATAAATAAAATTATAAATTAAATAAATCAAAGTGTTTTTCTTGTTTACAAAACAACTCCAACAATTCCACACTCGATTACCTTTCTTAAAATTTTGTGCTAGGTTTATGACCTTCTAGCATATATAAAAAAAAATATGACATTACATGCAGCCAATAACTAATGGACGTTCCTTTACTATTAATTTTTTTCGATTTAAATCGCAAAGATCGAAAAATTCTTCCTTCTCGTTGTTTGGAAACAGCGCATATCTCAACATCTAAAGCATCTACTTTTAATCAAATTTCTGGTTTTGCTGTACTAAAACAGCGGAATTAGTTGATTCTGCCTTGTATTTAATTAAATCTCGGAAACTATCATGATTCCATGGAATAATTGTTTTATCATTCTTGCCAGTTATATTTCTTTTACATCAAACATTTACACTCTAGGGTTAATTAAAATTATGTACTCTCTGACATATTGTTTTATTTCTATTTGATTAATTTTTTGAGGTTTAGAATTTTCAAACTTTAGAATTTAATCGTCTCACTTTTGCTCTTGCAGGCCTTTCAACAGTTTTAATACAATGGAGTGCTTGAGTTTCTTAAAATGCACAAAGAGATGAATTAAAGCTTGAAACTTAAAAACATTGCTGAAAAAGTTCTTGAAAATATTATATGTATGTATGTATATGAGAGATCATTGTTGGTAATGACTTACGATAAGACCGCCGCAATCCAATGTTTGGCTGAGTTAATTTAGCGTCTGAATTTCAGTGCCATTTGCAGCATAAATTTAAAATATATTTGATTTTAAAGTTTTTAAAAAAATGCGGAATTACAGAAACGTCAGCAGCAGTGTTAACTAAAAAATTTTATTTTTTAACACTGTACTTTATTTTTAGGCGTCTTATTGTAAATACAAATGTTTGGGTAGCTGCTTTATCAGAAACATTTTTTAGCTTTTTGGTTGTAAAGAATACGCTCGTGGAGACATTCTCTCTGTTGTTCTAGAATCGAAACGATTATGATACCAAAACTTATCTGTTCGTCCACTACTGCGACGTCATCAGTGTGCCCATTTTAACACTTTTGGTAGTAGATTAGCACTTTTTTTTCGATTTAGCAACAAAATTTTGGGATTAGCACTTACCGCTTTTTCCAATTGTTCATTTAGCATTTTCTAACACTTTTAATTAATATAATTTAAAAAATGTTCCAAAACATAATTAATGCACTTTTCTATAAATACTACTTTATGCGTTAAACAATTGCAATAATAGCAAAAGCTAAGTTCATATGAATGGACATAATAAAATTCCCCAATAAAATTTTGGATAAACGTATTCGAATGCAAAAACGCAATAAATAAAAAACCCTTTTTTTGAGTTAGCTTCGAAATGAAGTTTTTTGGTTATACCGTTTAGCAGTGCATAAGTTGAACGGCTTTTTAGTGAAAAGAAATAGAATGAATTTAAACACTTCTTTATATAAGATGCGGATTAATAATGCTAAATCTATGTTGTCATAGTTTTAAAATTACATATCGTTCATTTACTAGAACAACGTCATAACTCAAAAAATAAAATTTTTAAGGAAATCATGCAAAATTATTCGCTATACAGTAGTTTATATTGTGTAAATAATTCAGATTAATATCTCGTATAATCTCCACATTCGAACGAAAATAATGCCATGTCGTGCATAGGAGCTACATATGAGTTAAAAACTTTGAACCCGTTTTTCTCGAAATCAATTTTTTTGAGTTATGACGTTCTTCTAGTAAAATGTAATAAAAACATATATTATAATAACATTTTTAATAACAATGCCAAATCTTATGAAGAATATTTATTTGATGATGTATTTAATATTTAACAAATGTTAATTCATTAATTCAGTATAAAAGAATTTGAAAATATTTAGCTTTTCATGTCCTTCACCGCAAAAAGTGGAAAAAGGGTATAGCTAAGTTTGTCATTCCGTTTGTAATTTCTACAATATCCATTTTATTCTGAGTTCTTATGCATAGCGAAGTCGATTGAGCGATGTCCGTCTGTCCGTCCGTGTTAGTGTTGAAATAAAGTTTACCGAGGTACTACATAATCTAGAAAAAATTTTAATACGCTAATCAATCAGTGTCGAAAGAGGTGCTGTTGAAAATCAACATTATCGGTTTATGTGCTTCGAGGCAGCAGGCCAATGAAGTAACTCCAAACAAAAAAGCAAATATATGGGTCGATAGAAATTTGAAAAATATCAAGTGAAAAAATTGGTGCTCGCCCTTATTTTTCAAATTACGGGAAATTTTAAATTTTTTTTAAATATCAACCCGGGTATTTTAAAGCTTTTGAAGAGATCTTTGAAAAATACTTCATTTTTGTAAAAATGCTTAATGTCTGCCTGATAGTATTTTAAAATACTACTGTAAATTAAAAAAAAAAATTAGTATTTAGTTTGCCATTTAATTTTATTACAGCTTGCAATCTTCTAGGCACCGATTCCACTAGCTTTCTAGTTAGCGGAAATTTTTTGCCATTCCTCCATTATTACCGCTTTGAGGGAATCCTTGCTGGTAATTTCCCTTTTTCATATTTGGCGGTCTAGATGCTTCCACAAATGTTCGATGGGGTTAAGATTGGATGACTGTAGGGATGATTCAACTGTTTTGGAGTATGGTAAAGCAGCTATTCCTTTACTTTTTTGGCAGTGTGCTTGGGATCGTTGTCTTGCTGAAAGACCCAAGTGCGATCAAAGCCCAATTTTTCGACGCTCTGTGCCAAGTTATATTTTAAAATGTTGAGGTAATCTGTTTTATTTATATTGTTTTCTATGAAAACCAAATTTCCTACACCATTGGTTTCCATACATCCCCACACCATGACCGAACCACCACCATGCTTTACTGTGGACATTATATTTTGCTGAGCAAATTCAGAATTTTTGTTTCTCCAAATTTTAACAGGTTTTTTCTTACTCGTCCATATAGTCCATTTGCATGTAGTGCTCTGCGTATTGTGCTGGCACAAATTTCAGATATTTTTACGGCTCTTTCTCTTGGATTTTGTTTCACTTTACGCACAATGGACCGTATTATTGAAAAAGGTAATTTGCTTTAATTTTTTTTTTTAATTTCAAACTAATAAAATAAAGTTATTTAGTAATTACCACACTTGTATAGACAATGTATAGCCAAGGATAATAGACATCTGGGGTTGTTGGTCCAATGTTAATTATAGCTGCTTTGGGTTTTCATGTCTTGATTTGTATGAAATTAGAAAAGGTAATAGACTTCTGTGAGCATCAATTGCACAACAGTTAGTGTCCAAAATACAATGTTTGTAATTATTTCTTTTATTTCAAAATAAGGTAGAAGTATCGCCTTGAGCGCTCAGAAATTGGATTTAAAGGGGGTGGCCAAGAAAAATCAAGCAGTGATCGTTTATTTTAGATTGTTTTTCCTCTTTTATTTTCATGTGACCACCAACTACTATTTAAGCGATATAGGTCTATGATGTACGAACTTATTTAATAATATTAGCGTTCTTTCTTCAAAAATAATTATATATTGCTATAGACGATTAAATAAATTAAAAAAACACACATTGAATTTCAATTTCTTGTTTTAATGTGTTCTTGTACGAGCACATATATTAATAAATAACAATTAAAAACAAAAAATGTAAAATACTGTTTAGATAAAAGTAAGTTTTAGATCTAAATACTTAAAAAAAAAACACTTCAAAGCACCTGCAGTTCTCGAAAGTTACAATTAAAAAATTCCAAAAATATGTATAAATATATACGAGGTCGAAAGCGTTATTTATCAGTTAAAAATTTATAAGTAAAAACTAGCTTACCATACAACATCAAATTTTTAGCAGCAGTACCAAAATAACACATATTTAAATAATTTTACCTGTTCGTAAATTCCGCCTCAAACTTGTGTAATTTATAAACGGCATATTGAAGCAATAAAATTAGTTACCTCAAAAGTTAATCAAGAGCACTTTAATTAAACGCAAATTCCTTGCTTCAAATGGGGAAATTTAACCCGTTTAAAATTAGCTATTGTCAATTCCTAATGGTTCTTTTTAAAATTTCAAACCTTATTCAAAAATTAAAATACTTTAATACAAAAATTAAGATCTTCGTTCAATGACTATAAATATTTTTCCCCTTTGTGCTGAATATAACCTTTTTTATACTCAGCTGTACTATAATTTCATAAACAATATGAAGACCAATATTATAACTTATCGTTTACTCAATCATGGACCTCAAAATTTTTTTAGATTTTAAACTCAACTTTGTTTAACATATAGAGGTGACGATAAATAAATTCCGTGCTATTTTTGTGTTTGCGAGTCAAATATCAGTAAACATTTATTCACTTCATATGTTAAAAAATGGGGTGATTATGTGAAACCAGTTTAACAGTAATCGCAGTAATAGTAACGTGATATTATTTTTGAACGTGCAATTGGTAGCTTAGATCTAATAGATGACGCCACTTCTGAGATTTTCAATTTCTTATCTTCGAAATTACTTTTTTGATAACAAAATATAATAAAAAGGTAATAATATCCTTTGCAGTATATTACTATATAGGTATTAAATAGGTAAAAATTATAAATGGAAATAAAGTGCAAAATTTTTGTGGCTGATACTTCTTGATATCCTTTGATATATAAAATAATATGATAATACGTAAAAACTCTTAAATTGTGATTGTTTCATTCTATTACATACAGTACGAAAGTCTTTTTCTTATATATAAAGATTTAAAAACGTTACTTTATTCATATGTAAAAATACTTATCGACTGAAAGCGACTTTTTTCTTTAACGAAAATGTAAAAAAATTGATTTCAAACCGTTCTCAAGTTTCTAAATAATTTAAAATTAATGCATTTAAATTGCACGATAGTTTATTATAATATTTAAAAATCTTTGTTTTAAAGATGACTGTAGGAGCTAAAAAAAGAATTAAATGATCATCTAAAAAAGTATAGAATTATAATTAATACTTTATTACCTAGAAATATATTAACCTGTCCAAACATTAATATTTAAAGTGATATGCTGCTACAAACAGCTGAACTCATTTTAACAATTAAAGAATATACTTTTAAAATAATAATTTAATTTTATTTTTTTAACCTTCACCAAAAAACGTAGACAAAGGATATATCTAAGCTTGCCATTCCGTTTGCAAATTCTACAATAACTATTTCCGACCCCATAAAATATACAGATTATAAGTCCTTATGCTTAGCGAAGTCCATTGAGCGATGTTCGCCTGTCCGTCCGTGGTGCTGTTGAAATAAACTTTACCAAGGCACTATTGAGTCTGTTTAAAAGAAATTATTTTTTTTTTAATTTTATCGTTGTCTCGTTACACTTCTATCATACTCTAAAAAATTAGTTTTGAAAAAATTGCCGGAGAACGACGTCGAGTCTTATCAATGGAAATGTTTCTCTTGAGTTTTTACAAGCAACCCTATACCTTAAATTATCACAACATAGTCTTCAGTTCTTACCTTCTTTTACTAATTATGCTATGGCTGATCTATTAAGAAAATTGTGCTGTTGCCTTAATAATATGTTTAGTTTTATGCATTTCTCTGTAAAATTCAGAATAATATAAATTGCATGTAAATAATCATTTTTAGTGAATCTTTACTGAATTACATGCATACATAAGAAATATAATATAAAAAGGGTATTAACCTTCACTTAAAGTATAAAAATTACATTGATTTAATCAGTCTGTTTGAAAGACAACCTAAAATTATAGCGTGGTTTTAATTTTAATATTGTTTATCGAATAAGCGGTCATAAAAGAGAATAGTTGCGTTACAATATATTCCTCTACAGGAAATAACAACTTAAGTCGAGTTAGGGAGAAGTTTATTTGTTGCTCAAAATTTTATCATTCAAATCTGTTCTGCAAATCTTTTGTTTACGTTCTCCGAAAAAAGTGCTTTAAAATCATTTGACGATTAATTTTAAGCGATTCACTAGCTCCAATAAGAAAATTACCTATTTATTTTAGCTCCAGTTAAAATAAAAAACAAAGCACAAATTTTAAAAATAGATGTTTTCTTGAAAAATTAAAACCACGTAAAAAAATGGTTCCTGATTTTTAAGCCAGGTGGTCTTTGGAATAGACCTGATTGTAGTTCTAAATTTTGTATTTTATTTCTTGAATTCTAAACAATTTTTTTATAACTTGCCGGATTTGAGTAAATTGTTTGTTTAGAAAAAGTCTTAATGAACACTTTTTAGCGTCAGTAAAAAAAATAATTTATTTAGATAAAGTGTTCTCGCCTCTTGCCATTAGTTATTTAATGTTTAGCGAAAAATTATCATAATTCTGTACAATATAATTTATAACTCTTACCCTAGACGCTGTCGTACATTCTTCCTTTTAAATTTTTAGTTATTTAATAGAATATTTATTAAATTTTTTTAATACTTTAACCTTCCGATAATGATAATAAAAACTCAAAATGATGCACATATTTTTAGTTGAAAGTTATATATGAGGACTATGACAATTTCACTGCGATTCTTCAAAAATAATAAAGACGGTAATTAATGAAAGACACGAGTTGTATGAAAACAGGATTTCGAAAAGTATGACAGAAGTATAAAACTCAGAATGCAGCTCAACTAAGTTCTGATATGTAATTGTTTCACAATTCTGCAGTAATTGGAGGAAACTTCTTTTATGTGATTCAGTTACCTAAATGTACAGGTGTGTATAAAGAAAATAAAAGTACGTTTGCAAAACGGTTTTTAATAAGAAAAAAAAAAAAAACAAACGTAACTCATTGAAATCGTCTATTCCAGGTATAGTCTGTCATAAGTTTGTTCATCCACTTCATTTCAATAACAACGTTTAACAGTTTTCTAGCACTGGCTTATCCAAAAAAACAATTATTGATTTGATAAAAGTAAAAAAATAAACATATTGTTAGTTTTATTAATAATTTGAAAACAAAGTGTAATTAAATGATTTGAAAAACCTTTAAAATTGTCTCTACCTCTTAAATTTCTACTGTATAAAAATAGTAATAGTCAATAACTAAATTATTTTAAAAAATATTAAAAATGCAAGTACATAATTTAGTCACTAAAAACAATGACTACCTTGTAATTTTTATTTTGTAAAAATTTGTTTTTATTTTTAAATAGTAAGTTTTTATTTGACGTCAAATACTAAGCGCTTCATAAGCTCATTTATTTTAGCTGTAGCAATATGAAATTACCTTAAAATCCATTTATATCATTATTGTGGCATTTTTAGATGATTGTTGTTGTAGAAATTATTATAAAAGTTCAAAAAGCTATTATTCGTTAAAATGAATGATGTGAAAAATAAATCAATGAATTTAAGGACTTCTTTTTTTGTAGTAAAAGATACAAATATAGAACGTACAAGCATAATCGGTTAGTAACTTAAATAGATGTTAATGAAACAAATAAAAAATTTAATGGCTTTTATAAGGCTGAAGTTAGAAGAAAAAAATTTTATTTGAGTCTTTACAAAAGTTTATGATAATTTAAAATTTTTGAAATTATTCGGATTAAGTTTAAAAATTCAGACACCAGCAGAATACAATGCAGTATTTTCTTGATCGCTGAAATATTCATCCATATTCTTCGCATCTTTCTACCTTAGGTTGTATACAAAATAAATTTTTATTATTTAACCATTCAATGTATTTGAAAAAAAAATGCCAGGAATATTCAGTTTCTATCAACGCTAATTGGTTCAGGCGAAGTTCACACAGAACCCAAAGCTTAATTTGTTGTGCTCCTTATAAATCCTATTTTTTTTTCTCTAGACCAGGGGTTCTCATCAAATTCCTGCTCACGGACCCCTAGCAAAGTATTTTTTTTTCGCGGACCGTCTGAAGCCCAAGTTCAAAATAAAACTTTTATTATTTTTAAAAATACTGGTTTTTCGGTTATTCTTGGATGGATGCTACGGACCCCCATTTGAGAACCGTTGCTCTAGACTATATAGTGCCGGACGGACAGTGCTCAATCGACTTCGATATAATATAAATATATACACTTTATGGGGTTGTAAATGGATATTGAAAATTACCCTTTTTCCTCTTTTTGTGGTGAATGGTATAAAAACTTCAAAATAAGACAAATGTAAACATTTGTTATATTTTTCTTTCTTTAAAATTTTTAGAAATTAAAATAAAAAATGAACTTGATCCAAGATTAGTCTTAATTCATTTGTTACAAATTATTTATTTAAAAATTTTTTGGCAACGTTTGTTTCTAATTTTTTAAACATACATGTATTTCCTTCATCTTATATACTGGTTCGTAATCATCATCCAAACGTTCGTCCTCTTCATACTGCTTGCCTGCCGGTAGTACTTGTACTTTTGTGAATACTTATTTATTTATTTCTTTATTGTAGCTTAAGTGGAATCTTTGTTAGTACAACACACAAACATTACATGTTTTTGGGTATGTATGTATGTGTGATTTAAACGCCATTCAGACTAACCGGATAAATGAATAAACCAACAGTATAAAGCTGAGAGAAAGAAGAAGTCTGTCATTATGTGGGTCAGTTAGGTTAGTCCTTTTTTTATTCTGCTAATGTTGTTTTTGTGTTGTGCTTCTGCCTTCATGTTGTGGTCCATTAAATGCGGTTCGGTGGTCATGTTTAGGGTTTCATTATTAGGTGAGCGAACTAATCGGCTTCAATGAAATAAACTGAGTTTAAGAATAGTCTTGTCACGTTACAAATGGGTTTTGTTATGTGTGTAACTTTTTGCCATAGGATGTAATTGAGTAAAATATAATGAATGTTTTAAAAAGATTGAATGGGTTGTAAGCTGTTAAACTGAAAGTGTGGTTGTATCTGTTGAGGGTGTAGTTAAATAACCCGATAGTTCATTTAGTGTCAATACAGTTAATGTAATGTTTAAAGCAGATTGCTCACATGTACAATTTATTTTAATAGTAGTAGTCTTTGGCTTTTTATTTCTTTCTAAGAAAATATAAAATTATCTATTGCAGCTTTCTATATTTTAAACTAAATGTAAAGAACATACTAAAAAGGTACAAAGAGGTGAATTCTGTGTCCAAAATATCTTAGACTTTTAACTTTCAAGACCTTCTAGGCAAATAATTTTTTTTGTACCCTTCACTACAGGTATATCTAAGTGAAAATTGATTGAGCGATGTTTATCTGTCCGTCCGAGTTAGTGTTAAAATCAACTTTGCCCATGAACTAGATAAAGCTGAGCCCAATTCTGCTTTAAAAACTCGGAGAAGCCATTGCAAACAAAACTTTCTAAAAACTAAGGGAAGGCAGTATCAGTAGATTGATATTACTTGTAGATATCGTTTCCAAATTGACGACAAATTTTTTTTAATTACTTTCGAAACTTAATAAGTAGCATCCCAATATTTACAGGGCCATATCATTATTTAATAAAAAAATAGCTAAATCCACCAGCCCAGCATTTAGTTATATTCTGTCTTATCTATATAAATATAAATTAATAATAATTAATAAGTAGCAAAGTATTGTCTTCTTAGTTTTTTATTAAGAATATTAATTTATCTATTTATAGGTCAATAAGTTTTGAAATTATGTCTTCTGAATACATTGATTATGGAGGATTTATTAGTTGCTGATATTAAAAACACACGACCAGTAAACTACTACAGTGCTCTTGAACTATGGGGAGTACATGAAGATGGCGATGAAAATGTCTGCACTTTTTTATTACACATTTGAGCTTATTTTATTTAAAGTGAAAACATCTCTTCATTGTATACTACTTTAATGCTTTATTCTCCCTTTTCTAAAGACTACGGATAAATTCATTGCCGGCAGTCGTTGCACATTTTTAAATGAATATCTAAATTGTTTGCGGAGGCATTTTATGTGCGATGATACAAAAAGTTCTTTGATAGAAGTAATTACATACTACACAGTGACGGATATTTCTAAAGGCTAAAACTAATTAAAGTCCCTATTTAAGAAAAAAAATGTATTATTTTATTTTTTAATTTATCTGTTTGCTTATTTGATAAAAAAATTAACTTCCCAAAATTGCAGATATTTATTTATAACTTGTCATAAGTCGCCTATCAATTCTTCACCTTAGTCTTCTTCGTTAATGTTATAATTCAAAAGAGCATTTGAATTTTTAGAAAATAAATCTATCCCTTTCTTGAAGCATGTAGCACGTCTTCAAAAAGTAACTTAACGTCTTCAAAAAGTAACTTAACTTAATAGACACTTCACGTGTGTGAACCTGGTGTAACAAAAGCAATTTTAAAAAAAACCAAATAAAGAGCAGCGAACTTTTCTTCCGAAGAAGCTATCAAAATTGGATTTGGATTTGCTTTACATCAAATAACTGTGAAAATAAAGTGCAGTCACAAATTAAATCTCTTAAAATGAACTTAGATATTTTCCAATTGTTAGGAATAAACAGTGTTTGTGATATTTATATCTTTTGTGAGTGTACATGTGTCATATTTTTCAATGCACTAAAGTTTGCAAGCAACTATAATATAATATATAATCTAAACAACTAATAACTAAGCATAAGCACTGTAATCATATGGTTTTCTTTAGAATTAACAGATAAGATTCTAGCTAATTTTTTTTTTTTTTTTTTTTTGGAAATAGAAATTTTTGTGTAGCTGATATGAGATAAAAAGTTATAGCAACCCCCAATAAAAAAATTATACATCGAAGCCCGGTATAGCGAATTATATAATGTTAGTTCCATTCGTTAAAGTGAAAAACTCGTTATATAGCATAGTTTTTTATTTTGTTTATTTATTTTATAAACATACTTATATTTATTTATATTGAAGTTTAAAAATAACTTTTATGCAATGTTAAAACTAAAGAAGAATTTGTTCAAAGTTGTTCGTTTCCGCTCTATTTGCAAACTCTTTTGAACAGCTTCTTCTTGTCTTTCTCTCAAAACTAATGATTTCAAAAAAGAAATATTATTTTTCTGATTCCATTGAATGCACTTGTCCATACATTTAATTACTTCAGCATGTTTTATTTTTGTTTCATTATCGGTCACTGGAACTACAATTTCTACACTATTTTGTTAATTCCCGTTGTTTTTTCGTCTTACATAAAATTATCATTTTGGTTCCAAGCATTTAAATCTTTTGCGTTTAAAGGGATCTAGAAAAACAAAACATTTGAATAAATGAAAATAGTAATCAACGAAAATTAGGTGCTTTATTTTTTTACATTTGGAAAAAGCTGTGCTCAATAGTCTAACACCACGTCGAGTAGAAACGAATTCATCTCCTTCCTAATTTCTTGCCAAACGTATGTCATCCTCCTCATCGAAGTCTGAATCTTTATAAATTAAAACTTCACTCCAACATTTTGCTAACGAATGTTGATCAATGTTTCTCCAGGGGAGTGTGATCATACACGAGGCATCATGTAGGTTAAAGTTTTTCTTAAATCTAACGACATCATCTACTTCAGAGGTTACAAATTTCGAAAGCAGGCTATTTCTGTAATGTAATTTCACTAGCTAAATCGCATTATGGTCCATTGGCTGTATAAGAGGTGATACATAAGATGGCATAAACATTGTTCATATCCTTCCATCTCTTGTACTTTTAACCAGCTCTTTTGCAGGTGGATGGTTGGTAGCATTGTATAGAATTAACAAAGCTTTAAGCGGCAAATTATTAGTCTTTAAATATAATTTAACCTGGAGAGAAAAGCAAAATTTTTAATCTTCATCATTGTTTGCAAATTTTCTGTACGTACTACGGGAACAAACATTTCGAAAACCCAAATTTTCAAAATTCCGGAATTTATCCACGTATTTTTTATATGCACATAATTTACAAGTAAAATTTTGTTTCGAAACGATCGAGGATTTTTTGCTTTTCCAATAAAAATGGTGTCACTTTCTTTTTACCCGATGCATTTGCGCAGAAAAGAGCAGTAATTCTTTCTTTTGACAGTTTACTACCTGGAGCCGTTACTTCGCTAGCATGGACGTATATTTTATCTGGAAGCATCTTCCACCACAAACCCGTTTCGTCTGCATTGAAAATTTTATCATGTGTTGAGCCCACTTCCAATATAGTTTTCTGCAGTTTTATTTTAAAAGGCTCTTTTACGTCGTCTCTTGATGACAGCTTTTCTCCAGATTCCTTTATAAGTCGGATAACATATCTATTCTTTAATCCACCTAGACATCCATCACTTGCAAAAATTTTAAGAGCTTTTGCTTTCAGTCCCGTTTCGTTTACCGGAATGAATTTTTTTCGCTGCTCTAAGAACCATTCGTAAAGTTTTTCCTCCATGTCGGGAGAGTTCCCTTTTAAAGTGATCGCCTGTTTTTCGAACCATTGTTAGTGCCTTCCAAATTTGAAACAATTTTATTTTTTTATTTTCTTTAATGTGCATGTGGAAGATATTCCATATTTATTAGAAATTACTGACAATAAAGTGCACTCTCGGACTCTTGAAAAATTGTAATTTTTTCATTTAAAAAATTCTTTTTCTATTTCCCATAATGCTTTGTACAACAGCTAACTATCAACTAAAAACAAGCTTCAACTCTTTCATATACTCAATATGAAAGAGTTGAAGTTGTTATTGAGAAACACGAGAAAAAACTAACGGTATTATAACGACTATTCTTTTTTGTCTTTGCTTTTCTATTAACACACGCAAACAATCTTTTCTGTGTTTATTTATTTAATCATTCGTTATACAAATCATAAAAATTTCAAAATATTCGTTATTTAAGGTATGTAGTACTTAGAGAAAACTCATTCGTTATATCGCGAATTCATTATAACGAATATTTGAAATACCGAGCGTTGACTGTATAACAATAAATTTTTACCCATAAGATTATCCTTTAATTACTAACATTCAATTTTCAATTGTTCCCATTAAAAATAGGAAAATGATTAACATGCGTATTTATCCACAACTGTGTCTACAAACATGCATGCAAAGGACAACTAAAAACTTTAATTTTTCGTTTCTAAAAAACTTCTTTAAATACTTAATATTAATTAATTATTTATTTATTACTATTAATTTCGGAATATAAACCTTTTTTAGAATTATTGCACCATAGACTTTCTTTTGTAAACAATTGATTTCTCATTAATTCATTAGAATTACCACTAAGCATTTTTGTAAACTGTTTAACTTTAGTATTTAAGATTAACAATTTTTTAGTAAATTTTTAGATAAAAGCATCACAATCACACACAACGCAACATAAAATAAGTTTTATGTATCAACGTGGAAGTAATTGTATTTTTATTCTAAGTGCGATATTATTTTAAAATATTAGTAAGAAAAAACTAGAAAAACAAAAGTGAAAAAAGCCTTGAAAATTTATTTTTTATAAAAATTTTTGTGAGCATGATATTAAAGGTGAAATAATGCACAATGTTTGAAAATTGAAAAAGTGTCGTCACAACAGGTCATTCACCTGAATTATTTTCAAAAAAAAAAAAAAAAAAAAAAAAAAAAAAAACTTTCAAGTTCTTAACCAACAAGATATAAGCCAACAGGGCACTCAATAATAAAAATTTTTCCTAACAAAACCTACAGCTTCTAATAGCCAAAGTGGGACAAAACAATACAATTACATTTTATTTTATAAATTATAATTAAGCAATTAAAAAACGGAGGTGCTCGTTTTTGTATAGCGCAAATAAGAAAATATTTTCATTTTTGTTAATTTACATGGTAACGCAAAACTCACATTAAAAGTGGGACAGTTAAGCTGCTAATAGTGTTTAAACTACAAAAAAAAAAAAAAGAAATTGCGCAAACAGGTGCAAATTGTCCGACCGTGATAATCGGTATTGTTTAAAAATAATCAGGAACGATGCACCTTTTGGCAGCAGTTGACATAAATAAGAAATTGTATGAAATAAAAATTGTTAGCGTTAGCGCTGAAGGTAATAAGTATGAAGTAATAATCTATATTAACGTCTTGCCGCCGAAAGCTAATAATGCCGGAGCAAAATCAAACGTTTTTATTTAAGGGCATGTTAATGAAGGTACGTCATTCTGGTCAAAGGAAAGTAAAGAAATATGGAAGAAAAAATAAAAACTAAATGTTTGCTGTGTTTTTGTAAAAAAAAAACCTGTTGAGTTTTTATTGTCTTTTTGCTGTGTTGATTCAATGTAGTTCACATTAAATCAACTTGGCAATACATATTAGACTTTTTAGTTTTTAATAAAAATTTGGGTGAAATCCACTGATGAGCTAGATGAGCAGTAGCGAAATAGCCATATGGATATGCTTTCCCCGCAGTAATACATTTTATTTTGTACTTTTAAATAATAAATATTTCATGAGAATATCATGAAATATTTATATATGAAGGAATCAAGCACGATTAAAGTAAATTGTTATAAAAAATTGATAATAAAATTACCATACATGTTTAGCCACATGTAGAACTATTCCAGATCGATTGGCGTATTTAATTTTTTCAAGCTTATCTATTGCCTTCGCAAAGTTAATTTGAAGATAAACACGACCGGACGGACGGATATCACTCAGTCAGTTTCGATATGCATAAGTACTCAGAATATTTTTACTTAATGCGTCGGATATGGATATTGTAGAAATTACAAACGGAATGACAAACTAAGATATACGCTCTTTCCACCTGAGATAATGGGTGTAATAAACCTCCTTGGACCAGATGTAAAAAGATTTTTCTAAAGAAGACCTTGTTCTGAATTTCAAGACATGAAATTATAGTTAAATCTTTGTTACAATACATATACTTATAAAAACCTAAGGTGTAAGCGAATTATTTATATACACATGTATTTTAGTTTACTATGACTTAGAAAATATTAAATGCACAAAAAATTATTTGAATTAAAAATGCTATTTAAAAGATCTGCATATTATTAAATGAAGATAATTGAAATTTCGTTTCGCTTTCTAAGACAATTTTAAACTTGGAATTTTAGGCAATCTTACTGAGTTGCTCAACATATTTGTTAAAACATTTAATATAAAAACTTATGCTTAAAAGAAATTAAATAAGTGTTGTGTAGATTTTTAATGGTTTTTCTCAGCAAAGGGTTCATTTTAATGTCTAACAGACTGAAGAAATCTACAATACGCAAATTCTGAGAAAGCGAAAAAGTCGATAAAGATTCCTTTTTGAAATAAGATTTGTAAGTCTTAAATGTTTACTTAACCCTTTCACACATTTATGTATGTACATGCGTGTGTAGGTAGTTAAAAGGATACTTAGGAACAAAACTCGTTTCATAGGAAAAATAAAAGGCCTATTTGTTTAAAAATAAAGTTTTTTGTTGTAGCGCATTTTATGCGCTTTTGGCTCATTGTACAAAAAGGGCGCAGTGAGAAAAATACGCAATTGATAATGCGAACTTTATGCGCTGCTCTTTTCTATGCATAGAGCAAGAATATTTGCGCAGAGCAAGCGCAATACCAAGTATGCGCTACTCTTCGTGTAAAGAACAAAAAGAGTGGAGCCGCGCTGCGTATTAACAACTAAAGTGCCAAAGCCTAATCATAAACCACAATTTCGTGTTGGAATGCACGAAATTGGCTTATATATAATTGCTCAAGTAATGGAGACTCCTCTCCAGTCTGCAGAGTTTAATGTTATTGAACATATGTGGGCAGAATTTAAAAAAGAGTGACTAAGCGTAGACCAAAAAGTTTGCTACATTGAAACAAGAAGTAACGGAAGAGTGGTACAATATTTTACCTGATTTTTGGAATCATTTGGTAGAAAGAATACCGCGACGTCTTCACTTTGTAGTTGTCTGCAAAGTAACGTCAATAAAAAATTGAAAATTTATATAACAGGAAATAAAAATATGAAACTTCAACGTGTCTCTTTAAGTATGCGCTTCCATTTTTAATTCTGCAATACAAAATGGCATATGTTTCAATATTTTAATGCAATTAAATAAATTCTATTTTTGCTTTTGTAAAAAGTATATAAAACGTAAGTTCTAAATACAAACAAACTAACAAAAATTCCCCATAATACACCTTTAATTTTGAAAAGACCGAAATTTAGGAAGCAACCACAATGAATGGACAAGTAATAAAAAATGTTTAGGAATCAGCCTTGGACACAAATTATCATTATTAAAAATAAAAACTAAATCGATCTTTATTAAGTAAATAATAGATACGGGACCAACAAATTTCATTCTAAGCACAAGAATTTGTGATTCAAAAAAAATTTCTTTAACAAATCAAATCCTTAAAAAAACACTTCTACATATAATTCACGGAAAGGAAAAAGCTATATAGCTATACAGTTTTTTTTCTCTAATTGAGTTTATTTCAATTAAACTATGATTTTAAATTAGGCTTTAATAATTAAATATTAATCATATATTAGTCATATTTAAAATATATTTAATTTTCTCAAGTGAGGTTTTTTCTTGTTTTTAGTTCCCACTTGCATTTTTCACGCACTGTTGTTAATCAATACGTTCGATGGTCAACGATACAATGAAATATTTAAAACCCGTTTCAAGGGCAAATAGTAGCAAAATTATTTGAAATAAATGACAAAATATACAGAAATGTAAATATTAAAATGGTGTTAAACTATACGTTCTTTTCAGGTATCTTTTGTTTCGTGCGTCTAAACATTCCGGCCACCCATGATGTGGTGATGATTTTACCATATTTCTTGGATGGGTAAAAAAAAAGTTCCCAGTTTCGATGGCTCCGTCGCGACGCATCTTTTCGCAGACATCGCTGCCAATTTCAATTACTGCTGCCAAATTAGCTTGCGGGTGTATGTCAACCAAGGAATCATTAGGAAAGTCTTCCGTCGGGTCGATTTTGATGGGTGCGGAATAGGGTTTTTTCGGCAATTCGTCCGTGATGAGTGCTGTTATTTTAGTAGACAGTGCGACATTATTTCAAAGATGGCAAAGTCATGGGCATTTTTGGAGATGGCTCTGACCTGGTACTTCGTCACGAACGTTTTGGATGCTCGGGATTTGGTCAAAGAACGGTTGATGATTGCCCTTGTGCTGAACTACGTATCTTGCTTTCCTGGGTAAACCTTGATAAATGCTGTTGGTACGAAGGCTAAGTTCCAGTTGAAATGGGGGACCTCTAGGTCATCATTTTTTGGGTCTTATAAGGTCTCTTATAGTTGTGATGCGCCATGCAGCAAAGTATTACAAAACTACTATTTTGGTAACGGGTCTAGTTATGAGCCCATTTTTTGTTCGAAATTCTGCAGTTTCTGTCGTGTCCCAGGTAGGTTTTCGTTGTTTGACCCATTTGCCATTCGTTGGGTGGCAAATACTTTTTGCATATTACCACAAAATCGTTGATCTTGACGTTATCTTTTTCCATCTTTCATTTATATCGGCGGTGTAGTTCGGCCAGATACTCGGCTTTCCATCATAGGCAAAATGTTTGGTTGCTCTGATTTTTACTGCCTTCATCCGATTCTGCCGGGGTCAATAATGGAGTACCGACGAAGAAATGTCCAGGTCAATAGGTAAAGAACGTTTGGTTCATCGCTAGCAGAACTTAAGGGTCTAAAGTTAGCCACGATTCTATACGAGTGAGAAGTGAGACAACTCTTCAAATGTGAATTTCATATTTGGTATCATTTTCCCTAAATGGGTTTTAAAGGTTTTGAAGAGTTTTTGTACATGCAGGACGCTCTTTTTTGATAAGTTCTGCAGCTCCGACAAATTTTGTCCCATGGGCCAAATAAAAAAGAACGGGACATCCCTGCCTTCCAAAGAAGAGGGAAAATGCGGCTAAAAACGCTTGGGTCGATAAATCACTTGCTGGTTCTAAGTTTACGGCTTTCGTGGCGAAGCATACGAAAATGCAGACATATTCTTTTGCAACGAGGCAAGCATGGCCTGTTAAATTTCTAATATGGAAGTCTACGTCAGTGGTCGAAAAAGGTCTGGATAAAGTCGTACGTTCTGGTGGCAATGAGGCCATAATTCGATTTTGTGTGCGTTTTTTTTTTTTGTACAAAACCAAGTTTTGCAGTTGTGGATTACGTTTTTTTACCAAGGGTTTTACTCTGAAGATCCAATATTTTAAGCGTAGGACTCGAATCATTAGTTGCTTGCCTCCATGCAGAGTTATTTTTTGTACTAATTCAACGATTAGACGCGATAGTCTGAATGATGGGGCAATAATATTTGATGGCATTTATTGTAGGTCAAAGATGTTAATCGAGCGAGACGTCCATTAGCTCGGATAATACCATTTCGATCCATAAAAGGATTCATCGTCCATAAGCTGCTATGTTGTGGTATTTTTTTTTTCTCAATTTTAAATTCTTATGTTTCTCGGCGGGGATGATTTGGCGACTTTTGACTGATTCTATTCCTTCACGTGTGATTTCTGATGGGATTTTTTTTGCGGGTTCTATTTACACCAGAGTTTTTCCAAAAATGTATTACGTACGCGAGAACTCTGTAAGCGCGTGGCAAATTTTGAAAAACAATTCAAGAGATCTTCATATGTCCTTGTGGTAAATATTTTTTTGGTTTTGCTTCTACGTTTGTTTCTTCGGGGCATATTGATGAAGGCCATTGAGCTTTAGGTAATCTCAGCCACGAGAGTCCAAACCACCGTGAGTTGTGGGCTTCGAGTTCATTGGAGAACAGCCTCGACTGGCTATGTCTGCTGGGTTATGTTTTGAATTAACATGATTACAGATTGGGTTTACAATTTTTCTACAACTTCTGCAGAACGATTGCCATTAAATGTGTTCTATGTGCAGGTGAATTTCTTTAACCAGGCTAATGCAATTAATGAGTCAGTACAAAAGTATGTTTTCACGTTTGGGATTTGTAAACTTCTTAAAATTCCAGAGGCTAAATTCGCCAATAGTACGGCTCCACAAAGCTCTAAGCGTGGTATCGATAATTTTTAAGGAATGCTACTCGAGGTCTTGAGGCTAAGAGAGAGGTTTTAACCTTTTCTTCATTCTGGACTCTGATATTACTCTGATAATATTACTCTGATAATACTACTCTTTTGGTGTACTATTGTTTTATTTCCACAATGTAGAGGTAGGCGATTCTTAGTTGGTAAATCCTGGATAATACGAGGGTCAGTTGAGATCCATTTCATCAGATCAACCCCAGCGGATTTGAGAACGCTTGTAATTTCTTTACGGGATTTGACGGTGTCGTTTAAAGTGTGGCCGCCTGCTAAGACATCATCCACATACATATTTGTATACCCTTCACCACAAAAAGTGGAAGAAGGGTATATATAAGTTTGTCATTCCGTTTGTAATTTCTTCAGTATCCATTTCCAACCTCATAGAGTATATATATTCTGAATTCTTATCCATAGCGAAGTCGATTTAGCGATGTCCGTCTGTCCGTCCGTGTTAGTGTTAAAAACAAGTTTGCCTCTAAGTTTTTCATGTCATTTGGAACAATTTAGTACTCCAATCAAAAAAATAAATAAATGGGGCGATATAAAATTAAAAAATAAAAAAAAACATCAAGTAATAAAATTGGCGCTCGCCCATATTTCCGAGTTACAGGCTTCTGAAAATTTCACATTTTTTAAGATATCAAAATGAGTATTATTTTATAGCCTTTGAAGAGGTCATTAGGAAAATACTAGAATTTTTTAAAAATGCTTAACCCATTAAGAGCCGAAATCACTTATGTAAAATGATATATATGCAGTGCCATAATTTTTTTTTTTATTTTTTAATTCTCTGTCACCTAAATATTTGCGTTTTTGATGGATGTTACTTCACTAATATATATTTACATAGATAGTGAAGGGTATATAAGATTCGAAATAGCCGTATATGGCACTCTTACTTGTTTTTCAATATTTTTGCTGCCATGAGGTGTGTTTTTGCTAGTTGTAGTGGGGTCCTTATAGCGAGAAACGGTGCAACGTTACAGTTAATAGTTTGAAGTCTTCAATCGGATCTTTGTATCATTTGCGAAACAATATTCGTTGAAATCTTGTTTGAGGTAGCTCGATTAGTATTTGCCGATACATTTTTGTTATGTCAGCGGTATAGACAAAGCGGTAGAATCTCCACTTCAATATCATCAGAACAAGATCTTGCTGAAGAATCGGCCCTGGATAAAAAATGCCATTGAGACTATTCATATTTAACGTCGGGCATGAGACATTGAAAACTACTCTAAGCTTCGTTTTCAAGCTCTTTTTACTAAAAAAAAAAGAGAAAATTAGTTTACAAGTTTTTTATTTATTTTGGCCTACTTTAACTTAATATTTTAGGCGTAGAGTACTTATTAATAAACGGATAATTGCTTTTAAACGTTTGCTAATTTCTTAATAAAATTGAGAATAAATAAGCATACAGTGTTTTTCAGAATTTTCCTCAACCATTTAAAAGACAACCTAAAGCAAATGATAACAAAGGAAAAATTAAGTAAAAAATTATAACGGCTCTCCCTACAGCTCTATCCAAACATAGCCAATTTTTAACAAAATTTATAAATTATCGAAGTGCGCAGCACCGATTACAAAAACGTAATCGTGTGTTTTACGAATCTTTTAAACAAATTTTAATTTATTCAACAATTTTAATTGAATGTACCCACTGTCTGTTTAGTACACGTGTACTTCTTCTTATTCTTATTAATCTGTTTTCTTGAGGTATATTTTTTGGATTTAAGGTTTACGACGATTTTTATATTTTTGGTTTGCTTTTCACATACTGTTTTATTCCAACACTTTATGCAAATAAAATATAAGCCAATAAATTTTTATGCAAGAGGAAATACTTTTTCTTAGAAGAAAACCGGAAAAATAAAAAACTTTGAGTTTTAAATTTAATAAAATACAAATATTTAAGTAAATAATATTTGAATTATATTATCATTTTAATTACTAAATTTTTTATTGCATATAACAATAGAAATGGAGAAAAAGCTGGAAAAAACGCTAATGCAAAAAGCCTTTTATATGTTTTTTGCTCATAATGAATTGTCATAATTATGGTCTGGTATGTCATGACCAAGGCGAATTTAATAAGGTGGAAGCACCGCTACAAAAATACAACAATAAAAAGAAGAAGTAAGAGTGCGGTATTCGGCTATTCCGAATCTTAGATACCCATCACTATCTTTGTAAATCTAGTTTACGAAGTAACTTTAATCAAAAAGTAAATATTGGGGTGACAAAGAATTATAAAATAAAAAAAATAATGTTTTCACCTGATGTTTTTTTATTTTATAAAGAAACAAACTTATGATGCGGTTTTGAACATAAAATACTTAAGCTTAGGAGAAATTGTTGATTCTGATCAAAAAATGTAAGAGGCACCCGGCCAGATTTTTCAAATCGAATAGAAAAACTGAATAAAAATTTTAACTCCACGGCAGAATTTTGCTTTAGGAGCAGGATTATCATAAGGCGTACTCTCAACGAACATGAGTGTCATTACAGCACTATTGAAAAAAACTTCTAGACATCGCGAAAATTCGTAATCGTAATAAAAGAACAAAATTCAAAATTGCTAAGATTAATTACGAAATAAAATACAAACAAGGGATAAAAAATAGAAATGCAATTGCACTTTTAAACAAAAGTTCGTAGATTTAAAGAAACGAAATATCGTACCAACATGTTCAAAAATCAATTTTTTTGGAGCAGCCAGATTTAAAAGCTTAAAAAGAAACTCTGGAACTGGATAAAGAAATTTGTAAAAAAAACTATCAAAGATTATGAAATTGTTGACACAGTCAAGAACACTTACGAAGATTTATTTTCAACCAACAATAAATTTATGATTGTAAGATGCACTCGTTAGCTAAGAGATGAAGGGAATTGACAGAAAGAATAGAAAAAGATTATTTAAGTAAAAGTAACCGGGGAATAAAAACATAAATAAAAATCTAAACTGACTAAAACTAAAACTGAGAACAAACCAATTTATTAACAAATGTAAGATATACCATTGAAAAACATGAAAGAAAGCCTCCCAAAGTAACACTTTAAAAGAAATTGTACACATTAACGTATGCAAAAAACTGAAAAGGGAAATGTTTATGACAATAATGATAAAGTTTTCAAAACACGCAATTTCCTAAAAAAATCGATAGCAAAATAAAAAAAATCGATAGGAATTAAAAAGTAAAACTCTTGCAGTACATAAATACACACGGTAAAATTATAAAAATAGTAGATGATAACTAACGAGCTACCATTTAAAGCTATTCCAATGCAAGAATTTTTTAAGGAAGATAATAATGCAGTACTTTGTAATTCAAATAGTAATTACACATCAAAATTCGAACATCGAAGGTCTACACAATATGATAAACGAACACATAAGACTATTAAAACGTGATGAGGCGAATAACTGTAAAACCACTAATAACACAATTAACGTTAGAAATAAAATTGAGCCAAAGGCTTTTTAAACGAAAAAGTGAAGAAAGAGAAATATACTGAAAAACGTGACCTAAAAAGGAAAAATACATAAATAATTCTTCCAAAAAAAAAGGAATTCAAAAAAGGCAAACTTGAGATCATATTTTTTTAGGACGGTAAATATACATTAATTATATCCTATTATATTCGAGAAAGATTGCATCAGGATATTTTATGCGTCGCAATACAAAATATGATTGCAGATTATACAAGAAAATTTTGCGGTTATGTGGTTATCCTTTATTTTTTACACATTTTATTGTAAAACAAAATTCGCTTGAATTCTAAGCGTTGTCTAAACTGTTGAAAAGATTGGCAACATACAGTTACTTTCTAAAATAGTTTGCCTACATTATTTTAGCAAAAATTCATTTTTGTCTGCTAATAATATAGAAAATATTACATATTAAGGTAAATTTTTTTTTTGCTATAAATAAAATATAGTCTGCTCAACAACAATTACTACAAAAAACTACAACAACAAGGAGCACCGTTATTTATAATGAGTTTGCGTTTACTTTTTTTTCGCGTATTTTTGAACTCTAGTGAAAGAAAAGTTATCGTTTACTTCCATAATCATGGGAAACCAATAGAATAAATTTGTGACATGTTTGGTCGGTGTTGGCAAACAATAGAGAATGTTATTAAAAGGGCAGAGGTACGTGGTAATATTTAAAATATTCCGCGAAAGGGACGCCCTAAATCATTGACTTCCAGAAACGAAAACCGTCAAAATCCCCAAAATCCCACAAATCAACGAGAAGCTTACGAGGCCTTTACGAATAAAAGTAGCGATAAACCGATTCGTAATAATATTAACGTTCGAGTGGAAAAAGAAAAATATTTTATTTTTGAAGTTAACAGACAAAAGCGTTACTTTTTGCTGAGCTTCACAAAACTAAAAATTTTGACTTTTGTAAAAACCTAATATTTAGTGGTGAAAGTAAATTCAATTTATTCGGAACAAACATACGACGTATGGTGTGGCGCAGGCCAAATGAATCTCTGAATGTAAAAAATATAAAGCTAACAGTAAAACATGTTGGTGGTTCTCTTATGGTGTGGGGCTGTATGTCTGCATCTGGAGTGGGGAAACTAGTTTTTACTAATGGCATTATAAATAAGCATGTATATTTGTCAATTTTAAGGAAGCATCTTCATGACACTGCTGCAAAATTGAGGCTTCATAGGAATGAATATTATTTTCAAAATGATAATGATCCAAAACATACGAGTACAGCACTAGACGTCATGCTTTTATACAACACCAAACATTTTCGAACACCTCTCAAAAGTCCTGACATTAATTCAATTAAAAATCTTATGGCTTACCTTGATGGAAAAGTTCGAGAGCACAATATTTTAATTAAAGCTACCTTAAAACGAGTATTGGAAGAAGAATGGTACAAAATACCTCGGGAAAAATGTCGCAATTTAGTAGAATCAATGTATAGACGTCTGATATAAGTTCCAGCAAATAGTGGACTCCACACAAAATATTAATAACACCATTTTGGTTTCTGAGATAAGACCATATTAGAAAAAGTAAAAAAAAAGCAAAATACTTCTGTGACCTAAAAAATTATACATTAGTTAATATTAATTTAAAAACATTAAACATTTAAAACAGATTCTAAATTTAAGCGTTTTTGATAGTTGGGAAGAGTTAGGTAATGAATTATAAAAACGCTCCCTGCCAGTCGTCTGGAACTTTGTTTTTTGACTCTCCAGCTTCGCTTTTATGATCGAGCCCTTATTCACCCATGCTTAACTCCATTAAAAATATTTTGTCAAATATAAAAATTAAGGCAAAACAAAGATGAATGTAGGCGCCCTAATCTAGGAGAGCAGTGACATATTTTTTTTTTTTTAGAAAAGGTGATTAATCCTTAAAAAACATGTATAAAACAAATTGCAGATTGCAGCAGAGCTATACAACCAACCTGCTCGGGACTTGGTCAATAATTCTACATAAATTATGTTAATAAATTTTGATTTGTTAATTTAATAAAAAAATAATATTAATTTATAATTAAATTTTTTAATATAACTTCTCAGTTTCATTTGGAATTTTCCCAACTTGAAATAAAAATTTCTCAATTTCAAATTAAAATTCTACATTTTATTTAGAATTTTTGTCTATTTCAAATTTACAATCTCAATTTCATTTGGAATTTTCATTTCAAATAAATATTCTCATTTTTATTTGGAATTTTCTTATTTTCAAATGGATATTCTCATTTTTATTTGGAATTTTCCTAATTTCAATGAAAAGTGATGTTAAATCTACATCAGCCTATCTTTTGTCAACTTTCGTTTATATTTCTGCCGGTGGTTGTTGATAATTTTGAAAAGTTGGTAAGCTTTCACTAAGTTAGGACAAAAACCAAGCCAAACTAAAAATGTTCGAAAAAGAAGCTGTTTTTGAACAGAAAAGCCTTATTGAGGGAAAGAATTTCTCACGCCGATTTTTATTTGATATATTCAATGGGAAATCTGCAGGATAGCACTTGTGGTTATACATGTATGGTGAAGGGTATATAAGATTCGGCATAGTCGAATATAGCACTTTCACTTGTTCTTAATATTTTTGTATTTGATTTCATTGTGTGTGGTTTAAAATATCTGCCCATAACTATTTAAAAGATGGGACAACAAATGAATTAATTTCGAATTAAGCTAACTCCTTTTAAAATAAAATTGCGTTGCCTATTTTTTGTATATTATTGGTTAAGGAGCTCCAAAGACTAATTGAATTAATCAAAAACTGTCTCTGAGATAAATAATTTTTGAAGTTCTGTTGAACTATGTTTCTGCCACGTTGAGATCTAGTATAAATAAGGCGGTTGTTGCGATATTATTATTTTGTGCAGAAAAGTGAGGCATCTATATTTAAAAAAATCCTCAAATGTTATTCTAAAATACAATTTTTGAATAGGAGGAAATATGAACACGCCGACCGTTTTGGAATATATAACGTGGAACGTTATCATATACAACTTTGAGCTTAGGTAGGTCCATACAGTCACCTTTAGCGTAAGTTTCGAACACATATAAAAGTGAGATCAGATATGCATTTGCAAGAAGCACCTTCCATATTCTCTGTGCATATTTCCAGTGTCGTTCTGTAACTTTTGACATCCTTTAATATTTTACTTAAGTTAAATTTTTGCTTTTGTATCGGCAATAATAAAAAAAAAATTATTTTGCGACTTAAAAGGATCCAGAGATGGGTGCCTTTGACAGACGGACAAGTATTCCCGCGAAAAAGTGTGGTTGTGTTTTAACCTTTCTGTACAAGTCCCTAAAGTATAATTGCTCTCTTTACAAATTCTTTGTCATAGTATTTCCGTTAGTAGTTTTATTATCATTGTAGTCGTTGCTAATGTGTCATGTTTATCACAGAGATTAAGTTGTCACGTATCAAGCTAAGTTAACTTGCGAATAGCATTGTGCTTTTCTGTGGTAAATTTTAATTTAATTTTATACAGTGGCTATTCTTTCCTCCTTTCACGTGTTGTACAAATGTTGGCATGTTGTTCTTTTTTTTTTTTTTTTTTTTTGTTTTTTGTTAATTCAATTATGTTTCATTAATTTCGTATAATGATAATGGTAATAACGGCATTAAGTTTTTTGGATTTCATTATCTGACTACATAAAAACGTTCTTTATGGGGAATTACTAGCTTTTATTTTTATTTGTTTTATTTTAAATAAAATTGAAGAACTGTAGGTGATGAAAACAGAAGAAGGAAAAGGAAAAAAGGAAAAAAACTCTGTTGTTGATACGTTATTATATTCTTTGTCTAGCTTCGTGCTTATGTTTGAAACTGTGTTAAAATAATCCAATATGATTAAAAAATAATCAAAGTTTACAAAATATCTTAAAAATATCCCTTTTTGCTTAAAAGAATTGTGATCTTGTAGGGCGTAAATATTTGGTTCCCCAATACTTTACAAATATCAAAATGCAGCTTCTATTTCTTTTAATTCGGGTTTCTTATTTTCACTTGTTCAATTGACTTCTATGTCAGTACTGACTCTTGCTCTAAATTAACAACCAACAGTAACTATGGAAACAAAATATAAGTTACAAGAAAGAGTACTAAAATATTAAATCTTCAGAACAGTAAGGTCTCTATTATGCTGTTAATCACATATATAATAAGAAAATGAATGAAAATAGGATACAATATATAATTATATTGGCAAATAGACATCCCGGGCCCCTTGCGTCAACGCAATTAGCAAAGAGGAGGGGCTGGTATACTTAAGACTAAAATAATTCATGCTATGGAATAATTACTTCATGTTAGATATATAAAGTAAAATTAAGTTCAAATCTATAAGATTCTCTATACGTTATTACGAGCATGTATAACATAATTTCAGTTAAAAGAAAAATATATATAAATTCATAGTAAACTCAAATCTGATAACAATTACTAGAGAAGAGTCGTCTTACATTCCAAATTTCCCATCCTAGGTTTGTATCTTGCGCCATTGGTGTGGTAAGCGTTCCTTGATGGATAGTAGCATTCACGATTTGTAGATGGATATCATCACCTAATATAAGATTTATATCGTTTGAGATATAGAATTTTGGATCAGCTAAATGCAAATTGTTGTAATGTTCAAGGTCCTTTGAACGGAGCTTATGGGGCAAATCATGTCCAATTCGAGCGGTAACAGTTAAAATGGGCCCATTACCGAAGTGATGTTTAAATGAAAACGTACATAAACGATCTGTACCTGATCTTTCAGTTGGCAGATTATATCGTTTTTGAACAGAATCAGCAATTCTGATAATTTCAGCATAAGGATATTAGTCCACTCGTTTTCATTTTTAACATTGACAAGGACTGTGGGAGTTAACGTAAAAGAACGAATTACGGATGCATTTTGATTGACAATTTTGTGTGGAGTTGTGTTCTTATGAAGTCTCTCATGTCAATGTAGTAACGTATAGTGTCGTGCGCTGCACGGGTGGCATCGTACTCTGCTTCGGCACTTAGGTAGCAAATGACTTTGTGCCAAGCAATTTTCACAGTAGCGATTTTTTTTAACAACTTGCATTGTCATTAAGTTAAGTTTAAGAAATTGATGACATGTTCTTAAGCGATGGTCTCTTTTACATAAGCAATAATCACGGAGCTTGCGATGAGGAAATGGCCAAGAGTTATCGCGCATAAGTCTCCGGGGTTGTCACTCGTTGAACTTAGTGGTCTAGAGTTAAGACAGGCTTCTATTCTAGTTAGCATCGTGATAAACTCTTCAAAAGTGAATTGTTGAGCATGCGTTATCTTCTTAAGGTGAGCAAAAACATTATTACGCTCTTTTTTCTCTCTCTCCTTAGAAGTATTTCGTGTACTTAAACAAATTCTAGTAACAATAATTAATAATTTTTAGTTACTGAACAGACCTATTGTCGCATGTAAATAAGCAAAATTGAGCAGAATCTGAAGAATGTAAAACAAAATCGTTCGAAATATTTAATACCGAGTTGCCTGTTTATTAGCAAGTGTTTTTAATAAAAATAAAAATAAAAATAAAACGTTATCTCTTCTAAAAATACATCTCAATCACCCTTTACTGATTTGAGAATTGCAATACTCAAGTGAATAAATTGTAAGGAAAAATTTATGTATGTATATCCATCAACAAAAACCTGACACCATTAATTCTCAACGAATAACATGAAAATCAAACGTTCTTTTCTGACTTTATGTGATTTTATGTTTCACTTCTTAGTTTTTTTATTAAGCAGTAAAATGTATAGTATTCCAATCCGATTTATGTTATAAGAAGAAAATAATTATTTGCAGGTTTCAACACCGTTTGAAGCTTCCAGCATGTCTACGGGTTTTTTCAAAAGGAAGTTGTCGAAAAGTAAAGGCGAATAAGTTGAATTTTAGATATTGGATAGTAAAAGAGGAACACGCTTAGTAAACGCTTCATAATGGGATGGATCACGATTCCATGATATGGAATGTTAGCAAACTGAGAAGCAAAAAGAAGATGATTATTTAAATACACATAAGCAATTCCGGCTGCGGGGCACGTATTTTTTACGGTAATTAATGTGGGTGTAAGAGCAACTAGTTTCATTTCTTAGAAGAAGGTGGATATCTATTGGAACTATGCTTATTTACATTCTTCTTACATATTTAATAAAAAATATTGAAGTAAAAATTTTTGTTCAATTGTGTTTGGACTTCATGGATGTTTTTTATTTTGCTTCATCGAGTTTAATATAGGATATAAAAACTAAAAAAGCATTGTTTTTGGACTTGTCAATAAATCAATTTTGCGCAACCTAAGATAGCCGCATGGCAATAGTCCCTTGATCTTTACACTAAAGCTGCGCTTAACCTTACTGATGAGTTGTTTGGCCATGAGATCAACAGGAAGCCAGAGCAGCATAGTAAATAGGGCCTTCGACGGAGGGGTTCGTATGGCACCAGCGACCATCAAGGCCTAGGTACGTAGAATCGTATTCAGTATACTGTAGTTAAAAAGTTTGCCCGATGCGGGCCACCAAAAAAGAACCCCATAATTTAGTATGGGTTTAATGACTGTGTTGAAAAGCCAGCACGCCGTGCTGGGGTTGATACCCCTGTTTCTGCCTTTAACCTTTCTACACACATCAATAGCCATTGAGGACCTGTCCGCCGAAAACAGACATAAGGGTTCCATGAAAGTTTGGAGTCCAAGATGATGCACAGATACTTCACCCTGTCAGACAACCTAAGCGCTACTCCATTTAGCAGTGGTAGCGGAAAGGAAGGAATCTTGTTTCTCCTCGTTAAGAGCACAAGTTCCGTCATTCGAGCGTTTGTGCTTAGCCAACTCTCGGTACACCACCTACATACGCAGCCCAGTGCCGATTGCAGACATTGTGATAACGTGTCGTCAGGATAGTTTCCTCACACTGCAACCGCAACGCCATCCGCATATGCCTCAGTCCTGAACCTCTTGGAGTCCATTTCCGTCAGTAATGTGTTCATGGAAAGATTTAGAGAAGAGGTGATAATACCCCCCCCCCCCCCTCTGTGGCGTATCCCGTTTAGCTACCCTATATATGTTATCTTGTCGCATACTGGTCAGAAGATTTCATACAAAGCTTATTATCGACTTACATTCAACTTCTCTAGGGCCGTCGTAATAGCCTTTGATTTCACATTGTTTAAAGCCCCATTTATATCAAGAAAGGCCCATAATGCGTATTCATTGTGTTCCACGGAACAAAAAGTCCACAGTTTCGGGATATGCTGTGTATTACCGAATCAACCAAACGGAATAGAACTATACAAAGCCCACATGAGTCTTTTCCTATTTATAGCGAAGGAGACTGATGCGTGGCAATCCCGAAAGGCCGAACATTTACCCATGAAAGGAGTACAGCCTGGAAAATGAGCTTATAAGAACCTCTAAGGTCTCCTTTGCACTCGAGGTCCAATTGCCACATGCTTGCATAATGAAACTAGGAAGAATGGGCGATGCCGAATAGATTTTGCTAAGTCTACTCGTCTTGGATTAAGCTTCCACTCCACTGCTGAAGGATCTCCAGGACCTCCGCTTCGCATTTTTTACCAAGTTTTTTAATCTATTCACAGAGGGTTTGTAAGCCGACCAGTTTCCCGTTTCTTAGCCTCATTGGAAACGTGCCTCCGCAATATCTCAGCCCAAGGTGATTTGATCTTACCTCTACAGCTATTGAACCTAAAGGTTCAAGAATCGCAAAATCAAACGCATTAGTTAATACGTTCACTGCAATTTCAATATCCTGCCGATTTTCTATTATCGGCGGACTCGAAATATCGAGAAAATCTGAAAACAGGGACCGTTTTCGATCCCAGTTTGTTTAACTTCTCTTCCGTCTGGGCAAGGGCCCTGTTTAGCTGAATTACTAGCTCGAATTCATTATACCTATGATCAGAAAACGAGCAGTCACTAGACACCTTCCATCAAACCTTATCTAACCTGAGTGCTTAGTACTAACAAGCGTCAAATCAAGAACCTCCCTTTAATTTGTTACAACAAAAGTGGGTTCTGCCCCAACATTTTAAACATCAAAATCGTTACAAAGAATGAAATCAAATAGAGACTCACCCCTTGTATTCAAGTACGAGCTACCTCATATGTAGCAACACGGGCCTTGGTGCTGCAGAAGTGCTTGCAGTGAAATCCAGAGGCACCCCGATGCCTTCTTTTGCAGATTTGTTTTTTGCAGCTATTTCGCATTTGAATAGAGCTGGTTTCCCAGATACCGCGCCCGCATCACCAGTCATTTGCAGACTAGTCAGGCCTGGAGTTCCAACCTGATTAGCCTGGACCTCAGAAAACGCTACAGCGGGAATTTCGCCTTCTGTATTTATATAGCCCCCGAGCGGATACATGGGGCATTGTTTATTTTATTTTTTCATTTTGAGATGGGGTGGTTGCAGCTTATACATACTACAAAGTGAAATTTGGCTACTGCCTAGTGTGGACTGCCAGACCACCAAGCCGCACCAATCTGGTGAACAGACGCTTGTGGTTTTCAGACAGTGGACCGGATCTAGGTGGACCCACAAACGGACATACTCTGACAGAGTGCCCTCATTGAAAGGAAAAAACTCTCGGTACAGGGTAGCTGATAGCCGCTCACCGGGGAAACAGGCGCTATCATACACTGAGGTGGGGCAGTAGTTTTTAGTTTCTCGCTCACCATGAGCCCATCTAGCATGGATGTCCCTACCAGCTCGGCCTACATGGATCATTGCACTGAAAGCCTCTGCATCACGACAAGATGACTGCATATCGCAGATGTTTTTTTAAACTAAGTTCTTTATTTTTATGCTATGTTTTTTCTAGATTTTAAATGTAATATAATAATATAAAACCAATGTACCTTTTACAAATAAAGCTCTTTTTTTAGATTGTTATAAGCAATGCAATTTGCTTAGTAAATAAATTAAATAAAAATGATTTTATATCAAATCTTACAAATATTTATATACTGACGATATTCGACAATCCATCTGGGACGAAAACTCGCAACAAAACTGCAAACACTGGGGTAACCTACCAAAAATATTCTTGCAATGTTCTAAACCCAACTCTGTTGCTAACCTATCCCAGTAAAAAAGTAGAAATTGTAGAAATTAACAACACTACAATGTTTTTTTATTAAAAAGATCTATAAGCTATGTTCATCCATAATTGCAAAAAAGAATGTGTGTGAAAAGCGGCTTGATGAAAAACAGTCCAAATATCAAAACTGTTTAGAATCTATATAGCACCGCTGACAAACACGAATTTTACCTTATACACAAGTATGATGGCATGTCATGAAGCCGTTTTCACATGCCAAATTTTACTGTCTAATACCCGCTTAAAAAAATAGATCATATAGTAGCTTGCTAGCTTTCAACGGAATAGAAGTAAAGAAGGCTAAGATTTTTTTACCGAAAATGGACGACCGCAACCGTATGGGTCTCAATCACTATGACAGGGATATTTTAATCGATTTTTTAGTAACTGATAGACTTAACCACCAAAGGTTTTATTAAAAAAATTTTGTAAAGAACTTCGTCCTCGTGTCATTTAAATTTTTCTTAAAATTCAAATTTGGAAAAATGTGTTTTTAGATATTTATTGAAGAGATCTGTAAACAATGTTAAGAATTTTCAATACAGTGGCTCAAACGTATAATTGGACACAAAGTATGAGATTATTTAAATGCCGATTTTTTGACTTCAGTGAAATTAATACCAAAAAATTGATGCGGAGTTGTAGATTATTAAATAACCTTTAAAACAATATGTAGTTCTTAGCATATTTTAGTGAAAACCATTTTTAAAATAAAGAAGGAAAACAAAACTAGCAAATTTTAAGTCAAGCACACAAATGGACAATTAATTTAAAACGGTTCTTTGTACCGTTATTTTTTCTGCTTAGTGAGCTTAAGTTTGTTTTATTGCAAATGATGAATCATTAAGCAAGTGTAGTGTCAAAAGTGCAGATAAAAATTGTAATGGACCAAAGAGAAAAGCAAACAACTTTGGAAACACGGCATTTAATTATAGGATAACATGGTGAGGGCAAATCAGGGCGTAAAAGGAAAGAAATTAAATGATTATGATGAGTAGCAGACTTTGAGGGAAATAAAAACAAAACCACTCATGAAGGATTTGAAAAAAGATGTTTGTGTCGAAACAGTTCGAAACGTATTAAGGAAAAACGATTTTCTTGGGCAAATAGCCAAAAAAAAGCCCTATATTAGTAAAAAAAAAAATGAAATTGCACGGGTGAAAATTTGTAAGGAATACTTGTTAAAAGATTTCGACTTTTGGAACACGGTAATTTTACAAAAACTTTTTAACTCGATAATTTAGGTACTTTTTACTGAGTAAGTTTAACCTGCATGGGTCAGATGAAAAACAGTATGTTTGGCGTAACTCAGTATGAGTTTTTGCGTAATAACACTAGGGCTACAGTAAAGTATGGGGGAGTGTCAGCGATGGTGTGGAGATGTGTGGAGTAGGGAACATTCATTTTATAGAGGGTAAAATGAATCGATTCCAATATTTGGACATTTTGAAACAAAATGTGAAGCAAAGTGCCGATATTATTAAACATATTGGAAACATTTGCTTTCTATCAGGACTTGGCTGATTCATAATTGTCCAAAAGTACTGCAAACACCGGCACAGCCTTCAGATTTAAACATTATTATGCAATATATTATTATATGTATTATTGTATTATTTTTTGTATCATTTTATGTATTATTAATTTTATTGTTTATTTTATTATTTATTTTATGTATTACTGTATGTATTTTATGTATTTTAAAACTATAAATCGCTAAATTGTATGTGTCGGTAAATAAACATAAGTATTCTTATGAAGGAAAAAATTGACTTAAAGCATGGAAAAATATTGTTATTTAATGACCACGCCCCTTTTATCAGTATGTCGTGTTAATATTATCAGATATATACTCTGTAAATTTTAAGATAAAATCTTTATTCTAACTTTTTTTGTCGCTTTCTTTCATACAAGTGCAACCACTTTGCGCTGTTTCTGTATTAACAGTGGTGATTCTGCTAATTCAGGATGAAATACCTATAGGAGATAATGTATGGATGAATATAATTTAAATCCACGCATTTTAAATTTAATTATAGAATGAAACCAGCAAAAAAATTCAGAAAAGATAATTGAGTGTGAAATTAAGCATTTTTGGCGGAATTATTTTACAAATAGATTACCAACCTAATGATTTTAACAAGGCATGAGACTTTTATAATCAATTATTGGGAACTAATTACGATGATTATTACAGGAAATAATAATCATTAGAACGAATTTAAATAAATTTATTCCTTTTTAAATTTAAAGAACTATTTCAATTTCTACGTCCTTTATTTGCGAACTAATGTAATGTATTTTGCAAGCGAGTAACAAAATTTGTCAATCACAAAAGTAAGTCATTATATGGCAAGTTCTTTTTAGGGTAATGTCTCATTTTTGCTGGGAATATTTGATCTGGAATTGTGGAGTTTGCTTAACCTCACTACGCCCGCCAAAATTCATACTGTGATACAATCTCTATCTTAGGTTTTGCATAGCACTCTTGGTCATATTTAGTTTTGTTTGCCCCTACGTATCAGCAGATTGGTCCATTTTACAAGTTACGTTAACTGAATTATATTTTTCTCCAAAACTGCTTTATGACACATCTTCCCTAACCGCATATATACTTCCCAGTGACCACCAGTCTAATAAATTTCTTTTGATACTTAAGTTCATTTGTAGAAACATCAGGACTTTCCTTAAATTAAAAAATTTTAGCAGGTAAGTGCAGTTTGAAAAAAATGAACTACGTGTAATTCGTTAGCGAAAACATTTATTAAGATGTTAAAACTAACTGACTAAAAAAAATATGCTTTAAAGCATAATTCTCTGTTCAAATTTGCCAGCTGAAAATTGTATCTCTTTTCTTTTTGTGAAGTTTTTTTTGTTGCACCGAGAAAAGAGATTCGTGGTGACAACCGAATTTATTGCCGATCGAATTTTGTCGGTTGTGAGTATTATCTGAAATTCAGTTGAAATGACTGAACAAATATGGAGCTTATAACTATTTTAAAAAATGGTTCGAGAAAGAAGGCTACCACCAGAAAATATTATTGTAAATTCAATAAAAAAAAAACTTAATATTTGGATATAAAACTTTATTTAAGATATAATTTCAATGGATACTCATAAGAATATAAGAAACTACATGATGATGAACACCTCAGTACTACTTCTTCCTCTTGATTTCTTGTTTTTCCAAACTTCTTTCATTTTTCTTTCCATCCGGAAATATTAAACTTTTTGCCAATGTTGCTTAAACAAAACGCTTTAGAATTATTATTATTTGAATTAATTTTTTTTACTCAAGTTGGACCTACCTTTTATCAAACTTGGATAATTTGTTGCCAGTTTAATCAGTTCCTTGAGTTTGTTTTTTATCTATAATATCGATGTATTCTTTTTTTCTTTTTTGTGTATTTATTTCTTTTTTATTTTTATTTACAATGTCAAAACAGCTTTCGTTTGTAGAAGTATCATAACCGACTTTTTGATTTTTACTACCAATTATTTAGTATGCGTATTAATGTGCTAAAATAATTTTGTTGCTTCTTCCAATTAACAGAAATGATAACAGTAAAGACATAAATCGGTCGAGTTAACTTTTCTAATGGTTCTTGCGACCGACTATTAATTAAAAATATAATCCTTTTGTTCTTAATATAGAACTTATGTCAAGGTTAAAGATTGTTAGGAATAAAAATTAAATTATGATATTACTGGTTAAATTTTAATAATTTTAAACGATTTTTTACCAATCTGTGTGTAGGAAGTATTAGTGAGTAATTTCGTTAGAGAAATCAACTTTTTTTTGTTGTTTTTTAGCTGAATTACCAAATGGTCCCTAAAAATGTTAACCTGTTTTCTTAGTTTTTACGAAATTACGAGTTGAACTGTTTGACATTATATTAACTAATTTATGTCTCAAATTCATTTTTATAATAATTTCTAAATAAAATTTTAAGAATGAAAAATTGTTAACAAATGTTTGCAAAGCTCCCAAATGAGCTTTCATGATTTTTGTTTAATTTTAGTAATTTGACTAAATGTAATAATTTTTTAGATGAAAGATTTTTTGAAGATTTCGCACCACTGTATACACATAACACATTTAGCAATTTGCAGTGTTTTTATTTATTTTTTTTAAGTTGCTTACAGTTTTTATAAGGAATAATTTATATCTAATTTTATTGAAATGCCTAAAAAGTATTTAATGAATTAAACATTCTTAAAACGATCCTTATGAAAATTTTCTATATCCCATTTTTTAAGTCTTATAACCAAATAATAAAAATTAGCTTCTAAACAAATTTCAACATCCGCGCGGGCTCACGTACACTTCTTAACTACAAAATAAAAACGCATTGTCCTCGAATGGTTTTACAATCGTTTAATAAATTTATAGTTTCACCCATGAGGAAATTATTATTAAAAATGGAGATACTTATAAGCGAAACGCTATACTGGAAAATCTTCAGTTATCAACTACGCCACTATACTTTGCCAGTTTAATATGGGCGCAAACATAAAAAATCAACATTGAATCGAATTAATAACCTCCTTATATTTTTGAAGTCGGTTAAAAATGACACAATAGTGTTAATGTTTTTTATGCGAAATAAGGGGTTTTTTACTGTCGGTTTCTCTACATGCGATCGATCTTTTCTTTCGCATATTTATATTGAAAACAACAACAATTCTTTATATTTTGTTTTTGTTTTCAATACAGGTATGCAAAAGAAGTATTCGTTTGCATGTAGAGAAATCGTCAGTTATTTTTTATATTGTTCATAATTTTTATTATTTTTTTGCATTTTTTGTTTTAAATTTGACTAAAAATTTTTTATTGAAAATAAAATGTTTTGGAAAAACTAATAATGTTGGTTTAATATTATGATGAATTTTAAATCGTTTAGTGAAATTCCATTTTTAAGGTAATTTTTTGTTAAATTTTCGTTTTAATAAAAATATTATAAGTGATATTTCAATTACATAGTAATTGATAGTTTTTTCTAAAATTTTGATTTTCAACACAGCGAAGCAAAAACCAATAATAACCAAGAACAGAAGCGCAATGAAATCTAGAACTTGAGGAAAATACACGCGGGACGTAGCAATACTGAGTTCAACCCTATTACGAACAAAAGGACAACGCACAATCAACTCCCCTAGTTATAAGCATTTCTAATTTTCTTTAAACCAAAATTAAAAAAAATGTGTTCAAGTTTTTTCATTTAAAAAAATAAAATATGCTGAAAACTATTTTTGTAACATTATACCGCTTATATTGGATGCTTTCCATGTCTCTATTTTCTCTACGAAATGACTTATTTTCACGAAAAAAAAAAAATAGATGAATGCTGAAGATGGATTTGGCGGTCCTGAAAATGCATGCTGAAAATACATTCTGCCAGCGTCTAATTTTTCTTGTTTTCTTTGGAAAACGTCCGCGTACATTTGAAAAATACTTTTTCTTAATAAAAGTTAAATTAAAAATGAAAAAAAGCTGAAAAAGTAAAATTTTAATTGATTTATGAAGATCACTGGTCCAACCCCTTGCTGGGACTAAAATTAAAAAATAATAATGAAAAAAAAAACATTCTTTATTGGAACCAAGGTCTTAAGGGACCTCTTCAGACAAAAATTCCAAAAATGGGTGTTTCGTACTTCATGTACAGAAATCACTGTTTTATTATATGTATAGATAAGGTTGTACATAATCGATTGTATATAACACAGTGTTATAAAATTGAGTGAAATTGAAAAACTTGGGAAGTGATATGTTTTTTCTTGTAGGTCTTGTCAAGTTAAAGAAGAATCCAATAGTATGCCGGACATCTTCAAAATCCGGATTTACGTTTCAAAAACCAGTTTTTTTTACCTTTACGCACTTATAAGTCTGTAACTTTATCACTAATGGTCTTACTTGATTTGGAAAGAAGAAACTGAGATCTCTCGAATAATATGTAAATTATCTAAAAAAAAATTGAGAAATTTGGGTATTATTGTCGAGCAAACACAAATTTTTTAGATTTTTCAAAAATGATTCACCTTTGGTGACGTTTTTATACATTGTTTTATTAAGAAACTATAATTCTACTGATGTTATTCAAAAAGTAAGTATATTTACGATAACAATGCATATTTGGGGTTAAAAATAGATAAGCAATTGACTGAGATATTCAACTTTTTATGAAAATAAACTTTTAAACATTTTATACACATTTTATTTTTGGCCTGATCGTTTTTTTTTTAATCAGCATCATCAGTTTCTCGTTTAAGTGACCTCAATTTCTCAAACGTTTTTAGATAAATTATATACCATTCGAAAGATTTTAGTTTCTTCTTTTTAAATCTTGTAAGAAATTCAAAATCGAACCATTAGCAACAAAGTTACAGGATTTTGAGGGTATGCCGGACACCTTCAAAATTCGGATTTACTATTGGATTTAACTTTTGGATTCTTCTTTAAATCGACAAGACCTACCAGAAAAATAATATCCGGTGCCAGGTTTTTTGGACTGTCGCACCGTGTAGTCAGTTTCTTACCATTTCAAAAGTCACACATTTTTTAAAGTTTTCTCTAGAAATAGTTGCTTTGTAGCAAAAAAAATTTTGTTGATCACACTACCTACTGTTAAGAATTCGCATTTCAGTACAACTTAGCTTGTCTTTAATTTTAATATTAATGAATATATTATTTTATATTTTGGTTTGTTTGAAAAACGATTGGTTTTTACAACATGCCTAGATTTTGTTACAACAAACTTCCTGCTGTTTGTTGTGTTGTTGCATTGGAGTGGTTTAGTATTGGTTTTTACTTGTACCTTTTTGAAAATAATTGTACAAATGAATTTGGACAACGTTACTAAAAGCCGAAAAACAAAATTATTATCTGACAATAAAGCGCAAAAAGTAAAAAAAAACTTTGTACAAAAACCCACATATTTATTTATGTTTTTGTACAAAATTCTACATTATTTATACAAAATATTTATTATGCAATTTTTTAAGGTATGCTTGTGAAAATGAAATCAGAAAAAGAAGAGCCATAGAAATTCGCAATTAAAAAACTAATCTTTCTGCTTTTTAAATATAAAAACCAATATTTATAAAATCGTTTAAAATTTTATAATTGCACAAAGACACTCAGTAAAGTTTCATATACATGGTTTGAACAGTTGATACAGTTATACTTGCATTACTATTACTTGGTCAAACTAAACATATATGACGTCAACAAATAATTGTAATTGGTATAAGAGATTTTGCTTTTTTCTAGATTTTAAATTGATGACACTGAATTTTTTTGAAATTTAATAAGCCAATTTAAAATAATTTTTTTTAGTTAGTACTCAGAATCACAATTTCATTAATTTGTACAAATAAACCACAAATTATTTAACGCACACATACACACTTCACACTTTTAAGATGTCAATTTAAAAAATAATAGTTTCCAAAGTTAATACCATATATATATACATGCTCTAATATGTTTTGTGCAGGGTTAAACATTTTCTCGTTTTTTTTTTACAACGTGACTGAAAGGCTACATACAACAAATGTAACAATTGTGCTCACCCACTAAAGCTCAAAGAAAGAAATAAAAATACTTCTAACGCAAATGCCATATAAACAGAGAACCCATAATAAGTTCCACACCGAACAAAACACATACTAAATGGCTCCAATAACATTTACTGTTTAGACATCACGTTGGGAGATTTCACCAGAAAATGGTAATAAATTTTTCGTTTCTAAGTGAGTAATCCCATTAAAGTTATCACAACTATAGAAGATATTCTGTCGGCTTTAAATTTTGAATTCTACTTTAAACTTACGAGGTTTATGAATTTTTTTTAAGGTTTATAAATTTTTTGTTTGAAAATAACCACTACATTTTTAAGGCAAGTGGAATCTAAATAATCGAATACTATATTTCCACGGAGTTAAATATTCTTGCTTCGCTCTCTTATTCTTGATTCACAGCCCAATCACGTATAAATCAACGTGCTTTGCTATACAAAATATTGAGAGCGAAGCACGTTGTTTTGAGACGAATTAATTTAAATCTACTTGCGAAGCATGAAAATTTTCTATCTTCCCTTAATTTTATTACAAGTTTATCTGAACTAGCTGTATAAAGTGTAAACGAGAAGAGTTGTTTTTTAATGTAACAAATTAGAAACAAAAAAATTTAATCGAACAAATTTTTGCATATTGTTTCAGTTTTTGTGCAAAGGTCAACTCGGAGCATGTAGTATGTGTCGTGTAAACGGCATGCTTCGCAATCATGATTCAGAGAGCTTCAAGTGCAAGTGCTTCAGTTTGCCGTGGAAACATACTATAAGGTTAGAATTAAAATTCTTAAAATCCTGCGCAAAACATTATGTATGCAACAAAAATCTCCCCCAGATATTCTTGACAAAACCCCAAGATTTTGTTGCTTTATTTATCTCTTTCTCCAGGTACGCGATAGCAATATTCTAACTATTGATGTATCTGATACCGAAACCAATTTATCGGGAAATCTTCATGTTTGCGATTTTGTTAGTGTGGACACAAATATACTTTGCGAATTTCAAAGCAATATTATACAATTTTTTTTTCTAATAAACGTCGACAGTTAAAAACCGCTTTACTATATTTAGAGCTTTTCTTCTGCTTAACTGAAGATGTAGTAACATATGCACCTTGAATTTCTAAGTTGAGTTCATTGTCCTGATAATAAATTGTATTAATTTTTTTTTTTTTGCTTTAACAAAGAAAGTAAGATTTTAAGTTTTTAAACCCTCCACTACAATATCTATGCTCTTCTGCGTAGCAATGTCGATTAATTGATGTCCATGTCCTTCACGGCAGAGGGCAAAACACCACGCCTGCTTCTAATTTTTCTATATCATTATAACAAATCTAGTTTAGTGAAGTAACTCCAATCATCATGTGAAAAAATTGGAGCTCACCTATAATTTTTAGATATCAATATGGGTACCATTTAAAATCTTTTGAAGAGATCTTTCAGAAAATATTAAAATTTTAAAAAATGCTCAACCCATTAAGAGCCAATGACATTTTTATAAAAAAATTTTTTTCTTATTTTTTAATTCCCTGTCCTGCCCTGTTGTTTTGATTGAAGTCACTTCACTAAACTAGATTTACATATACATATATTGAAGGTTATATAAGATTCGGCATAGCCGAATATAGCATTCTTACTTGTTTTTTCTTTTCTTTGTTTCTGATTAGCGTTACTTCATTGTTCGATATGAAGGAAATGGACCTCGAAGGACATGGACCGATCTTGCTGATTTTCGATAGAAAAATTTTCGAAACTATGTGTGATTGATTAACGTATTTAAATTTTTTCTAGCTCATCTAGTGCTGTGGAAAAGTTGGTTGTAACATGAACACGGACGAACAGACGGAAGGAAGGAACTCGCTAAATCGATATACTTCGTGGGGTCGGAAATGGGTATTGTAGAAATTACAAACGGAATGACAAATTTAGTTATACCCTTTTCCCAGTTTTTACGGTAAAGGGTATAAAATGCAGTTTTTATTAAAATTAGTTATATGGTTCTATTTATATGAGGGAAAAACATTTTATTTTTTTACCTTTTTCTGGAAAATGACTTTGAACTATTGTTTAAAATTTTAATAGCTGAAAAACAACGTGATATCCTTTAACGTTAGTAAGAATGGTTTTATTAGCTTGATTAAACCCCCATTTGCTCTACCAAGAGTATTGATGATATCACATTAATTATAATCATAAATTTAAAATTAACTCTTGTTCTCGATTATGTATCTCATACTGCAGAATTCAAGTTGGTTATCGTGTTGTTGAGGTGCTAAGAACATTTTTGTTTTTAACAATTCACTGACTACGACGAATTCTATTTATTCTTTCATATTTATGCTAATAGATTTTGTAAAATTGTTGACTTATTTATATCTCAACTATTACTTCACGACGGTTTGAGGTAAAGACTTCAGTTAAGTCTAAGTAGTTGGTAGATTGTTGTTTATTGTGAAAGATAGTACTTTGAATTGACAGCGTATAAAACTTGAAAATATTGTAATCGCAGTTAAACAAAATTGAAAGGATAAATCATTTTTCTTAATATAGATATTAATATAGTAAACTTCTAGATTATAGCTAGATCTTCAAGATTTTACAAGTGATTGAAACCCACTGAATGTAGTTATGAACTCTATGGGCTCACACATTCAACTTTGCTTTGAGCAGTGTAGAGTTCAAACGTATTTTATTCTGTTTGTTTTTATTTTTTATTTAATAACACTAACCAAGTATTAACCCAATACTACTCTATAATAAAAGTAATTATTATATAAGAAAGTATAAGAAATATTATACGTGTTACACATGCATTCCGGTATATTCCTCCATTCAGGCTGTCTATTTTAATGTATACGAATATATACATACATACATACACTTATACACTATGAATTTTTTTAATGGCTTGGTTATCTGGTTCAACGTCCCTTAAAATAGTTTAAGTGTTGCAAATTATATCTATGTGGTACGTCCTTTATGTTGTATACGCTCAACAAAAAAAAAAATACACATGTAAGAAAAAAATCTATATTTCATTTACTTGCATATTAAACTTCAGCAAAATTTTATTTTTTGATGCCTTCAAAAAAATGTGTTAATGTGCATGTTCTGTTTTTGATACAAACACCGATTTTAAATATTAAACACATTTTGCCTTTATTCCTTATGACTTCAATTTAGCAGCAGCTACATACATATATTGGTCATGCATAAATGCTATTAAATCCTGGAAAATTAATTATTAATTCTTACAGACTTTGATTTCCTCTTTTAATTTTTAAAATTAAATTGATACGATTGGAACTTTTATTAAAGCCTGTGAATACAAATTATATGAAAATATGTTTTTGTTTTGCTTAATAAACATAAAAACTTGCAAATTTGATTTTATACAGCTTATAGTATAATTTTGCAATTAAAGTCCAAGTGCGTCATTATATGTATGTACACACGTATTATATAACAAAAAGATTCAAGTCATTCTTTGCAGAACATTATATACATATTATGAAAGAACTCGCAAATAAATAAGATCAATAACTAATCGTATAAATACAATTAATGAAAAAATTTTTTAAATTAAATAAAAAACGAACATAAAGATAGACCATAACTGCAACAAATTGTAAATATTTGTTAAAAAATTCTATATAAAAGTGACGTTAGACAAATTGAATACTTGGTAAAGCTAAAAGCGCAGATGATCGAATTCGTTTTACACATTTTTTCGGATCAACGTCAGAATTTGTTTACATTTTGATGACGCGCCGTTAAAAAAAAGAAAAAAAATTTATTTTAAAATCTAGAAAATATTTTTGAATAATTTATTTGTTGATTAAACAGTGAATGTGCGAATAAACCGTTGCGTGAAAGGCGAAAAGAGTATGTGTATCCAAGAAATGCAAATAAATATAAAATAAAACAAACAAAAAACATTTATTAAAAAAGAGCACGTTTCCTTGAGAAACATTGAAAAATGTTTAACAAAATATAAATGTGAATACAAAACATTTGAAAAATGCGTTATATTCTCTCCAGGCAGGGGATTTAGTCACTGCATCCTAAAGGTTATACCGACCATTATCGGTTTGCAGAGCCATCTTTGTTATCGGCAGAATGAACCCAGGGTATGCCAGTTTGTCAAATGGATAAGATAGGCTGTATAATAATTGCACTTAACTATCTCCTTTCACCCTTAAAGAACTCTTAATTAGACTTTTACTGCAATAGTCTTGATTTGTATACAGGAGTTCACTGTGAATTTTTTTATTACTGTAATAACTTTTTTGAATTTACGATTTATTTTATTTCTAAACTTTTTTATTTCTTTGAAGAAATTTACAATTAATTTTTAATCTTGGTAATCTATAGGAATTTTGTTTACTTTAAAATTGTTCATCATATTTCTTAAATTCTTACAAGAATTTACATTTGATTTTTGGCATAACCCTTTGGAACTAGAATTTACCCACTGCGTCAAATATAAAAAAATAATTTCTTATGAAAATTTATTACTATTAAATTGCTTATTAAATATGTTACTAATAATAACAGCAGATTGTAGGTAGTTGACTTACGTTTAAGTATATTGCATAACTGTAAGTGATTGGCATTTACAGATAATATGAAGTATTGTTAATGTTGAGTTATTGCAGAAAGAACATTGTGGTTGGGGAGTCTTAGATATTAAATATTCGCGCGTAAGCCTCGTATGTGTAAGTCGGTGCCTTGTAAAACATCTGTTTTTATGCCAGGTGGGTGAAGTCGGAAGGCGAATTGGGGATTTGCTTGGATTGGTTGTTTTGTAAAGATGATTATATCGATTCCATTTCTTTTGCAAAGCTAAATCAATTCTGATCATTATTCTCCAGTTATAAAATTTTCAGATTGTGATATAAACAAATGAGAAGGGTGTAGGTAAACAGCCTTTGCTACACTGTCGGCAGCTTCATTGCCGGTTATACCAACATGGCTTGGTATCCACAAAACTTTAACCTTTTCTTTTAGCTGAATTAGTATTTGTTGAATCGTTATTATTGTGAAGTTCTTATTTGTCTGATTAAAGGCAGCATCAAAATCCGATCGGCTATCGGTGCAATTAACAAAATTTTTGTTTGACTTTTTTTATTAAGTTTAAGGCTTCGAGTATTGCCTCTGATTCGGTTCAAAGATAGTGGCATGTTGGGGCAGTAGACCATTTTTAATGTGCAGCCATTTTCATCAACTACCGCAAATCCCATATGGGAGGTTGTTTTTGAATCGTCTGTAAAAACCGTCTTTGTAGTTCGAAATAATCTACCAGAATAGTTGCTTAAAGACTGATGGTGGCAGAGTATTTTTGTCAAAAACTGTAAGGTTTCCCAAAAAATTACTGGAGCTTAGCAACCAAGGTGACTGATTTTCTAGAGGAGCTTTAAGCTTTTGAATACTAAGTTTTTTCCGGTTTTGAAAATTTGGGAAAGTGTTAAAGGGCATTTAAGATCCCTTTTCCTTTTATAAAGTAAATCGATGTGTTTACGAAGTAGTGACGATTTGCTGCAAAAAGCTAAGTAGAAGTTTCAATTTGGTGGCATGGATTTGCAGTGGGTCGAGGCCTGCTTCTGCAAGAAGATTTTTTGCTGGCGTAGAACAAAAAGCTCTAAGACTTGATCTAATGGAGGCGTTAAGAATTCTCTCCACTATTTGTAAAATCGATTTTGCTGCTTTACTATAGATAACTAAACCATAATTGATTTTTGACAGAACTACCGAGTTGACTAAACATATTAGACTATTTGTGTGCATATAGCTTTTTTTGGAGGAAAGATATTTTATAATGTTGAGTCTAGATTCTAAACTCTGTTTTAAATAATTACAATGATTCTAAAAATTATACTTAGAGTCTAAGTACAAGCCTAATATTTTACAATTATTTACATTATGAAGAGTAATACCATTATATACTATGTTAAATTCACTACAGTTTTGTTTTCTACATATATGCAGATGGTTAGTTTTTTTAACGAGATATTCGCCCCACATGTTTTTGAACAACTATCAATAGCAAGAACTGTTTCAAAAAAATCCCTTTCTATTTTTTCTTTCACTTGTTCTCTTGCAATAATATAGAGATCATCTGCATAAATACAGTGTTCAATCTTTTTATTATTGCTCAAGATGCGGCTTAGGTCATCGAATGCAATAATAAAAAGAGTCATCGATAAGGCAGAACCCTGTGGAATGCCGTTGTATAGGGGGACTGTTTTCGAGTACATATTATTTATGCGGACAGAAAACTTTCTGTTTGTTTTATGTGGTTTTTTTTTTTTTTTTTTTATTTGATAGATTATGCTTACAGATTTGTTCCTTTTTAAAAACAGTTCATAATCCTAAAAATTGAAGGATGTTCCCACACAACTTGATGTATTATGAACCGTAAAGCGCACTTCTTCAAAATTTAAACAAAATAAGTATTACTATAGCTCCCATTAGCATAAAGGAATACACAAATAAATCTAAAAATCAAAGGGTGCACCCATAGGTGACGTAAAATGACTTATATGCGCATACCTTTTGAACCACTATAGACAAACGCTTGAAAATGGGACAGGATGTTGATTACTGTGACCGTTATAATAACAAATATAAACATTCAAAATAATAAATTAAGGGGTGTCCCAATAAGTAATGTAATTTGATGTATATAACCAAACTGTTGAACAGTTGTAGATAGTTGATTGAAATTCGCACCGAACTCTTACTGCTAAGTCCGCTATAAGAAGTAGCAAACCTAAAATTAGAAATTAAAAGGTGTTTGGAATATGATATGATATAATTAATATATAATTACCGTCCTAAAAAAATATGATTTTAAGTTTGTCTGTTTTGAAATCGGTTTTTTTTTTTTTTTTTTTTGCAAGAATTATTGTTTCTTCCAATCAATGTGAAATATTCATAGAGTTAGGGCTTTCTTGAAATGTAACACGAGCAAATCAAGTTTTTCGAGAAAAAAAAAAAAAAAACAATCGTGTAAACTACTGGCAAAACACAGGATTTAGCCTGAAATAAAGATGGCCTTGGGTGTTCAAAAACAAAAGAAAGCGGTCAATGTAAAAATATGCTTGTGAGCAAATAAAATTAATTAACTTAAAAAGGCAGAATTTTTAGCTTTAAGAACTTAGTTCTTAATAAAAAATATTACGAGTAAATGAATACACAAAAAATTAACATTTAATTTAAGCCAAATCGCATTTAAGGTGTGTTTAGACTACGTGTATAAGTCATATGAAATGTTAAAATTGCTGTCCATATGTAATTTCGTGTGTATGTCAAAATCAGTGTTTAACATACGTTTTATAATTTTCACCAGAGTACAGAAATGCTCTCTCACTTCTAACCAGAGTTTGAAAAAACAGTACACTATCATAGCGTACTGTTTGAACAACACAAACACTAAGTTTGTTTTTATTGTTTATGAATCTGTACACAAACAATATAACGTACACTACGATGGTCGGCTGATGATCATAAACACTACGATAACGTACTGATCTTTATTTTAGTGTATTTTAGTGTAGTGATCTTTATTGATCACTTTTAGTGTACTTTTTAATGATCCTTAGTGTTTATCGTAGTGGTTTTGCTTGTAAATTACTTTTACCGTTTGTTCTTTAGAGTATTTTTGGTAAACTTATGGGTAGTTTTTTTTTATTTTTTTATTTTTAATGTTTTTCATAGTAGTGTTGTCTGTAAATTATTTGTTGTGTTCTTATAGAGTATTTTTTCTTCACCTTTTTTGTACTTTCTGTAACAAATAAAAATTTATTAATACAATTTTTAATATTGTATTAGAAAATTTGTTAGGCAAATTATCTTAACCTTAATTTTAAGATTATCAGGCATGTCACAAATTCCGTTCGGAATTGGAATGAATCCGAATTTACTATTCCGATCGAAATGGTTTTAGCTTCTATAGATTCCATTCGGTTTTAGTAAACCGAAGAAAGTTAAAAATCCCTTATGTTTGTTCAAAATATGGCAACATAACATCGAATGTAGCAAAACAAAAAACAGCGGGATTAACAAAACAATAAAAATTCAAGAAATATTTGTGTTTCAGTGCGAATTGCTAAAAAAGTTAAATAAAAAACATCAAACATGCCCGGAATATCTATAATTGCAACGGCAGAAGAAAAAAGAAGCAAATTTGTTTGTGTGCTGTTACCACAGATCTGTGGCTGTTACTATGGAATTTTTAGAAAAAGAATAAAAGTACGGCAAAGTACGGCAATATCTTTTAAACAAATTCCGTTAATTTTTTTTTTGTTTTTCATAAAAGACTAAGAAAAAGTTAATTGTTTTTATTAACATCATATTAAAATAAATTTATTTTAGATCAGTAAGTAAGGTAAAGAATGGCCTTATCTATAAAAAAATGTTTTGAATGGTTTTTCTGTTAACAAAATGCTCAAAATAACAATTCCACATAGCAAACTGAAAGTGGTTTTATTCCGAAAATTTTTTTCGTTTTACGTTTTCTATAGAAGCAAAATACGGAATCAATTCCACTTCCGAACGAAATTTTGTTCTGTGACATGGCTGTATATATAATTTATTGAATAAATCAATTATTTATGATTAAGTATTTGTAAATAAAATGAATTTATAACAATTTTTGATATGAAATGTAGAAATAAGTATTAAAATAAAAGTTAAATTATATAATTTTCTATAAAAAGCTATTGTTTGGTGGGCAAACATTATAAAATTACTCCAGATAATTTTAAATTAGTTACAATTTAAAAATTAGTAAAAGATATTGTTGAACTAAAAGGGTTTGGAAAAACTAATTGTCAATTTATGGAGTTTATGATATGCAAAATTCTTTTACTGCAGCATAAAGAATGTTAAAACTAAATAGTTTTATGAGCAGGTCAACATATTTTTACATATGCCTAAAACATTTCCCATAAACAATGAAAAAGCAAGCACATCGTTTCTCTAAAATTACATTTTTTGCAGGTACCTACCAACTACAAACCGCGTTAAAAAGACTTTATGTTTATCGTGCATTCTGGGTAGCAAAAAATCTGTTTAGAGAAATTGTTGGTTAGTCTTCTTACTAGAAGCTTTTTATGTTTATGTTAGTACAATTTTACACTTGGTTAGAAAACAAAGAAAATGCCTCGCCCGAAAAACCACATTTTTAGTTCGATTTATACGCTGAAAATAGTAAAGGTGATATATTATGCAACAATGGATATTGCAAAAACAAAATATTAAGTAAACATACGGGAAACTTAGAATATGTTGCAAAAAAAGTGCTTTAAAAAATAAACCAAACATAGTTAAAACGAAAATTATTGCAAACCGCTTAAATAGACACGATGTTGAATTAGCGATTGTGGAACTTTTTACAAAAAATGGATGCCCTCTCTCTGGTGGAAGATCACGCTTTGAACCTTTGGACATAACTATTAATTAACGCAATATTTCTGAAAGAATAATTGCATTTTCTCTAAAAATTAAGTTTAATATCAAAGAAGATTTAAAGGAAAAATTAGTGTCATTGAAAATGGATGCAGCGACAAGACAAGACTTGAGTTTTCTTGGTATATATGTGCAGTATATTAAGAATAAGTGTATACAAATCAGAACTTTAGTCATTAAAGAAATTAAATTAATCAATACAAGTGAATATTTAAAAAATATTATATTAGAATTACTTTGAGAATACGACACTAACATAAACCAAATTTTTTCATTTACCACTGATAATGAACACAAATTTGCTGCTGGAAGAAGAAATTAATTTTGAAAAACAAATAAATAAAGAACAAATCGAAAGTAAAATGGAATTAATTGAAAAAAATTTTTCATTCTTTAATATAACCGGAAATCGTTGTGGACCACATACCTTGCAGCTTTGTGTACATGATGTAATCAAAACACCTCATATCAAAAATAATATAGATAATGTTAGATTTTTAGTCAAAAAACTAAGAGCTAAAACCTTTTTAAATTTTTTAAAATTAAGTAACTATAAAAAACCATTAATAGATTGTCCAACTAGATGGACTCCACTTTTGATATGCTTCAACGGCTATTAGAAGTTAAAAGTATTATAGAACCTTTAAGTAATGAAAACTTAAATTTGCAACGCAGTACTGACGAATGGAAATTCGTAAAGGAGTTTACGGAAGTTTTTAAACCAATCTACAATGCTACAATAAAACTGCAATTGGAACAGCTTTGTTTTAGTGAGATATACATCATTATAATGGATTTACTAATCCAAAGGGAAAATCTGTTGACTAGGAAAATGGCAAAATTACTTTAATGTTCACTAAATCATCGAAAGGGCAAATTACTTAATACGGATTTGTTTAATGCAGCGGTCTTTTTAGATCCACGTATCAAGATTTTCCTGGACTCAGAACAAAAAGAGCGAGCGAAAACTTATATAGTTGGATTATATAAACGGGTTAATGTAAAAGAAGGTAAGTATCCAAATGCAATTCTTAACATAATATAAAAATTAAGTTATACTAAAACTATTTTAATAGAAAATATTTCTGATGATGGTTACGCTGTTTTATCGAAAAAAAAAAAAAAAAAAACGTGGAGGAGCCATCAACCAGTTATAAGGCCAAATCGTTTTTAAATTTTTTACAAAGTCTGGATCCTGCTGTTTCTGAATTTAATTCACCACTGGCCAAACTTGAAGTAGAACTTAACTTATACGAAAGATAAGCTAGATTACCATTAAATTTTAATATTTTAGAATATTATTGTGGTAAAAACAATACTTGAGCAGATTCAGCTAAAGTAATTTTGGCAGTACCATCTACACAAGTAAGCGAAGAACGAGTTTTTTCAGGTTTAAAATATATACTATCAGATCAGCGTAATAGGTTAACTGCATTTAACGTAGAACACATATTGATAGTAAGAGTTAATAGAGATTTAAATACACATACAGCGATAATTAAGTCGTAACAAATGTTATAAATAAATAAATTTGTTTCTTTTTTCTTTTTAGTGTACTTTTATTCATAAATATATTACCATTAATCGTATTAATAATAATACATTATATTAATGAAAATAGGAATTTTTATAAATAATATTAAAAATGAACAAAAGACTTATAATTACAGTACTTATTATTATACTTATTTAATTTTTTTAAGTCGGACACCGAAAAGATTTTAAAGCTTGCCTGAAGATTAATGCTTACAAATTATATTTTAATGTGATATACACTTAAATTGCTTTTTTAATAGTTCGTTAATATGTATGTACATATATGTATATAAAATGTGAATGAAAAATAATTAGCTTTAATAACATTTTAAATAAATATTTTAATCCAATTCCGAGTCTTCTTCTATCTATAAAATTGTTTGATTATTATTATTCACATGAACTATTATAAGTAGGTTTTAGATCTCGTATTTTGTTTATAGAGTAATACAGTACTTTTCGTTTATAGTCCATTCCGCTTAAAGGCCAAAAACGGATGTAAGCCAAAACAGTCCTATTCACTTGCAGGTTTTTTCGAATTTCATAAAAATTATTTGTTCTTAAATCCACTTCGCCTAAAGTCCATTTTCGTTTAAAGGCCAAATTTTCTTTGCATGCATAGCTAATATTGTATAGAAAAAATTTTTCATATAGTCCACCCTGTTTTTAATACCGTTTTTAAACAAGCTGGCAATCTTTTTTACTTAGATTTGCGGCAACTTTTTATTACAATAAGCTTTTAAAGCATTTGAATTACAAAAAATAATAATATGTTAAGGTTTTTGTTTAAACTATTGATTTTATTTAAATCAAAATTTGTTTATATTTTAAATAAACTTTTATTTTGTTAAAAAAAAGCGGTTTTATTGAAGAAATTGCATACTTTGTATATAGTCCAAAATGTGTATTATATCTGGATTCAATTATTGTCAATAAAGTGGCCTAAAAAGAAATTCGGTTATAGTCCTAGTTCGCTTATAGTCCACAAAAATTGTGCAAATATAGTTGTGGACTATAAGCGAAAACTACTGTATTGTAACAAACAAGATGTAATTTTTTGCAGAAAAGTGATTTAAATTTTTTACCTATACCAGCATAATGAAATACATTATCTAGATCGGTACATTATTTGTGTCGACAGATTGGTGTTTGACTAAAAATCATCGTTGTTATCCATCGACTGTTGCTTACAACAACATTACTTAAATACTCTTTGTTTGTTTTATTGTTTTTATTGCCAATAACCTACTTATTCTTTTCCCAAATAAACTTTTAGTTGACATTATTTTAGTTTCAGACCGAATTCTTTCTGTTTATATTTATTACATAATACACAAATTGTTATCGTCCATTTTTTAAACCTTTTTCATTCAGTAATTTATTATTGCTTCTTACATTGCAAAAAATTTGGAAATACCTAAAATAATTTTTGAGTAGTCGCCCACCATACCATAGTTTTTTATAGAAAATTATATAATTCAACTTTTATTTAAATACTTATTTCTACATTTCATACCATAAAATGATTATAAATTCATTTTATTTACAAATACTTAATCATAAGTAATTGATTTATTCAATAAATTATATATAATCTTAAAATTAAGATTAAGATTATTTGCCTAACAAATTTTCTAAATACAATATTAAAAATTGTATTAATAAATTTTCATTTGTTACAGAAAGTACAAAAAAAGGTGCAGAAAAAATACTCTATAAGAACACAACAAATAAATTACAGACAACACCACTATGAAAAACATTAAAAATAAAAAAAACTACCCTTAAGTTTACCAAAAATACTCTAAAGAACAAACGGAAAAAGTAATTTACAAGCAAAACCACTACGATAAACACTAAGGATCATTATAGTTCACTAAAAGTACTCTAAAGATCACTAAAATTTGCGTAGTGATCACTAAAGATCACTACAGTTTACGTAGTGATCTTTAAGATGAGTACTCTAAAATAAAGATCAGTACGTTATCGTTGTGTAGTGTACGGTATATTGTTTGTGTACGCATACACAAACGCTAAGAAATTTTTTATGCATTGTGTATTTTTTGTAGGAAATGATTTTGTGTACTGATCTTAATAAATTCGGTACAGAACACTAACGTAGTGTACTTTGGTGTTTGTTTTCAAACACTGCTTCTAACACATTTGTTTTTGAAAGCAGACAATTCTAATAATTTTGTTTCCTGAAGATGCCACCCAACGATGTGGCGAAATATTGAAAAAAATAAAAACAATATTTTTATTTTAAAACCAACTTTATAAATAAGAAAAGAATATTAATTATAAAGATCGAAAAAACATTTAAATTTAAATGAAATTAAACACGCAGAAAAAATATAATTATGAGCTATAAATTTTTTAAAATAAAACGGAAGACAAAAGGACTTGTGAATCGTTTTAGAACTTTGAGAGGCAAAATAATTAAAACCACATCTACAATAACCTTCTTAATTCGATGTCAAAATTCCGGAATTGTACAAAAATTTATTTTTAATTCAACTAAGAATATTCTTAATATTTTCAAGATGGACGGAAAAAGAAAAGTTCAACACATTATGGAAAAATATTTGGATGATTTAAGAAACAAAATTCTAAGATGTGCAATTTTGGAAAAACATGATTTACTGAGGTATTTTCAAAGAGAGCTGATGATGATTAAATATGATTTAAGAAAACTGTTTTCAAGATAACAAATGGAAAGATTTTTGCAATTTGAGGACAGATTGGAAGATGTTTTTTTTTTAATTAAGGTAAATAATGTTCATAAAAAGAAGTTTGACTGTTTAAAAGACAGTTGCAAAGAAGAGAGTTAGGTATTAAATTTCACAATAAGTGGTTTGTCAATAAGACTAAGTTAGATATTCCAGATGAGGTTCAGTGGATTCTTTCATTAGGGCATAAGCAAGCATTGCCAGTTAAGAGAGAAGATTTTCCCGTTTTAAAAATGGTAGCGCACGGAGAGGATTTTGTACAAACATTAAAAACGAAAGAAGAATCCGAAAAAGCAAGGACTAAATTAACTTTAATAATCACTTAAATAAGTTAAAATTAAGTAATAGAGATAGATTCTTGCAAGAGCACGTTGAAAAGGTTAACAAAATTTAAGAAGAAATAGAAACTACATATTTTGAAAGCAGATAAAGGTAACACTACAGTAACTATAAGTAAAACTGATTATGACTTAAGAATTAACAATATTGTAGGAAATGGTACTAATTATAAATTAACAAATAAAGATCCAACAACAAAACTACAAAAAATAAATAATGTTTTAAGCAAAAAATTATTACTATTTTAGAGAAAACAGACTTAAAACAAAGGTTGGTACAGCTTCTAAGTTATATGGATTACCTAAAATTCATAGAGATTTTTCCCTTAAGGCCAATTTGTTCTTTTATTAATTCTCCATCTTATGAATTTTGTAAATATATAACAATACTATTGAAAAAGATTACGGAGAACTCTAAATACAATGTTAAGAATTCAACAGAATATAAAGAAAGGATAAAGTACCAGTGTATTCAGAATGAGGAAAAATTAGTTTTATTTGATGTAGTATCATTATTTCCGAGTATACCTGTTGACTTATCGATACATATAATAGAAGAAAAATGGAACGTGATACAGGGATATGCTGCAATGAAAAAATGTTTATTTTTACGGATTTTAAAATTTTGTATAGACGATTATGGATATTTTCAATATAAGGATAACAAATATTTGCAAGAAAAAGGACTTCCAATGGGATCCCCAGCCTCTCTAATTGTGGCAGACATAGTTATGGAGAAATTATTAGACATCTGCATTGAAGAACTTAGTGTTTTTTTTTTTTTTTAATAGAAGTAGCACATCAGGCAATAATGCCTATTTAGTTATTTTCGTAACCGTGCTACATTCTTTAGGAAAGGGATAGATGAGAGATAAGACAGGTGGTGAAAAGAGAAAGATAGATATAGCCATTTTATTAGTTATTTTACTTCGCCGGCGAATATGCTATGAAGAAGTACCGACGAAGGAGGCTGCATGTTTAATGTTAATTCTAATATGTATTATTTATACCATTAAACAGAAAAAAACATTTTTTATTTTTGGTTGCCGCAGGGGTTAAACCCTGTTCAACCAGGCTTATAGCCAACGTGTTTACCACTTCGACTTAAGCAGCCAAAACCAAAATTAATGACTAAATATGTGGATGATTTGTTTTGTATTATTTCGGAAACTGGAATTGAAAATATGCTGGAAACATTTAATAAATTTAATAGTTGCATAAAATTCTCAATAGAAATATAAGGCGATTTTAAACTCCTCTATTTAGATACGTTAGTAATAAGGAGAGGTAATAAATTAAAAATGGATTGGTACCAAAAGCCTACAGCTTCCGGAAGAATTATTAATTTTTAATCCAAACACAACAAAAGAATAATTATAAATATAGGCAAAAATTTGATAGAAAAAGTATTTAAGATAAGTGATAAGGAATTTCACAAGATAAATAAAGATAAAGTTATAAAAATACTAACCGATAATAATATTCCAATAAAATTAATAAGGAGTTTTTTTAAACAATTTAGGTACGGAAGAGCATTTAACACAAGAAGTGTGTCGGAAACAAAAGTTTACAAGGCTTTAATTTATGTACCAGAACTACCAGAAAAAAGCAAAAATTTTTTACTTTAAACAGATTATTTAGTTAAACAAAAGATAGAATACAAGAATGGTACATGTATACAAAATACCTTGTAATGGTAATGATAGTTAATATTGTAATAAAGAATAGTTGGACATAAATCTGATCAAAGACATAGGGACGTAAATACTACAAAAAAATGCATTTTCTTCACATTGTGCCAGTCTAAATCATCATCCTAATTTTGAAGATGCATCAGTTTTAAATATAAAATATAATTATAAATGTCGTTATATGTTAGAGATGTTACAATTAATTAAAGTTCCAACAACAAAAAGAATAAACATTAAAGCTGATAATGATAATGTTGCGCAGTGTTATAGACATTTAGTGCATAAAAAATAGTTAACGTTACAGTGTATCTAACTTAATTGTTTGTATCATTTTTAAAAATAAAGTTTTTGTGTTTGTATATGTATGTATATTGTTTTTTGTATATTTTAAAATTTTTTGAAATTTTAAAAATTTGAATGTATTTTGAGTATTGAATTATATGTACATATGTATGTTTATGTTAACATGTGGTGTGGCGAAATGTTGAAAAAAATAAAAACAATATTTTTATTTTAAAACCTAACTTAGTGCTTTATAAATAAGAAAATAACATTTCAAAAATTTCCATTGAAGAAAGGATTTTTGTAAACAATTTTATTTTTTAGATGTTTTCTGAAGTTTTCGCTACCTGAAAGATGCACACACACCTTTATATAAAAAAACCATAGGGCGCTAAGAAAATTTAAACTTATGAAAAACCAACATATGATTATTAAAAATCAATAAAAGCTTACTATATCAAAGAAACCTTCTTTCTATTTATTTAAAATATTTACATATAAAATTATAAATTTTTATTTTTTTATTCCTTTACATACATACAAATACTTAAAATAATTGTTAAGTAATCGTCACAACAAAAAAAAAATGATCATGCTTTTTGAAATACACTTCCACTGAGAAAAAAAATAACTAAAATAAGGGCAATAATTTAGATTTCAAATTATTTTAGAGCTTAGAAAGAAAACAAGCACCGAAGGCATAAGAAGTTGCCTTAAATTTGAGCTAGCATTAATTTTCAAGTGGGGTTGTAACGACAATATTACTTGATTTAAACAAACTTATTTTTTCAGGGCAATTTCAGAATTAAGTAGTTTTATCCTTTTTCGTATTTAGAGAATGCAGTACATCTTCTAAATTAAAAATAAACAGTGATATGCGTACTAAAAAAAATAGTTTTTTAAAGTCAAGTATCTTTTAAAGCAAACGGGAAAAATGCTGGATATTTAATTTTTTCTTATTAAGCAAAACTCAAAGCACTTAAAAATTTTCATGTCGAATAACATTTAAGAAATTTAAAAGCCTTAAAAGGTTTTTTAATCTGAGGTGGACAACTTTATCCCGTGTTTCAGGCAAGCAAGATTAATATGCATTATAAAGCCTGTCTTCTCCACTTTGCGCGTTACAAATTTTAGACAAGACAAATTTTTTATGAAAGTCTTTCCTCATTTCTTCAAACATTAATTAATTAATCCATTAATGTGTAAAATCGGCTTAAAAATATAAATTATTTATATATATTTCAAAATAAAATATGTTTCGACCAACCGGATTTACTCCCCTCACTTTTTAAATACGCAAGTATTTACAAATTCAAAACAATATTCTTTGACAGTTTAAAAAAAATTTCAACTTTAAAGGAAAATGTCTTTATTTACTCTGACAATCCTCACAAAATATGCAAAAACAACAGCAACAACAACTGCATTACCATAAACCTTTATTTAGTAAATTGTAGCAGAAATATAGTAGTTTTCTCTTTCTTTTATATATTATAAAAACAGAAGGAGATATTTGATGCTGCAGCTGTATTTTTAATTCTTGGGCGTTTTGCTGTTTTTAATTAAAAACCAATCCGAGTGGAAGACAATGCTCGCTCATGAATTTCGAATTAATGTGTTCTTCCTTTAGTAACAAGTCAGCAAGAGGTAGAGTAGTGACAAAAAAATTAAAAATAGCATGTTTAATAGTCTTTATGTGCATCTGCTAAGAAAATGAATTTCCTAAGAAATGAACAGAGACAAGGATGACAAACTACTTATAGATTTCACTTCCTATTACTTTGTAGATTTATCCCTACACACAAACATACAAACACACTCCTAAAACTCACTCATTTAGATAGTTGCTATGCACAGTGGTTTGAAAACGATATGTTTTGGATATAATTCGGTATCTCCTGAACCCAGATGCCCCTTACGGTACCTCCAAAGTTGGGTACCTCGGGCATATAATTTTTTTTTTTAATGTCATAAAAAGTTTATATTTGACTTAAATGTAAAAACTTTTTAAATTTACTTAAACTTAGAGAATATATTTTTTTATCAACTCTTAGTTTGGGAGAAAAAAGACTTAATTTTTTTTTTCGTAAAATTACTCGGAGAACAAAACACCGATGATAGAAACGTAAACATATTTGGAGGATTTGAAAATGAGATTGAGTTTCTTATAGACATGCCAATAAAACAATGACGTAATACGAATGACGGTAATATTACAAGACGGTTCTAAAAGCAGCAGAAAAGAGTTCAGAAAGCATTAGGGTCAATAAAGAAACTATTAAACGGTTTAATTTTATCTAGAAATTTTTAGGTAATGGTTTTCCTATTGATTGGTGAAGATGGTTTTGAAAGTTTTATTGTTGTAACTGAAAAGACAGAAAAATATTGCGTTCTATGGGCCATCAGTAAGAAGAAGCTCAAGAAGCAAGAAATACAGACACGAGAATATATGGGGAGTTGCTTACAAGAAAAATTCGAAATGTATACAAATACAGATCTTTTCTGTATATAAGAAACAAAGTCTTTATCTTATTAATATATTTTATTCTGACTGTGAGAACTATTTATTTTTTACTTTATTCTATTAAAAACAACTTATATTAGACAAAAGTTGATATTTTATAATCATTTATAAATTTGAATTTGTTTTTTATTCAATTCAGAAGTAAAAAGTAAACTCAACTGGATTTTTTAAATTTTGTTCAGTTAGATTTGACCAAAATACACTGTGCTTTGGCCCAATTAGGATGAGCTTCTGTAAATTCAAACAAAATCTTCTTATCACGTTTGACCCATGTACATGAAATTAGACAATAATTAATTTTTGAGAAATAATATGCTTACATAATTTTTCTAATTTGTACATTGAAATCGGTACGTAATATCTAAAATTTGTTTACGCAAAGAATTAACTTACTTAAAAATAATAATATTCAAACTTAACACAAAATTAATTAATTAAATAAAACAAAATTAATTTTTTCAAAAGTAGAATAGATGATGTCATACCAAATTCAGTCTACAGCACACGAAACCGACAGACAAATTCCTAAAATTTTGTACGTAAGATTTTGTAAGTAAGTAAGATTTTGTTCGGAATATATTATGAACTGAAGTATTATGTGCTTCATAAACGATGTAGTTTAATTAAGTTAAAACAGCTGAGCTAGTGAGTTGATCTGACTTCAGCTTTTTAGTTCTACTCAACTCATTCCTTTAATCGCGCTCTTTAGTTCATTTTTCCTTCAGTTCAATTCTTCTTTCAGTCCATGTATCTTTTTTTTTTACTCTCAGATCACTTCTGCTTAATATATAGCGGTTTAGCAGTAGTACGTCGTAATGTTTCTATTTTAATACACAATTTTATATATTTATACACGTATATATTTTTATTAATGCTTATCAAGCAGGGTAAAAGCAATGTCAAGCTCCTAAATAGGAAAAAACACCCCTAAATTTTAAAGACAGTTTGACAGTTAAATAAGTATTGAAATTTTTTTTATTGTACAATCGCGATTACCATGTTTTATAAATATAAACCAGTTTTAAATTGTATTGTTCTGTCGTTGCCAGATTTATTATTTTATATGTTTGACACATTTTTTATTTGTATCAGGTTTTTAAAAAAAAATTTAGTATTGAAACTAAAATATTTTTATATGGTCGAATTATTATGAAAACATAAATACTTTTAATATTAAAAATGTGTTGTGATCGTTTTAGATATTTGTTTACTACCTGCATTTCTAAATGTAAATTTTTCCAACAAAAGCTAGTGAATGCTGGATCTATATTAAAAAAATTTGAGCTACTGAACTAAAATATATATAGTTCTGTAGTATGCTACGGCTTTCACTTTTAATATTAACATCTGCTTGACAGACCAATTCTACATTGGACAATGAGGCAGAATCCAAATATTTTGGAACTAACTCAGCTAGTTGTATAACAGAGAAGTATCTAAGGTTAATTATGAAGCTGAGTAACATCCAATTTCCAGAGGTAGCGCTATCAAAGTTGGGTGTCTCCAACCTGTAAATTTTTTTATGCTTGGCATTCCTTCTTACGTTGTCTTAAAGGACTAGTCAATATCTACAAAAATGTAACTTAATCTGCATGTTTATGTTTTAAAATGATTGAGCTATTAGCATTTTAAAATTGAATGGGTTAGTTATTTTCAACGTATTTAAATTGTGTTCTATTGTGCATTGCAAAATGAGAAAAAGTTGTCTTTAAAGTAGTTGAGTAATTTGATACTACCCAAGTTTTTAAAAATTCTAGCTAATTTAAAATTTCTTTTTTTCTTTTCTTTTCTATTTTAAGAAGGATCATGTTTTCTTTTGTACTCAGTCAATTAATTTAAAGGTAGAAAATAACTTTGCATCTGTAAAGATGCAATCTAGAAAGCATAACAATCATATCTTAGCAAGTGATGTAGGGTATACATTATAATTTTTATCTTCTTTTAAGAGTAAATTTCTTCACAGGTTCAATGAAATAAATACTTATTAAAAATGTCAACAAAGTTTCTCAAAATATTAAAACGAAGATATTTATAGCCGGTAATATTAAAATTTCGTTTTTTATAAATATTTATAAAAGAAATATTTGCTAGATATTTATGTACTTGTATATAAAATGCAGACGTAGATAAGCTACATTTTGAATATTGAAATTGAGAAAACAAAAAGGTACGCAAGTGGAAAAAAGCATGTTAAAAAAGTAAAGAAACATAGAAACACAAACGAGGAGGAGCAGATAATTTCAATAAAATTAAATTTTAAAAAGGAATTTTAAATTAATTTATTTTATGAGTAAACTAGCTTATTGTATATTATAGCCTTGTATTCTATATTAACCAAAGTAAACAGCAAAAATATGTTCGCATCATTGAGGTCACGGCGGTTAAATTAGATAGTAAAAAGTAGAAACCTTCTTTTTTTAAATATAGAATGCGCTGTTCGTCCGCCATTAATAGAGATGACAATATTGGATTTTGGATGACATAATTGGATTTCGGTCTCTATGGCACTTAAAGTTGACTGATGCTATTTTAAAGTGTATTTTATTCAAATGGCAAAACACAACTTATCCATATCTGTTTAGTAAGAAAACAGTATTTTATATATTATAACATATTTTCTTCTCCTTATTTGACGTTAAGAATCAAGTCGTATCTATGTACATTTTAAATATCTTAAAAATCGCTTTTTATTAAATCGTTTTAGCGCATTTTTCTTAAAAACAGATAAACTAAAAATCATATTTCCTTAGAACGGTAATTATACATTAATTATATTCTATTATATTTGAGAAAGATTGCGTCAAAGTTTTTATATGTCGTAGAACAAAATATGAATGCAGATTAAATAATAAAAATTTGCAGTTATGTAAAATTAAAATAATATTTGTTTAAATTCTAAGCGTAATTTTAAATATTTATACTTGATTAATTTACTTGACATAGTAATGGACATTCTATCTAATTTTCAAGAGTTTGTTTGTTTGACTTAGCAGTACAGGTTCTTTGTAAATTTCAACTGTCTGTCTATAACGGTTCAAAAGTTTGGCCACATACATCAACTATTAGGACACCCTTTAATTGTTAAATACAAATTTTACACTTGTTATTATAGGGGACTTGGCAATAAAGGCTCTTTGTTAATTTCAACTATCTGGCTATTACAGCTTAAAAGTTTGGCCACATACATCAAATTACATTAACTATTGGGACACCCTGTAATTTATAATTTTAAATGTTTATACATGTTATTATAACGATCATAGCAATCGACATTCCGTTTAATTTGCAAGCGTTTCTCTATAACGGTTCACGAGATAAGCCCATATACGTCAATTTACGTCATCTATGGGCACACCCGTTATTTTTTAGATTTATTTTATTATTATTTTTATTTAATTTTCGGTCATAAGAAGTACGCTTTACAGTTCACAATACACAAAAAACATGCATGTTGTAAGGGGACACCCTTTAGTTTCTAAGAATATTTACTGTTGTTAAAACGGGACAAATCTGTAAAATATTTTTTAAATCAGTTCAGAAATCACTGAGTTCTGCAAGTTCAAACATAAAAAACCAATTGATAACCACCTTCTGTTTTTAAAGTCGGTTAAAAACAATATTTGTCTTTTTTCTAGACAGCAAGATAGATAATGTCCCACTTGTGTTTTCTAAAGCTGCGTTCAGAGTCTGAACTTCAAACTATATCATTCACAATTTAAGCAAACATAAAATATAAAAGCCCTAGTAGGAAAAGAAATAATTATGTACTTTCTTGAAGTTGTGGTAACACATTTATTAATTTCAAGTTATTCTTTTCTGAATCTATTATAATTAATTATTATAGTTTATTAGGATTTGTTATTAAATAGTTATATTTTATTCAATATATGATAATATTTACAATATTTTTACAAAAGCAATAACTATGAGTTATAAACAAATATAGAACAAATTCTAGTAAAATCCGTTAAGCACTTAAATTTAGTTTTTAGTTTTGAATAAAATTGCATGATATGTGTACAAGCTGACTATTAAAATACTGCCTAGAATAAGTTTTTAATAGGTTAGGATAGATTTTTCTAAATGCAATTCTTCAGTTTAATTAATTGTGTTTTAAGTCACAAAATAACTTTTGATAGTGTTTAATTATCATAAACTTTGGTACTAAATAGAAAAAAGTCAGGCCCACAAGTGCTTAAAGTATTAAAAAAAAAACAACTGCAACTAATTTTGTTTTTGCCAACATTTTTATATTAAAATTGAATTTGTTCAGTAACATAAGTTTAAAACTGTTCATAATTTTAATATTTTAACATTCTTATATTAGTTTTTCCGTTATGCTTAAAAACACTAAACGTCATTTGATATATATCCTGATTCTTTCTATAAGTCCACCTACAAAAATAAAATATACTGAGAACTGCCTTGGTACCATTATACCAGGACAATTAGGTGCTTCTATATTTGTGTCTCTATTTTCTCTAAGAAATGATACAGTTTTACAAAAAGCAAGTATTCTATATTTAGGCCAAGATTCTAAGCGACCTCCTCGCAAAATTTTATTCAAATCCATTCCATTTTTACGTGATGTAAACACAGCCAAACAGACGAACAAAAATTTAAAAAATAAGTGTTTTGTATTCCATAACGGCTATTATCTACATCAACAACAAGATTATAATAGTAGAGGCTACTTCTTAGTAGTATATGAAAAATAATTGGTTCTCAACTAACAGTAATAATAAAGAATGATTTTTGTAGAATTTTAATTTATTCTAATTATTAACTAAGAAAATTAAAATTTGTCATATTCCTTCTAATCAATTGCATAAACAATCAACTTAGGTAAATTGAAAAATAGTTCAAGTAAAAAAAATCTAAAAATAACATTTCATTTATAAAATATTTAAAAAGCTTAAAGTCAAAACATATTTTTAAATGCTAGAGTTAAGCATTTTTAATAAATTTTAGTATTTGCTAAAAGAAAACTTGCAATGAAAACTTTAGAGGTCCATGACTCGGAAAATATAGGTCAGCCCCAATTTTCGCACTTTATATTTATGTTCCTTATTTTTAATTTCTTTTTTCTTCTTTTTTAATTGGAGCAAATTCACCAAACTTAATTTGTTCCAACAAATTTTGTTGTTTTAGTTTTACAATACGGCGTTAACTTTGTTATCACTAGCTTTACGGGCGTTTCTTATATACCTATCTCTACGAGCATCAGTCAAATTGACGGGTGGATGAAAATACGTATTTAATTTAAAAAAATCAATATATTTAAACTAAATCTGAGTTTAACAATATAAAGCTTCATATAAAAATAAAACATTATAGTTCAACATCTTTTATTGAAGTTATTATGAAAGTGATAGCAATAATATAACCGCTACATAATTATATTTATCGAGGACATTTTTTACATACGTATTGAATTTCTTTTGTGCATTTGTCACATACGATCTTTTTGCAATACATACAGCAATTACTGCTTCTATTTTTATTACAATAGGCCACTTGGCAACTTTTTCGCACTCCTGATGTTGAAGGTGACTGATCTAAAACGTCTGAACTGTGACGTATGTTCTCCTTGTTTTCTCCAGGTAATTCATCGGCAGTCTTTTATATGTTTCATAATCTGAGCGTCAGTTTTCAAATCAAAAGCACTGGTTACACAACCCGACATAATATTTTTTTTTGCGTAACCAGTAGGCCCTACGATATCCTTGAATATAGTATGAACAGACGGCCGACCCCTAGAGTTCCCTGCTTTCAGTTTCACCCACCGTGTCCCGTCACCGGCAATTTCAATTTCTACTATTACATCTCGGGATGTACTTGGAATACTCGTCCTCTCAGCCTCGGTGTCAGAACCAGAACTAATCCGCGCCATTTTCTTGTTACGACGCAAATTGAAGTTTTCCTCTTCACTATCCGAAGATCCTTCTATTTCTCCAGTTTCAGTGGATTCAGAATATTCACTGTAATCATCACTTTCGTCGAGTTCAAATTGATCTTCTTCGGATGACACCTCAGAACAATCCTCATTTCTGTTGGTAATTTTGGACAATTTCTTATTATATCTCGTATTTCTACTCATGATTGCTAGAAAAGAGTGATCGGTAAAAGTAAAAAGTACTGTACCCAAATTCAACTACCCTATTGTGAATACTTACAATAAGCGGAGACTCTCTGCAATATAGTTCTTGGCTGATATAGGATGTCTAAAATAACTGAAACATTTGCACAGTTTTTGAAAAATGTTCTTACAGCTGGCACCGCAGCAACCGTACTGAAGATCGGCTCTTGTTTTAGAGTTTTTTGTCGGCGATAGGTTTAAGCGATTTCATTGAATGCTATATACGATATTCGAAGATATTATTCGACGAATGATTTTACGAACGAAGCAAATATATAAGGATTGCTTATGAAATCAGCTAACACGTCAATTTGACGGGTTTCGTACAGATAGGTATACTACATACAAATTTCAAAATTTCGGAAGCTTTGGAACATAATAAATGTATATATAAATTCTTTTGATGAATTTATTAATTTACGATGCAAAATTGTTAAAATTATTTGCTATGGTTTTTTGTGTGTTTCATTTCAAAGTTTGAAATCCATCAAATTGACGGGTCCCGTAAACCTAGTACTATGTGCAATTGGTATTATAGGTTTGTTTGTGAAAGTATTTACAAAAGTTTTAGAAATAAGAATATTAACAAAATAAGAGAGATACTATTAACGAATATCTTCCCAATTTTTACCTTAAATTATATTATAAACAAAACACTACAATGAAAACAAAATTCGGAAAAACACGATCCCAAGGAAACATTTTTTACAGTGTTCTATTTATACCGCGTTTGACAGAAAGTAAATCCCCTACAAGAACAGTGACCATCATTTGATCCATCAAATGACAATCACTGATGATGGAAATATACATCACTGCGTAGAACAAATTTTCTATCACATTCTTAAAGGGAAAATGAAAACTTGACGTAAACATTTGTATACGTGTGATGTCTGTAGCAAACAGCGTTACCAGTGACTTTTTTTAAAAAAATATAACGAAATTTTTCTTGATTTTTGAAACAGATTTAATTAAAAATCTTTTCATAAGCTATATTTTGAACTTTGCTAATCAAGTTTGAGTAAAAACACAACAAACAAAAAAAATCCATTAAATTTTATACGAAAAGCCCTACAACGGCAACGCTATTTTAGTATAAAGTTATTGCAAATGTGTTAGTAAATAATTGTGTATGTATAAGTTTCCCTCACTCATTTCTTGCTGGGTCGTTAAGAAACATCATCAATAATGAAAACATAAATATAACACATAAATCAAATGTAACTCTAAGGCATTTATTTACAAGTAAAAAGACGAAAGTAGACACATTAAAAACAGATAATGTAGTGTATGAAATCACATGCAGTGGCAATGAAAGGGAGCAGTTTAATAAAGTATATGTGGGAACAATAAAACGAATGCTTGGTATAAGATTAGCTGAACATGAAGCAGATATTAAAAAGGAAAAGGAGACGACTGTGTTGGCACAACATATAAAAAAAACATACGATAGATTTTAAAAGCGTTCAATTACTGGACAAAGAGAAATCTGTAAATAAGAGATAAACGTTGGAGAGCTTAAGAATACAACAACGTTTATCTAAAGCTCTGAATACCAAAGAAGACAAAGACCAAACAAAACTGCAATATTCTCCTGCAATACACCAAAAGTAATAGTTCTTTGATATAGTTATAGTTAGATGTTGTGATTGGTTTACTTAAATTAATTATTTTATTTATTACTATTTTGAGTCATGTCGTTTGTTACTTTTAAAAATAATAAGTAAAAATATGATTGTGATGTAAACTGAATCGTAATTCAATCTTTAACTATATTATATTATGTGAAAGTTTTAAAGATCTTCAACAGAATTTAATTAAAAAAATACTCCTGAAGAATTCGACAACCACATCGACGAAACGTTGAGGAAATGACAAAATAAAATTGTTCTACGATGTCTTAAAGTTTTAAAAGGTCATTACAAATTTTGAAACTCAGCACGTCACGACCTTGTGTTGGTGTCTAGGCCGTTAAGAACTATCAATTCTTTTTGTAGTTTTTTGAAGTGTAAAATTATTAAAAAACGTAAGCAAGAATAAACATAATGATTGTAACGCCTTGAAAAATAAACCGCTTTGCAAAATAAGAGAAATATTGATGGCAGGTATTATTTTTATTGGAAACCCGAAAACGCTTTTTAAGCTGAAAGTATTAATTGTTCTAATATCTTGCGGTGAAAGCAGTCACACTGAGAGAAACTTATAATTAAATTTTCGTTTCCTGTTCATATCCCTTCATAATTTGACTGCTTGTTAAGCACAAAATTTTTATATTTATTTCATGAAAATTACTTACCAAATTCAATAACTTTTATTAAATAGGTAATAATAATAAAAATTATAATTATAATAATAATAATAATAATAATAATAATAATAATAAAAATAATAATAATAATAATAATAATAATAATAATAATAAAAATAAAAACAAACATTGTTAGTCTTAAAATTTACTGTAATCTCCATGGTAACAGTTATCAAGGAATAGCAAACAACTTAAACCACAACAAGAACGCATATCGACCCATTACTACTGTTTTACTATACTAACAATCAACAAAAATAAATAAAAAACAACAAACAGTTATTCAAAGAAGAACTCAAGTGGTGGTCATGTTGTTCAATTATTGTTTAAACTGTTATAATTGTTAAATAAAAAACTAGACAAATTCTACCGATGGCATAATTTCATGACAATAGAAAAACATAGAAAATTATACACGAGTAATTGTAAATTTTAAACGCCACAAAAAAGTATTTTTTCCATATTAATAGTAGAAAAAGCAGCTCAAGCTGTTGTTCAAAAACATATTTAAGCATATAAAAGGGACAGAACGAAAATGTAGTGAAGTGAACAAACATTTAGGAACGACAATGCTGCATTTCCATTGCAACACTAAGTGAAAAAATAGCATTTGAATAAACATTAAAAATTGTATTTCATTTTATTCAACATACTAAATAAACATTCGGACACACAAACGCCATTTGTTTTCTTTTGACTGCTATTCATTGTGTTCCTTATATCGCTTTTTTTTGTGTTTTTCTAGTTACTTTTAGTTTTTAGTATTACGTAGTTTGTAAGTTAAATTTTATTTTAACAAAAATTTAATTAACGTTGTTGCAATGAGTACAGAAGTTTCGAAAGATGCCTCTAGAAATTCTTCATCTACATCCATTTTGAGTCGCAATCAAGCACTACCGCCCCCAACAACAGCTGCCGGTCGTCCGCCGACATCGATACTTTTTTCGGTAGGTTATCAACACACAATAAATTCTATTTGTGCGTTATGGTCCTTTGTTTGAATGTGTGTTGTTATATAAATGTGTGGAATTTGCTTAAATTTTCGTTTGTTTGTTTTTGAAGAGGATACAAAAATACCAATGAAAAGTTGCTCATGGACTTTTTTGAACTTCTTTGTGAACAAGCACACATTTTAATTCCATACATTGAAAACTCCTACACATATACACTAACGGATATTGATGCTTGTATACGAATTTTGTACACACATATTTTTTTAATGAAATTGACAGGACTTAACTATAGTAATGAATGTTCTTTAAAGCGCGGAAATTTAACAAGCAGCCGTTTAGGAGGCGATAAGACAGCACTAGCCCGACCCTCAACCGCAGTGCGTGCTGTTGGTTATGCCGCCAACAATACTGGCTCAGCTGGTCAACGTTTTGACCAATTGTTTGTGGAAAAGGCCAGACAACAAACATTGTCCTCCGCCAATGCAGCGGTCGTTGCCACCAAAGAAATCAGGTAGGTTTATCAACTTGCTGCTTCAGTTCTTTCTTAAAAAGTAACAAATCTTTCTTTCCAGTCCTCAAATAAAATACAAAAATCTAGAAGCAAAAATTATTAAGTTATTGGAATCATCGATTATTATAGCGGCTAAAGCAAATACTAAAGAAAACCAAGGAATATCATCTACGAATGGCAGCCTACAGGAGGGTTCATCTGCTAAATATAAAGTGTCTTTAGCAGAAGCCTTAAACAAGGCAAAAGAAGCATTTTCTCTAGATCGTACTCTGCACCGGTTTCGTGATCAACATAACGAAAATATATTTCACAATTTTGATTTGACTTATGCAGTAAGTTAAAAACAAATTCGTCTTTCCATCTAAGTATATAAAATTATTGCGGGTGATTTTATTTTTAATTTAAAATAGAATTTTAGCACGACTTAATCAAAGACCAATTTTTAATATACAGGCGTGACTGTAGTCCGATTTTGCGGAAAGCCGTCCTTTTAAGGGACTTAGAAGACTATTTTTTTTGCATATTTCGGCTCCATTAAAACATTTGCAGGTACTTCGCACAGTTCCAATTTATATTAAGCATTAAGAAACATACAAATCTAATAGCTTCCAGTAGCAAAAAGTAATACAAAAATTAATCTAAAAATTAAAAGACATAAATTGACCTATATGGGACTATCTTCTAAACCGATATAGACAAACACTTGAAAATTGATTCTGCTCAATTTTCTAATAACAAGTGTAAACATTTAAAATTATAAATTACGGATGCCCTAACAGTTCATTTAATTTTATGTATGTAGCCATACCTTAAACAGTTGTAGACAGACGGTTGAAATGTTTTAAGAACCTGATTTGGTAAGTCTGCTATAACAACAGGTTTAAAATTTGGATTTGCAAATTAAAGGGTGTCCCAATATGTTATGATATTTAAAGTCTGTGGCCAACCTTTTGAACCCCTATAGACACACAGCTTAAATTTACATAAAATGTATTCTTAAATCTGCTATAACAAAAAGTAAAACATTTAAATTTGTAAATTAAAGGGTGTTCCTATAATTGATGTAATTTAACCCACATGGCCCTATCTATTGAACCGTTATATATATACACTTGAAAACTAAACATAATGTTCACTACTTTGTGTGGTATATTAAAGAGTATAAATGTTTAAAATTATTAACTAAATTGTGTCACAGTACTTGATGTAATTTAATGTATTTGGGCAAGCTATTGAACCGTTATAAACATGCGGTGTAATTTTACAAAGAACCATGAGAGGTTAAGTCCGCTACAACAGCAAGTAATATTGGATTTTATTGGATTTTAAAAGTATTGGGTGTAACTATTGTTAATGATATTTGATAAATATATCCAAACTGTTGAACAGTGTTAGACCGTCAGTTGAAATTTACAAGGAGCATAAAATTTTGATGTGGAAATTAAAAGCTCTCCCAATATTTAATAGAACATGCTGTATAACTGAAATCTGTTTTGAAGTTGTTTTTTTTTCCAAGAATTATTCCAAATTATTTTTTCAACTTTCGTTTGTATTACTGCAGATGGTTGTCTTTACTACCAAGTAGTAAATTACAAGAAAAATTAATTTAATAATAGGTAAGAATTTATTATGCCGATTATATGTACATATGGTTATACATGGCGCAGTGTTATATGGCCTAATTTTTCGAAGGAGTGGGAAATAAAGCCTTACGGTTTTAAATCCAGATAAGGAATGAAATAAAGACATTATGGTGTTATTGCTCATTTAATTTTTTTATATATTTCAAAATTATTTAATTTTTTCTATATGTATAAAAAAATGGAAAACATAAAGAAATAGTTTAGTTCACAAATGAAATGTTTATAAATTCTTAATAATTAACAATATATAAATACGCCACTTTTGAAAATGGCACGACAAATTGGGCACAATGTTTCTGTTCCTTTTTCCTCAGCACTTTCTTTCAGTTGTTGGTAACATGGTTGGCAAAGTTTAAAATGTTTGCCTGGATAAAACACTATTTGCCTTTCTCTTTTATAACAAATAAAACACGAAAGGTAATGTTGTTCTCCTACTTCTGTGTCAGTGTTGTCTTCTCCACTGATATTTGCTTCCGATTCGTCGTCATTGCTGTTAATTGTATTAATGAAACTTTCCTCAATCATACAGTTCTTCATTTTAGAGAGCTGTCCGAGTTAAGTATTCAGTGATATTTTCTTCTCCCTCAGTTGCTGATACTGCTTCTGTATAAATTTGTTGTGTTTTCAATGTAACTCTTTTTCTTGTGTACAAAGATGTGCATCCGGATAGTATACTGAATTGATAATATCATGTAATAATTAACATATTGATATGAACAAAAATTTCTTAACATATGTATAGTCAGTACCGTTACTTCCTCTCTTGATAAGTTATTAACTGAGTGCAGTACCATGAAAAGGTTGAAATGTTGGTCATAGCAACGGCCAAAATGTTTTCAATATATTGAAGAACGGCGCGCCGCGGCGGTTTAAATGCAATCTAGAGCGCACCTGCCATGCATGTCACGGGCCTGCCTCAATTGCTCTCCGGCCACGCTCCCCCTCCCCCTCATCTCCTCAATCATTTGTTTTTAATTCATAATGGCAGCTCGTTCTTTTGGAAATTTGTAACCATGACAACTGCAATATTATGACGTTATTTCCACTTCGGTTACAAAATGACTATGGTGATATTGCACTTGGGTGGAGGCAATAAAGCCATATGACTTTATTTCTCATTTTATTGAGAAATAAGGCCATATAACTTTATTGCCTATGGCCTTATAACACTGCGCCGTTATACATATATAGTGAATGGTATATAAGATTCAGCATATCCGAAGATAGCACTCTTATTTGTTGTTACCACTTTAAATTAAAGTCTTGCTTGGGGTGTTTCCAGTTAGTATAATTAGCCTTTTCAAGGTAGTAATGACAACCACCTGAATAATACATAATAACCAGGTAAAAAATCCTTAACAAGACCATAAATATTTGATGCTTTTTTCTCTAATCCAATTTATATGAATATAACAAGTTTTTGTTTTCACCATCACTTCGCTAATGTATTCTGTAGGGGATATTTTTCTATCAAGAACCAAATGTACTCACGGTTTTCCGATTGCTTAGCTTTAATCTTAGACACAAAAACATTATTTTCTCGTCACTTCTATTTATCCATCCTTAACATCCAGTACTATCAACTGCGTAACCTACTTCCTTTATTCCATCTCGAAACAGTAATCAGTCACAAGACAATTTACTTTATCCCCTGAGGTAGGCCTGCGAATATTTTTTGTTGACTTATGCTGGGAACACAATTGGGACGAACGACGAATTTTTCGTTGCGCATATTCGTCGTCAAAAATAAAACACATTGGTGCATATGAAAACTAACACAACACCGCCGTCGACGAAATTCGTCGTGCGTGACGAACTCTCCGATAGATTTATTTCTATTTCTTACGCCGACGAACGACGACTAAATTGGAACAGGGTTGCCGTTTCTCCTTTCAGCTTTTTAATATATTAGTAAATAAAGTTATTTTTACCTTAATTATTGTTTATTTCTTAATATACATCATTAAGTTAAACATCCACAATTATTTTCCATAAAATTGCTTTCTAATGGCTTTTTCTTAATGCTTAATTTTTTGTATAACTATTTTTTGTTCTATGGTAACACTATCAGCTGTCATATGCAAAACAAAACAAATTTTAATATGGACATAAGTGAATTTATAATTGACGAAGTAAAAAAATATGAATGCCTATATAATTTGGCATCCAAAGACTACAAAAATGTTGAAAAAAACAGAAAAATGGAACACAATTGGGAGCCTTGTTAATTTACCAGGTAATTTTTACTTTTTTTGTCATAGACAGTAAACAATGTTGTTGATTATAACAGCTGTAACTTTTTCGTCCTAATTGTGCGCCACATTGCGAATTTACGCAGCGAACTTTTACAGATGAATTCGTCGTGCTAGACGAAATTCGTTGTTCGTCCCAATTGTGTTCCCAGCATTAATCGTTAATTCGACTCGTATTCAAAACATTATTCTCAAAGATAACTTTCCAGTTTGCTGCATTAAAGGCATACCGTGGATTGTTCACAAAATTAATTGTTTATTTAATATGCAAAGGAGCACAGCAGAAAAAAATATGTTTTTCTTTAATTAAAAAAAACTTCAAAAAATAACACTAGCCAAAAATTCTGTTGTATTCCGGTGATAAGAAGTTAACTTCTGTTTTTGCTAGAAATTGATCTACTGCAGGATATAAGTTTTCATTAAACTATACATTCAGTAAATAGTTTCTCTTTAGTACTTACATATTCTATTGGAAAACACCTACAGAAATGAACAAAAATTTTATTATCACAAAAAATAATTTTTAATTAAAAACTAAAAAGACGAAAATATCTTAAAAAAATTGTGGTTAATTAATTTGGGTTTAAAAAATTGTTAAACTAAGCACAAGCAGTCAATAGTCGGCTGAGCTCTACCCATAAGCGCAAATAGTGAACTAATATTTTTGGAGTATTTTTCAAGTTTTAGGCTCCTTTGCTGCTTTGATTTACTAACTACATGATGCCATGAAGGATAAGGTTGTTTGAGCTTTTTTCACACATGGATGCTAACAAATATAAGACATGCTGTGGACGTAGACGGAGCACGAGGCGCTATGGATGGTGGGATCCCAGATGGAAAAAAAAGGGTAGAAAACTTGGGCTTGTAGTTCTTAGATTTTTATGCTTTTCGTTTTTTGACATCTGTGAAATACGCGTAGACCACCACAGTCTGGCAACTACCTCAAGATAGTGGATGATGGAACCAATGGTACCTTTATATAAGTAAACGTACTTCCGGATTATCCAATCTATCTTTGAAGTTCATAATTTGCATTTTCTGCGCTAGAATTTTTTGCTTCAGACTTAAAAAATTTTCTGATTGTTATGAAAAGGAGAGGAAACTAAATAAGGATAGAAAAAAGTAAGCAAAATACATTTACTGATGCTAAATAGTATTGTTTTTTTTTAGGTTTGTTATTAATTATTCTTATTTGGTTAATTATATTTTGAACATAAAGGTAATTTAACTGATATAAAATCTGGGTTAAATCAATGTTTATAATTGAGTTATAAGCTCCTACATACATGCAGTTTAAGATTCTTGTGGTTATTTATTCATACAAAATATTCCAAACCTAATTTACAAACTTTGATATTTTTATTAAATAATTACATTTCAATTGCTCACTTCAAAAGCGATAACAAATTTTAATAAAATTTTTGTTTTTAGTAGGCCATATCTTTTTGTCGACAGCTATAATTCGACTTCCATTGGAAACAAAAAAAATAGCAATTTAATATCCTTTCTTAGAAATAAGAAAGTATTTTTTATTTATTTATTTCTTTTGTTTTTTCTTTTTGTTTTTTGTTCAGATGACTAGAACCACTTCGCAGCTTTTAGTTGTCTCCAAGTTTTCGCATTTGATTTAAGAATAAAGCTATTGGTAAAAGAAAAGTGTTACTTTTTAATAAACATTAGTAATAAATAGCAGCAAATGCGGCAATCAAAGATACACGGTAACATATTCTATTGCGGCACAATCGATTTCATAGTAAACAAAAATAACTGAAGAAATTTACAAAACTTCTAATCGATTCCATCGATTCTACAACAAGATAATGCCTCCAAAAATAATACCAGAGTTGTATAGAAACGAAAATTAAAAACAAAATATTCGTCTTTTTAACTGGCAACTGAAAATATACATCACAAGCAATTAAAATATCTAAATAAAATAATAAATTGTTTAATTTTAAGATAAAGTTTTGATAATTAAAATTACTTTTTTAATGTTCTATCACATGAGTGAAAAAATCTTCATTTATTTTGCTTTTTTTTTCTGAAAAGTTGCTTGAAATTACTGTTGAAAGAAAAATTATTTTGTGATGAAGATCTCTTTTGTAATCTAAGTCGACAAAAGAGTTAAAAAAATATTTCCTGCTTAAAACAGAAATTTTAAGAGCCTTAATTCGTAGGTTCGAGAGTGTGTTATTCATTGAAATTTAAAGCAAATATAAAGAGAAATTACATATACATTCGTTTATTTATTTTAAAATTGTAGGAAAAAGAATTTATGTTTAACTTATTTTAGCAAGATAAGTTTATTACTTTAGCAATAAGTTCTACTAATGAAGCTTAAGTAACAATTTATTTAAAAGAAGCTTAATTCTAATGAACCATTTTAACACTTTCGTAGCTAAAATTATTTTCAAATAATAATGTGCGTTTAATCGCTATCAACGTTGTACAAGAATTTTCAATTAAAAAACGATTTGGACAATTAAAGCCACTAGGGATATTTAAAAAATTTTTATGTATGCAACTGTTCTTAACGTTGAAAATCGCAATAAAAAACACCTCTTTACCGTGATATAAAACAGAAAAAAGTACTAAGATATTGTTAAATTTATATTGTGTCTGTGTATCTAGATTCTTCTGAAAATTTAACGTTAATTTATTTATTTTTCTTTTTATATTTATTTCACTTTCATTAAAAGTTTTCTTTGGAGAAAACTTTTAGCGATTTCATTTTTCATCTGTCTGTTAAAGTGTCTGTTTATTCCTTAAAAAAAAATTAATAGAAGAAAGTGAAGCATCCTTGTTAAACAACTGATACCATTTTCATTATACTTTTTTTAACACAAACGGGAATTGCTAATTGCACAAAAAATAAGGTTTTATTACTACTTTAATTGTTTTTATAAATGTTGTTCTGAATTTGCATGCCCTTCATGACAGGTGGATAAGGGTATATCTAAGTTTGTCACTCCGTTTTTAATTTCGACCAATGCATAGCGGAGTCGATTGAGCAATGTCCGTCTGTACGCGCGTGTAAGTGTTGAAAATAAATTTGCCACGGTACTAGATAAGCTAGAGCAAAATTGAAACACGCAAATCAATCAGAAATAGTGTCGAAAAAGTGTTATTGAAAATCAGCAAGATTGGTCCATATCCTTCTAGGCAGTGGGCTTAACACCACGCTAATTTTTCCGTATCATCTGTAAAAATAAAATAACTCCAATCAAAAAGTATGGAGCGATAGAGGATTACAAAATCAGAAAAAAACATTAAGTGATAAAATTGGTGCTCTTTCAAACTGTTCCAAATTTTTAAAAAAATCTATATGGGTAGCTTTTAAAAAGATCTTTCGAAAGTACTAAGAATTTCTTAAAAAATGATTAATCTATCAGGAGCGGATAACTTTTTGATGTAATATAATATATCGTACTTAATATTTTTCTTATTTTTTAATAATCTACCACCGCAATATTTGGTTTTTTGATAGGAGCTACTTTATTAAACTAGATTTACACACATGTTGAAGGGTACATAAGTTGCGGCATAGCCGAATATAGCACCCTTACTTGTTTAATTTTGTGTTTATTATAAAAATTATTATTTTTGTTCGAAGTTTATGTTTTTTTAATTTTATCATTTCATCAGTATACTTACAGAATTAATACTGAATCAACTTTTGAATACTCGTATAAACAAAAACACATACACCATAAAAACCCGTATTGACTTTCGGTAAAAATGGTTTATAAGCGTTATATTATTTTCAGTCACTTGGAAATCTGCTGTTTTTGGTTTTTTCCAAATTATTAAAAGCATTAGATATCATATTTTTGATACCCAACTTTAAGTATATTTGTAAGTTTAGATTCAAAAGATATCCATTATGAATCAATATTATAATTTTATTAATATTATTTTTCTTTTTTACCGAAAATTCAGAAAAAAAAACTCTAGACTAGCAAGAAATCAGCATTTCACTTAGCAATCACATTTTTACCAAAATTTGAGAAAAAAAAAATTGTACCAAGAAATTTAACATTAGTTAAAAATCAAAAAATTAAAAACTATCCATTATTCAAAAGTTCATTAAAAATCCAGATTTCAGCATAGCTTTTAAGGTCTCGTATTAGATCCTTGGCAACAATAAAATGGATTTAAAATTTTGTTGGTAATTTTATTTTTAGCGCTGCGTACACAAAATTTAAAAACGTCATCCTATTGTTTTCATCCCAATATCCGTTCGCCCTCTTTCTCTGAAATCGTAATAGCTAGACTCTTAAAATTTTCATCGAAGATGTATTACTGTAGCACTTTAATAGCATATACTAAAAATTAACTGGCCTTTTTTATATGGCTTTAGTTTTTTAATCGTAGTAGGTAGACATTAAGAATTCACACAGAGTATGTACAATAAAACTCATTCATTTATTTTATTCTTAATTTTTGTTTTTGAAGACAAAAGATTATAACTCACATATGAAATCCGCTATTGATTAATTTTTAAGTCAATTTTTTATATCATAATTGTACAAGGGAAGCTAAACTAATTGTGAAAATGAAGTTAAACAATATAAGTAAAAGCCGTAGCATAAATAGCCAAAATCACTATAGTTCGTTATGGCCGAGAGCACTGTAAGTTGTTTTTAACTGTCTTCTTTTAAGGTTGGCTTGATAGTTTTTTGGTGCATTCATCATTTTTGTATTTTTGCTTAAAATAACTTTTAGAGAGCTACAGGTACCCGTTTTAAAATTTACATTTTATACAAAATTAAGTTTTTAGGTATAATATACTAACAATTATATTGCAAACTTAACTTCGTTTGTATTCTCAGTAGCAACGGTCTTCACCGAAAGGTATGACAACAGCTAAATAATGAGTTGATGCTTCTATTTAACTAAACTAAAAAATTTGAACATTTATTTCAAACATTTTTTTGAAAAAACTTTATGCAATACTGTTCTTGTGAGAATCTAGCATATTATTTTTATTTTTTTCCCCCAGCCAGGGGTTGAACCGGTGATTTTCATAAATCGATTAAACAAATGTACAAGACGTGTTGTAGAGAAGACAACATAGAAATGCTTTGAGTTGTGTGTGAATTTCGTCTAGCCAAATTAATATTGATTAGTTAGTTAAATGAATGATATTTACAATATACGCAACTCAAGGTGATGGATGCGAAGAATGCTAATGATGGATTTTTCGGTCCTGAAAATGCGGCATTACATTCTGCCAGCGTCTTAATTTTGATGTTTTCTTTGGAAAACGTCCGCGTACATTTAAAAATAATTTTTCTTTAAAAAAGTTAAATTAAAAAAATGAACCAAAGCCGGAAAAGTAAATTTTAATTTATTTATCTAGTATATTCTTAATTAAAATGGAGTTCAACACTTGGGCTTAACAATGTATAAATTGTATAATTTTTAAATTGCATTATAGTCAAACAATTTTTTTTAATGAATTGGTATTCCTAAGTTATGTTTAAACTCTTACACAATTTTTATTTATTGCACATTCTAAATGTATATTATGACAAGTTACCTTTTATGAATTAAAAAGTGCCTTATCTCTAAAAGGTGCAAATTCTCCTAAGGAAGGCATGTTAAGAAATGAAATTTTAAGGTGTTTTGCTGTATATTTTCGAATTTCCTAATAATATATTATAGTTCTTAAAACTCGCAGAGATAAATTTGTTGGTACTAAAAAAATATTTTAAAAAAGATATAAATTTTAAATATATTTAAAAACAAAATATTGCATTTAAGTGAACTAAGGAGACAAACATTTTGAATCAACCTGTTCCTCAGGAAAAAATTGATACAGGAACCTTAATTTTTAAGTTTTCAAATGCGCTTTTTAGATTGATCGACAAAAATTATATATATATATATATATATATATATATATATATATATATATATATATATATATATATATATATATATATATTTATTAATTATTGTTTTCAATAAATCAAATGAATAATATTTGGATAAAAAAAATCCATTTTTTGTTTATCTTTATTTGAATATTAGTTTTTAAAATTTTGACGTCTTTTCTTATTATTTATACAATTTACAATCGGAGTATAGTAGATGTGGAATGCAAATTAAATAAGATTGAATACTAATTCCCGTTCCTGGTTTTAAACTTTTAAGCAATACTATCACTTTTCTTTTTACACAGTCGTGACAAAAAATAAAAACAAAGAAGAAAATAAAAATTATTAAATGAAAGAAGATGACTCAATTTATGCTCACACTGATACTTCTTTGTAGGTTTTCTTTAATCTGGCCGAACAATATGAAAGAAATGACATGCACATTGAAGCCCTTAATACATACAGCATCATGACAAAAAATAAAATGTTTCCACATGTGAATCAGTTAAAACTGAATATGGGCAACATTTATTATCGCATGGGCATTTACCCAAAGGCAATAAAAATGTATCGCATGGCTTTGGATTCGGTGCCCAATAATTTAAAACAATTACGCCTTAAAATCACTCAAAATATCGGCATACTTTTTGTGCGTATGGGCCAGTATGCTGATGCGGCAGCCAGCTTTGAATTTATTATGTCTGAACGGGCAGATATACGCAGCGGAATCCATCTAATATTATGCTATTACGCCATCGGCGATGTTGATAAAATAAAGAGCACTTTTAGAAACTTATGTGATGTTCAACCAGTAGACGCCGAAAAGGATTTGGATAATGAAAACAGTATACTTAAGCTACAACAACATGTGGCTAGTGAGAAACAACAGCAACCGCAAACGCATGCTCAGCATCAACTACGGCATCAGGACGAGTTTGAACACTCATCCACAGCCGAAATTGAAGCAATTAATACTGGTAGTAGCATTAATAGTGTTGCTACCGGTGATGCTGCCAGTAGTTTTGACATTAACGAAAATAAAACCAATGGATCAGAAAATGGTGCCAATAATGATGGAGCAAGGTCAAGTGGCGTTGCTATGGCAGAAAATCCATTGAATGAACAGCGACCCAAGACTGGATCAAGACCTCCTGACCGCAATGGCTATATATTTCAGTCACTAAAAACCGACGACCTGGCAATTTATATCAAACAACGCAAAAATAATGAAAAACGAGCCATCACAATGATTGTGGACTTAATTTCACCCGTTATTGAAGAAAATTACAACGACGGTAAGTATTCACAGAAATCAATAAGTGATTTTTTATACGCAATAATTGTAAATTAAATGGAATTAAACTTGTTTTTTTTTTGTACTAATAAATTATGTTTTGAGGATTTTGTCCGAATGCAATCTGAAACCTCCTACATCAATTTAATATTTTAAAAAATAGCAAGATATAAAACAAAAGTTTTGCATTAGTATTTTTTTTTATATGTACTTTTCGCCTTAATTGGAAGATTACGTAGTTAATAATAACTAATTATTGCCTGAGCGTTATATATCTTATAAAATAGATCGATTGATAAGAGATATTGTTATACAAAGTGGGCTCCTCTATTTTTCTTACCTTCTTTCCGTTTTGCTGTGTTACCGAAATATGTAAAAAAAAATGAAATTGTAATAAAAAAAATTAATTGTTGCTTAAAAAACAGAAATAATTAAGAAGAACGTAAAAAATAAAATCCTAGTGACGTTAATTTTAGGTGGTTAAATTTTTATGTTTGTAAGACAAAATTTTAAGTTTTACTAGAAAAATTGGCATATGAGTTACTTTCATACTTCTCACTTTTCATATTATGATTTTTCAAGTGAAGTTAAAACCCATAAGTGTAGACATCGAATATATACATACTACTGTAATATCGGATAAAACAACGTAAAATAATATTGAACGGTTATATAAGATTAGGCACGTCCGAATATATCACTTTTACTTTTTTTATTTATATTAACATGTACATATATTTCTTATAATTGTAATTTATTTTAGGATACAACTGGTGCATTGAGGTTATTAAATCATCCAATCTGTCATGGCTGGCCAGCGAATTGGAATTGAATAAAGCTCTAGTATATTTAAGGCAGAATGATGCCAACCAAGCAATTGAAACTTTACAAATGTATGACCGCAAAAGTGAGGGATCAATGACAGCCAGCGCTTTGACCAATTTGACTTTTATTTATATCAATGTAAGCAAATACACCTGTAAATATGTCCAAAATACATAATACAAATAAACTCAAACGCCCAAATGAAGAGGAGAGAAAACAAATTTTTCGATAACATTGACCAATATATTTGTATAAAGTAGTTATTTGCCAAAGGACCAATGAGTAATTTTATTAGTTTTATGCAATAATACCTACAAAAAGAAGATCTGGGATCTTCTTATGTTCAGAGTTACAATCAACAACTAGGCGACAAAATAAATTTGTTAATTAAAAAGTATCAATAGTAATTTCACTGTATATATGTACATTGTACACGCATTAAATATGTATACATACATAAGTATATTATAAAATGTTATGAATTTCAGTTGATAGCATTTTTATTGATTTTTTTTTACTGAAAATTTTTAGCTTGGTAATTTGGAAATGGCCAACCAATGTGTTCAACACATGAATGAGATTGGAGCTTTACATACAAATGCAATGGCTTTGGTTAATGCCAGCATTATTGATTACCAGAAGCAAAACTATACAGCTGCACGCAACAAACTGGAAAGAGCATTAGATATACAACCGGATAACTTTGAAGCCAATTACAATTTGGGCTTACTAGCGATGAAAGAAAATGATTATGCGTTAGCCGAGGAGCAATTTGAGAATTTAAAATCACAATTAATGGTTCCGTATTCAGTGCAACACAGTCATGTTTATTATCAATTGGCTAAATTGCAAGAGAAAGTTAATACAACTACCATAGGTGGGGGTAACTTTAAACTATCAAATGCCTCCTCAGCTCTTCAGTCATTTCTGCAAGTGTTGGGAATATCAGCTGGAGAAATTGACTCGCGATTATTTGAAAAGGTTGGTTCTATTTATGAACAATTGAATGATCACCAGGAAGCCAATCAATATTATAATGAGGCATACCGTATAAACCCGAGTGATATTAATATTGCCAGCTCTATAGGATCATATTTTATTAAACTGCAGGCAATTGAAAAGGCTCTGTACTATTATGAAAGAGCCGTCTTAGCTGATCCTAATGATCCAAATTTTATGCTACGTATTGCTGGCTGTTTTCGCAATTCATATTTGCCACCAAAGCAATATTTGGGGATGTTTGAAAAAATCTACAACATGTTTCCCGACAATTTCAATTGTGTGAGAGCCTTGGTGCAGGCTACTAAGAGCTTAGGCATGTCTGAACTGAATGAAAAGTACTCTCAGGAGTATGCGAGACTTCAAAAGACACAAATTGAGAGAGAAAATGAGCAACGTTATCAGCAGCAACGTTTGTCATCAGCAGCATCTGGGCGAATTAGTAGTAGCCGTCTTAAAGGTAATTTTCTTAATGCTTTTTAGAGTTTATGAAAAATAAATACATATTTATTTTTATTTTGATAGCCTTTCGTAATCAGAACGAAAACAGCTTTACAGGTAGACAGCCGGACTCGCTTACTGCTAATGTTGTATCAAATGTCATCACAGCTAGTTTTGATGGCGACCACTATATCCGCTCGACCGTTTCAACTTTTACAGGTAACAATAACATTTAAAATCACTATACATAGAAACTGATGCATTATAAAAAATGCAGCTCACCATACAGATCCCCTCGGGCCACCAGCTGAACGTCCTCGCACTGGAATGATGAAACATGATCCCAGTCAAGATTCTGATGATGAAGAAATTAATGCTGAAAGTTTACTACCCATTTAAATATTAATATTAAAGTTACGTTCATACATATATGTATAAACACGTCACACATTACAGTCGGAATGGTTTGTATTCGGTATCAACCATTCCGTTCAAATATGTTTTACTTTTTTCAGATTTTGATCATTTTGTATATTTATAAAAAATGTTTAGTCTCTACTTTTTTTAAAGATACAAAATAAAACTGATAAAACTGCAAAAAATAAATTTGAATGAAAATCAATTTCACTTTGGAATTTAAAGGTTGTCGTTTTCTGAAGAACCAATTTGCCGAATTGAGTTCTGTGACTTGCCTGATAGTTTACAGCTTAGTTATTTTCATAGAACTAATTTTTAGATTACAGATGGCATATTAAATGCATATTTTTTAAGCATTCAGATAAATATTGTAGAAGAAATTAAACTAAGCAAGAAGGTTGCTGCCATTTTCTTAATTTTCTTTTGATTTTTAAGTTTTGCACAGTCAAATCATATGTTTTTGTTTTTCGAACATAAGTTTGAAAGAAGCAAATCGCAAGCAAAACGCGTGAGTTTCAGAACATGTAAAACATAAATTTGCGAGTGTCAGAACATGCCTGTTCGTTACGAACATAAGATCTGGTAACGCCTGTTATTGTTGTCCGTATGTGCGTTGTAAGAAAACAGAAGGTGAAAAAATTACTTCCACCACCATTCGGTGTGTATTGAATAATACGACAATTAGCTAACACAAGTTGATTAACCCCAATGGCTGCGTTGGTAGAGGTGCGTGCTGTAAAACAGAAGGTCGTGAGTTCGAGGCCATCTTCGGACATGCGTACAGAAGAAGAATAATAATTGTGTTACGCTGGATTCGCCCACACAATTTTAGTTTTTTGAGAGTTTGTTCTGAAGCGATTCACCCACTTCGAACAATTTTTCTGGAGAAACAAAGCTACCATATGAAACATATGAGTAAGCGAGATGTGTTACTTTACAAGCAGGCAGCACTGTGACAGAAGATTGAAATCACAGAATGCCGTTTTTTGTGTCACAGACATAGTTTTGGTTTTGTTATAAATAAATTCTAAATTAAAAAAAAAACTTTCATAATTAAATAAAAAATGAATAAAAGTAAAGTGCTTCTTCTGAAATAAGCTTCAAGGCAAGGGATTCGTTGAGATCCATGACACAATTTTTTAAATTTATTTTCTTTAATTTTGTGTTTTATTATAAATATACCAGGCAAATTAATGCAGGTGATCTTAAGAACAAAACAAATTTCAAAAATAATTCTTGAATGTCAATGCAAACAAAGAACGAAAAAGGATGTAAAATATATATATTTTTTGTGATGCTTTTTCTTGATTTTTCACTTTTTTCAGTTGACACCAGTTTCTTTTTTTTACTTTTTAAGTAATTGTTTACTACAAACTAGTTAAGATTTTTAAAGAAAAAATTATTCAGAAAAGAAGCCAGTCAGGTTGCTTGGCAGTTTTACTTTTTAAATTTGCAAGCAGTTTTACCTTTTAAATTTATATGCACATATACATACATATATTTAATGTGTACACATAATATGATGTGGCAGCTCAGTTAAGTTTTCTTTGAAAAAATAAAGTAGTTGGCATCTCAGTTTCATTGTTTCGGAACAAAAATTTAAATTAAACCAATTCAAGCTCAAATTGTTTCGAAGTGAGTTTAACTCAAACTACATATAAAAAATGGGTGAATCCAGCTTAAGTCAATTTAAAATTAAGAAACTGCAGTACAAACCTCCCGGAAAGAGAAAGACAATTACTGTGTGAAGTCATGGCTAGAAAATTAGTGAAGACGTATATATATTAAAAGTAGTAGTAGATAGTTGTCAAAACGATCTTTGTAAGAATGAGAATGGGCTCCTAGCTGTGTTTAGCGGAACGAAGTAACATGATTACAGTGTACGTCAGTTGTTAAGTTGTGGCAATTGGATTAATAGGGATGACTGGCTTGGTTGTAACGTGGATGGCTGCGTTCGTAACAACGCATGTTTAGTAAATACGACACCATAGGATGCTAAAGACGGGTAGGATCAGGATCAAGTATGTAGCCAAGACAGAGCCATAAGAAGTTAAGAAAATAACGAATGTGCCACAGTGGTATTTGCAATCAAAAGAAAACGTACATTTCTCCTAAAAAGAGAAAAAACGTAGCAATATGTATGTATGTACGTGATTACATATATTGAATTCAATTATTTGGCCTGGAAAAAAATAAAACTAACAACAAGAGCAAAGAGGAAAAATATATTTTTTAGTCATACATAAATGTATGTACATATGTAAACATGTACATATGTAAATGTTTTAAGAAAAACTTTGATTTTGCAGCAATGACAGAAATCTTTGATGTAATTTGGAAAATTTGCTATTTTTTTACTTTTTTTTTTTTTGAAGGATAAGGAAAAAATCTTACATGTTGGCACTGATTGATATTTTTAACGCTTTCTAAAAAAATATGCTTAGACTATAATACATGAAATTGTTTTTAATGAAATGTAAAATTTAGTTGTTTTTTTGACAATATCTTTCAGTTTTGCTATTGTCGTGAACATTTTTTTTTTTTTTGAGTTTATATCAAAAGAATGAAGATAAAATTACTATTTTTTCTAAATAATAAAATCAAAAATCAGTTATTGTTTCAGGGAGGTTAAATAACATAAAAATGCTTTTTTGGTAACTTTTTTGTATACAACAGCTGACCCAAATTAAATATACAATACCATTCTAGGCTTCAGTGCCAACTACTTGCATTTTCTACAATGTTACAAAAATTCCTTTTATCAGTCTTTTTTAAGCAAATTGTTTTGTAATACTGAGTTCACACACGTCAATTTTTCTTACATCAATTCTTTTGTGGAAGAGAAAAAAGTGCTGAATCATTTTATTCTCGTTTTCTTACCTACATAATTCAGAATTGCTAAGGGGATTTCTTTCCACATTGGGGATTTGAACATGAGTTTGGGGACAGAAATTCGTGGGAAGGGATTTGGGGATTTTTCATTCTTAGGCTTTTGTTATTAGCACTTTTTTGATTTATTGGCATTAGTTCTTATATTTTTAATGTTTTTCTACCTAAAGCTATTTAGCTTTTTCTACCCGTAATACTATCTAATCGAGCTAACATATTAAAAGTATCATAATATAAACTTAAATTACACACTCTAGTATAATCTAAATTGGTCAACTTTGCAATTTATTTTCAAAAAGTGTTGCCATAACGGTAAAAATGCTTAGGATAAAATTCTAGGCAATAATACAATTTTGTTAGCGCCTGCTTCTTTAAAACTGTTAATGTTGAATGTCAATATGGAATGACGATAAATACTCCTAACTGATTTTTGAGTAAACGGATGTATCGAGTTAAATGGATAGCAGTGCATTCGGTATTTTAACGAAGGTTATAATGATGTCTTAATAATTAAACTGCCATTGAAACAGAAGATGCAAGCAACATGTATGGGTCAAAAAAGTCTCTTTATATTTTGCTTTAAAAGGAAATACAGTTCATTTAAATAAGTTAAATGCCCTTGCATTTTCTTGTTAAGAAATTGTATAACTACTTCTTGCAGTCTGCACTAAATTCGATTTTGATAAACTATTATTTGGATATCACCGACATAGAAGTTGGCATAGAATTTACTATAGAATTATAATTGTTTCTTGTTTCGGACCAAAATTGTTTGGAATACTTAAACTACTCTTAAAAAATTAACAATTTGAGAATTCTGAAAACATGAATAAATAAAATTTTAAAAATATCCATAAACTCAAAGGTTTAATTCAACTACAAACAAAAGCCAGTGGAATAAAATTGCACATAATTATTGACATAAGTATACAAAGATAATACTAGAAGTTGCTTTTTTCGTAAAATTGCTGCCTCAGTGTTGTTGTAGAAAGAAATTTTTGTGCATGAGCACTACTAAACTAAACTGAATAAGCTATAAATTCAATGATTTCGCTGGTATCCTAACTGTCTGCATACTATTTTTTATATGTAGTTTGATATTCGGGCTAACGGCAAAAGTTAACGAATTCGCCATTGCTTCCACCAAATATTTATTTGGTTGATATTGACTCTTATATCACATAGATCAAAATATTACAACTATTGACATTTTGTAAATGTGTGTGTATTAATAAAAATTCGTATTTTAAATTGTTTCTTTTTGGGGACAATATTGCGAATTTTCGTTTAAAAATTGGATATTTTTGGGGACATCATTCGTGGTTCTGGTAAGAAGTAGCAAATATTATATAAAATTTCCTATGGTGTTTATAAAAATTTTAGAATTACTTATATGTATGTTTCCTGTATGTTTACTCCCAAAATGTGCTTGCCTTTCCGACTGGCAATCAGGGCTGTCAGATGTTTTCGACGAAACTCGTCGAAATCAATGTCAAAAATGCCAAAACGATTTTTTAATAGCTTGGGTCAAGGTACATTTATTTTACTAGGTAAAAGCGGTTCTACAACAAATACAACATTTGTAAAAACAACATGGCATTTTATTGTTGCTTTGTGAGTGGAAATGTCAAAAATAGAAAAAGAAAATAAAAGAGAATTGGTCTAAAAACAAACGCTCTCTTTGTTCTACATATGCTTGTTGTTAGTGTTTTTTGAAATTCGTAAACAAAAGTAGGAAAATAAAAACAACTTTTGACATGTCCAACTACAAACCAGCTGGGCGGACGACACTACCTAGTAAAATAAATGTACCTTGGCTTGGGTTTTTTATATTTTTAAATTAAAAAATATGTAAGAAAAAATAGTAAAAATTTGAACAAATTGAAGAAAAATCACCAAAATAAATTCGTACGTAATTTATGTTTTATAAGTCCCAGTTTACATTGGACGATTTTTGTCGCTGCAATTCCTATTTTATGGGTGAGAACGGAGAGAGGAATTAAAACGGGTACACATATGTAAATATGCGCGTACTCTTGCAATTCGTTTTGTTCCCTCTTTCGTTTTTAAATATGAAGTTAACAAATATATACACACATGCATACATCTATTAAAATTGCTGCAATAAAAATTAAACAATGTAAACGCGAATGAAATTTTAAAGAATAAAATAGAAAAATTGCAGCGACAAAAATTGATTAATGTAAACTGGGACTAACAAAAAGAGCGAAAAACTAGTAAAGATACAAATAAATTAAATTAATAAAATAGGTAACATGTAAACTACGATCAAACAATACCTTAACATTTTACATACATACCTAAAGTATTCTAATTACTGTAAATCTTTGGCCAAAAATAATGTATTTAATTTCTTATTATTAAATTAATGTACATATGTTTTTCATACTACGTAACTATCTGCTGTGAAAAGGAGGAGAGTATTTAAAACCCCGCCTTACGTAAGATTTGTATACCTTCTAAAAATAAATTGAACCTGTTTGTAGAAAGAAATCCAAATTACGGGATATATTGTAAGAATATCCTTCACCATCTGCCACTATAACTACTACTCTAAGACATTATTATTATTTTTCTCATAGGTTACACCCAGCGACCAATCTGCGCTATCCCCAATCTTACTACGAGGAAACCGTGTTAAAATCTACTTTCCGTGTTAAAATCTACTTTGCCAAGACATAGGTATTGAAAATCAGCAAGATCGGTCCATGTCTTTCGAGGCAGCGGGCAAAACACCACGACTACCTTTAATTATTTCATATTATATAGAACAAATCTAGTTTATTGAGGTAACTCCAATTGAGAAGACAAATATATAGGACCATAGAGAAATAAAAATTAAAAAAAAAACATAAAGTGAAGAAACAGTCGATCATCCATATTTTCCTTTGAACTTTTCATGGAAAAGTACGATACTGCGCCATATTTTTTAAGATATCAATATGGGTATCATTTTAAAACTTCTGCAGAAATCTTTAAAGATTTTTTATGTTCAAAAAATGCTTAACCCATTAAAAAAACGGTGACATGTTAGTGTAAAATTGTATGTAGTACTAATTGTTGTTTTTTCTTATATTTAATTCCCTCTTAAATATTTTTTTTTTATTCAACAAACTAGATTTACATTTGTGGTGAAGCGTATACATATAAGATTAGGCATAGCCGAATAAAGAAATCTTACTTGTTTCTATCTTTGAGGTGACCCTTTTTAATCATCTTAAAATAAAAGAAGGAGGTGATCAATTTGTCTTCGTTACTTTTTTTGTTTGTGTACTCAGAACTCAGTCTTTTCTTAACCGACTTTCAAAATCTTTTATGTATTTTATACATTATGCTTAAAGATTTGTCCGTTTTTAAAAGCAGTTCATAATTTTGCAAGATACATGTTTATTACGTGTATTATGAACCGTAAAGACCAAAAATTTACAATAAAAATTCGTAGCACTATTAAAATTAAGGGGTGTTCCCATAAGTGACGTAACTTGACCTATGTTGGCTTATTTTCTAAACCGATACATACAAACAACTGAAAGTTATATAGAATGCCTACCAGCTCTGGTATAAGTGTAAGCATTCAAAATTATAAATTAAAGGGTGTTATTCTAGCTGATATAATTTGATGTAAATGGCAAAACTGTTGAAATTTTTGAAGTTGACGGTTGAAATTTACAAAGAACCTGTATTGCAAAGACCGCTGCAGCAGCAAGTATAAAATTTTAATTTGAAAATTAAGAGCTGTCCCTATAGTTGATCCTATATTACGCTTATGCCTAGACTTTTTAACTGTTATAGCCACATAATTGAAATTTACAAAGAAACTTAATTGGTAAGTCCGCTATAATAAGTATCATATTTATAATTAGAAATTAAAGGCTGTCATCATTACTGAGGTTATTTGAATCATATGGCGCTACATTTGAAACCATTCTGTATAAAAACAATCAGGCATGTCATAAATTCCGTTCGGAATTGAAATGATTCCGAAGTTACTATTCCGATCGAAATGGTTTTAGGTTCTATAGATTCCGAAGAAAATATAAAACCACTTATGTTTGTTCAAAATATGGCAACATAACAACGAATGTAGCAAAACATAAAACAGCTGACTTATGAAGCAATAAGAATTCAAGAAATATTTGTGTTCAGTGCCAATTGCTAAAAAAGTTAAAATAAAAAATATCATACATATGTATCTATAAATTAATACAATTTGTAATCACAGTTTTTGAAGCTATTATCGGATAAATAAAGAAGCTTTTATTATGGTGTTGGAGAAAATATGATCTTCCGAGCTCGACAGTACCATCAGTGCCTGTTCAATCTCGTTTAGATGTTAAAAAATATGTGCAGAATAAAATCTTTTGTAATTGTGCCCTTTCGTGTTTGTGTGCTGTCACTATGGAATTTTTTGAAAAGAAACTAACAAGAATAAAAGTACGGCAATATCTTTTAAACAAATTCCGTTTATTTATTTTTTTTATAAAGGATAAAACTATTATTATTATTAAATCACATTAAAATAAGTTTAATTTACCTATAAAAAATGTTTTGAATGGTTTTTATTTTAACAAAATGCTCATAATATCAATTCAACATAGCAAACTGAAACTGGTTTCATTTTGAAAATTTTTTTCCTTTTACGTTATCTATAGAAGCATACTACCGAATCAACTTCACTTCCGAACGGAATTTTGTTCTGTGACATGGCTACATAATAAACATGTAAAATTAGAAATTATAAACTATTAAGTTCTGTTTTTTGTGTTGAATGTTTTGAAGTCCAGTTTTTGTTTTTTTGCAAATACCAAGAACATTTACATTTGAGTTTAAAGTAATTTAAAATTTTTCGTCGTAGGGCTCTAGAATTAAAAAAAAATATTTTTTCTAGTCCAATGCAACATTTTAAAACTCGTCTTTGTTTAAAGTCGTTTACTTTGTGTACTCAAATCTTTTTTGCAGATTTTTGCGAGTTTTTTTTTGCTAGTTTTTTATCAAAACTTTTTTCTTTAATTACATTCCAATTTTTCACTGGTCAGTTCATATATGCTAATACTAATGCTTTAAAGTAAAAGTGCAGATTTTGAAATAATAAATAAGTGTTAACTTTTTTAAGTGCCTATTTAAGTTATTCACAGATGGTTACTTTCAGCATAAAAAGTTTTTGCTTAATTTAATGTAAGGCTGTTATCATATGCCAACTTACTCATACATTTAACCAACGGCTATTTAGTTTGTGGGAAAATAAATAATTTTAAAAACAGAACTTTAAGGATGAGAGCCTTAACTTACCTTAACTTACATACTTACCTTATTATCTTCACAATTTTTATCCATTTTTACTGCATCAAAAACAGAAAAAAGATCAAGACAAAACAGAAATTAACTAGAGATATTTTGTAAATTTTGTAAAAATTTTTATCACAGGCTCATATTGAAATTGATTTATATACCCTCTGTAACTATATAATTCACTATTTTTAAGGATTTTTTAAGAACAAATTTAATCGGCATGTTATATTATATTAAAAGGCACGTAGTAATGCGCAAACTGGCATTTCTTTTTTTAGCTGAAAGCAGTTGTTTGCAAGTTATGAATTGTGATGACGAGCTATTACTATTTTTAACTTCTGTCTAGTAAGTTGCAACTTTGGTTATGACGCCTAAATATTGTGTATCGTAAAAGTGTTTTATGCTGCATACGAACTCAAACAACATGCACAATTAAACCTGTCTGTTGTTTATGTATTTTTTTTTTTTTTTTGTTTTTTTTTTTTTTTTTGTTTACACAAACTTAAAGATCAAGTGTTCCAACCGAACAATACACTAATGTACTCGACGTGTTCGTGAACGAAATTAAATACTAAAAAACACACATTCATGAGTGTGTTCTGCACATAAAAACATATGTTCGTTTCTTCGAGCTGTGTTGGTTTACATTTATGGAAAGTAATTGCATTTAGTGTGTGTGCTTTTATGAACTGTGTTATAAACATATCTAAAAAAAAAATCGTACTAACTTTCAAATTTTGCTCCCCCCATAGCCAAGTGCGTACAATCTCTGCAAAATTACAAACAAAACATATTTGAAATATCTGTTTAATATTTTCGTTAAAATAAAATAACTTTTTCATAATTTTTTTTTTTTTCAATCAGTTTGCAAATAGAGGCAGCGAAAAAATACTTCCTTCTGAAGGCAGAATTGAGTATTTTCGGCCTGTTTTTGTGGTGCCAGGTCAAATATTCACAGTTAGTACAAATTCATGTACAATTATACGGCAACCTTTGCTCATTTATTTCTTTCTCCGATCTTTAACAAACTTTTTAACTGACAAACCTAAATGAGCGCGTAAGACGCGACAAAAAATAACGCATGGCTTTTACGCTGAAATGGCATACCTAAATAAAAGCGCAACGTTCTGTTGTGAACAGTAAGGTAACCTTATCATGTTTAATAAAACCCTATAACATAAAATGCAAAACAGTGATAAAAACCCTAGATAAAGGCGAAAAAACTAAAATTCCATTACGGTTTTGCAACGTTTTGAAAATAATACAAAAAAATATGTAAACAACAGTAGCTTGCAGTCAACTTCACTACCTTACGCGCTGTCAAAATCGGATTTTCCAATTGCTCAGAGTTGACGACGCGCAGTTATTTATGGTTTGATTCATACATTTTGTATGTAGATGAGATTTTTCTGCAGATATGTACAGTTGCTCAATTTAATAACCGGACAGCTATATGTTATACAGTTTTTCCCCATTAGTACACATCTTCTTGACTTTAAATTAAAAAAATCATTAAGTTTTTTATTTATTAAAAGAATTATTGTAAAAAACTTCAACAGTAACGAAAAAAAGATCTGTACATTAAAAGTAACAACAACAAATTCATAGTAAGACAAGAAAATATAATCAAACTAATAATCGGACACTTCACAAAATTTCAGGTTATTTAAATTTTTGATTAAGATTAATATTTTGTGGGATATCCTTTGCTTTTGCGAACAGCATCCAGCCTCTTTGGAACTGATTCTACTAATTTTTTACAGTATGCAGGATCAATATTTTCCCATTCTTCTTTAAGGCCAAGTTTCAGCTCAGCGATGGTAGAACTGGATCTAGATTTCAATTTATTTTCCAAATGAGCCCAAAGATTTTCTATTACGTTAATATCAGGAGACTGCGGCGGTGTTTTCATAACATGTGGGCAGTTATATAGTAACCACATTCGAGTATTATGTGCGTTGTGTTTGGGGTCATTGTCCTGATAAAATTGAAAAGTTTCGGAAATGCTTAATTTTTCAACGCTAGCTGTCAAATTTTCTCCCAAAATTGAGATATACTTATACTGGTCCATAATTCCATCAATGAAAACCAGCTGACCAGGACCCGCGGCTGACATACAGCCCCAAACCAGCACAGTTCCGGCTCTGTGTTTTACTGTAGGGCGAAGGTTAAATGATCTTAGTTCTTCATTTGGCTTTCTCCATACATATGCTTGTCCATCTGAACGAAAAACATTAAACTTACTCTCGTCCGTGAATATAACAGTGCTCCAGTACGAAAAATCATGGTTCTTATATTTATTAGCGAATTTCAGCCTCTTCATACGATTTACCTTATTCACAAACAGTTTTTTGTGGGCAACTCTTCCATGGAAATTGTTTCTGCGAAGCACATTCAGAATTGTTTCGGGGTTGAAGCTTATTTGTAAACTTTCGAACACCAGTTTAGTCAATTTTGGGGCCCTAAGTTTCGAATTTTTTTTAATTTGATTTAAAATCCATCGTTCATCTGAAGGTGAAAATTTTTTTGGTCGTCCTGATTTTTTCTTATTTTCTACAGAATTGCAATTTTTAAATCGTTCTATAATGTCATGGACTGTTGAATGACTTCTTTCAACAATATGACCTATTTCACGAACAGACAAACCATCTTGATAATGTTTTATATTCAACTTTCTGATTTCTGTAGATGTTTGGTCACGTTTGTTACTCATTTTACAATTTTCACAACAAATTACGCTTCAAACACACATTATTTAAAACTTTTCTAATTTTGACCTTTCTACGAAGTTAACAATTACAATCGGCTTCACTAGACATGGGAATTTCCGATTTAAAGTAACAATAAAATACTGTAGTTGCCACATGTCCGATTATTAATTTGTCGTTTTATATTGTCATACTTGAGGTTTTTGCTTGCAACTTTTTTTGTGCAAATAACTTTGATACCGCACACGGCGAATAATTTAATAGAGAGCTATAATAAAAAAATAATCTAGTTTTAGATTTTATACAAAAGACAGTTTGTGTATTATAAAAGTTTTATTAAAATTATAATGGCTGTCCGGTTATTAAATTGAGCTACCGTATATTGCGTCTTACGCGCTAATTTAGATATGGCTGCAATAGTTTTTAACAAATCTCTACGAATTTTTAAGTGTTGTAGGATTTAAAAAAAAATAATTGAAAATTTTGTAAACTCTTGAAAAACTCCTTAATATAAAATAAAAAAACAAATAATATAAAATATGCAAACAAACTGTTTTAAATCTATACGACACAAAACGGCCACTGAGAGGCCAAGGTCTATGCTATATTTTGCCATTATAACTTTTTCCAAGATGTATTAAACTTTTAGAATCGAAAAGAAGTTCTTTGACGATTCCCAATAAAAAGCATATTGAAAGTAAAACAAATTAAAGAAAACAATACCAAAATATAATAAAAACAAAAAAAAAAAGAAACAATAACAATAACAATCAACAATTGAATACTAGATAAAATTAATTTTATTTTTTAATTAAACAAGTACTAGTTCAGTTTTAAAATAAAAATATTGTTTATTAGTTTTACTTTTTCTTTCAATATTTCGCCACACTGTTGGTTGGTATCTTCAGGAAACGGGAAACAGAACACAAAATTATTAAAAATTAAATGTTTTTCAAAATAGAAATTTAATTTAATTTAATTGAAAAAATTTGTCAAATTAACTCAAAAAATTTTCAAACAACAAAGACAAAAAATGCAAACATTTTAAAATATATATGTATGTATACATACTCATAAACTTTCAATACTCAAAATCCCACATTCAAATTTTGAATTTTAAAAAATGAAACATACATAAAACATTATACAAATACAACAACATAAATTTTCTTAATGAAAATATTACAAACAACTAAGTTAAAATACATTATAATGTTCACTATTTTTTATTCATTAAATGTCTGTAACACTGCGCAACATTGTCAGTATCAGCCTTAAAGTTTACTATTTTTGCTGTTGACACTTTAATTATTTGTAACATCTCCAACATATACCGACGTTTATAATTATTTTCTATATTTAAAACTAATGCATTTTCAAAATTAGGAAGATGATTTAATCTGACGCAATGGGAAGATAATGCAGTTTTTTTGTGAATTATTAACGTCTCTATATCTTTGATCAGATTTATGTCCAGCTATTCTAGTTTTAAGTTTGTTTTTAGTTGTACCTGCATATACATTATTACAATCTTCATTATCATTACCATTACAAGGTATTTTGTATACTACATTTGACATGTCCCATTTTTGTATTCCATCTTTTGTTTTACTAAACAATCTATTTAAAGTATTATAAGTTTTGTATACCATTTATAATTTTCAAAATTTTTGATTGTTCTATCCTTTCTGCTATTTCTAGTACGTTAATTAAAGACTTGTAAACTTTTGTTCCTGTCACATTTCTTGTGTTACTTGCTCTTCCGTACCTAAATTATTTAATTAACCGGCTTATTACTTGCATTGGAAAATTATTATCGCTTAATATCTTTATAACTTTATCCTTATTTCATTTGTGAAACTCCTTATTACTTATTATAAATAATTTTTCTATTAAATTTCTACCCGTATTAATAATTATTCTCTTGTTATGTTTGGAATAAAAATTAATAATCCCCCCGGAAGCTGTCGACTCTTGATACGAATCCATTTTTAATTTATTACCTCTTCTAATTACCAAAGTATCTAAATAAGGGAGTTTAAAATCACATTCTCTTTCTATTGTAAATTTTATACAACTATTCAATTTAATAAATGATTCCAACAGCTGAGGATCCCATTGTAAAACTTTATTGTTGCAAATATTGAAAATATCTTCTATACAAAATATTAAAATCCGTAAAAATAAACATTTCTTCCAGTATATCCCTGTATCACGTTCCATTTTTCTTCTATTATATTTATCGCTAAGTCAACAGTTATACTCGGAAATAATGATACTACATCAAATGCAACTAATTTTTCCTCGTTCTGAATATACTCGTCCTATCCTTAAATTTTATTGAGTTCTTACCATTATATTTAGAATTCTCCGTAATCTCTTTCAATATTATTGTAATGTATTTACACAATTCATAACATGGAGAATTAATAAAAGAACAAATGGGTCTTAAAGGAAAGTTCTCTTTATGAATTTTGGGTAACCCATATAACCTAGGAGCTGTAGCAACATTTGCTTTAAGTCTGTCTTTCTCTAAAATAGTAATAATTATTTGCTTAAAAAGTTCTTCTACCAACACATTATTTATTTTCTGCAATTTTGTTGCTGGATCTTTATTTATTTCTTATAATTAGTAACATCCCCTACAATATTGTTATTTCTTAAATCATAATCAGTTTTACTTATAGCTACTGTTGTGTTACCTTTATCTGCTTTCAAAAAAAGTATGTCTGTATTTCTTTTTAAAAAATTTTCAGCCTTTTCCTCATGCTCTAACATGAATCTATCTCTATTAGTTAATTTTAAGTTATTTAAGAGATTATCAATTATTAAAGTGAATTTAGTCCTAGCTATTTCCTGTTCTTCTTTTGTTTTTAATATTTGTATAAAATCCTCCCCGCCCGCTACCATTTTTAAAACTGGAAAATTTTTGCGCTTAATTGTAAGTGCATGCTTAGCCCTAATGAAAGAATCCGCTGCTCCTAATTTGGAATATCTAAATTAGTCTTATTTACAAGCCAATTTTTGTTAAATTTAATACCTAACTCTCTCTTTTGCAATTCTCTTAAACACTCAAACTTCTTTTTATGTATATTACTTACATTAATTTTAAAAACAGCTCCTAACCTGTGCCCAAACTTCAAAAATCTTTCTATGTCCTCTCTTGAAAGAAGTTTTTCCAAATCACCAGTTCATTTTGAAAATGCCTTAGAAAATTGTGTTTTTCGTAAATTACACATCTTAAAATTTTGCTTCTTAGATCAGATAAATATTTCTCTATTATGTTTCAAACTTTCCATGTTTTCTCCATTTTGAAAATATTAAGGGTATTCTTGGTTGAATTTATAATAAATTTGGGAACAATTTCTGAACTGCGACATCGAATTAAAAAAGTTATTGTGGATTTTGTTCTAATGATTTTCTCCCTCAAAGTCTTGAAAGGATTAACTAATCCATCCGTCGATTTCTTTTAAGAAATATATAATCCATAATAATTTCACTTATATATGCTCACTTTTTTAAATTAATTGTTAATCTTTTTTTTCCTTTTATTATAATTAATTTTATTTTCGAATTAAACAAGCACTAGGTCAGTTTTAAAATAAAAATATTGTTTATTAGTTTTAATTTTTTTTTTCAATATTTCGCCACACTGTTGGGTGGCATCTTCAGGAAACGGGAAACAAAATTATTAAAAATTAAATGTGTTTCGAAAACAAAATTTAAATCAATTGAAAAAATTTGTCAAATTAACTCAAAAGTTTTTCAAAAAACAAAGGCAAAAATTCAAACATTTTACTCATGAACTTTAAATTAAATAATTTGTTTGCATGTGAACAAAACATTTTTCGAAAGATTCTCAGTAATTTAAAATTTCTTAGATTTTACAGATTGTGATAAAACTCCCGCCTTTTTAAACGCAGAAGAAATAATTGGATGGTAAAGGATTACCTATAACGCAGCTCGTTGCTATTGAAGTTAAGCGAAATCAGTTTATAAATAGATAGATATGATATATAATAGATAGATATGAGTGCCACTACGTCGTTTGTTTGTTTTTCCGAAAATATTTTTTTGTATCACGCAAAAATTGTTTTATTGTTATTTTCATTTAAAACCGAAAAATTATAAAAAATGACTAAAAACTATAACATTCGCAAATAACTTATTTACAGTATTGAATCATTTCTTATATAAATTAATTGCACCAGTGAAGCTTAAAATAAAATATCAGACAACTTCAGAATAACACAATTCCTTTTGTGAAGGGTGTAAATTATTCGGCACAGCAAATATTTTTAATTTAGAAACTTAATAATTAATTATATATTAATTAATTAAAACTGAGCATTTTGTTGAAATTTGCTTTGACTCTTATGGGCTGCGGTGTTTATTCTTAGAACAAGACAAATCATTTTCTTAATAATTAGTGGGCGTGCGACACGCTTTAAGCGTTACTGATTAATCTGATACATTTTTTTCTTATTTTTATTTCCGACTTGGTGCATTCGAGCAATCAATTCGGCTAATCTAATGTACAAATTACAATTATAATAATTTATAGGGTTACATTGTCATATTATTGCACACGAAATAATACATAAGCAATGAATATTTGACGATTAAATAAATGATTAGTTAAATGAATTCTGTTATGATATTTGGAATTAAAACTATTAAATAAGTACTATTTATTAATTTGCATGTAATAGTTATGATTAAAAATTTAGAGTGTACACACATAAATACGTAAGTCCTTTAGCAGTTTTGTTTTTGTTGAAAGCTATGCTTTGTGTGGAAGAGTTTCTTTTGTGCTTGCGTTGTATACGCGAGCCCACAAATAAAATCTTTTTATTGTTTTATATATTTTACGTGTATCAGGACTAACATTATTTTAAGTCGTTTTTTAAGCAGGATGATTCATATATACGAAATAATATTCATAATAATTAACCTCAAATAATATCTAATTCAACAACCGTCATGTATCTGGTTTGGAAGCCACAACTATAAAATACAATCCATAGCCATAACAACTTCCAAAATGAATTTATTTGATTAAGATTATCCAATATTCATTGTGTAGTGTTTCGAAAATTTTTGGCTTTAATAACTAAAGCAATTAAATGGTTTTTGGAGAAACTATTTAATGTAAAGTTAAATGAAATTAACACTATGTCCACACGAGACGAATTTTCATCATAATGCCTAATATAACGCTGGCAGAACAACTGTCAAATTTATATTAATATCAGTTCAAAGGGGTAGACGTTGATGATTTAATATTATGATGAATAATTCTTTATTGGTCATTCTGAAAGCAATAGATCCAAACAATTCTGTCAAAATGTTATTTTTTGAACTTTCGATTGGTTTTGATAATAATAATATAATAAAACAATGCCTGAGCTATAATAATTTAAAATTTTATTAAAAAAATTATGTGTCAAAAATATAATTACATATAAAATGACTTTTCATATCATGATGAATTTATTAGTCTATGAGCTCTGATGATTATATCATAACGATGATATAATACTAATAAATGAAGTCTACACAGGATGAATTTTCATCATGATATAAATTTGACTTTCATCAAGATATAAATTCATCAGGTGTAGACTCCCTATAACTATTAGCTATTTACATGAAATAATTTTTTTTATACATATGTATAATAAAACAGTAATAGCGTAATTTCTTTAAATGATTTATTATTCGAAAATTTTGGTGTTGGTGTAGTTATTGATATGGAATACAAAACACTTATTTTTTTAATTTTTGTCCGTCTGTTTCGCATCACGTAATAAACAAAATTTTGTGTGGAGGTCCACAGAACCTTGTTTCAAATATAGAATACTTTTTGTTTCGTAAAATAAATTATTTCGTAGAGAAATACAATTTGATCGGTAAAATGATACCAAAACAGTTTTTAGCACATTTTATTTTTATAGATAGAAAATTTTTAACACTGTTGACAGATCTCTACAATAAATATTTAAAAACACATTTTTATATGTTTAAATTTTGAGAATATTAGAAATGACACGCTTTCGTAGTCGTGGGCACTGGTATTTAAGCATAAGAAATAAACAAACCAGTGATAAATCATTCAATGCAAGTACTTTTTTCGGTACAAATATAAAAATTAATAATTTAATTAATAATTTATCCAAATGTATGAAGCAAATATTTTTGCATTTAAATTTAAATAAGTACTGCATTTAAAAAATGATGCGCTTAAAGATTACAAACGTTTTTGAATATTCTATAATTTTTTTTATTTTTTTAAATATTATTTTATTTGCTTATGGTCAATCGTTTTTTATATATTTTTTACTCTAACATTTACATTTGCTTAAAAAATGGTACTAATCAATGGTCATTCCGTACAATTTTTTAAGTTTTAAACGTCACCCAACCCCACAACAATTTACTTCCTAATTTTGCTAGTAAATCATTAATTTATTTTTTTTTTGCATTTAGGAGAATAATTTTAAAAATTTCTGGTTTACTTTTTGGCTTTTGCTAACAAAGTTATTAAACAGACTTATTATGTAAAATTGAACCCAGCGTATCATTTGTTAAAAGATTGCAAGGGGCCAGTTTGTTCTTAATATTAAGATAAATCCGAATCCGCTCATGCAAAAAAAAAGTTTGTTTATTTTTCGAATTTATGTAAATGATAATGTTCTACTCAATTTTTTACGAAATTTGTTAATAGTTGTAGATTCAGGAAATTCTTCTTAAATGCTTTGGTATGTTACGAATTTTGTTTATGATTGTTTTGTTTAATATTATAATTAACATTTATAGAAACGATATTAAATTACTGAAGCAGAAAAAAAATTAAAATTTACACAATATGAAAATTTTATTGCTCGGAAACTTTTTTATGTTAATTTACTCTAAAACTACAAAATGAAACGTATTACTGCGGGGAAAGCATATCCATATGGCTATTTAATCCTCACTGTACCTGTTCTCAGGTACATTTCTTGCGCTTGTTACCTGTTGAACAATTACTAAATCGCCTTTTACAAATTTTATTGCTTCTTATCAAATTTTGTTTTTGATGATGTCGGATGAGGGTTCATTTTTGACAAGAACAATTATTTTGCCAATTTTTCTCTCTAACAATCTTGCGACAATCTTGTTGTGACGTTTGGTGTTTTTCTACATTGTATTTAAAATTAACATAATTTAAAATCAATATCACATTTTTTTAAATTGATCATAAGCTAGCCTTGATGGTTCTTACATAATTTTCTATCTGATCATTGAAAGCGGAAAGGCATAATGCACAAAGTTTGTGTGAAATGCATGGTACTCTTAAGAAAACTCACCCTCTTGTCCGAATATAATACAAGTGAAAGTCCAAATCCTGAAGCAATTGATGGTATTCGTACAACTTATTGAAATAGTTGGTTATTAAAGAAACAGTATAATCTATGTATTTTCAATACTGTTAAATTTCTTTTGACGGATAATTTTTGTATCTAAAGTTATTCGAACACAATTTAGCTGTCAACTTGATGTCTTTTACAATTCCTCTCTACGACACAGAGCCACTCGTCATTGCTTTCAAACCTGGATGTCCGATATGAAGTTTATCTAAATTTTTTTTTTTGGAGTGATTTTATTTGACTTATTTGTATTGCTTATTGAAATGCTTTTACGTATATACTGTCTACATTCAGTTTTCTTTTATAGTTCTTTTTTTTTTTGACAAGTGAAAAGGAGCGTCATCGGAAAAATATTATTTCTGAGAAAAACCAGCGGGTGGTTTCTGAATAAATATTCATAGTGATTTTTAATTAGTTTAAAGCGACTTTCGAGCGAAATTGAATTCATTGTAACAATTGTCAATGCATCTACTACAAACAAAATAATTTTAAGAATTCGTTTTTTTTTTTTTGTAAAAAAAATTCTCATAAGCGATAAGCACCCACTCAATATCAAAATTGCCAAGAATTTGGGCATATAAGATACCCCCAGTTTGCGTAGCATGCGCTGAAATACATGGTACTAATTCAAGCAAAAACCCAAATGCAACAGCAATTTCTAATTTAAAAGATCCTACAACTTTAGAATTATATAGACCTATCAGCCTTTTATCAAATGTTTCAAAGCTGTTTGAGAAAATATTTAAAAATAAGCTGAAGCATTATCTGAGCCCAAAAGGACGTATTCAGAACTGTCTATTCGGATTCAGAAGAAAACATTACCCGATTCAATAAGCATACAAATTTTAAATTTCCTTTCAAGGAAAAGATACTGTTCAGGTCTTTTCATCGACGTGTCTCAAATTTTTTATAAGGCTTGCTATCCATATAAATAGTAGGCGAGACTTATTTCTGCTCTATTGTTTACGCTATAATAATATTTTGAAAGTTTTAAAAAGCAAACAATACCTCATGTACATACCTACCAGCAAACATTTGAATTTAAATGTTTTTAACATTTTTAAAAATTATATTAGAGAACTATTAAAGTGATCGTGAATTCAAAATGAAAGAAGGGCATTTCTAAGTTTGCCCCAGATAATTTAAACTGGAGTCCCCCAGGAAAGTATCTTGGTATAAGGTTTATTCTTGCTCTGTACATCTCACATGCTAATGGCGTTCGACTCCACGTTACGATATTTGCTGAGGAACCAGCTTTTTGAAGCATTCAACGCCTTAAGCCAAGCTGTGGAATGCAAGCAAGACCGAAACAAAAAATCACTAAAAATGGTCTTAAGAACACTAAAAATACTCTTCAGAATACTAAAAATAATTAACAAGTAAGACCCCTATAAAAACACTAAAGATCAATAAAAAATTCATTTAAAATATTCTAAAGATCACTAAAGTTACGTAGTAAACTCTTTAAGATCAGAGCACTAAAGTACGCTAAAATAAAAATTAGTACGTTATCGTAGTGTTTGTGATTATCGGCCTTCAATCGTTGTGTAGGGTATTTTGTTTGCGTACAGATTCATAAACAATAAAAACAAATTTAAAGTTTTTGTTGTTCAAACAGTATGCTATGTTAGTGTACTGTTTTTTCGAACTCTGGTTTCTTATATTTATTTCTCTAATAACGTGTAATTAATTAACTTGCATATAAGTTTTGTTGATTATACTTCGTATAAAAAAAATATATTATAGAATAGAAAAAACAAAATAATAATTCATAAGATACCTACGAGCAACGTTGCCAGATTGTGTGAAAATCAAATGCTGTTAACATTCTTGTGAATAATAATTTTATGTTACTAAAAAGTTACTAGTAACTGTTTATTATTATTTCAATAAAAACAGAGACTTGTAACTTAATTATTTTATCACAATATAAGTAAAAATTGATTGTTTCATTAATGATATTCTGAATTAACTTAAGTCTCATTGTAATTTCATGTAACGTAGCAATCATTACCAAAAATTTAAGTCACCAAAATCACATGCAGCTACCGCATAAGATTCTTCGTTACTTCGTTACATTTTTACACAATATTTCAAAGTATTATAAAAAAAAATTTAACGCAAAAAATTAAATAAATGCATTCTTTTAAAACCTTATAAACAGCCCGTATAACCGGATAGCGCTTACAACCTGTGCCAATCAACTGGAATGCTGGCAACTTGCTAATTTTAAGAACACAAGTTTAGTCAAAAGCAAAATGTAAACAAGTAAATTCTTTGTACTTTTTGTAACTAAATCTCTGACAATGGCTGGATAAATATTTCAATTTACAAATACATTCAATTTAATAAAATTCATGTGTTCTGCAGTTTTATTGTTTTATTTTACGTTTGTATTTGATTTGTTTTAAATTTGTTGTTTTGTTAGGGTTTCTGTAGCCAAATGTCTGACAATTAATCTGCCTTATTATATCTTAAGAAATATGAATTCTTTATATTATTCCGCTTTTCACTACTGTTATTAATTAGAAAAATTTTAATCAGTTGGTGATTATCGGAAAATTATTTAAACTATACCTTTAATGGGAAACCCTACAAAATTTGCATAGAAATTAATTTATGTTTATATGTTAGGCTGAAGGCTTGCTAGACTTGAACTAAGTATCCATTTATCTAATAAAGTATCAATTCTGTAAAAACAAGAAAAACAATTTTGAAGCTTGAATTATTGATTCTCTAGGTACACTAGTCTACGAATGCGTCAATAATATGTTTATTTCTGTATCCACAAGCAATAACAGCTATAGTCGAGTTAGGAATATATTGAGTTATTGCTAATATTATACTTCTAACACTCAAATCTGTAATGCAAGTCAAATTTCAGCTTAAAAACTGAGTAGTTTTTAACCTTAAAATCTAAACATCTAAAGTCGTTATTCCCTAATTCAACGCAACAATATTAACATTAGACATGATATTAAAGAATTCCAAAGAACGAGTTAAGCTGTTATTGCTTGTGGCCACAAATATGTTTTAGAAATGGCAAAATGTGGTGAAATTAGGCAAGAGCCACACATGAACATAAATTCATGTTCACTAATAGATATGCAAATTGAGCAGAATCTTAACGGAAGTATTGGCAACAGAAACTTATAATTTTCTTGTAACCAAATTCAATTATCTATATACCGTTATCAAGCACCAATAATCAAGCGATCAGCATTTGCAATAAACTGAGATGCATTTTGTAGTCAAAATATAAAGCTAAAAAATATTTTGGTTTGTTATTTATTCGAAGTTTTTGCTGGTTTTATTTGTATTTGTTTAGTTATTTAAAAAATAATGTTATTTAAAAAATAATTACTGTAGGTAGATAAAACATGTTTGAATATAGTGGTTGGTAATGCCGTTGGAATTCAGATTCGGAATCTGCAATAACTGTTAACAAGCCATATTTTCTTTATTGCTATATAAAAAAACCTTTGTTAAAACTTATATATTCCTTTCACGCCTATTTTTGAAGATGGGATATAATATGAATATGTCCAAATTTAATAAAAAAAAAATAATTATTTTTGCTCAATCATACATTTACTTATTTTTCGCACAATATTAAATGACATTTGTCAAAGAAAATTTAAATATCAAGTGCCTTCATACACTCAAATTCTACATATCGGCGATTTTACGAATGTGTCAAGATGATGAAAAGAGGAAAAACATTCTATGTGGAACATTTAGCAATAATAAAAAACGTAAGAGCCCATTCAGCCGTTCCGGATCTTATATTCCCTTCACCATATACGTATAGCCATATGTACCTTGCTGCAAAATTTCCTATTGAATTGTTTAAATTAAAATCGGCATAATAAATTCTTTCCTACCATAAAGTTTTTCTGTTCTGTTGAAAAAACAATTTGCCTAAATCTAATGTAGTGAAGTAACTCCAAGATTCAAAAAACAAATATGTATATGGGGTGACAGAGAATTAAAAAGTAAGAAAACTAATAAGAACTAGAAGGAGAGAAGTACCTGACGGATCTTTGTAAAAACTTTGAAATGATGACATTTCTTTATTATTTTAAATTCTCTATTTTGGTTAACTTACCTCAGGGTTCTTTATTGTTTCAAATGATATGGAAAAATTAAAGGCTGCTTTGAAGGACATGGACCGATATTGCTGAATCTCAATAGCAAAATTTTCGAAACTTTGTCTGATCGATTGGTGTATTAAAATTTTCTCTAGCTCAACTAGAAATGGATATAAAAAAAATTAAAAACGGAATGATAAACTTAGATGTACCCTTGTTCCACCTGTGGTAAAGGGTATAACAATAACAGTTTAACAGTGCCATTCTCTTTGGAATGACAAGCATATTTGTAATGAAAGTTAAAACATTTGTGAAAACAACAACAAATTGCTCTTTTTTCGCTGATGCACAATATCCCCCGATGTGATAAAATAACAGCTAATAAATTATAATTGTCATGATATTTAAAACATTAATTGGTTATTTAGCGACTAAATTCGGGCATTTCTACCACTTCAATTGCACGTTACGATAATCGGTTTCATGGGAAAAAAGTAGATATAGATTTCGATTAGTGGCGTTTTTTATTCTCATTAGATGTTATTATAGCGTCACATACACATTTATACAAATCTTCCACAATTGAATCTTAAATCAAGAAAAAATATAAGTAAACAACGACAGAGTCACGTTCGTTATTAAATCTTTCAATGATTATTCTTATTTAAGTATGGCAGATTGTACAATAATATCAAGAGAACTGTAGATAGTGCTTTATTTCTTTTCAGATTTAGTTTTTTCTGAAAGTACCGTACGGTGGTGCTATGGAAATGCTCGCTTTTAAATGTTTAGCTTCCGACTAGTGATAAAATATGAACTGTGCAAAGCAGAAAGTATGAGAAGTAATTAAAAGATTTATTTGTAATCATTATTAAACATCATTTACTATTTATTTCGTAATGATGAATAATTTCTTTAAATAATAATTTAAAAAAAATAAATTTTAAATGAAACTTAATACTTTTTAACAACGCTGACAACATGCAATTGATTAAATAAGTTTTAATGTTTTAAAATTTATTGAAAAGATGCATGGAGCAGAATCAAAATACTTTGGAAATAAGAGTCATTTGTAAAGGGCTAGGCCCAAGGCAAATTGAATATTAGCCTAGGTGATCGAATTCGATTTAGAAACTTTTCAGAACTAAAATCAAAATTTGTTTACACTTTGATTAAAAAAAATAAATAAAATGTAAAAATTAAAAAAAAAAATTTTAAAGTCGAAAAAACATTTTCAATTAAAAAATTCATAAAATAGTGAATGTGTATTTACACCGTTGTGTGAAAAGTGAAAATATGTGTGTGCCCAAGAATTGCAGTTAAACTTTAAAATAAAAGAAACAAAAACAACATTTATTTAAAAAGAACATTTGATTTTGAAAAAAACATTTTTTTAAATTTATTACTTTTGTTTAAAAAAATATTCATTTATAAAAAATATTTTATTTAATATTTAAGAAGAAATATTTGTGCGGTATGCAAAAAAAAAGTACGAGTGCGCGAGTGGAACTTTTTTTGATATGCCGAAAGACACCAATGGAAAAATGCAATGAGTAGCATTTGTCCAATAATTTTTTTTTATTTTGTCTGTTTTTTATATTATTCGTCACTGTTTACTGACACGTACACGTAAATTTACATAAACAAAATACAAACGTTTTTTTGTGTTTGTGCTGTTGCGACTACCTAGTATTCAATTTGCCTTGGCTATGCCAACTTATCCAAATTTGACTTGAGCATAACGCAGGATTATCTGAGCTTAAGTTTTAAGAGGGGATACCATCCACTTTTGGTCTTTATTTTAAGTAATGTGGGATTTCCTTTATCATTAAGTTTTATACATTTCATAAGAAAATAAATGCAATTATTTTGGTTCTTCAAATTCAAATAAATAGTAGAATTTTTGAGTCAGAAATTATATAATTTTCTAATGTTTTTTAAATATTTAAAATTTTGGTCGCTAACTACAACCAGGTTACTTAAACATGCAGATAAAAAAAAAAACATTTTTGAGGTATTGACTAGGTCTTTAAGACCATTTATAATATTGAAAAAATGTCAAGCATTAAGAAAATTTGCACATTGCACCATCCCTGGACAGAGGTTGATACCCAGCTTCAAAACTTCAGCTAAGATACCCCTCTGCCTTGCTAATGTCAATCGGCCTATTCCTTTATAATTGGCTGAATTATTTCTAAAACATTTTGATTTTGCCCCAATGTTCGCTGTAAGCATTTAGCTATGCATGATATAACTAAGCTAACAATTTAATAGTGTCAGATCACTATTTTCTTACGGTGTGTTTACATTATGTGTACAAGTCATATGGAATGTCAAATTTTCCATATATAAATCAACACACATAGTGAAACATAACACATGTTATTTTTCTATGTGATGTAACATGTGTTAGTTTTTTATTTAGAGCACGCTCTATTTGATATGTAAAACCTTATGACAACAGATGTTTTCAGTGATGCTAACTTTTACTTTTAAAATTTCCACTCAAAATGCTAAGACCATAAACGCTAGATTTAAAAAAAAATAATCTTAAGTACTTGTATGTATGTAAAGGAAAAAAATAATAATTTTAAATTTTACATGTAAATATTTTAAACAAATAAAAAGAAGGTTTCTTGGATCTAATAAGCTTTTATTGGTTTTTAATAATCATATGTTGGTTTTTCAGAAGCTTAAATTTTTTTAGCTTCCTATGTTTTCTGAAATTTTCAAGTAGCGAAAACTTCAGAAAACATCCTAAAAATGAAATTGTTCACAACAATCCTTTCTTCAATAGAAATTTTTGAAACATTTTTTATTTTTTACAACTTATCAATAACACTTGCATATTTATACATAAACAATGAGCAAGAATTGTATGTCAATTGCTTTATTAAGGCAATTAACATCTTCGAATGTGAAAATACATTGGTAAGATGTACTTTATACAAACTAAGCCACGTACTTGAGAACTTATAGTCTTGAGCTTGTGTTTTTTGAAACGAACATAGCCAAGTACCTAAGTGCAGACCTCTAATATATATTATAGCAATTTTTATAAGGATAGATAGTCTTGTGCTTAAACTAAAATTGTAAAGTTAATAATGATAATAATAATGAATCTAAATGAACCATACAATAAACTTTACCTTAGTTTTCATATTGGGTTCACAATTCCTTGATTTATAAGTTAAAAGACTTTTTCTAATTTAGCACGCAACTAGTTAAGTAAAAATATGTTTAACAGTTAAAATCTTTATTTTATAATGTTAATGGGATATTAGCATAATACAATAAATAATATTATACAAATTCCCAAACGAATTTTAAATAAAAAATATGCAATTGCTTGTGCAGTTGGCATCATTGGTATTTAATTCTTTCTCTTGAGGAATTAAAAAATAACTCTGTTGTTTTTATTTTAAATACGCCTAACGTCTGCATTAAGAGTCGGCATGTAACCAACCTATTGCAGAAAGGAATGTAAGTAAAATAAAACCTGGGTTTGTTTGTTGGTTTTTGGCTTTTCTAAAAATTGGATAAATGTTTCCTGAGTCTGGCTTGAGCAACAAGCAAAATATGTATCGATACTTGCTTTTCCAACCAACGAATAAATTATATTTTTATTTTAAAATGTTAATGGGATAATATAATAAATAATTAAAATCTTTTTTGTTTTAAGCATTGAGACTCACCTCTGCTTTACTGTAAGCCCACCGAGTTTCAAAATGCCTATTTCATATCAAAGTATAAAAAAAGCGCTTATTAGCTTATTGGTATCCAAGAGCGCCTCCTCTTCGACTGAACTTTATCGTTTCTTGCAGTATTGTTTTTTTATTTAAAACCTGACAAGTACTGGTAGCCCTGTAAGGTTCATTGCCGCCGTCTTGCATTCGGGTAACTGCTCGTCGTTTCCATTAACCGAAGCTTGCGGCAAGTTCTCTTTCCATTAAGGCATTAAGCTTGAAATATATATACTTTTTTTCTAACAATTTGGGTAAAAATACTTTCATTTTCCTCAATATATTTTGGTCTTCATTAATTAAAGTTTGTATTTAATTTAATTAAATTTTTATTATTTTTATCGTTTTAATTTATAACTTTAAAAATTTTTTTCAATAGAAACTCACAATAGCATCTTCACAACTACTCTGGTTTTATTTAATACGATATGCAATTCTCAGTAGATTGTTTAAACAATTGAAGTTTCACTTTAATTATATCAATTATAATCGCTACCTCTGCGATTGCAGCACTTTAGAGAAAAGCGGAGCACCTTTTTTTTCTGTATTAATCCTGAGATTTTTCTGTTCTCTATTAATGATATGATGAATTAATTAATATTATTGTGTCGAATTTAAAGGCCTTTCTAGGCACTGTATAATATCTTATAACTATATTTGGTTATCGAAAGAGTAACGTCGGGTTCAATCTATCAAAGGTATGTAAATAGAGAGTTTGATTAAATTTGAATATTCGAAAACAGTATCACACTTTTATTTAATTTTTTTATGAAATTGTAAGTTGATTTTTGAATTGTATTTTTGTTCTGTCATAAAATCTGTAGTTTCTCTTCATCAAAATATTTTCACCTTGATATTTGTTTTTCTGCAGCTTTGCATTCCAGCATAACCTTTATTTAAACTATTTAGTAATTCACACATTTTATTGTCTTCGGTTACGAAGTATTAAATGTTATATTTTGTGGTACAATAATGCCATATTTTTATTATCGTTTTAGTTATATAACATGAATGTGACTGTTTTTTTCTTAGAGACATTAAAGTTACTTTTGGATTGAAGATATTAAAAAGCAGAACTTTTAATATGACTTTTAAATAACTCCAAGCAATGTCGTTCCATAAAGGTATAATAAAAGAGATTGCTATAATCGGCTATGCCGAATCTTACATACCCTTCACCATATTTGTATATCCACATTTACCATATTTGATTTCCCATTGAATAGTTTAAATAAATATTGGCATAAGAAATTCTTTTACCGTGAAGTTTTTCTTTAAAAAATCGAAAATTTGAAATTTCGATTACGGTTGTTGACCCAACATTGTAAACGAATTCTTGATGTATCAGGTGAAAGATTATTAATTTTTCTAACCTTTTCATTTATTTTTATCATAAATAACAACTACCTGCAGGAATATAACCGAAATTTGAAAGAAAAGACATGGAGAAATTAGAAGCAGGCCTGCTGCCTTGAAGGACATTGGCTGATCTTTCTGATTTTCGTTAGCAAAATCAGATTGATTGGCGTAATTAAATTTTTTGTAGCTCATCTTGTACCATAACAAAATTGATTTTAACACGAACACGGACGGACACACGGACATCGCTCAGTCGACTTCGCTATTCATAAGAACTCAGAATATATACATTTTATGGAGACAAAAATAAATATTGTAGAAATTACAAACGGAATGATAAAGTTAAACATACCTTTTTTCACCTGTGGTGAAGGGTATAAAATTAACCAATTTATGTATGTGTCGAAATTTTATTAAATAAATAACTCCTAATTAGATACTAAGCCCCGGTTTTGATTTTCACGATTTTACAATGAAAAATTATGCAACAGATTATGCGTGAATCATTTTAATTTAACTGTTTTGTTTGAAATAGTATAGGTCGAGACGAATCAATTACCAGATTGCGGGATAGGCGAATTCATTATTTTTTGCTAGGACTGTCAGACCACACATATAAAAAAATATATACAGATTTTTTATATATGGAGTTTGACAGTAATGCTTACAGTGAAAATTAATAAGCGAATTATGCTGCCACCTGGTAATTAATTAGGCTTGGTATAGATTAACCGAAATGGGAAACCGTTTTTTATAAAAAGTTATTCGTCGTATCTAGTTCATAGCGCAAAAATTAGATAATGAAAAGTGGAAAATTACTCTATACTTTCAAATACGCAATGTACCGTTCGTCCACTGATGAGCAGATTGGCAGCTTTACCTGAGAGAGCTACTGCCATCCTTTAAAAGCTTTGAATTGACTTTTAATGAGCTATTTTGTTATCAGCAATTCTCAATGTTATCGGATTTAGTAATTATTTTATACAAGCTTTTTGTTGTTTGGGTTGAATTTTAGGGCCTTTATATGCATTGTAAAATATATTATAGCCTGGTTTACTATATTTTGTAATATGGGTGATAACATATTAAAAATTTCTGCGTTGATTGGGTTTAAAAAAATATCAAGTTCTTTTTTAATTTTTTTAAGAAAATTATTAGTTGATTTTGAAGTTATCGTTTTGTTCTGTCATTGAATCTGCAGGTTTTCTTCACCAGAAGTTTTTCACAATGAGGCTTTTTTTCCATCTAAAAGCATTGCAGTTACTTTTGCTCTGTGAATATCGGAAAAGCAGCTTTTAAATAACTTCAAGAAATGTCGTGTAATAAAGGTGTAAAAATTATCTTTTCATAAATGTGCCGATCGATATCTTATTAATAAATATGTAGCTGTTGATTTAGATACCAAAACACCGTTTCGACTTTAACGATAAAAAATTTTGCTTTAATCATTTTACATTAATAGTTTTCACTAAAGAATTTAATAATATCATGCCAGAATAACCATTTTAGTGTTTTTGAAGCCAAATTCTAATTTAACACCGTAGTATTTTTAAAAGTTTTAATTCGCAAATTTTTATTAAAATTAGATTATTAGATTATTTAAACGATTAACCATGAAATTATTTAAGTCTGTTGTGCTAACTTTGTGTTGACATTTTAATTGTAAACGCAAACAGAAGCTCGCAAATAGAAAAAGAATTATCAATCACTTTAAAGACATTAAAAGCAGCTTAAGAACTCAAAAAAATATAGATGCTCTAATTTACCATGAAAAATTTTGTTAAAATCAGTTAAGTCGTGTAGCCGTAGCTGATGCACGCACAAACAAATAAACAAACTAACTAACAAAAAGATTTGTAGTATGTATGTGTTACATTTATGGTTTTTATAAAAAAACTTAGTCCTTATTTTAAAATGCAACTAATAATCATATGTTTAGTAAGAGTAGTTTCTTATATATCCAAAAACATACATATACATATATATAATTAAAGTCGGGTTTTTTAACATCAGTTAAGACTCATAAAATTGCGTGTTTGTCCTCTCCTCCACTTCCACTCTAATTTATTTTTTCCTAAAAAATATACATAAAATGTTCTACCTTCTACATATCTAATTATGCTCATTATATAAGCCTGAGCACAGCAATTTAAACATTTTCAGTATGAAAGCAAAAATGAAACTTTGACGCTGAGCGTCAGTTATATGAACTTTAACTGAGGAAAATTTTAATATAAATTATTTCCGATTTTCGTAAATTGCATTGTCACGATGGTAAGCAATGTAAGCTGTAGTCAAGGTGGTAAGCACGTTGACTACAAACTTGGTTGGCCAGGGTTCAACTCCTGCGTCAACCAAAAAATAACCATGTTTTTTTCTGTTTAATGGTATAAATACATATTCAGAATTAACATTAAAACATGCAGCCTCCTTCGTCGGTACTTCTTCATAGCATATTCGCCGGCGAAGTAAAATAACTAATAAAACGGCTATATCTATCTTTCTTCTTTCACCACCTGTCTTATCTCTCACCTATCCCGTTCCTAAAAGAAGTTAGCACGGTTATGAATTAACTAAATAGGCATTATTGCCTGAAGTGCTACTTCTCTTTAAAAAAAAAAAAAAATGAAAAAATATCACATTTCCTTTGAAACAATTTTCCAAGAAAATAACTGAAGAAGTTATACTCTACCGCCAATGGGTAAAACAAATATTTCTCAATAATCACTATGTTATGTTCGATGCTTTATCTTTGAAATACAAATATTTTGTTACATCTGTGGCCACAAGCACTAACAGCCTTACTCGTTTTTTTGAAGTTTTTAACAGCATTTAAAATTTCAGCATTGTTGCGTTAAATCAGAGAATATCGACTTTACCTGTTTAGATTTTAAGGTGAAAAATAGCCAATTTTTAAGCTACAACGATGAAATTTGAATTGCATTACAGATTTGAGTGTTAGAAGTATAATATCAGCAATAACTCAATTTGTTTCTCACTTGACTTTAGCTGTTATTGCTGGTGGACGCAGATATATTCTTGTTTGAAGTTCGTTTGAAAACAATAAGAAATACTTAAAAAAAATCAAGATTCTTTATAAACATCAATTCTGCTGTTTTTGCTTTCGATTTGTTGTATTTACTGGTGTTAGAAAACAGGTGATTGCAAAAAACTGTGCCAAGTGTTAATTGGGTATTTTGTGCCTTTTTCACTGGTCGCATTAATTCTTTGTTTACATTTGCACATATAACAATAATTTAGTTCAAATACATGTAATACCTAACGTGGGTAATCCGCATTCCTTTGAACTTATTCCACGGTATAACTACATTTGCTTTCCGATAAATTCTAAACTTAATTGAAGGAGAATTTTAAGATTTAAAAGTAAAGATTTTATATTAAAAGTAAATTCTATAGATAGTTATAAAATTGAAACTAATTGAAAAGTCATATTTCTAAGTTTTTTACTTTTAATATCACTTTAAAAGTTTTCAATATCTTTTTTAATTAAATTTACTGTGACAAGTCGGTAGCTAAAATTGATGTATGAATATCATTTTTCTTCTTATTTTCAAGCTATTCTAAGTCAACAATAAAATTTTATAGTTTAAATAATATACAGGAGAAAGTATGCAGTCCTAATAGACAATATGCAATTTTACAAGTAGCCTCAACACGGCGCTTTCGAATTGCAATTGTTTATCGCTTATTTAATTTCTTAGTTAGCCTTTACTTATTCTTTTGATGCTGCTACTGTTGCGTTTTCCTCATATGTCATTACAATGAGATCACCTGTGACTTGTATATTCGTAGTAAAGATTGTGGATAAGGCTACACCTACTTACTCACATGTTGCATGCTTGCTAAATTTCGTACTTTTGTTACAAAAATATTTTAGAGATATCTAGTTTTGAAAAGGTGAAAGGACGAAATCAGAAAGCTATTTCCAATTTAAAAAAATATGCCCCGAAGCTTTCACTTAGCCTAGAGGCAAATGAAGTACCAGGTGGTACTGGCGGATTTATTTATTCTCGCCGGTAACATTACTTGAGTTTGACATTAATCAATAAATTTGCCATCGATACAACCCGTTAATTGATAAGTCTTACATCAGGTAAAAGAAATGACGAATTCAACAAATTTTTTTTATATATTTATTTATTAAGAAAAATGGACAACTAAAATTAAATAGCAGGAATGTCAAATTTACGTCAATTATATTTAGAGTGATTTCACATTCAAAAATTAATAGGTGCGTTCCCGTGCCATACTTTGAAATCCCGCGGAATCCAAATGTTACCGAAAACTCTTCCCGTACTACAACTTTGGGCAGAAGAAAGAGCTTTTGAATAAGTCCAGACTTTTTCTTAGCGTAGATTGTAGGTCTGTTCTATAACTTTACTATCTAAAACTAGAAACAATAGAGTTAATCAGAAACTTTCAAAATTATTCTTTAAATGTAAAAAAGTAAATGAAGGCTTTGCTAGCTAAAATTAGCAAGGAAAACTGTTGTGGCTTCAGGAATGATATGTTATACTTAAAAACTGTACGATATGACCTTTACATAATGTACTAGGGAGCAAAAATGCATAAAACAAATACAACTAAAAGCCAGCAAATTGGTAACCACACGAAAAACTTAAAAATAATACTCTAAGTAAGCAAATAGCCCAAAAATATTTACATAATTTGTTTAACAACTTTTTTAATTATTAGCTAATTTTTAAAAAGTTTATAAGCACATAATGAATATAATTTTTTTTCTGCAGTTAGTTCTAATAAGCATTCTTATTGTGATTTATATATAAAATAATTTGTAATTAAAATAATTCTAACTTCATACATCTGTATAACTTATTTAGATTTATACAATTAAATTGCATCGAAAAAAGTACATTGCATAAAATTCTAAAATTCTAAAAACAATAGAAACACCTGCAAAGTACGAACATTCCAAACCAAATTTCTGTTGTTTTACACTTCTTTGCTGTGTACTTCCATCTTAATTAAAGAAAAATAACAAAATAATATTATTTTTATTTCTTTCTGCCCTGCATTTTCTTCAAAGTTACAAGAATTTCGATTATCAGATATTTTTTAAGCAAATTATTTTGTAAACAAAAGTAAGAAACAGCTGTTTGGCCAATTCTTGCTACGAGGGCTGCTATATATATTTCTGGCCTGCCAACACTGAGTGCTGCCAAGTGCAATCTGACATTTCCATTAGAAAGTTTGTCATTTTTAAGTATAATCGTACTCAAAATGTTTTGACGTACGACCATTATTTGTGTTGTTTACAGTGACTTGAAAAAAATAATATAGAAAAAAATGGAATTAACTCGTGAACATTTTCGTGCCACCATTTTTCACAACTTTCGACGTGGATTATCACGACAAGAGTGCATTGATGAACTTAAATATTTGTATGGCGATGAAGCACCATCCTATAGCACTGTGAAAAATTGGTATAATGAATTTAATCGTGACCGAAGCTTGCTCAAAGACGAATTCCGTGAAGGTCGTCCAAAAACGGCTGTTGTGCCAGAGATCATTGATGCCGTGCGTGAACTCATAATGGAAGATCGACATGCGACATACCGAGAGATAGAGACATCCTTGGACATTTCTTCCACCAGCATACATTCGATACTGCATGAACACCTGGCCGTAAAAAAGGTTTGTTCTCGTTGGATCCCGCACAATTTGAAAGTCGCTCAAAAAAAGGCTCGCGTCGATTGGTGCAGAGAAATGTTGCAAAAATACGATTGCGGTGCTTCAAAAGACGTTTATAAGATCGTCACAGGTGACGAATCATGGATCTATGCGTATGAGCCCGAAACAAAACAACAATCGACCGTGTGGGTCTTCACAGACGAGCAAAATCCAACGAAAGTTGTTTGTGGAAGAAGCACTTCGAAGCCAATGGTCGCCTGTTTCTTCGGCAAAACTGGTCATGTGGCGACTGTTCCGCTTGAGCAACGTAGGACGGTCACTTCTGAGTGGTACACTACAATTTGTTTGCCTGAAGTCATCGGAGAAATTCGAAAAAGCAACAAGAGAAGACGAATCATTGTTCACCATGACAATGCGAGTTCTCACACATCGGCTCAAACCAGAGCGTTTTTGACCGGCCAAAACGTCGAATTAATGGGTCATCCGCCGTACAGCCCTGACTTGGCACCTAATGACTTCTTCTTGTTTCCGCACCTCAAGAAAAAAATGCGTGGTCAACGATTTTCGTCGCCAGAAGAAGCTGTTGAAGTGTTCAAAAACCATGTTTTAGAGGTTTCTCAATCGGAGTGGAAAAAGAGCTTCAACAACTGGATTGAAAGCATGCAAAAGTGTATAAATCATTCTGGAGAATACTTTGAAAAGCAATAAAACCATTTTTGATTATAAATATTCGCATTTTCACTATTAGGCCAGAAATATATAAAGCAGCCCTCGTAGTAACACTTGTACTAGCCAAGCAAAAACTACAAATTTTATTTTGTCAAATTTTTACGCTCTTTTTTTACTCTCTACTTGCAACTTTTTGGGTTACGTGAAAACGTTCTTGTAACAATTAGCAACAATTTTTAGTACTGAACGGACTTTGTGTAAACTTCAAAACAATCAGCAAATAAAAGAAAAACTCTTTGTTTCAAAATTGTTATCTAAAAGTTGTATCTCCAAAAAGTAATAAAATAAATATTAGAACAAAAAATATATATCTGTTTTTACTCTGAAGAACTGCATGTATATTTGTTTGATATCCTGTTTGGTTTTTTCCGTTTCCATACTTTTGAGCATGTTTATCTTTAATTGAGAATAAATTATAGTTACTCTCATTTTACTGATTTTTTCCCAAAAAGTACGGGAATAGAGCTATTGTTATTATTATAGAAATAGTATCTATGTAATTTAATAAATGAAAAACAGACAAACGTTTAGGTAAATATTTGTATGTGAAGAGGATTAAATCCAAGCACTACAAGATTAAGTCATTGGATTTTTAAAAATTGAATTAATATTTAAGCTCTTTGTGTATGTAAAATATTACAACTTGAGAGAAATTGTGTACAATTATGTATTTAAAATTTACACTGGTATTTGATTTGTAATTCAAAGAATTCTAGATATGTAGGTATTAAAATTCACGTGACTGAAAACAAAGTGCATATTAGTTGTTTTGCAGTTTATTTTTCGCTACTTAATAAAATTAAAAGGTTACAACAAATCATACATAAAATTATGTTTTTTTATATTATTTTTTAAAATATTAACAAACAAGTGTAAGTATAATTAATTAAATATTAGCAAAAGTAAATACCCACTAATAAATAGTTGCTGAAATCAATCCCTAAGAAAAAGTGTAGTGCCATCTTCTCTTAGCTAAAATTACCTAATACAATGAGAAATGTGGTCAAAATTAGAGAGATAGTATGCAATTAGCTTACAGCTAATAACTCTCTAAAAAAGATCAGTCTCTCAAGGTAAGTGTTTGTATGTGGCAAGAAAGAGAGTACGTCGCTTGTATTTACATGTGTATGAATGGTGTATTGAAAATAGTGGTTTAACAACTTAGCAACTCAGGCCTTAAGTCTAGACAATAACGAGTTGATTTAAGATATAATACAACTTGGGAGTATTCTTGAGTGAACCTGTGTCGTGTTAACAACGATAATACGGATGGACTAAGTGGGCATATCTGAAGTAACGCACGCACACATACCTACAACCTAAAATAAAAACACTGACATTTTTTCGATTTCATATTTTATTTATTCTATTCATTGATACTTGGTTGTGAACTTTTTAAATAAATAAGGAATTTAATATACAAAAATACTAACGAATACCGTACATATACATAGACAGTATGTATTGAATTGTACACACGCATATCTATATACAGAAGGAAAAGAAGAGAGAGACGGTATAAATAAAACGGCTTTTATATGTGAATTGGTGACGAGAAGATGTGATGTGACTAACAAAGTGAAAAGTGCGAATTTAAATATTTTTCCTTCTTTTTTTAATGAAAAATTTAATATATTTTAAAGAGAAATTATCAAACTTCCACAATTTAAATACAAAATTACTAAAACAGAATTTAATTTTGAAAAAAAACTAAAATATCGTAAAGTACGACTCAAATAAAACGAATAAAAGAAAAAAGTTAAATAAAACAAAAATATAAAAAAATTCCTTTACGCCATTTACCTAAGTTTAACTGAAAAATAAATGAAATGTTTTCAATAATATTTTTAAATAAATTTTCAAGAAATGCTAATTATTAAAATTCTTGTGCTCGAAGAATAAAAAAACAAAAAAATATGTTTAAAAAAAATTAAAATAAACGCAAAAATAAATTACAAAGAAAAAAAGAGTTTCTTAGTTCTGCAAGACCTAGAATTTCTAAATAAAAACCTGAAAAACTACCTTTTTGCCAACAACAAAAATAAATAAAAAAGCAACAACTCGCAACACAAAAAAGAACTTGCTAGAGCCAAGTAAAGAAATAGACGTGAAAACACATTTACGCTCGTTTAATCCGTCGTTTGTTATTGTTCAACTGTCGTTTTGTCGTATTGTCATCGTGTCTAATTTACGTGTTGGTCTTTTCGTATCTTAAGCGAATGCTCTTTTCTTCGCTGTCGTAGTCTTCATTTCATAGTGTTGTGCTGTTTTTCCTATTTTGGTGTTACTACTTCTCTTTCCATTCTTACATTGCTTTAACATTTTTTCATTAGATTGTTGGCTGGTTACAACTTCTTTTTTATCGTACATAATACCAATAACAGCAAGAAACTTCTAAGAAAACGTGTTCTCAAGGAAGTAAATTATTGCAAAAGAGAATTAATAAAAAACGAATTCTAAAGATTTACCCAGCCTTTGTTACTTTGTTTGTTTGTGTTTATATCTTACCTCGTTTTTTAACTTCCTTTTTTGTAAATTCATAAATAAAAATGGGTGATTCCACACCTATATGTCGTTGCCGTGTATTGTATCTGGGAAGTGCAGTGCCAAGACAAAGTAAAGATGGCCTTCAAGGTATACAGGAGCCCTTGCGCAGTCTCTACCCCTCAGAGGGAGCTGTGGGAGCCAAGGGCATTGATTCTTGGCTAAGTGTGTGGTCAAATGGTATTTTACTTGAAAATGTCGATGAAAATCTAAAAGAAATTACCAGATTTTTTCCCATCGAGTCATTGCACTACTGTGCAGCTGTACGACAAGTACTTATACCAGAACGTGGAAACTCAAATCCAGAGCCAAAATTCCTGCCTCTCGATTCACCATTTGCGCGCATGCCACGAGCTCAACATCCACCAATTTTCGCAGCAATTTTACGTCGCACCACCGGCATAAAAGTTCTCGAATGTCACGTGTTTATTTGTAAACGTGAAGCAGCTGCAAATGCTCTAGTCAGATGTTGTTTTCATGCCTATGCCGACAATTCTTATGCTCGTCAATTGGAGACAGGCAGTAACGGAGGCGGAGCTGGCAACAGTGTATATGGCACATTGAAAAGTAATATGGCTAGTAAATCGAACGGAGATTTAACCAGTGTTGGTCTTCTTTCCAATGGTAACAACAATCATCACTTTCAGCAGCAGCATCTTTTACCATCGTCCTCAAGTCATGCCGGATGGCGTTCACGTGCTGGTAGCATTACAACCCTCAATAGTGTGGGACGCCAATCTAACGGCCATCTAACAAATGGTGGTGGTGACAACAGTAGCAGTACTGCTGAGGGATATACATCCGTAAAGAATTGTAAGCAATAAGATTTATAAATCTATACTTATTTATATAACTACATTTGTATATACGCTCAGAAGTATATATTCAAGTGCCTGTCTTGAGTTTTCAACTCTGTTGTTCTCAACTCGTTACCAATTTGTGATGCAATATTTATTTCTAAAATTCTAAAAGTAATGCAAAAAATAAAGAAAATAATTCAGTAATAGTTATTGTATTTTTGTGCAGTTGTTAATTTTGCTTAAAAGTCAGTAACTGTATTGGTTTTCATAATTATTTATTTCATTGCTTTCTAAAATTGAGGTATTTTTTTTTTATGAAAGTATGGAAAAATATTTATACACCACAGTTTGGCTGCCACTTGATTTCCTGAGGTAAAGTCACTTATTAGTTAATTGGATTTGCTATTCACCAACAGATATTTTTAGTATAGATATTTCTAATTTATTCAGAGTTTACTAGAAAGATTAATATTTATGATATTTCTCAGGTTTTTTTTATTAAATTTGTAATGAAGCTATGTTGTGGTTCCTTTATTTAAACATATATAAATAAATTGCTCAGAGTAAAGGCAGGTTTTCATTATTTATAATAAAAATTATTTTTTATTTTTATTTTATTGCAGTTCAATATTAAAAAAAAACTGTTTGATCTGCTCATTTTTGCAAGCAAAAGAACAAAATTGTTTTAAGTACTTACTTGCCTTAGTATAAAATGATGAACCCATATTGCTATTCAAGGCCTAAGAAAATATTTTTTTTTTAAACTAATGTCTTAAATTTCGGATTAGCTGAACTGATTTAATGAAACAGCAATCTATGAGGGTATAAATGTTTTTTTGTACGGCTGAATAGTTCCTTATGTAGAAGTTGCATATTTAATGCCCAAAGTGATCGAGATTAAGCCTTTTTCTCACCTAGATAAACATCTAGAGTGCAACAGCTTATTGCGTGTGGTGCGCTTTCTCCACTCAATACTTTGGCGAAAGTAAGGTTGTGTGTGGCATGGTGCTCTCGTATCACGCATGATTCCGTCCTTTCCATACCCTATTTTTTATTTTTTAATGAGCTTCTGTAAAACTTTTAGCTGTATCTATTTTTTGCTGATAATATATCATTTACGTTATTCGTATTAATTTTGTAATAAGCTAAGCCTTTTGGAAGTTGGGTCTTTACGAAGGCATATGAATGATACTCTAAATCGCAATATTTGGCAATCGAGGGGGTCCTGCGAACATAGTTTAATTTAATACTTGAGGAACCGAATGCTGTGTACTTTCGCATACGGCTGAATGTGCTACCTCTCTTGTAGTTATGGGTGAAATAGGTATTAAGAAATCGAAAGCGAAAAAGAAAAAGAAGTGCATTGTTTTTTTTTTTATGTGGAATAAACATTATACATAGGTATTCATTGGCATTACCATTACTTTCAGAAATTAATAAAAAAAAACAATTGAAAGAAAACAATAAAATTCAAATTTTACACCGAATATCTACAATTATTGGTAGCAGCTCTATCAAAATTGATAAATTTTATTTATTTGATGTATATTATTTTTAAACTTTTGCGCTCATAAATTTGTGTTTAACGAAAACACTTGCAATTAGAAAATTAGCGGTTTTAATTGTAGTTTTTTGTAATTGCAATTACTTAAAATAAAACCAATGAAATGTAATAGTAACGAAAAATCCCTAGTGTACAAAAAACATATTATGGTTAACCAAACTTTACCTTCTTTACTTTATTTTTTAAAAAGTTATAGTTAAAAATTATAAACATGCATCCAACTCTGGACAGAAAGATTAAGTTTTTACTTATTTATGCATGACACGAGGGAAGCGGTTAAGATATAAAAACTTCTATCTTAAATATCAGCCCGTCTGCTTTAAGTTAGAAATAGCCAATTAAACATATTTGTTACAATTTGTTGTCGTGCTATAGGCGCCTCACGTAAGTTTAAAGTGATCAAATAATTTGGTAGAATTTTTAATATAAAAGTTACCGGAGTATTTAATAAATCGTTAGATACTGGTTCTTTTTGTTTATACATTTATTGCTTTAATAATGTATCCATAAGTATTATTGTTAAGAATTTTCATGACATGTGTAGGCGGCTCTATTGCACTTTAATTTAAAGGAATATACGAAACTTGTATAATATTTGCAAGATCGAACGACTTCAAAAATTTAGTTTTTGTTCTTTACTTATCAGCCTAAAAAAAAGTGTAATTTCGTATGTCTGTCAAATGTTTTAACTTACAGATGAACTATAATTTTTATTCACAAACATACATGTATAATTACATTTGACATAACTTTTTTTTTTTTTTGTTGAAAACAGTTGATATCAGATGCATTGGCAGATTAAAATAGAATACGCTCTAACTAAAGTTTTATCAGTGTCATTGACAGTACTGTTCGAAACTTAAGCAACTTTTCCCCAGTAAATACTCATGGCTTTAAATAGCTTAATGAAAAATGGCCCTTTTATTTATTATTATACATATAGTCTACATACTAATAATAACAACAAAAAATACATTTTATGTCTTTGGAAGAAATTATAATACAAAAACGAAATTAACTTAAAAATTCGCTGTTTGAAACCTAAGCAACTTTTACATTGTTGCATTTGTTGCGAAATATTAACTTAAACAATAACAAACATTTTAGTCCACTTATGATTGCTATTGAAAAAAATTATTTTGGTTGTTTTTATGCATTTAAGTAGTACCAATTCTTTAGAAGTGCAACCATGACGCGAACACGTTATGGATCAGCTTTTATGCTAAAGATTATTGAACTTTTTAATAACGGTAAATCCCAAATTTCTATAGCAAACTAATTGAATATTAATAAAACAATAGTTTCCCGACTTATAAAAAAGTATAAAGCTACTAGGAAAGTAGAGGAAGCCAATAGCGGTGGGCGACCTCGAAAAACTTCTGAGCGAACAGACCAGAAAATTTTCCGTCTAGTTAAAAAAAACCATTTATTTCGTCGAAAGACATAGTGAATGAGCCTGAACTTCAGATTAGTTCTTTCACAGTAAGAAAACGTTTATTGGAACAAAACTTAAGGAGCTTCATGCTATCTAAGAAGCCTATGCTGACTAAGAAGCATTTAAAAAAGAGGTTTGTTTGAATCATTGCAACGTAGTCTCTGATTTTCTCAGCTTTTTGTTTTTTTAGGTTGGATTTTGCTAGAGCACATATGGATTGGACTATATCCAAATAGAGAACTGTTTTATTTAGTGATGAATCTAAATTTAACTTACTAAATTCAGATGGAGTTTGCCACGTGAGAAGACCAAAAGGAAAGCGGCTACATCCTCGGTACTCAAAAGCCAAAATAAAGCATGGGGGTGGAAATGTGATGGTTTGGACTTGTTTTTTTTGCCAGTGGTGTTGGTCCCTTTGTAGAAATTCAAACAAAAATGGACTGTTTTGTTTAGAGACATTTTAGCAACTCACATGCTTAACTATGCTGAGTGGGAAATGCCACTTCGATGGGTGTTTCACCATGACAATGACCCAAAACACTCATCGAAATTAGTCAAGGATTGGTTATCAGCTAATGGGGTTCAAGTTTTGGATTGGCCACCTCAATCGCCAGACTTGGATCCCATAGAGAACCTCTTTGGAATTTTAAAACGGAGAGTTGGCACTCTATGCTTTTAAAATAAACAGAAGTTGATGAACTGTCTAAAATCAGAGTGGGAAGCTATACCAATATCTATTCTATCGAATCTTATTGAATCTATGCCCAAAAGATGCGCTGAGGTCGTAAGAAACAAAGGATATCATATCAAATATTAAAAGTTGCTTAGGTTTTGAACAGCGAATTTTTAAGTTGATTCCAAAGAAATGGAATTTAATTTTTGTTGTTATTTTTAGGTTATAGACACTTTGTGTAGTAATAAATAAAAAAAATATTTTCTATAAATTTATTTAAAGAAAAGATATGAGTCTATTATTACTTAGTAGGGCAAAGTTGCTTAGGTTTCGAACAATACTGTATATGTTTTGCAGTGTTAAAGATGATAAGTGATGATATGTATAAAACTTGTCGTCTAAAAGCAGCTTTAGTATTTAACTAATCTAAAAAAATGATGAGTACAAGAGATAAACAAATTACTACACTCGTATCTAAATAAGTACAATAATCTTTTATTTCAGATATTTTAAATCGAAGTTAAATATTTTTAAAACCGGTTCGTAAAATCAAATACATAAATATTTTAATGAAAAATATGTGTTTAATTTTTAGTAAATTTAGTAATGCTAGTTTACGCAATCTTCATAATTGTATGCATATATTTTAAATATCTATTTTGTGTCTCCTTATTCGTTTAAATTATTTACTTAGCTTATTTTAATATTATTTTTTATTTAGCTTATTTCATATTGTAAAGTTTTGCTGTTTTATATTTAATATTCCGTTGTCATTGTAGGTAACATCATTAGGAACAAATATTAACAAACGATTTTAATATAAAAAAAAAACTGTCAATTAAAAATTCCAACCATCTCAATATTTCAGCTTCATGAATGAATCATTGTTTCTAAGTTTTCAGTTCTGCTCCGCGTTCTCCGTTTTGCGTACTGTTTTATTGATCGATTAATTTTTTCTAATAATTCTATTTAAAGTGATAGCGAATTGTTGAAAACTAAGGACAATAAATATTATATAATTAAAAAAAATATAACGTGGAAATTTTTAGATTTTTATAACACAGAAGTAACGATACATTATGCTTCGGCAATACGACACAAATTGATGAATTTCACCACAAAAGCCCATCACCATACAAAACAATGGTTCCCTTTTTCGTTACTGGGACGTTTGGCTATTTCTACTACTTTAGTACTAGCCGTATTCATACTAAGAGTAAACTGAAATAAAATTTTTCAAAGTAGCCAAAACTTGAAAGACGTAAACAAATATTCATTCAGCACAATAATTAATTGCAAAGTAATTTTTGTAGCTTCAAAAGCTAAAAACTTTTAGTTTAGAAACCAGTAAAGAAAAGCAAATTAATTTATTAAAAAAATATTTAAATTGAATTACACACGAAAGCGGCGTGCTTCTGTGATTAATTCCTTGAGAAAATGTCAATGTTCAAATGGATGAAAATTTAGATAAAGTCTACTTTTAAAAAATGTTTCTCATTTTTACAATTCGTTTTATTAATTTTATGCGCATTTATATCTACAATTGACCTTAATTATTTCTTTATATTAAACTTTCTTTTAAAGTACTGTCATGCTGTCGTTAATGTCATCGTTTCTTTTTAATTATTTTTTACTAAAAAATAATGCAATCACTGCAATCTATTGTACTACATATTTCTTTGAATAAAAAAGTTTCTTATTTCAACTTCCTTAAAAAAAATAATAACGATAAAAAAAGAATACAGTAATTAACAAAATTTGTGTCATTGACACTTACACAGCAGAAACTTAAATGAGTATAAGCGCAACCTTTATTGTGTGTGGTGGCGTAAGGTAATCGCGGTTTTGATTTAGACAACTTTCTTTGTTCGTCAATGTTACTGAAAAAAATGTAACTAAGAAATTATTACCAATTTCGTTTCTGTGCTTGAAAATAACTTTACTTCCGTTCGAATTGTTAAAAACGTTTCCCTCGTGTAATTTGTGTGCTGTAAGCGGTTAATTGAGCTTTTTTGGTTTTATTTTTCTAATTTCGTGGTCGTATTACAATGCAGCTATTTTTTATATATTTATGTATATTTAATTTAGTTAACATGATATAGAATTGATTTAATTTAAATAAATTAAGTTTACGAGCTATAAATGTATTTGGTGAATGTTCCGTGTAGGAGTATTCGATTTTCATTAGATTTATAAAAAACATATGTGTTGCAATAGAAATTTAAATAAGTTCACTCAATTTACAATATGTTGTTGAATAGGGTTTTGTGAAATGTAATCAGGGAAGTTCCAAACTTAAAAAAATACAATTAAAAGAGGAAATAAAATTTCAATAAAACTACTAAAATCCTTGTTCATTATTTATTAATTTAAATGAATTAAACTTGCAAGTAAAATATAAAACACGGGCGATTTTTTTCTTTTGCAAAATGTTCTGGAAACAGTTTTCTTCAAAGGCCAACTGCTGTTCGTGTCTTCCGATAATATAGAATTCAGTTACCAATGACCCTTTTATTATATAGTTAAGTAATTTCACAAATACAAAGTAAAAAAAGATAACTTAAAGTACAATGTTGTTAAAATATTAACTTTGTTTAACACTAAGTGGTATTTAAAAAAAAAAAACTGTAGTACAAAAAACAAACTCAACTTTCTAGTGGTCGGTAGAAAGGTCTATGATACTTGAAGTTCAAATTAACACTGATAATATTTTTTGCAGGACAATAGAAAAATCTAATAATAATATAAAGGTCAAAGTTCCTCAGAACGGATTAAAGTTATTCTCAGCTAAAAACTGAGTAGCAAGTAAATGTATTATGAATATTTTTAGTCAATGAAACTAACTATCATCGAACTACAAGATTAAAATTAATAAAAAAACTTTGCCTATACGAGTAGATGCAAAAATAAATAAAATTATTATAGTAGTTAATATTACTCCTTATATAAAATTTGCGTATACAACGCTGGACAAGAGAATACCCAGAAAACATGCGGACCTCAACATATATTGAAAATTTTTTTTAGTTTTCACTTTTTGCGAAATTATAATATTTTAGAATAATGATTAACTAGATGAGATGGGCTGACGTAAACAACACAACCTTAAACGAAACACTCAGAAAAAAAGCATACCAAAATTTGAATCAGTAGAACGCTAACTTTGCTCAATTAAGATAAATATTGCACTGTTGAAAGAAATAGGTACACAATAAGCATTGAAATACAACCATAAAATATAAATTTCTTATCGTTTATAACTGTTTTTTAACTCAATATGACATTTTTGTTCTTATAAATTATTCAAATCGCAAAAAATGTTCCCTGCAAAATCAACAACAGATTCGAATATAAAATACTGTTAAAAATTTCATAGCCGACACCACTGTGAAATTAACTCTTTTTCCACTTTTGTTATCTAGTGTCTCTTTTAATCTCAGTCAAACAATCAAACAATCTTCACCAATATGGAAATAATTTGCCAACTTTTAGAAAATACTTTATGCTGAATTAGAAAAATGTTATTTGCCTAAAATAAATTTTCGTAGTTGAAGTAGTTGCGTTTGTTGGACAGCAACTGTTTTACTATAATTGATTTGGCTGGAAGTTGTAAATTGTTTTCAAAAAACATCATATTCAACCTAATTTTTGTTTACGTTTTCTATACAAAGATCAGCATTGCAAATACACTTACTTATGTTTACATTTACATCACATGCATACGCATATTTACACATGTCTGCAACTTGTATCAGCAGATAAAAAACAAAAATAATTGTTTATACATTACTTTGTTTGTGTGTACATATCTATTTATTCGTTCTGCATAAACGAAAGTATGTTTTCAAGTATCTCAATATTGAGTTTTGTATAACATCTGAAATTGTACAAATATTTGCATGAATCTACAACGTGTATGTGTGAAAGTGTTGAAACAACACTGCAGTTAAAGTTTTGTTAGAAATAATTTTTGTGATTGTTTATTTAATTAACATTTTAACTAACATTTTTTCTCTACCATCAAAAACTGTAAAACAACATAATATTGCAAATAAATCGAAATAATACCTTGTGCAATTCAATTTAAATAAAAAACTTAATAACTATTGTTTATTTCTACATGCCCTGATTTTTAAATCATATTTTTAAATTTTATTGATGAAATATGACGAAATTTTTTTTGAAATTCCACATCCATTATGCGCTTAGGTTTCCTTTCTTTGTCAGTACCTTTTTTAGCTACTATCCGGATAGAAGAATTGGTAGGGTTAAACTTTTTTATAGTTTTCTGATTTTCTTGTTTATTGAATGAATATTGATGCAGATATTGCTTTGTAGATACTTATGTGTCCTTCAGATTTTGTTTCCTGAGCTTTCGTTGTATAGACTAACATTTCATATGTCATATAATTCTCATGATTTCCTTGATTTCTTTTTTATATTTTTCTTATTAGCCTCTCTTTAACGTAATTTATGCGCTTGATCACTTCGATTAGCCAAATATATTGATATCGATTTTAATTTAAAATGTTGAATGGCGATCTAATAATGTCTAAAAATCTTCTTAGATTTCGTCAAAAAATAGCCAAACTTTCACAGTTCTGACTGGAATAGATTTGCCAATATTACTACTATAAATACAGTTGTTTGTTACTCCTGTGTCGATTAGTTTATTAATAGTCTAAGCAGTCTCTCGGTCTTATTGCTGAAGGCATGGCTGACTATTAATACCCAGATAAATTAAAAATTAAAATTGGTCTAACACAGAGGCTTCTTCTTTTCTACTTTTTTCTTTAAGTTCAGACAAATTTTACGATTGAAATATACCTTTTTTGTCCTGTTCAAGAGCTTTATTCAAAGGAGTTGCCATACTTTAAGATTCATATTACATATATTTTTACTCTAACAGACAGAAAAGAAAGTGATTTAATAATTTTGACGCACCTTCAATAACAAATGTGTCTTAAGTGACAAATTACAATGATGATTAAACATTTCATCTTATACAAATCTTAACAAATCAGTTAAACATTTTTTTATATGTTTCTATTTTTCACAATTGTACACACTCACCACAACATATAATGTTGTTATTATTAAGAAACAAACAAATATTGTTCGGCATTATTGCTTTTTTATTTTTATTATTCCCTTGTTTAGTAAAGAAATTTAAAAAGCAAAAACAAAATAGAAATATTTAAAAGGCGGGGTTCAATATTTTTATGTATAATTAATAATAAAAAACATTGAATTTGAATAAATATTTAAAAATGAAATGAGTATCTGCTTTTAGAAACTCTTTTGTATTCGAAACACGAACTAAAAAATGTCTACAGTTTTTGGTAAAAAATTTTCTGATATCATTAAGATTTTTTAAAAATATTTAATGAAATTTAATGATCTTAAACATTTGTAGAAATTTTAAAACGTGACATACTTTAAAAGCAAAGATTTGAATAAATTAAAAACAATTTTTATTTCGAGATAATTTCTCGTATTTTATAGACACAAATAAAATTGCGGTGATGTGAGCACACACCGTAGACAAATATCACTTAGTTATTAATTTTTTTTTAGAAGTCATTATGAATTGGCTATTTATTCATTATACAAGTTCGGGACAGAATTTCGGTTATTTAATTGTCTTATAGTTATTGAAATTTCGTAAGATAATTTTAAAAATAGTTAGATTGATTCCAGCGCATTAAGTTAAATTTCCTACGGCAAGGAGGAAGCGTTCCTTCCTCCTACTTTTATTGAGCAAATCGTTAAGGAATTAATGTGATCGTGTGGCTCATGCTATATAACAATAATAAGCTGGGAAGATTTGTACTCTCGCAGTGTATTGGCTTTGTAACGAGTCAAGGATATTTTCTGTGTTAGCTAACCGTAATAAAACAAATACAGAATTTTCAATGCCACTTTAAGTTTTATTAATCATGAATTGAAATCTTGAATTACTCTAAACTCCTAGATGGTGAAAATATTCTTTTGACTAGATTGAATCCTACTGATTCTTTTATTATTTTATAGTTCTTTATCAGCAGTAAAGTTTATGTAAAAGGTAAACAAACTATAACTCCGTATTTCGTCCGTAAAGCTAAATAAGTTTGCATGCAACTTAAGTTATCTTTAACTATGCCTTCCCTTATTATTCTAGCTTATATTATTCTGTTAGTTTACATTTCTATCGCTGAACATTTATTGCTGTATTATGTATTTGCAAATGGCAACTTTGTGTAGTTTCATTGGTAATATCTACTTAATTGTTCTTTATTTATTTATACAACTTTGAGATACAAATTGTTTATTTTTTTCACTTGTTTTATCAGTTAGTTAACCTGTCACTCTTAATGCCTCTGAAGCTTTCTAAACCAAATTTTTTTTTTGAAAGCTCTCAATTTCATTGATTTTTCTAACTTCACCTTCCTACAATCTTCTGGGCACAGTTTTCTATAAATTTTGTAATGACATTCATTTTAAATGCTATCAAGAAAAACAGTTTGTAAAATCTTTGAGAACTGACTTTTCGTGTTATTAATCTTTGTTCAAAATAAAATTGTGTTTCTTTCTAAACTTGTTATAAACTTTAATTTTTCGTTTAATTTACATAAATTCAATAGTTTCGAATGGTTTTAGGTGAAAATTTAAAAACGTTTGAATGGTGCTAATAATAACACAAAGTCTGGTTTACAAAAAAAATCAATTAAGAAAATGAATTAAACTTATTATTTTTGGAAAAGCTGGTGTTTAAATAAAAAATCGGAACAACGAATTTAACAAAAATCCAAAACAAAGTTTTTTTTTTAAATCTTAATAAAAAAATTAAAAAAAAAATCCTGTGACAGACATCGAATATTTCCGCGTACTTTTATTTGAATAATTTATTTTAAAAAAGCTAATTAATGTATTAAAAACAATGAAAAAAAAAACATTGCTGTTGATTTTTATTATTTCTACTTTGTTGTACATTTTTCAAAAATTTCTATTGAATTTTTGGGTTAATAAAGGTTCACTTCAAGTTTTAATGTTAGTGACAAGATGATTGGAGATTTTCTAAAACTCAGATGCTTATAAGTAAAAGAAAATAAGAGAAAATTTATCATTAAAAATCCACGCTATGAATGCCAAAAATTAAAAACTAGTGGAGATATAAATATTTGTATAGAATCCATATACCCAATATGCTTGCAAACAGAAAAGTACTTGCCGGCATACCAAACTCAAAGTAAGATGAGTTTTTTTCATGTGGTGAGGCTCGTGAGAAAGTTTTTCTTTTGAAGTCGTTAAAAAGTAAACATAAGCTCAGGCATGATTTTCTATTACTTTTTACATACTTAAGACACATTTTATGGGGTGCTATCTATTCGCCTGCCTTTCAGTTTTTTAACGTATCTAATTGAAATAAGCGCTCCACCTTTCAGAGACAAAAAAAAAACACACACACACACAAAAGGTTTTAATAGTGAGAGTGACGAATATTAGATGAAAATGAAATACCTTTTATTTATATTTATTTATGAGGCAACGAAATTGTACTTTTATCGGATTATTGTTTGCAACGTATAACAATGAAGTTAATATTTAAAAATTTTCAAGATTAAGGTTGATTGAAATCATGTGGAAAGTTAATTGATTTTGTATTTCATCAGTCATTGAAAATAAATTAAGTAATAATTGTGTATTTAAATCAAATCAATAAAAGTTTAGTTTCAATGTAAGGTTTTTAGCAATTGTGAGTGTGTAGTTTTGTTACAGTTTACAGTTACATTCAGTCAAAAATATGCAAGTGTATTGCTTAAGTGTTTTGTTTTGTAAATTGTTGTTTATAAGAAACAAGTTTAATTTGCAGCTGCAACATAATAACAGACTACATAATCAAATATTTTGTAATTGAAGTGTAAATATAACAAGAACGACATTATATTCGTGTCCGTCCGTTTGACTTCATGCTGGCTTCATAAGGTATTTATATGTATTTACAAACTTTATTTTAATATATGATTGCATGCACGCAAATACAGCATACTAGCACATAACCCAAATAATTATTTATGTTGTTAAGAATAAAATTGAGCGAATAATGAGTTAGCGTATGAGTTTTTATCAAATTAAATTGTTTTTTAAAATTTTCATCAAGTTGTATTTTCGTTCTTTCTTTCAAACTAGAAAAAAAACTACTGCTTTGATTTCTTTTTACTTGTCAACCATTTTCTTCACGTATTTTTCTATGTTGCTTAAGCAATCAAAGATAGATAGATTTTTCTTTGTGAAAATATTTTTTTATTCTTAAAATATTTGATACCATCAAACACACATGCATATTTGTTCAAAAGAAAAAACACATATTTCTTTTTCACAGGTGTATTTCTAAAAGACGTAAACATTCACACACACCAGCAAATCAGCAAAAATTAGAAGTTAAAGGTAAATAGAAAGCAAAAAAAAAACTCCACTTACACGTAAACAAAAGACTAGTTTTCTGTTTTTTTATTTAGCAAACATTTCTTTCTCATTTTGGCAAACATTTCCTTCCTTGATGCTACGAATATAGCCTTAATGATTGAAGGGAAAATATTTAAATTATTAATTAAATAATCTTACTCCGTGATATTCATCAATAATTAAAAAAAAAAACTATTTTATAAAATATTTTTTATTCGTTATAAATTTTGCAAATTAACATGACGATATTCAAGAAAATTAATGAAAATTTTTAATACTTGTATATTTTGGTTTAAATAATACATGTTAAATACACATTACTAATATATCACTTTTGTATCTGTAAAACAAACAGCAAGAATAAAAAGTATAAATATAAATAATAGAATTTAATAAGCAAATATGAAATCATTCCTGCAAATCCTAACCGGCACCATTGAAACTAAAATAAATTTTTTGTGTTAATTTTTCATTAGTCTTCTTGAATTTAATTGCTACAGAGATTCGAAATTTTAAGAACGTTTAAGTTTAATTTAAGTTAAAGTATTTTGTGAGTTTCTTTTATCTATAACATTTTTAAGCTTTTAGGAAGAATGCCTTATCTTCTCCAAGTGCAAAAACGATGTAAAAAATACAAAAACCAATTAAGAAATGCGTTGCTACATAGGCTCTAGACTTATCGGCTATCAATATATTCTAAGCCGATTTTTCTAAAAAGAACAAAATCGAAAGCAGAACCAATACAGGGAAAATATAATAGAATTACTAATTCTCTTTGCAATACTTACAATACCTAAAGCCAGACGAAAAATTTTAATTAAAAAGTAACTTCACGTTTCTACTATTAACTATCTGTAGTTAAAAATTATATGGCTAAATAATTAAAATAAATCTCTATTGCTGCTATTTCATAAAATATACCGTGTGTATCAGTTAAGACGACTTTTGCTCCGTATCTATTGAATTCGCTAAAGATCTAAAACATACATGATATTCTGCTCGTATCTAAATGATTTTACTAAAAAAACACATTATTTGAAAATAATTTTCTTTCTTAATAAAATAAAATAAAATAAAATAAAATAAAATAAAATAAAATAAGGAATGAAAACACATAAACTTAAGCCTTACTAAAAATGGTTTCTGACTCATATTTATTTTAAACTTGATTCTCTTAAAAATCAAAACTATGCTTTTAATTTATTCTTTTTTAAGATTGTCAAAATATAAATATTGGTTAAAAAATCCATATTATAAAAAATGGAACCCCATCCGCAATTTTTCATACTTTCTTAGTCACATTAGGGCTTACTAGATTTAAAGAAAGTTTTGACTTATCTTAGAGAATGCGCTTTTACTGAGATTTTAAACATTTTTTGTAATTTGACAGATTATGCTTACAGATTGGTCCCGTTTTAAAAACAGTTCATAATCTTAGAAATTAAAGGGTGTCTTCATACAACATACATGTTTTTTAAGTGTATTATGAACCATAAAGCGGACTTCTTTAAAATTTAAAAAAAATGGGTATTACTATAGCTCCTTATATCAAAAAGTAATAAAAAAATCCAAAAATTAAAGGGTGTCCCCATAGGTTAGGTAAATGAACTTATATGCGTCTATCTTTAAAATAGTTTTAGACAAACGCTTGAAAATTGGACTGGATGTCGATTACTATCACCGTTATAATAGCAAGTATAAGCATTCATAAGTATAAGTTACAGGGTGTCCCAATAGTTAACGTAGTTTGATGTATGAGACCAAACTTTTGAACTGTTAGATAGTTGAAATTTACAAAGAACCTTTATTGCTAAGTCGATATAACAACAAGTATAAAATTTGAATTTAGAATTTAAAGGGTGTTCCCATATTTGAAGTTAATTGAACTATATGGCCCTATCGGTTGAACCGTTGTGCACAAACACTTGAAGATTAAACATAATGTCCACTATTTTGTCTGGTATATTAAGAGATATAAATATTTAAAATAATATAGTATAGGGTTTTACAATAGTTGTTGTTATTTGATATGTTGAACAGTTGTAGACATATGATTGAAATTTGCACAGAACATTTATTGCTAAGTCCACTATAATAACCCCGCAAAAAAAAATAAGTAGCTTAAAAATCATGAGTATTTTGATTCCTTCTCTTGCGCTTGTTTTGTATAATGTACATAATTTTAAATAAGTTCGTTTATTCTTAATAAGTTATAACTTTTGAATGCATGAAAAACTCATTAAAATTCATATAAAAAGAAATTATATTAAACAAAAATTAATGAAAAAACGTATCCTAATCATCGAATTTTTACTGGTTATAAGCATTCATTTAAATGCCAAGCTACGTGAGTGAACCCGTGCTTGCAAATGACAAGCTAATGTTAAAATCATCCGTTTTCCCCTAAATTGAACCAGTTCGTTTAACGTAGAACCCATGAATTACCTAGTTCTTTTTTATGCCTTTTTTTGTTAGAAAGAACCAAACTTTAAATTAGAAATTAGAGAGTATCCCTATAAATGCTGTAATTTGACCATATCTTTAAAACTGTTACGGACAAACTCTTAAAATTTGACAGAATGTCTATCAAACCAAGTATAATAACAAGTATATATTTAAAATTAGAAACGTACAGTTATATAGTAATGCTAAAAATTTAAACAAATTTTGTTTTACTGTGTCAACAATAAAAGTGTTAAAAATAAAGAGTGACCACATAACTGCTGAATTTTCTCTGTAATCTGAATTCAGATTTTGTTCTACGACATATAAAAAATCTTGACGCACTCTTCTTCGAATATAATATAAATAATGTATAATTACCGTCTTAAAGATATGATATGATTTTAAGTTTGTATGTTTTGTAGTCGGTTTTAATGCAAGAATTATTATTTTAACATTAATTTTTTAACTTTAAGACAAAGCGTGTTTTAATATCCCAACCTTTAAAAACCATTGTTTCTAGTTCGTGCAGTTTCTATCACATACCTGAATATCTGGGTTTAACATAACAAAATCGTATAAAAGTATTGTGTGTTGCAATTGTTTTTAGTTTGCAGATTATTAAAAACTTAGGTAAACTGTACCAAATTATTTTGTTGATAGTTTTTAATAAATTTAAATTTCTCGCTATAAAAACAGTGTCTCATTACATTTCAATAGCTTTCTCAAGTTTAAAACGCTTAACCCTTATGTGAATGTCAAGGCACCCGTGTACCTTTAGCATTTTTAACATAATTTTTTTTTCAAAGAAGCCCACCATCTACAACCTTGAAACTTATTGAGAACTCCTAACTTTTAATATACTTTAAATTATTACTGACTTTTTGCTAAAAAAAATAACTTTATGTCAGCGAGACAGACATATTTTCATTTACACCCTTAACAGCATGGAAAGGTACCTGGGTACCTTCATACCTTTTTTTTTTAAATAATTAAAATGAATAATTATTTTAATATTTTCCGTAAGCTCAATGATAATAAAACATCACCTTTTCTATCTAAGAACATAAGATTGTGTACATAAATATATGTGGTAAATGTTTAATATAATACTAACCTGTCCTTATCTGACTACATATTTGCTAGTATAAAACCTTTTTTTCTTTCTAACTGTTCTAACAAGTGTAAAATTCCTAGGGCTTTTGCCAGCTCTAGAGATGTAAAAAACTGTATGTGTTAATATTTCTTCCTGTATTTTTATATGTAAAGACTAAGTCCAAAACTGTTTTTCCGCCTACATTTGTTTGCCTCTCACTTTCCGCTTGTATACTAGTGTATAAAATGCCATGCAGAAGGTTTATATGTATCGCAAGCCCAAAATATTTGTATGTCATATTTTTCTGGGTTTGTCGGAATATACTGCGTAAAACGAGTACGTCCGCGATAGCCATACAATTGTTCATCAATTGTAATGCACTAATCAGGTTTGTACGTAAATTTGCATTGAACATTATCCAAATGTCACGAAAAGCAGCAGCTTTATTAGTTTCAGTGCGTAATATACGGGTTTCAGCACTATAAAAACGTACATATTGCAGGAGCATTTTGAATCTGCATTGATGAGCATTGCTGCCCGGTACAATGGCTAATGAGTTGGTTTCCACAGTTCTGATATAGGTTTACTACTTGATTTGTGAACACCAGCATAAATAAGAATACCAAAAAATTATTCCAATCCTTTTTTTATGTTTTTCAGCAGACAAAATACCTTTAAATATTTGGTTAGCGGTAAATAGTTTGTATTTTTAGGCTGCACCACCACGTTGTCGTAAAATGTTTCAATTTATTGTCTGTCATTCAGGAATTCAGGAAATGAACAAGTCTTCTAAACGGTACCATCCTTAGCATGAAGTTCATTGTTTCTTCCTATATCACCATACTCAATACTATCTTCAGAGTCGTATGACTCTTTATCAGTTTCTAAAGTTCTTACTAGTTCACTGTCTGAAGCTTCTACTTCATTTACAGGTAGAATATATTCTTTATCATTTTCAGAATGGATAAAATCATCTTCGTTGCTCTCACACTCACATAATATGTAGTTAATATTTGTTGAATAAATCTGTTAGAAGGAACACTAGCACTCATTTTCATTGTGTTTGTAAAAACTTTCACTTTTAATGCGATCTCGGTCGAAAATATAACAGACTAAAATTTGTATTTACTCAATGAGATGTGTATACTTCTTTTAGGTGAAATTATCAACCTTGAATTGGGCTGCCACCTTTGATATACAATACTTTTAAAATCTTGTTTTATGACATATTGCACAACTTTAGATGCATGAAATAAGTTAGAATTTTCTAAGAAATTAACATATAATATACATAACAAATATCATGTTTACTTACACAATTTTATATAAAAATTTGAGGAAAACTTTTTTAATTTTCTTCACTTTTTCTAATAGGTACCCGGGTACCTTGCCATGCTATAGAAGGTGTTGTTTTTTTTTTTTTTTTTTGCCATTCACAAAAGGGTAAGGTAAAGAAATGGGATTGGAATTATCTACAATCGCTACTTATTGTATCTTTAACGAAATTACAATTAGAAGAACTTTCAAACCCGTAATGTATAAAGGATTTGCAAGAGTTGAAAAATCACTTAATTTACATAAAATAAATAATCAACCCGTATTTTTGTAATGGCATAACAATATTTCTTCGTATTTAGCAAGTTTTAAGTTAAACACATAGACTTAAATAGCTAATCGATGTATATATTAAAAATTATTATGGAAAGTAGATCGCTTGAATAAGAAGATAATTGGCATTTACTACTTTTAATTACAATAAACTCACATAACGAGAAAATGCAGTTAAAAGTATTATTTCATAGTCATCTGACCGTGACAAAAAAAATTTTAAATAAGATGAGATCTATGTAAGTGAAATAGTAAATATTTATGTATGTATGTGTATTTGCCTGTGAAAACTAAAAACACTGTGTATTTATATAAGCTGTGTTAAGGTAACTTCTCTATTTATATATAACAAGCTAAATTTACACTCAAAGTAAACACAACCACAAAAGCAACTCTATTTATCATCTTCATTATTATCATAGTCATCATCCTCATTACAGTCATGATTAAATTATCTGATTATTAATTAAAGTGTTTGCTAATTGTGATCATCCAGGCAGTGTTATATGCAAAAAAAAAATAAAATAAAAAATAAACAAGTTGAATGATGGATGAATAAAAAAAAAAACGAATACCTGTCTATACTATATGACTATATGTCAGACGTTATTCCTTCCTGTTTCTTATTCAATATTGCAAGTTTTTTGTTGTGTTGTTATGAAGTTTTGCAAAATGTATAAAATCAAATTCTAACAATTTAAAGCTTTAATAAACGGATATGAAAAGTGGCCATTAGATTACTTTGAATTTAAGAAGTTCCACAAAAACTAACAAAATGCAACCCGAGAAATTTCTTTCTTGAATTATAGCTGGTTTAACTTTTATTATAGTTTTAACTTTTGGTATTAATGTAAAATAAAAATTTTAATTAGAATGCGATTCGTTGAGGTTGTTATTAAAACGTAAATTGTTTAAAATATGGTTTTAATTTAGGAGACACGTCTGATCCATCTCATCCCTTTTTCAAAGCAAAACAAAGTTACAGGAATGCAATCTTTTACGGAATTTTGTGCAAAAATGTTTGATTGCAAAACTCTTGCATTGTAATCTTTTATCATTTAAAGCTAGGATTTAATGCAAGTGATTAATTTGAATGTTCCTTTACAAAATCAGCTACGTCTAGGCGAGATCCCAAAGTCTCCTTTAAGATGAGTAGGCTGCTAGACTTTCGATATGGAATGCGTCATCAAGAGAAAAATTTTAAAAATTTCAATTTTAATATGTAAAGTTTAAATTAGGTAAAATATTCCCTATTAAGCTTTTTGTATTTGTAAGTGTAGACTTGCATCTTCCTCAATACAGCTTTAAACTGCTTTTATAAGTGGCATAGAACCGGGAAGTAAAATTTTTTTTGTCACAATTTTGTGTGTTAAAAGGTTCTTAACAAATCCTATGTTACGTGTTTCAAATATTTGAATAGTTTTTATGACCCATTTAAGAAAGAGACAATGGAAACCATAAACATGTTTTTCTTATTATTTTTTATTAATATTTTTTTTTTTCTTAAAATAATAAATTTTTATGTGCAATGTTTTCAAGTTGTGCAGCTGCAAATATTTGACATTATCAATTCTGTTTTCAAGTTGTGTTTATTGTCTATGCAACAACAAAAAACAACTGCATAAACAACAAAATACCTTAATAAATATTTTCTAACCAACTTTTGTTGAATTCCTTTGAAAAGTGTATATTTTTCTGTTGCGATTGCTTGCTAAAATGTTGTTGTTTAGTCTTAATATTCAAAAAACAAATAAAACAAAAGATTATAACAACAATTTTACCACAAAATATTTGCTAAAATGGAAATCAGGTTTCATTGAGCAAAATAAATGTATTTGTTTTTGTTCTTTTTTTTTTTTTTTGGTTTCGCGTTTGGGGCTTGTTTTTAACCGTCATTTGCGCCAGCAATAACAAAAACAGTATAAGCCACTCCTTTTAATACCAAAAATCTATTGAATACTTCAAATTTTTAGAAACATTATACATATGTGCTTACAGTTTGCATGTATATATGTTTATGCATATGTGTATTAGACTTTGAACATATTTATTTTTTAATGAACAAGATTTCAAACAAGTGCAAGACATAATGCTTAACATTCCTCTTTTAAAAACTAAGTCTCAAGCAAACAGTGAATCTAAGGTATATGCATCAGTCATTTTAAAGAATTTATTCAAAAAACTTTCTTAATTACGACTAAATAAAAAACTTTTGATATCATTACATTGAAAATTTAATTGAATTGCAAGTCAACTTATAGCTTTAGTAATATTTTTTTTGCATTTGGCTGTCGTTTCTTATGTTAGCTTCGTTTTATTAGATTATACTAAAAAATTTAAATATGATGGATATTTACACTATTCTATATCTCTATATAAATTAAATAATTTATAACTTACAAAATGATTTTAAACATATATAAACTAACTTTTGTAGAAAATAGTAATAAAATGCGATGAGTAGTTCTTAAGTCTTCATAAAATTCTTAAAACATATTACTGTGTTGGTTTTTAATTACTAAAAAAATTGTTTTTTTTTAGCAATTTAAAAATAAAGATTTTGGAAGGACGGAGTTGACCTCCACGTTTCACTTAAAAACATTTTTGCGGTTGGAAGGCCACAAACTTACCTTATTTTCCTGAGCGGAGATTAATCATTAGTGAATATAATTTATGAAGCTTTGTCCTTCTAGTAGGAATGTACTTTTTACAGTTTTTTTAATAGAAAAAAATTATTGGAACAATCGTCTTTAAACAATGAGCGAAATGGAATCCCCAAATGTTGCATAAAAATTAACACTTTAAGTGCTATTCGGATTACTAGGTAAAAATATATTGCTCTATTTCTCTAAATTCGAAAATTTTGTAACGTTTGTATGTCAATATGGAAGCTGTTTAATATTATCTTTGATATAACTTTTTTAATTAACTTCTAAGTTCTTTCATATTCTGTCTAAGTTTTCCTCAAGTATGTAAATTCCTCGTAAATGTAAATTTTAATTGAATTGCATTATACTCAGTTTCTATCATTTTTTCTTTCGAATTCAACAATGCGCAACAAAATTTAAAACTAAAAGTTAAACTTTTTTCAAAATACGTGCTTAACGTACCACTAAATAAACTGATTGCATGATGGTCAGTATATTCATGTGAATTAAACATGTGTTTGTATAAAAATTTATTTTCTCAAGAGAGATTAAAGAAAATTACTTGCAAAATTAAACAATGCAATTAATCAGTGTTGTGATATTACTTAAGTCAAACATAAAAATTATTTAATACGGAAGAATATACAATGGAGGCTTTTGGATTTATAATTTTTTATTTTTTTTGTTTCTATAGTGAAAAACGAAATTTGGAACAACTTTTTAACTTTTTTTAAGTCTTTCAAAGTCTTTGAATAAAAATAAAAGTTGTTTTGTACTTTGCTTTACCATTTACTCAATCTATTATTTGAAGCACTAATCGGTGTTATGCATATTTTAGTAACATAGTAAGCAAGTCAAAAATTGTTTTGGTTCCAATACCAATTTGTAACAAAGTGAAAAATGTATGGTTCAACAAGAACTAAATTATTCTGACTCAATATAAGTATTTCACTCACTGCCCGAGAGTAAAGGGCTGAGTAGTAAAGACTAAGAGATGTTTGCTTTAACTATTTTTTAAAGTGAATTTTCAATTTCTCATATTTTAAATTAAATAATAATTTATATTATAATGTATTAGTTTTTAAGTCAAAAAAGTCAATTAGCTTTCTTTTTTATTTAAAGTGTAATTATTGCTAACATATGATTTCTGTAAGTTTCTTGAAGAACCCATACTTATATTAAAAATTACTTTGTTCTTTTTATTTAATACGCTTTACGTCTGCATTATTACAGAAGAGCATGTAAGAATGGTAACTTTTGTTAAGGCCCTTACATTTTTGTATTGGCTTCTTAAAATACTCTCTGTTTTAAAATTTTTTTTATTCTTAAAGAAAAATGTTTTTGCTTTTCTAAAAAGAGGTTTCCTTATGAGCTGGCTAAAGCAACAAGCGAAATACATATAGCTACCAGCTTTTCAACCCAACAAATAAATTGCATTTTTATTTAAAAGTGTTATTGGATGATCTATAATATAATAAAACAGTAACGGATTCATTTCGGTACATTAAATATTTTTGGAAAATTTTGGTGATGGTGTAGAAAATAATCAAAATAGAATACAAAACAAATATTTTGAAATTTTTATAGATCTGTCTGTCCGTCCGTCCGTCCGTCTCCCTGTGTTCGCAAAATGTAAAAACTTCTGGATGGATTTGAATAAAATTGTGTGGGGGCCCCATAGAAATTTTTTTCAAATATAGAATACTTTTTGCTTCGTAAAAATAAGTTATTTCGTAGAGAGAATATAGATACTGTGGGCGTGTTCGTATTAAAAGACAAACTTATTTAATAATAATTCATTTATTTTAAAAATATAAACTAAAAACTTCTTCTGCAAAGTAGAACGAATGACCGGTTTGATCAGCAATAGTTAGCAACAAGTAAAGAATATGTCTAGTTGTAAAAAATAGCAGTAAGATATTTAGAATGAAAAATAATAGTTGTACAAAAAGGTATTTTCCGTATTGGGTATCACCACACTACCCTCCTCCTAGTTAACAGGTTAACGGTATTTCAGAGGAATTCTAACATGACATCCAGATGAAGTGGTGCGAGGGTTTTGTACTGAGGTATCATCATCAGGAGTGTCGTTATTCTCTAACGGTGATAGATCATCTTGTGGTGTAACATCTTTAGCTGTAGGGTCGTCGGTTTCAACTCTGTTGCCTTCATGCGATCTATAGAAATCTTCGCGTTTCGCTGATGCATTTTCACAACAAAATACTTATCGTGTTTACACTAAACTTCAAAAGGACCTTCGTAGTTTGGTTCCAAAGGTGTTTTAACAAGGTCGATCCTTATAAAAAAATATTTGCAGCTGGCTGAAGCAGGTAAACAAAACTTGACTTAACACCATGACGAATTGGCTTTGTAGCTGGCAAGCTTGATATTAGTCTACGTAGTAATTGCACAAAACCTGTTTCGGAAGTATTTACTTTAGAAGAAACCAGGAAAGCACCAGGAATACGTAATAAGGCGCCATAAACCATTTCAGCAGGACTCCGGCCAATATCGGTTTTCAAAGCTGATCGCATTCCTAACAGTATCAACGGAAGCACTGTGCTCCAATTATTTGTCTCGTAATACTTAAAGGCACCCTTCAAGGTACGATGCCAGAGGTCGATGGTTTCATTAGCTTGTGGGTGGTAAAGAGTCGTTCCCAAATGTTTGACACCCAATAGCTTCGTTAATTCCTTGAATATTGACGATTTAAATTGTCTTCCCAAATCGGTTATAAAGCGTAATTGAATACCGTATACTGAAATCCAACAACCTATAAGGACACTTGCAACAGTTTGGGCGGTTATGTCTACCCACGGTACAGCTACGGGCTATCTACTCTATCTGTGGATACAAGTAAGATAGTAGCGGAAGCCCGTTTATATGTTCAAACCAGGCGTTGACTGGTGTATACTCGCCTATTGGTGATCTTGTATGAAGTTGTACTTTGTCTCTTTGGCATTGAAGACATGAGCGAACATATTTAGCTACATCTGTTTACATTGATTTCCACACATAATGATCTTTTTGTTGCGCGGCTGCCAGGGTGTGAAAGTGAGTGCAGATTTAGTATGACAGCTTCTCGACGCTTTTTTGGAACGTATGGTCTCACCCTATTCGCTGAAACGTGACAATAAAGTTTTCTAGTCGAATTCGGAATTTTTAATTTTGTAAGTTTTAGAGGTGAGTCGTTGTTGTCAGCATTGACTGTAATTCATTATCATCACTTTGTTGTTCGGCCATCTCATCAAAATATATTATTTGGTTTTCTAAAACATTTATGCGAGAAAGAAAGTCCGCTATATTGTTGTCAGCACCGGGCAAGTGCCGGATATCCGTCGTATACTGACTTATAAAGTCAAATTTGCGTGCTCTAAGCGGCGGCGCCTTTGCCTAAAAGCAAAAATTATTGGCTTGTGGTCTGTAAAAACAGAAACGTCGATAATTTTTTTTCTGAATTTCGTCTCCTACTATTTGGGGCAAGGCAGCTCCAACAGCTTCATCTGATGCATCTGTCGTAGCGTAAGTTGCGCATTTGGTGCCATATAATTTAGGAGAGTCGCTTCGGCAATATCATTCTTGCATGCTTCAGAAGCAGCGATGGCTACTCTAATTTTTTTTTGCCGGGAATCAAACTTAGCAAAATATTTTGGTTTTTTATCGCATGACGGATGAAAGGACAATAAAAATTCAGCATGCCGAGAAACTTTTTCAGATTTTTTGCAACTTTAGGTCTAGGAAAATTTAAATTGCCTGGACCTTATTATTGGGTGGCGTAAATCCATGTTGAATAATTTTATGGCCCAAAAAAATTAATTCATCCTTTCCAAACTGGAATTTATCAATCATCCTTTCCAAACTGGAATTTATCAAAGTTTATGGACAGGTGTGACTGAAAGCGATCAAATATGATTCGAAGGTGTTCAGCATGTTCCTCTTCGGAAGACGATGCGATTAAAATATCGTCCATGTAAACAAAGATAAAATTAGTTCCCTTAAAGATTTCATTCATATGACGCTTGAAGGTTTAGGCTGGGTTCCGTAAGCCAAATGTCGTGAAGCAAAATTCAAATAAGCTAAACGGCGTAATTATGGCCGTCGTAGGAATGTCGCAAGGTTCAATCGGAATTTGGTGGTAGGCCCTTTGTAAATCTATAGTCGAAAAAATATTCTCTCATACAATATAATCGTTTCGTCACGTAAGTACGGTATTAGATATCTGTCAGGTGTGGTAATGTTATTAAGTGCGCGGTCGCCAGTCTCCGTTCGATTTCTTTACAAGGTGGAATGGGCTCGCCCAATCACTTTTTGAGGGAGGACTTATACCCATTTCCATTTAGTACTCAAATTCCTTTTTTGTTGCTTGAAGTTTGTCCGCGGCGAGCACAAGCGTATGTCGGAGGACCTTTAGTTGTTTTGTGATGGGTTTCGGTTGAATCAATTGGGCGTTTATTGACACTAATTGTAGCCAGGTCTTTGTATATATTAAGCAGTCGGGCATATTTGTCTTGCGTATCATATTCCAAAATTTGATTACAAGATAGCAGATCACAGCGTTACAAGAAATCCTATTATGGCTGGGTTAATGTTTCCCACCAAAAACGTCCATGGATAATTACGCCTCAGACCAAAGGAAACACTAAGTCGTTCTTCAACACATATTTGTATCTGGAACCCATTTGCTGCAAACAAATTTTTTGAGACACCTACACGAATATTTGTAACGTTGGTATCAATTAAAAAATTTTGTTCGGACACGTCGTCGTTGACGATGAGACGGGCTATGGTGTAGTCGTCTTGAGATCCGCCCATAGGATCAGAAGGCGAAACTAGTTTTTTGATGACTTTTGTTGCTTATACGAAAAAGGATCACGGTATTTCGTAGCCTTCTCAGCGAAGGATCGATGGTACCAGCAATAATCAGCTTTCGAGTTGTTTGCAGGGGTAGCTTGTGCTGATTTTCCCCGTCGTGAAGAAATTGGGCGAGGCAATTGTTGTTATTACAAAGACTATTTATTTAATTTCAATACGGTATAGAAATCTATAGATGTCATCTTTAGAGTTATGGGTTGGTAGTGTAGACGAAACAGCGGCCAGATGATGAAAATCGTCAACCTCCATTACTTTATCAGCCAACTTAGCCAACTCGGTTAACGTGGCGTCAGATGCCTTTAAAATTGCATGTACCTGTACCCGTAATCGTACTTTTTCAGGTTGCTATACTTGTCATCTTCCGGTGGGTTTAAAATAGCATCTGAAATTTGTACTAGAACGTTCGACTCTATTGCCGCGAGAACGGCGTTGAATTTTTAAACGTCACTTAATATGCCTGCAACAGCAAATTGTGCCTTGACTTGTGCTAGCCAAATTTCTGCATGATAAGGCCAAAAAGGCGGAACTTTCACAGCAACTTGATTAATGGTTGTAGTCTTGACCGGCCTTGTTCAATTTTACGATGGCTGTTGTTCACTGTTTCCTTGGTTATTAGGCATATTTATGTTTTTCTCTTTATCAAACGTCGGGGTCACCACTTTGTGGGCGTGTTCGTATTAAAAGACAAATTTATTTAATAATAATTCATTTATTTTAAAAATATAAACCTAAAACTTGTTCTGCAAAGTAGAACGAATGACCGGTTTGATCAGCAAAAGTTAGCAAAGTGTAAAAAATATATCTAGTTGTACAAAATAGCAGTAAAATATTTAGAATGAAAAATAATAGTTGTACAGAAAGGTATTTTCCATATTGGGTATCACCACAATACAAATGTAAAGTCATCAATTTTATCGGTACTCGTATAATGGTACTAAAACGGTTGTCAGCAAATTTTATTTAAATAGTTTAAAAATTTTTAACACTGGTTGAAAATCTCTACAATATATGTTTAAAAACACATTTTTCTATATTGGAATGAGTTTGAATTTTGGGAAAATTATAAATGACACGCATACGAAGTCGCAGGCACTGCTAGTAGCAAAATAAAATAAAAAACAATAATATAATAAATTCAATTATATATATTTGAGCTATTCAAAAATTTGTGGCATTGTCACCAACTTGTTATCTTATCCGACTTGATTGTACACTGAATTAAAGGTAACTAAAATTTAGAAGAAGTAAGAAAAAAAAAATAAAAAAATGCATACTTTTCGTTACGAGACATAAAAATAAATAAAATACCTGAAAGATGTAAAAAATCGAAGAAGATTTTAGTCTATCACGTAAATTCTTACCTTAGACTTATATACTAGTATGAAAGAACAGTCGAAAGAAATATGTACACACACAATTAGATAATACATACAGCATACAACTTCACAAATCTGGCGGTAAGGATTTTTACAGAAATGTTTCTTTAAACATGGTTCAAGTTTTACGTATCTGAATACGTTATTAAATTATATTTTTTTTTTTTTTTTGAGCTCAAGCTCGATCCCAGGTTGTTCTAAAGCATATTTGATTGTTATCTTAAGTTAGATACATATTAAGTTTTTTAGTGTTTTTTACGACAAATTTCAATTTTAATTATGAGATGAAAAACTTTAAAGTATAAGCCGAAAATTCACTAATATATATCTGCCACCTTTTTGTCTGTCTGTAACCGCAAATTAGTTTTTTCCAAGGCTCTACAAGAGCTGCAATAAATTTAATAACTGATATGTTAGACATAATTTTAAAAGAGGTGCTATTGAAATTCAGCAAGACCAGTCAATAAATTGTGAAGATATGGTAAAAGAATGTTTGAAAGAACATAAGTGAAGGCAGTGTCCCTTAGTGGGCATTTGGTGGACGACGACGTGGCCAATATAACTTTATGTATTGTTCAGTAGATCACAATTGACGAATACTGGCTTCTAGGGTGGTAGTCAATCAAATAAAAGGGATTGACAAAACGATCTCAGTTGGCTAAGGAGACCTTTGCGTTGCCAATATTGTGTTCAGTTGTTTTTTGTTTTGTGCTTTAATATGTGTATAGAGCCATTACTAAAAGTACAGAAAAGCCCAGGCGTTTCAATCGATTTTTTTCTTGATTTTAATCTTCTGTTTAATTTATAGTTAAATGTCAAATTTAGATTTTGTAATTCCGATTATTTTAGAAAAATTGCAATTATTCTTATTAAATTTGTTGATTAACATCTTTTTAAAAATATCGATTGTTTACAAAATGAACGGCTTCTGTAATCTTATGAATTTTTGACGATATTTTAATTTTTTATCGTGTTAACATTTTCTTTTAAATAAATTAATTTAATATAAACAGTGCTTTAACACTTATCTCCGCAGTTTAAGTTGGCAAAATTGGTTCACTCTTAACTTTTTCAAGGTTTTCTTAACAAATATTTGGTAAAGAGTGTTATTAATTATTCAATATTATAATTTATTTGCATAATATTCAAAGTAAATAAATAAAGTTGTCATAAGCACGTATTTTACTTTTTTCTGTGTCCTCTTGTAAAGTTGGAACCGCTAATCGCAAAGTGATAAAAACTCTCAAGGTTACTTTAAATATGATCGTATAAATGTAACAATTTGAATTACAAATAATAAAAACAATAGTAATGTATGAATAAATTGACTCGACGACGCTATTCACACATATTCACCACATACTCATGTTATAATTGATTGTAAGCCACACAAGTTGTAAAAAAATCTTTTTTTTTTAATTAGTAACGATAATTGTGTATATTGGAAAAATTGAATGAAAAAATATTTTTATATTTAATATGATTTTTATTTGAAGAAATTAATATTTTAAAGGAGAGATGTATGTGGCGTAGTGTTAATTGTAAATACTGTCAAATGATATGAAGTTTGAAGGTAAATTTAACAGAACGTTTATTACAGTAAACATTTCATTTAAAACAAGTTTATTTATACATATGTAAACACATATTGTAACTTTGGATTGAATATTTTTGTAAAAATAAAAAGAGGTTTAGTTGATACAATTTAAAAAAAGCGTTCTGATTTTCTATTGTGCTAGACTTTGCAATAGGTTACGTTTATTTCTACTTTAATGAGTTTAATTTTAAATAATCCACTAATAAATTTCTATGTAATAATTATGTTTCTAACTTACTTATTTTTAGTTTACGGGAGCAGTGCGGATCTTAATGTCACAGTTGACGATGGCGACGCTTCATTGTATAATGGAGATGCGAATCATAAAGTATGGAATGGTTCACAAGATCAGTTAGATAGCATTGTATTAGAAAATCCCTACGACATATACTCAGGCAACACTTCAACTTTAGGTCGGCCAGCACGTCTGCGACAAATAAGCCAACCTGTTGATGTCCCACCACCACCAATGAAAGAGGAAAGCAGCAAAAAGAAAAAAGAAAAGAAATCGTCCAAGTCCTCAAGTAGTCAAAGTCTATCGGGTACCTTAATACGACCTAAACCCATACATCCAGCAACCTTGCAACGGCATGGTATACCTATGGGTCCAGGACCAGGAAGTATGATATATGGAGCTCTGCGGGGTCCTCCACAACCACAAATACCTATGGGAAGAAATTACCATACGATTAGTCATAGAGGTTTCCCACCCGGCCCACCTTTACCACCACACCCTCATGGCATGCCACCACAACTACATGCACAAATCATGCATGCGCCACCACATCACATGGGAGTGCCAATGCAAGTACCCTTAATGATGCCACAACAGTATGCGACCTTGCAACCATCGACTTCTACGAAAAAGAAGAAGAAGGATAAACGAAACACCGCTATTCCCGTAGGTATGCCTATTGTACCACCTGTCTATGCTTATCATCATGCACAGGCTATAGGTGCACACACTCCTCCACCACCCTCCCAAAATATCATGACACAATCGATGATCGGGGAACCTAGACCTCTGGCAATTTCAAGCCGAAAACTGGCTGCCTCTATGGGTAATGGTCTAGAAGATTCAGGCAATTCGGGAGCAGAGTCACCGGGAGGTACTGGAATCTATAGACGCAAGGGACATTTAAACGAAAGAGCGTTTAGCTACTCCATACGTCAGGAACACCGCAGCCGGAGTCATGGATCCCTAGCTAGTTTACAATTTAACCCTCCTGACATAAAAAAAGAACGTGAAATTGCTCAAATGGTAGCAGGGCTAGATCTAAACGATGGGCCCGAAGATCAACGAGCAATGGGACCCGCTACTCTGCAGCGTAAACAAGCCGCCATATTGAACGGCAACGGTGCCATCTACGGTAATGGTGGTGGACAGGCCATTTATGGCAATGGACCATCGAGCAGCTTTGGCAAGCCCAGAAGATAAAATGAACAGACCACATTATTCAAATTTTACATTAAAAGTTGTTTAAAAATCAAATAGAAGATGAACTTGATTGAAAATAATTTGATTTTGTTCACCTTTTATTGTTATCTAGGTTTATTTTAAAAATTTAATCAACAAACACAGAAATAATATGTTTAGAAATATCTATAGATACATACACAGACACATACAGTCTTTTGAATTATTCGATTTAGGTAAACTTTCAAACGACATACCAAGTTAATTAAACTTAATCACCAAATATACAACGCGAATAAATGTCTGTATATGTATATTTACTTAGCGATGCTGGTCAATAGAATTGCTTTTTATTTTTTTCTTTTTACTGTTTTTTTTATTCAAATTAATATAATTATAATTTTTGTATGTATTTAGCAATTTTATATTATTTTACAGGATAAAGCTAAATTATAATATAAAAAACTAAAATATCTGATTTAAAAAAATTAAGTGGAAACTCTATCACACACATGCAAACATGTATGTGCGTCGCTGTGAAAGCGCATAGAAAACTCTATTTATATTTTTACTAAAATGAGAAAAATATACCTACACGTGTAGAGAATTTAAAAAAGACATTTAATCATTTGTGCCTTATTAAGTTTATATTATTAGCTTTCCAGAAAAAATATCATTTTTATTTAATTCATTTCCTTAAAAACTTATGTTATTAAAAAATGTCTATTAAATAAAATGAGGCGAATGTATATTTGTTCAATATATAAAAAATAACTATCAATACACATTCATACGAGTATAAATATACTAAAAATATTAGTAAATACATTAAAAATATTAGTTTGTCCATATTATTAATTGATTAAGATTCGTAACATTTTTATTAATATACGAAATATGAATACACAGACCATTACGCAAGATAGAAATAAATTTAAAATATATAACCAATCAATTTAATAAAATATTATTATACATACGAGTATATATATAGATAAAAATATTAATAGTTACATACATACATATACATAATAATAAATATAGTTTACTATTTATATATAAAACAAATTAAAACAACGAAATAAATATGTATGTTAAACTTTTTACGAATCCAAATAATTAAAGCGTTTTATTTACTTAATTTTTGATAACTAAGGTGTTAACCAAATTGACTTGATGGTAATACTTTCAACAAAAATTTATAAGATCCATTTATAAAACATCTTTCTATAACATAATAGTTGCAACAGATAAGTCTATTAGTGGCAATTTATTGTAATATATTCCCGGAACGGAGAAAAATTTCATAACGGGGCTATCAAAACCTGTCTGGAGCACGTAACTAACAATAAGAGACTTAAGAGTCCGGTTACGTTTTTGCAATCTATGCTTTGCACTCCGAGGAAATTTACAATAAATTTTAAATTTTGCTTCAAAATTGGCTAAGTTAGGGCTGGAGAAGGAACCGCTACTACTTTTGATCCAATTTTTCTTGTGTTCGCATTTGCTGTAAGTTACCTTAAAAATGGTTTAAGTTATTTAAATACCATCTTTTTACAGAAAATCCTTAAAAAAGGTTTTTTTTAACAATCTCTCAATTTGAAGGCTAATAACTTTTTAACTATCAAGCTTTAAGAACCGAACTTTAAAACAGTTTATTATAAATTTTATTAAGAATATAGTAAATGTCTTAAACTTAAAACCCGATAATTATACCACCCGAATTTTTTCTAAAAAACGTTTTCAAATCACTGTGCAGTAGTGAATATACTCTTACAGCAACAACGTCATAATTCAAATATTCTAGATTGTTTGTCCGAGACATCCCTTTAATGTGATGAAAGTTTTCTGAAATGGAGTTTTTACTTATGAATCATTTTAATAACTGTAATCGGAACTAAAGCACTCTGATACTTTCCCAGATGATAAGAATGAGTCAAAAACTTTTAGATTATAAGTAACAAAAAAAACATTAAATTGCATTTAACATTTACTTTTTATGAGCAGCCAATTTCATCAATGTGAAATTCCTAAAAATACAGAAAAGAGTGAATGGAAGAGGTACATAAAAAAGGGAGAAAAATAACGTCAATTAAAAGGCAGGATTGTCCGCTTTTAAAAAACAATCACTTTCATTAAATCAATGGAGTGAATTGGTGAGAAACCATTTGACCTAAACTGCAAAATACGAACTTGAAAAGACAAAAGAAAAAACGGGTAAAATAATATTTTATTATGGACTTAAATACTGTGTTATAAACAGCTTAATCTTGAATCTAGGTAATTGCACAATGCGGGTGCCCATCAGTATAAATTCCTTGAAAGAAGGTAATTTATACCACCGCAGCGCATTTTTCATGCATGTTATGTGTCTGTCCACCTAAATTCCCTTTAGGTTAACGATTCTTTGTTTCTTGTTTTTATTTTATTAAATAGCCACCTGACCATCCCAAAGGCAGCACCAAAAACTAAAACAACAATAAGAAATAATATGTAAAAAACAACTACAGCAAATAACTTCGACTGGTTATTTTGACCTGAAAATTGTATTTCAAAATATGTTTGCTGAAAGATTCACAAAAATTTTTTAAAGTTTAATTGCAAACAACTTGATCTGTCTGCAAGTCGATTGATCGTTTTGTTGTTTCAGGAATTTTATATGTTGGTTGACTTTAGAGTAAAATTGCGTAAGATATCAAATACATACACACTTTTACTTTGCACATGCCTACTTACACGCTCACTTTTAAAAAGTTTGGTAGTTTGAATCCAGCAATCACAAAGTAAAGATTTTAAACTAAAATGGTTTTAAGCGTACTTCACACAAGCCTTGTAACAAATAGAGAAAGCATTTTTAATCTCAAAAATATGAAGAATTTAAAACAAACACAGCATAGATTTATTTGTAGTTTAATATTACAAGTTGTTATAAAGTCCTTTTTAGTTTTAGAAACCTGACTCTTGTTACCAAAATTGTTTAAAAATTGAAATAATGCAAGATTTTTATTTTACTTTGCAAATAAATATTCCACGCCTATAAATGGTCCATGCCTTCTTGCAAGCCACATTTGAAAACATTGACGTAAAATTAAACAGTTTGATTTGAAATTAGTTTCATTTTAAAGCAAACTGTGCGTGATTGCTGGGAAGAAACACTCTTCACATGTAATCTTGCACTACAATAAAAACATGAAATAATTTTTTTTTAAATATATGTATGCCGCAAGTTTTGTCTGCGTATTGCGATTAAAATACAAACAACTAAAATAGTTTTATAACAACAAAATCTTAAGTAATATCTACATGTGTCTAACTGGTCTGGTAAGAGTTGTTAAAACATCAATTGTAACTTAAAGCCGATTATGAGTAAAGTTTTCATAATTCCTCTCAGTTATACCCTACACTGTTGCAAAATACTTTCTTGTTATGAAAGGCAGCTACAGTATCGGTTATTAGACGTAGAATATTTGTTGCTTTAGAAAAATTTGAATTAAATTAGAGCATCTCAAATATATGAAAAGTGATATGTGTATGGATATTAGAACAGGTTATATGTGTTAGCGTAAAGATAAGGCCAGATTAGTCAAATATTTGATTTAAAAAAACGTAATCATTAAATTATGGAAAAAATGTTTTTCTAAAATACTAATAAAGAATAGTATGATCCTACTCATTGTAAAGGTAAAATATATAACGTTTGTTATATTATAAATCGACATTCGTAATGATACGCGTCAGAAAAGATTAAATTTCAATTACTTCCTCTTTTTTTTTTGCAAAGTGTAACAATTTATTATTAAATTATTTTAAATTCTGCTTATACATAAACAGTGGATAGAAGGTAAAAGAAAGTTTAAAGTAGGGACTATTTAGGGTTGCCATCCGTCCTCTTTTCCCCGGACACCGTCCTATTTTTTTGGGCATCCGGGGCAGTCCTTCTTTTTTTTCAACAAGTTTCCGGGGTTGTCCGGCTTTTACACCTTCCTTAAATTTTTTTTTTTGCATTTAAACTTTAAATCACAGGTCACAAAATTAAAAAAAAAAAAAAAGATTTAGGTGCTCGTACAATTAGTTTTAAAAAAGTACCATACAATTTTAAAGTTCCTCTTTGTATAAAGTTAGTTTAATCATCGCAGGTTGTCGTTATTTTTCGAAGTGTCATAGTATAACTTAGCTATTACAGTGAACTCGCGAAAACGTGAACACTCGAACACATGAACGACTCAAAAAGGCGAACACTTTAATTTTTACATTGACTACTCTAAAACGTGAACAAAGTCTGAAAGCTCTAAAATGTGAACAAAGTTGTCTGAGTTTTTTCGTTTTATTTTTTAATTTACTTAAAATTTTGGGAATCCCAGAACACATTTTTATGTTAAAGTTGATTGTTTTCACAAATACATGCAAATGTCATGACATACCTAATACCATACTAAAAGAAGATAAACGATTTTTTTGTGTCAAAACTAATAAGAAACAAAACCCGCCCTTTAAAGGGATATTAGTTTTTTAAATTAATTTTAATCAATTTTTATTCGGTTGCTAAGAATTACATTTGTTAGTACATACATATGTATTTGAGTTTTTTGTTTATTGGAAGTGAAGAAGTATAAACATTTTATTTATATTTTTTTTTGTGAAGTAAATAAATGAAAAATTTAATTTTTTATCCAATCTTAATATCTGATAATTAATTGTTTCTTTGAAGTTATTATTTCGAGCTTAACTGTGCTTTTTTGTTCTAAAATATTCACAATCGAAAACATGAACAAATTTGAAAACGTGAACACCCTTGGTAAAAATTAGTTCACGTTTTCGCGAGTTCACTGTATATTGAAAACCGCCGCCTGTTATAATAGTCGACAAAGATCTCTGCTTGACAGCTGTGTGTTTTTCATAAAGTTTGTTTTCCAAAAATTGATGTAAGTTTTTAGCAGAAATGAAAGCATAACAATTGATTAATTTTCTAATTTTAGAATGCCAAAACGCAAGTGCTTTTTAACGAGGAGCTAAAAAAAAAATTTTCCTTTATGAAAAGGGGGAATGAAGACTGGATAGTGAATTGCACACTTTGCAATTCTACAATTTCGATTGCAAATAAAGGAGTATAAGACATCTATAATCATTTGGAGACACAGAAACATAAAAAGGGATTTTCCAAAAATATATCTTGCAACCGTACTAAGGCCACAGCAATAGTTAAAAAGGTTTTGGCGCCCCTTTCAATGAAAATGATAAAGAAAAACATGGAACAAATTCATTTTGTGAGTATATCATCCGACATGAGTAATTTTGGTGCTACTAAGCTATTGCCAATGGAGTCCAAACAAAGATATTGGATGTATTATCAATTAAAAATGAAACATCAGAGACTATAGCGGGAACTATTTTTAAGAAATTGGAAGAATATTGCTTAAAATCAAAATGTGTTGCTTTTAGCGGTGATAATTGCAATACAAATTTTGGTGGCATGCACAGATACCGCCAAAATAATGTATACGCAAAATTTACAAATGCTTTGCATAAAAAAATAATTGGTGTTGGTTGTCCAGCCCATATAATTATTAATGCAGTTCACAAGGGTTGTGACACATTGTCCATAGGTGTTGAATTTGTTGCTATGGAAATTTACAATCATTTTGCTATTTAAACATTAAAAGAATTTTGTGAAGAGTCAAAAGTGGAATATGCAAAGCTACTTTATCATAGTAGAACAAGATGGCTTAGTTTATATCCCGCTATTGAGCGAATACTTAAACTATTTGAGCCCTTGAAGAACTAAGGTTATAAAATGTTGTTGTTTTTTTTTTTAAATAAGCGAGGCATATTTGTTTCTAATATATTCCTTGAGGAATATAATTCAAAAAAATATCAAGAAGATTGAAAGGTCTGATATTTCCTTGCTTGAAGTAAAGAAAATTTTAAAGGAAACATCAGAAAATTTCAATGAAAGAACAGAAGATAATTGTATTCTAATAAAAAGTAAAGAAATAATTAAAAACGTGACTGATGAACAAAAAGGTATTCTGATGGAAGAGACTAAAACATTTTATAACACTATTAAGAACTATATTGAATCATGGACATTACCTCTCAAGGATTTGGATGTATTTGACTGGTTATGTTTTAAAAATTTGGAGAATGTTAATTGGACTGATGTACAAAAATCTGTTGAGTTTGTACAAAAGCTTAACATTGATTTAAATGATGAACATTTATTTAATGAATTTTTTGTCCTGAAAAATTATGTAAAAAACTTAAATTTATTAGACACTGCTGATAACAAGTTTTGGCGCAATTTTTTATTAAAAATGATGTTTGCCATCAACTGAAAAAACTTGTTGAATTTTATTTTTGTTTACCAGCACATAATGCCAACGTAGAAATTATATTTTCTCTGATCAAGGCGCAGTGGACGCCAGAAAGAGTTTTACAAATATATGAAGAGATGCGACGGTAATATATTGGCTCAAGTTGGAAGTGTTGAAAAATACACGAGAAACTTTTGACACTTTGTATTAAAATTGTTTGAAAATGTACAATGCCAATAATTTATGCAACGAATTTTGTTTTTCTCTTTTGTTATTAAGTTTTTATTTTGTACCATTTAATCAGAATGATTTTTTGTGTTTTGTTAAGTTTTTATTTTTGTAAATAAAGTTTTTTTTAAACAAATTTTAGTTGTTAATTTTTAATTGTATTTAAATTAGGTTGTTTAAAAAGTGTCCTCTTTTTTCGAGCAAATGTCCTACATTTTTAATACTGGCGTCCTCTTTTTCTTAAAATAAAAATGACAAGCCTAGGACTATTTCGGAATTGTAAAATTATATAAAAATTTATATCTATTTTAAAAACACCTTTTTTGTTACTTATTTACCGCGGTAAAATAACAGCGTTTACAACCATTTTTTATCTCATTTACACACTCATATACACACGTCCATTATTTTCAATAAATTAGAAGAATATAATAACATTTCTTGAGATCTTAATATTAAAACCTAATTTTTCATAGCCAAGACTATTAATACAGTTATATTAACATTCAACGCTCTAGCATCAATTTACTACAAATTGATTGCAAAGGTCAATAATTTTGAGTCATTTGCCTTCTGTTGTATACCAATTTAGGTCATGCAGTCTTCAGGTAAATGTATACATTACAAAATGAATGAATGAATTATTGAATGGTTTTTCCAAATTTTTATAACTAAAATAACATTTTTGTCGTTTTTACGAACTGTAAATAAAATATACTAATTTTTTTTTATTTTATTTGTTTTTGACTTATTTTATGTTGTTCAAAACCAATGTGCATCGCAATAAGATTTTTAGTTCTCAAAGACAAAAAATTACCCGATGCCGGGTTCTTAGTTCATTAAAAATAAGTAACTAAATAAATATATCAGTTTTGCGGGATTACAAAAGTTAAGATAGACATTGTATTGCAATGAAAATATATTTTTGCATGTCTGGAAATGCTACCTTTCATATGCTATCGGCATTTTTAAAAAAATGACCAACAACATTTTTCGTAACTGAAATGTTCTTCTATGTATTCTACCAGCAATGAAGTGTTCTTATGTTTAATGGATTGAAGAATTTACTGGATGTCGATATATTGATATTTGCCATATAATTTTGATGTATGCGATAGTTACTTTCAGAAAAAAGCCGAGAGGTAAGTTTTACGTAATTAGTAGTTATTTTTTTCAAGAGAATCACCAGGTCGCATCAGTTCGAAAGTTGTCGAGACGAGTGACGCTGCGTCTGTAAGTTCTCAAAACGGATTTTCTTTGCTATAAGAAAACCACGAGATATCTGTTTGCACGACCAAATCTTCCAAACCTCCACCGATCTACATATTTGAGAGAAAAAAATTTAAACGCCCTTGTAAAGAAATTAATTTCGGCTATTGGTGTTAAAGTGGTTTATGTCATGCCAATAAAACGCGGCAAAATTGATAAAACAAAAATGCAAGTATGCAAAGAGGCAAATTTCCGTAAGGTGGTTAATGAATTTGAAAAAAGTAAATTAAGTTTTTACACTTATCAGCTTAAAAGTGTAAAGGGTATGCAAGTTGTAGTAAAAGGCGTAGATACAAGTGTTGAACCAGACGAAATTAAATGTGCTCTCATTGATCCAGGCTTTAAAATTAAAAAAGTCGTTAATATAATTAATACGGAGAAAATACCACAACCTCTGTTCCAAGCCCAATGACGTAAAACTGAAGAAAAACGAAACGCACCCAATTTACAATCTGCGATACCTCCTGCATAGAAAAATCACGGTAAAATAACCACGCAAACGTTAAGGGCCCGTACAGGGTCTCAGCTGTCAAGAGTATGAGCACACTAAAGCATACTGCAAATTAACATCTGTTTGCGTTGTATGCAGCGAATTGCATGCTACTTCTAGTTGCAATTAATATAAAGGGGAAGCAAATCTTGAAAAATGCAGTAATTGTAGAGATAATCACACTGCAAACTACAGAGGTTGCCCCGATTATTATTTCGTAAGACAGGGTGCAACCCCAGCAGCTAAAGTTACAGCAGCCAAAGTCAGCATTCTTTCTCTACTTCGTGTCCCCAAATGGCCCGACCAATCAATGCTCAGGTATCGTGTGCCGACGCAATAAAAATCAATATTGTTTCACCACAAAACGTTCCAGCACCAAATACCACTTCAAATTTTAATCGTCTTAAAGCTACCTACTATTGAAAATCATGTGCAAACAACAAACAATTTCCCAACTAGTATGACTAGCATGATGCAACAAATGCTGCAAATGCAGATTACTCAGCTTCAAGCAATAGTTAATAAAAAATGAATTCGTTGAAAATATGTTTCTAGTATGCACACGGCATTCGCCAACATAAAAATAACTCGAGCACTTTGTTATGGAAAATAACATTGACGTCATGCTCGTCTCTGAAACACATTTGACTTCAAGAAGCATTTTTAAAATTAATAGATTCACATTTTACGATACAAAGGATCCGGGAGGAAGAGCATGCGGCGGCTCAGCAATTTTAATAAAAATTAGACTACACCATTTTTTAGACAGCAATCGCTATTTGCAAGCCACAACTATTTGTGTTGAAATTCTTTTTAATAATATAGTAATCTCATCAGTCTACTTCCCTCCCAGGTTTTGAATAACCTAGAGGCAGTATAAACAGTTTTTTAAAGGTTTTGGAACACGTTTTCTGCAGCGGGCGATTATAATGCCAAACGCACCTACTGGAGTTCGCGCTTAATTACACCTAGGGGCCGAGCATTGTACAACGCTATTAGCAGTAATAATTTGGATGTTGTTTGAAGTGGTCAGTCTACATGCTGGCCTACTGTCAGACAAAAAATTCCGGATGTAATAGATCACAAAAAATATTTCAAGAGATTCAATCATAGAAGAAGCTTCCACTATTCTTCGGATCATTCTTCAACCATCGTAACTATTAGCAGCCCGCTTAGAAAACATTCGTCTTTTCCTAACAAATAGGATCAGTCGCATCAACTAGTTGGGTTTTAAAAAATATCTCAGCAAGTTTTGTTCGGATAATATCTTGCTAGGAAAACAGGAGGACGTGGAGTATAGGCTTGCAACTTTAAGTGAAAATTTAAAACCGGCAGCTCAGCATGCAAAAACTGAACATCCGCAAGCTACTTTCGGTCACATCTATTCTGCAGACATTGAACGTATTGTACCTGAAAAACGAAGAGCTGAAAGAGAGCTGCAACAACAGAGATCGCCCCAGCAGAGGCAGAGACTTAGACAATGCACTAAGCGGCTAAGAAACTTGCTAGCATTTAGAAAAACTTCATCTTTTGAGAAATATCTGGATGGCCTCTATGCTACACCAAACTCCAATTATTCTTTATGGCGTGCTACAAAAGACCTTAAAGAGCCCGTTGAGTACAAGCCACCTCTACGTAATATCAGTGGAGATTGGGCAAGAAAGGATGCTGAAAAGAGCGACTTGTTTACCGATTACTTATGTACTGATGATGTTGTAATGTCAAGCGTAGTTGCTTTACCCTCTCGACCTATAAAGCTTAGATTGGGTGATGTACAAAAGTTAGTTGCTGAAATAAACCTGAAAAAACCTACTGGTATGAAAGAGCTCCCCTATTGCAGTCAGAATCATGTAATTCATTTTAAATGCAATTTTACGGCTTTAATATTATCGTGACCACTAGAAAATTTTCAAAGTTAAAATTATACAACAACTGGGTAAGGACCTAACCAAAAACGAGTCATATAGGCCTGTAAGTCTTTTACCAACTATTTCAAAGATTTTCGAAAAGTTGATTATGAATAAATTGTCTCTAATGCTTAAGGATAGTGGGTGTATCCCGGATCATTAATTTGTTTTTAGGCGTCGACATAGCACAATTGAACAAACCCATAGATTTGTTCAGGTGATAAGAATGACTTTTAGAAGTATTGTTCAGCTCTTTTTATTGTTGTTTCTCAGGCTTTTGGCAGAGTGTGGCATTAGGATCTAATTTTGAAAATGACCGCTCATTTGCCTTAAATATAAGCAACCTATTGAAAGCTACATAATTGGACGGAAATTTTTAGTTGTCGAAGAAGACTTCGTTAGTTTATCCAAACCAATTTCCTCAGGAATACCACAAAGTAGCATTCTTGGACCAGTTTTATACTTGATATATACCTTTGATATGCCTGTAAGTAGAACTATCCACATCTATACGTTTGCGTGTCTAAATTTGAACGAAAACTCCCATCAAGCATCCGTAATTCTTCAGCAACATATAACTCAGAGTTGTGGCTAAAACTATTGAGAATAAAAGTAAACGTTCAAAAATGCATTCATTTGACTTCCACCCTGTGAAGAGAAATTAGTCTACCTATTCGAATTAATAATCACATTGTTCTTCCCCATACTCACGTGAAATATCTTGGTACACATCTTGGCCGTGGCCTTACATGGAAACAGCACATTGACACAAAACTAAAACAAATAAAATTTAAGTTAACACATTTGCATTAGCTTATTGGGAGAAACTAATATATAGCTTAGATTTTTAACTTATAATTTACAATATGATCTTACGGAACTTAACTTTGGGGTATTGCTTCAGCCTTAAATGTAAAAATAAAATCCAACGTAGACAGAATAAAATTTTACGGTTTAATTTTCTGCTCCATTGTCGTTAGAAATTCAAACATACACCGCGACTTAGCCATGCCGCTAGTGACTACAGAAATAACTAAAAACGCATGCAAATACTTGATGAAGCTTGAAGACCATCCTAATCCCCTTGCTCGCAATATATTGGATTATAGTAGGCATAGTCTATTAAAACAGAGAGACACCGCAGATATAATCCTCAATGATACAGATGACACATCTTAAAAAATATTTCTTTTGTTTTTTTTTACGCCAATTTTTACCCATAAGGTTAAGTCCGACTCTGGTCGGGCCTAATGTAACTTGTTTAGAATTTAAGATTGGTTAACTTATTGTTAGTATATTTTCTTGAAGATACAATAAATCATTACTGAAAGCTGGAAAAAATTAAAATCGCAAAATAGATTCCTCCTACTTTTCAAGCAACACTTTAAAGATATAGTGCGTAGACAGACAAAACAATTGCGGTGAGGAATGTGCCCAGTTACAAATACAGTTATTATTTTATTGTATAACTGGAAAATTACAACAGACATAAATGTGTATTTTATTTTATGATGATGGATGTTGCGAATCAGACCAATGTTTTTCAATAAAAGCATTTATTCAATTTTTTTCTTCTTTTATCTTTATTAGCTTTTTTTCCATAAATAATTTTACTTTCTATAATAAACAAAATAATGAAGAAAATTGTGTAAAAGCTCTCAACGTCAAAAACATAAATTAAAAATAGTAAACCAAATCATTAGCATCCGCTAACTTTGCGATATTAATTATTATATTTTACGTTCAGTCGACCTATGTATGAATTTTTAGGATTTTGGGAATAACGAAAACGTAACTTATTGCAACTCCTTAATATAATCAATATATAAATTTTAATGTATTCCATTTGGCTGTTATTGATGCTTAAACGAACAAGGCAGCAAACCTATAAAGATTTTTTTAATTCATAAATATAAAATTAACTTTTCAATAAACTGCAAACTCTTATCATATTGGAACAAACAAAAATTAATTACTCTCAATACGTTAATGTAGCTCATTTAGTTTTATTACGAGTAAATGTTTATAAAAAGGAAAGTCTACTTTTACGCAACCATAATTTAAGTATTTTCCACTTTTTCGACGTGCATATAAATGTTTTTATCTTACTAGTGTTCGTTTTTATATTTACTATACTTGGTACAATTTGTAATTAATTACACATGCAATTACAAATTACATGTAATTGTTATTAAAATGTAATTGAATCCTCCCAGGTCTGACTTGGTGTAGCACAATCTAAAAAGCATTTTTTTAAGATTGTGCGTAATTTTGAATAATATACATTGAATAGTCAATATTTATTTTGTCAACAATCTATTTTTGAAATAATGACACTATTTGGTTTGGATTTGAATATTAATCATAATTTGAAATAAGTTTGCCATTATTTATTATCTCAGTTTTAAAAGAAAAAAGATTAAAAACTTTTTGCTTTAATCCCGACAAAATTATTAATAATTTTGCACCAGTTAAAACCGCTTAGCATATTTCTTATTTAAAAGCAGTTCACAATTTTTCATCTTGCTTCGCAGCCACAATATCAGCCGGCAAACTTGAAATAGAATTTAAAGTTTCCGTTTACTAACATTTCAGTTTTCCAGCTCAAAGTACCTTAAAGATATGCAGGTATCCTTTCCAACTTTTTCTAGGGCTTCAGAGCTTTGCTGGGTTTTCTCTCATAAAATCTTTAAATTGACTCCACTTAAGTTATCTTTTAATTCGTTTTCTGAAACGCTTAAATGTCTATTCAGACACTTCAATGCTAATTCATTTGTTAAGTTTCATATCACTTTAAATACACTTTCGTTTGCTGCAAACATTAAAGGTTTGAGGTTATAGGACGGCTTAATTGGTACCCCCTCAGAAATAATTAAAATTATAGTATGTTTCCACGGCACCTGCTTCGCTCTTTATTCTTGCTTCACACTCCAATCATGAGCGAATCTACTTGCTTTTCCATACAAAATTATGAGAGCGAAGCTGGTAGATTCATATTGAATCTACTTACGAAGCATGAAAAATTTATGTCTTCTCTAATTTTTATCGCAAGTTTATCTGAACTAGCTGTATAAAATGTAAACAAAAAGAGAAAAACAATGTTTAAAGTGGTGTGTGGATATGTGTAATATAAAACACAATTAATTTCATTAAAATTTTAAATGTAATAAATTACAAACAAACAAAATTAAAAAGAAAAATAAAGTTTTTGAACAAATTATTTGAGAGTTATTTCAGTTTTTGTGCAGATGCCCAATCGAAGCATGTAGCATGTGTCGTGTAAACAGCGTGCTTCGCAATCATGATTCGAAGAGCGAAGCAAGTGCTTCATTTTGCCGTGTGAACATGCTATTATCCAACACCTAGAGACCTTAAATAGCAACATTCTCGAAACATCACATAGGCTTTGTTAAGACGAACAAGCGTTTTTTAGTAGGAAGGAGGATCGTTGCAAGACAAAGTAATTATTCTATAGAACTAAATAGAGACAAATACAGCATTTGACATAGTTTCCTCTAAATAAAAGCTTGGCGGTATAGGACAGAGATGAGAGGAACTCTCCTTAAAATGTAATTATTTAATATCCTTTATCGAGAGGACTACAACGCAAAACGAAAACTACTTAAAGTTTACATAAGTTTCTCTAAGACTTGTGTGCGTTTTCGAGTAAAAGCCGGGAATACCGATGCTTGCCATGCAAAATAATTAATAACTATCCGGTATTAAAATAACTGTAATTGTCACCCTTTTCAAAACTACCTTGTGTTTTCGATCAAAAGCCTGTTGGTATAGGGCGGGTAGGAAAGGTCCTCCCAGCGCAATTTAATAATCCTAAATCTAGGGATCTACAGCTCAAAACTATAAGCACTTTCTCATATTATTACAAGTTTAAACCTCATCCTGAAACTAACTACCTTTAGATAACACTTTTATCATCGCGAGGCCTGGTAAAGTCGAAGCCCGGCTTCTGGTGCAAAGATTGCTTATGATTAATAAAAATATCGATTAAAATGAGATACAGATGGTGCAATATCTGCAAAGGAGAAAGAGGAACGTGAAGTTTTGTCTTTATATATATATATATATATATATATATATATATATATATATATATATATATATATATATATATATATATATATATATACTTATAAATATATATGGATCTGTATTTTCAAAGAGAACTTGGAGATATAGTTTTCAACCCAAAATTTTAAGGCATATCATATGCGTTGTAGGGGTTATTTGTCACTGATTATTTAGCAGCACAGCAGCACCTTAAAATTATTTACTGCTAGATAATCAAGTGACAGAAGAAAAATATTATGAAAGAATTTGTATATAAATTTCAGTAGAATAGTCAAATACGGATGCATTACTCTAACAGTAGCGTGATTGCCTTTTCCGTTTCGTTCATTTCCTAAAGCTCGAAGTGAGACCAGAAATATAATTCAATACCTATAATAGACGAATCTTCCAATTTTGTTATCTGGATTACTAATTTAAGCTTTTTTACTAGCTATTGGGAACATACTACATTTTAAATATCAACTTTTATTCCAATAGTTACATTCTTGCAAAATCGGAACCTTCTTTATGTCCATCATATTTTTATATTATCGTTTGATATTGTAATAATTAATGTCCTACTTTGGTTGGCTGTCATTAATTTTTTTCTTTAATTTTTTTATTTTTTCGTTTTATTGCATTTCAGTATGACTAAACGCCCGCATAAACAAAGAATTTGTTGTTTTTCACTTTGGCTACAATTGTCAACGATACAATTGAAAAAACAACAATAGTAACAAAGTTGAAGTCGAAGTCAAAGTCGGTTTATAATTTTGTTAATATTCCAAGGTACCTACGAACAAATAAGTTAATATAAATATTTACGAGTATGTATTTGCTGAAACGTGAGTACGTACGTATGCACTATGGCTTGTATATATAAACGTACAAAAAGTATCTATCTATTAAATATCAGATTGTCTGTCAATCTATGCCAAACTTATCTATATGTCACGTCTTATATTTTAATTATTATAAGACAAATAAGAGTATTTGAAGTATTCGAACTGTAATGGAATTTGTTTCAATAGCTTTGTTTTTATACCGATTATTTGTTTTTTGCATTCAACTAAATATATATGCTTTATTGTTTTGATTATTATTTTTTATGCGAGTTATTCATAGCAACTCCTCTTGTTGTGGGCTTGCATGTTTTGCATTAATTATAAATCAAATGAACGATTGTTGACTCTAAGTATTTGCAGCTAATATCTCTCACAGCTTGCAACATTTTTACCCCTACATAGTGGTAGGAGGTAATAAACGGTCGTGGATGCTGATGCACTAAAAGTATAGTTTATTACTTATTATTAGAAGCAAACTGTCTGCTAAGCACTTAAACTTTGTCTATTATAGTTTTTTTGTTGTTGTTTGCTGTTAAATTGCCTTTTACACATTTTTACATTATTATTTCAGAACAGGATAAAAAATAGTTTTCGTTAAATGAAATTCTGCAAATGTGGGCTTGTTTCTTATTCTTAAAAAAAAATCTACACCTTTAAAAATATGTATATGATTTGCATAAAGCTGCATTCTGCAAATATATAGAAAAAGTGTATATATTTTGACTCTTTATGCATAGCAAGGTCGATTGAACTAGGTCCGTCTATCCGTCCGTGTAAATCAACCTTGCCAAGGCACTAGCTGAGCTAGAAAATTTTTAATATGGAAATCAGCAAGATCAGTCCATGTCCTCCGACGCAGCGGGCAATACACCACGCCTACCTCTAATTTGTTCATATCATTTGAAACAATGAAATAACCCCAATCAAAAAAACAAATAAATGGGGCTATAGAGAATTAAAAAATAAGGAAAAAAAACATCAAGTGCTCGCCCATATTTTCCGAGTTATTGACCTCTGCAATTCTCATAGAAAAGTATAATTTTGCACCATACTTTGTAAGACATCAATGATACCCATCATTTAAAAGCTTTAGTAGAGATCTTTTAGAAAATGCTAAACTTTTTAAAAATACCATTAAGAGCTGGTAACATTTTTATGTAAAACTATATATTTTACTCAATCATAAGATTTAGTTCATTTAATTTTCCTGCCGTAAATACGCATTTTTTATAAGGAAACACTCGCTTAGGTCTAATACATTAGTATGAGAAAAAAGTTTTTTTCTAAACGATAAAGCTTACAAGAAAAAAAAAACGCAGATAGGAAAAAAGTTTGAATTTTTTTTAATATTTGTTTTCAGTATCTTCACATATTGTACGATAAATTAATAAGTAATAAATGAAATTTAAATTCATCTTATAAGTTTATAAATGTTCCAAATAAATTAAGACTAAGATATGAAGAGTATAACAGTACATAAATATTTTATTAAAATAAATCCTTATTATAACTTTGAGACAATATTTTTTCATAAGACTTATCTTATGCAACACAAACGCCGAACAATAACAAAAATCGCTATCTGAAATCTTATATAAGTGTAAGAATAAAATTTAGCAGAATTTATATCTCTGAGTGAACTATAGATTCAGGAAAATCTAGCCAATATTTAACGCTGTTAACTGTCACTGTTAATCGAAATACCGGTCATTGCTCACAACAAGGTTTCTATCACATTCTTTATGGATATTTAAAAAAATGATGGAACCTCTTCATACACGTTATTTCTATAATTAATAGCGTTGTAACTGAGTTTTTTTTTCACAAAACTACCGACATTTCTTAAAACCAACAAATTGCATACAAATTAAGTCTGACCTTTGTAACAGATTTAATTACAAAACATTTTTATTCACTAAGTGCTGAACTTTTCCAAATATTATACTAATAAATTTATAAACGCAAGCCAGAAATCATGTTTAGTCTATGAAAAAAAAAAGCAATTAAGTGCCTGTAGTTAGAATAAAAATCAAATTCAGTTCAATCAATTAACAATTTACCCATTTCATTTTTAATGTATGTACTTCAAAATTTTCCGTAAAATTGAGGATTCTAGGAAACGGCTTTTCTTAAAATATGGGTATAGTATATTTGGCTTTGCACCCTGTTGAAAATGCTTATTTTTTTTTAATTTCAATTTATTTCGGGCTTATGTAATGTACATATCTTTTCTTTGCTAATTTAACTAATGATTACTTCCAAGGGTCTTAATAACATTGAATTTGAAAATTCTTTATGAGGCTTTAGTCCACACAGAGAAAAGAAATTCGTTGGGGGAACCGAATTCGTTGCCAATCGAATTTTGTCGGTTGTGTGTATTATCTTGAATTCGGTTGTAATAACTGAATGAGTATGGCACTCACAACTATTTTTTTAATGATTCTTGGGTGACTATAGAATGTTATTGTGAATTAAATAAAACGATATAATTTTTAAATATTTATTTTTATTAAAAAAATAAATTACAGTGATAAGATTTTGCATCATAAATTTCATGATTTGAATCATTTATTTAAACCAACTCCTTGTTTGAAATCAAGATACGCTTTTTCATATAGTTTCTTTAACTTGCCATCCTATACCGCAAGTCTTGCCTCTGTGAAAAGTATTAAACATTTTTAAATTTTTTTATTTACATATGGCTTTGTGAGATAATTTTAAACTTACCACCATACAACATTGAAGAACTTTTCACCACTTTGAAAAAATCTTTGTTCTTTTAAACTAAAATATTGTTGATTTTTATAATGTGTACGAATTTTATTTTTAGTACGTCAAAAATTTTTCTATTTTAGAAGATACAATTGATTTTTATAATTCTAACTACCAAAATTCGGTTTTCAGTAGTAATGTGCTGAATAAGTTTAGTTGCATCTTCCAATTAATAGAATAGATTTTAGTAAATATACAAATCGGTCAGGTTAACTATTTTAAAAGGTATTACAATCAACATTTGGAGGCAAATATCAAATGTTAGCTTTTAATATACAAAATAAGTCAAGATTGTAATTTATTAATAATTAAAATCAAATTCTTATATTCCTAATTGAATCTTGAACATATCGATGGAATTTTTACCAGTCTTTTTTCTGTGTGCATTTTAATTTCGAAGATTGTTAGGAAAAAAATCAGAAAAATTAAGAAGTTAAAATGTACATTAACAAAAGCAGAATTATTTAATATATATTTGTTGTTTTTAATATCAAAAATTAAAGGTAGTAAAAAAATATGTAAGTATGTACGAAAAGAAATAATTACAAATTGGCAAATAGTCCCTCGTTTCCTTTAACTTTGCAAGCGTATTCTCCGTATGCCACCAGTCTTTAAATTCAATACCTTTTAAACAAACAAAACAGTATTTTCTATTATCTATTAATAGTTACAGTTAGTACAACTTGTAACGTAACACTATCATATATTCCATCCAATGTGGTCTACCTCAAGTCAGTCCGTAAGGTGCGTCAAATGCAACCGCTGTTTTCTTCGTCATTGCCGGCAACAGCAGCAATGAAAATATTATTGTCGTCATCATCGACTCAATCACCTTAACAATTTTAGCATTTCTTATAAGCCACCTAAAAATTAGAAATTCTGGTGTGGTGATAGCAGGGATGGAAAACGGAAAATAACACAAGTTGTTTTGTCGATTAAATGCATCGTGGGTGATAGTGTAACAGGTTTAATTTAAATAAATTAAAATTAAATAGTATAAGTTTTTCAGTATAAAACCAAATGAGCCACATCAAGTCAGACTTCAATTCATTAACTCTTTGTTTCTTATTGCATTAAATAAAAAAAATATTTAAATAATGAAAATTATGTAAAAATGGTAAGCAGACAAGAATATTAAATGCTAGCTAGTAGACGGTCTAACTTGGCAAATGAGAAAGGCTTAATGACATTTCACCACCCTCGTGTAACAGGCAAAAGTGTGTTTGTCAGCGCGTTTCAGTGATTTCAAAATTTCTTGATATTCAAGCTCTCTATCATTAAGACATTCTCACATGCTAAGTTGAATGTCTAATAGCAGCTTCAGTGTACGGTCGCTGCGACGAAAATAAATAAGTACGAAAAATAAACATTACTTTTGTTGCTAATCGACATCCAGCTAGAGCACGATTAATAACGTGAGATGAAACTGTTATTTCAAATTTTGTATAAACAAGTTGATAGTATTTGATAATTAGTTATTCTTGTATTTTATTTAGTTAAACTCAAAGTGGTGCGCTACCTATGATAAATAGAACGATGAATGGTGGTGATGGATGTAGTGATCTAGAAAATGCATTGCAAGTCTTTTATTTTTATTTTTTTTTTTGTGTATAAAATTCACTTAAAAAGGTTTCTTTTATTAAAACTAAAAAAAAATAAAGAACAATTTCAATGGAAACTAGTTTCAATTCAATTCAAATTAATTCTTTAGAAACGGCTTGCGGTCTTAAAATTTGCCTTTATTATGGGTCCTTACTTACGTTGGCCTTGTTGTTTACTTTAGTATGCGCATTATTGCAACATTTAAATTAAAGAGTAGAGATTCAGCATTTTTTATTATTTATTTTATTATTATTTCTATTATTATTTTATATTTTTTTACTTCCCATAAATTTGAACTTGCACATGAAAACTTCATGAAAGATGTTTTAATTTAAAAACTCTTACCAAACTGTTTCAATATTTTGAAATGTCATAATTATTTGATCCGTGTGTGCATATAAAACTATTATAATAATGACAACGATGACAAAAACAACAATATTGTTAAACCTTTTGATTTCTTGAAGCGTTTTTCGTTGTCTTTTTCTACTCACATTTGGTTATTTTTAAGACCAATAAAATTTCCGTTCACAAATTTTATTACTTACGTCTTTTGTATTCTACTATTACTACAATTATTATCAACTGTCAATACGAACAGTACGATCGCTAAGAGACAAAAGCTGCGAATATCAAAAATTATGTTAAGGGGCTTAACTATTTGTTATCCTTTCAGAACATTTGCATGGCTTTCACGTATAATGTAAACTACTTTTTATTTAAAAAGATGATCATAGGTCTATATTAATAAGGTGTTAAAAATTGTTTTGGTTCATCTAATTGCAACAAGCTTATTTCGAGTATATGTTGCAGTGGATCGTACAGACTTTTCGTATTTTCTACTGCATAAAATAAACATATTATAAAATTTATATTTGTGCAAAGGTAATTCCACATTTCTAAAATATGGATATTTGTAAAATATTGGCAAAAATTTTTCTATTTGGTACAGTGCTAGGAAACATCTTTTGGGAATCAACTCCATCTTTATAGAACAGAAAAAATAATGTTATATTATTGTTTTCGATGTTTGTCTCCAAACCTTCCCCATATGAAATACTGCATTTTTATGAGTTTTTGTACTTTTCCTTATGAGATGATAAACTGAATAAAAACGAGTCTTTAGCCTTATCGAGCTAATTAAATTAAGATTGGTAATTATTGCTTCATTTTTTTAGTTCTTAACAGGTTTTGAAAAATCGATGAATAAACCCTACAATAATTGAATATTTTTTTGATTTTTGTCTCCACCTTTTGTATTTGTTTTTCTCACATTATAAAATTTGGTTTGAGCCGAATTTCGTTTTAATTAAATATACATGATTAAATATTAAGCAATTCAATTTGTATTGTCCACCTCTGGGTATCATTACTTTACGGTTAGTTGTCTCATGCTATTTTCGTTTCTTCAATTCATTCAAACTTGCAAATACTTGTTGCTTAGATTTACGTTTTTATGCTCACTTATTGACGAAGCTGTTAATTTGGTCATTTATAGTCAGCCATTCGGCCAACTAGTCATTTAGCTAGTATGTATATGTTTAAGTGGTATCTGTTTTAATTTTGTGTGAGTAGAACAAAGTAAATGTAGAGTTTGTTTGCCTTGTTTGCTTCTTTCTTTTTTTTTCTTGCGATCGATTGGAATGCGGACAATCTGGTCAGCAATGAAATTTTTACGCTACCAAAAGTTATGAATGCCATCTATAGAAAGTCAGTCAGTTTTATTGGAAATTAACTTAAGTTGTACAAGCGTTTTTTTTCTGTTTATGTTTATCTGTTTATAAGTTCAAACACAGGTATAAGCGTACTATGTTGAGATACCTGTCTGAAGTTGACTCCATAGCTGAAACATCTTTAACCTGTTGGCTTGGCCCGGTTTGGTTTAGTTCGATTCCATTATTTTATTTAGTAACGCATGTGACGATTACAAATAAAGCATTTAGTTATTATTTAAACTGTGACTTCTTTGAAATTTTAGTTTTTTTGATAATCAACTTTTTATAAATGAATTGTGACTAAAATATAATCTTAAAGAACGAAAAAGATTATCAAAGGTTTTTTAAGTAAATTTTTCATATTCTTTTTTGTATAAAATTTTATTTTTAGCTTGCCAATAAACTTACGACATATTTTTGATAGCAGACAAATGCTATATTAAATTTATATTTATTTAATAATTTTAAATTATTTTAATTTTTATATTCGTTTGTTTAATCACCTTAAGGTATATATTTTTTTCTGAACATTAAAAATCAAATTAGTTTGTGTAGTTCTATGTAATTCGTTTAATATTTTAGGTGTTCAAGTAATACAATCGATTTGTCAGTTTTCGTTTTAAAATATCTCAGTAACAAATCTCCGATACTAAGAAATATTCATTAAACGGCACAAGCACAACATAGTTTGTAAAAAATTTAGTAAATGTCTGAAGAGATAATTTTTTAGTCAAGCGTATGTGGGCAAGGAAACAAAGTTTTAAGCAGTAATATATTATCATAAATTTATTCAAGAATACAGAAAAATAGCTTTTATATAAAAATCACTATTCTTTATTTAAATTCTTTTGTGATTTTCTTTTTAGACACAAAAACTAATAAAAAGGCGGGGTTGAATGAAATATATATATATTTTTTTTTTATAAATTCATCTTTATTTGCAATCTATTTTACACAATTAAAAATAATAAGCAAATTATATAATTATTAAAAATAACCGAGATATTGAGTTCCAATGATCTCAATAATAAAAAAAAAATTACAATATTGTATTTTTTACAAAAATATTTATATACATATTTACATTTTGCTATTTTCTAACGGGTAGGTCAAGAACATGAAACCTTTTCACTCTTTGTACTTCATCACTATCATCTAAAAGATTTATAGCTAATGTATTTGAATGATTACTAAGTCTATTGAGGAATCTTTCGCTAAAATTGTTAATTTCGTCTTTTACTTTTAGAATTCTTAGATCATTGTGTATATTGTTATTATTCATAAACAAAGGCGCCTTTGTTATTAGTCTTAAAGTTTTTGATTGGTATCTCTGCAAAATTTCAATATTTGAGTTACTGGTAGTCCGCCAAAGTTGAACACCATAAGTCCAAACAGGCTTAAGAATTGTTTTGTATAAAATAACTTTATTTTCTAAACTTAATTCTGATTTTGGACCTAGCAGCCAATACATTCTTCTTGTTTTTATGTTTAAGTGTTCACGTTTCTTTTTGACATGTTCCTGCCATGTTAGTCTTCTATCAAGATGAAGCCCTAAATATTTAACAATGTTACTTACTGGAATATCAGTTCCGTTCAAATGTGAGCGTGGGCAATCTTTTTTTCTTAACGTAAACGTTGTATGGACTGATTTTTCCGTATTTACTTTAATATTCCATCTAGTTAACCAATCTTGAATCAGGTTTAACTCATTTTGAACTAATTTGAAGCTACAATTGGTGAATCGTTAGTAGCTAGTATTGCAGTATCATCTGCATATGTTGCAATAGTAAGACCATCCATTGTTGGCATATCTGATGTAAATATTGTATACAATATCGGTCCCAGAACGCTGCCCTGTGGGGTGCCGGATTTAATCTGTTCAAAATTTGAGTTTTTACCATTAATATTAACGTAGAAGTTTCTTTCATCAAGATACGATTTCAACAATAAATAATATGGAGCAGGAATAAGTTTTTTTTAAATTTATATAATAGACCTACGTGCCAAACTCTATCGAAGGCCTGTTGGACATCTAAAAAAACAGCAGAACAATATTGGTTTTTTTTTCTAATGTATTAGTTATAACATCGACAATCCTGTGACATTGTTCTGGAGTACCATGTTTGTGCCTGAACCCAAACTGGTATTCCGGAATAATATTTTGTTTTTCTAATACAGGAAGTAATCTTTCAAGAAATATTCTCTCAAAGATCTTAGAAAAAGTAGATAAAAGGCTTATTGGCCTATAAGACTCAACTGAGTTTTCGAGTTTGTTAGGCTTAAGTATCATAACAATTTCTGCATATTTCCATTGCGATGGAAAGTGGTTTAGTCTCAAAATTGAACTAAAAATTGTTGTGAGAAATACCATTCCTTTTTTAGGCAGTAATTTGAGTGCTTTGGAATCTATGTTGTCATAACCTGGAGATTTTGTGTTGTTTAGTTTATTTAAAGCATTTTTAACTTCTGATGGAGTTATATGCCTAATTGGGCGATCCATTTGTCAGGGTACATCTAGAAAATTCTCAATTTTGTTTTTATCCATTGTGTTATTTAAATAAAATGGGTTTAACGTTTCTTCTAAATGATTCTTAAATTTGTTATTTTTGCTTTTATCAGATTTGCACCAATCTTCACTAGCATCTTTAATTGGAATTTTTCTCTTTGTTGGACGTTTGAGAAATCTTGTTGCTTGCCATAGACTGTAATCGTCGTTTCGTGCCACATCAAGATTGTTTAAAAAGTTTTTTACTGAATCGTTTTTATAATCTTTCAACCGTTTTTTAGGTGTTGAGAAGCTCCGTTAAAGTTGGTTTTATCTAATGGACTTCTTGTACTTTGTTATAATCTCCGTAACCTCCTTTTTTCTGCTATAAGTTGCCTTAGTTCAGTTGATAGTCTAACATTATCACCATTACTTTTGGATTATTGTGGAGTTGACAAAAATGCTGCCTCGTGAATTAAGATTGTAAAAGATTCAACTGCGTTTTCTAACTCACAACCAGTTTTAATAGGAATATTTAGATTTAGATTTAGATTTTGCTCTATCCAATATCCAAAATATTGTATGTCTGTTTCAGCGGTAATAATTTTAGCCTTTTTTGTTGCAGTATGAAAAGCTACGTTTAAGGTGACGATTATTGGACTGGGATCAGAACTTAAATCAGCGCTATCAGCAATATCTAAAAACGATCTTGGTATTCCGTTATAAATAATGAAATCCAATAGGTCTGGTATTTTAGAAGAATCACTAGGCCAATAAGTAGGACTTCCTGTTGATAACGTTATTATACAATCATAGAGTTCCTTGCCTTTAGGGTTTGAAAGGCGAGATCCCCACCAAGGATACTTAGCGTTAAAATCACCACCAACAATAAATTTTTGACCAATATTCTTAAAAAAGTTTTCATATTGTTGACATTTAACAGTGTGTTTAGGAGGGAAATATATTGAAAATATATGAACAGAACTATCATTATAAGCAACTCTAACTTGTGATTGGATCTAAAATTTCATATTTAATATTAGATTTTATCAATATTGCTGCACCAGCTTTTCACCTGGATGATTAGCGGTAATTGTATCATAATTTCTAATTATAAAAAAAGATTTTTTTGTTAAATGTGTTTCGGAAACTAAAAATATGTCAACATTATTGTTTTTAAGGAAAATTTCAACTTCGTTTGTATGATTAGAAAGCCCATTGGCATTCCATATTGATATTCTTAATTTATTTGCATAATTTAGTCATTAGCCTTGACATCATGCTCATAAGATTTTCCATCATTTTTTCAAGCCTGACCATACGAAAGCTTTCGCTGAAATTTGATGTTCTTACAGCATCTGCAAATGACACATTAAATCTGTTTAACTGGGCTGTCTGTTAGCAGCACCGTTTAACTGAGGATATTCATTGAAATTCATATTAAAATTAGAATTGCTTTGACCAGTTGAATAATTTCTTTGTCTATGGGACCTTTTTGCAAGAAGGTTTTGGTATACTTGACAACCTTTATAACTGGCTGTGTGATTCAATAAACAGTGCACACAACGAGGTGGAGCTTCTAAGGTTTTTTTACAATCTGCAGTTGAATGATCCATGCCGCATTTGACACATCTAAATGGATTTTTACAATATGTTTTTGTGTATCCAAATTGTTGACAGCGATGGCATTGCACTAAATCATTTGTTCTCTTAGGTGGCTCAATTTTTACAAGAGCTTGATTTATATGTTTTAAATCGTAAATAGTTTTATTGTTGGGATTTGGGTCTAACTCCACGAAAAACATTGAAAGCGGCTCTTTAGAAATACGACTTTTAGCGTTTGTAACACTTCTAACTGGGTAATCGTTTGCTATAAGCTGGGCTTTAATATCTTCAATAGGTGTTGTATGGTGGAGACCTTTCATAACTACCCTGTATGGCCTTTCTTGTTTCAATTGATACGTATGAAAATTTATTTTTGAACTTTCTAAATATTAATAACTAGACTATAAGCATCAATGGTCTTTACGTATCATTAATCTAACTTGACCTTCCCGCAAAGACTTATAACTAAATTCAGTATTAAAAATAACTTTACTTAATTCAATTACCATGTTGTTTACATTTTGTACGTTGGGAATATAAATCGCTGGAGGTTTTTGTGCTGATTCTTGGTTTTCTTCTACTTCTTCGTCTTCAATTTCAAGGGCTGAATATCTGTTGTTGGATGATGTACTTGGTTGATCAAATATGTTCACACTTTTTTGTTGTTTCTGAGAAGATTCGATTCTTTTACGTTTAGTTGATGGAACACTCTGCCAAATTAGTTCTTCAACATCATTGCCGTCGTTACTATTGTTATGCATAACTATAGCATTATCATCGATGTTTTTACCATTGGTTTGCATGTCACTAGCATCGTCACTACTTTCATCACTTAGGTTTAACATTTTAGCGTACCACAGTTGTTGTTGCTACGATATGCAAGTAATGTACTACGAGCATTACTTGCACTGTTAATTGTTTTTGAGGGATTAACAATTCTGTTAAAGAATTTACTAATCCCTTTTTTGAAAAATAATCTTTTTGTTTTTAACAAATTGTTGTTTTTGTTTTTAATTATTTTAGAAAAAAAGTTTTGTTACACGTCTGTTTGCTATCGCGGTCAAACAAAGACTGTGAATGAAATATATGTAAATAAATAATTTACAAAATCGGAAGATTCCAAGTGCTTTGTGCATACTATTTTATACTATGTAGACTTAGTAAAAACATATAACAAGTAAAACAGTTAACAATAGATTTATTACAAAACCTATATTGTGCGTATGACATTTGCTAATTTAAGGACCATAAGTTTTAAGATGTCATAGGATATTCAGACGCATAATATTTTATCTTTTAGACATACGAATTTTTTCTTTAAAATCTCTTTTTTATTTACTTTTATATTATATACGTATTAAGATTAGTCTTTTCGATAATAATGTGCGCCATGCTTATATTTTAATTTGATTTTATTATTTAACTTTCATTTCAGTTGCGCGTGTATTTTTTTAATATTCGTAACTTTAAACACCATTATTTGTGGTCCGATTTCAAATATTTTTCTTTATTGGAAAAATTATTCGCGAATATTTCTCCCATTACACGTCATTCATTAAGTTAGAAGTTAAATGGCGTCTTCACACAACATACGTCACTTTAATGGATCCTTAAAACAGTGATTGTCAGGTACTCCACCGCTGTGGCCCCTAATAACAAACAGCAATAAAATTGTTCCCATAGAGCCATGGGTTTAACGTAAATAGTTTCATGTTTTTGACTGCAATGGAAAATCACTAACTTTAAACACAGTGTTACAACAGCTACCAATGAAAATATTAATTAAAATTTAATAAAAAGTGACTGATATAAATCCAATTTTTTCGTATATGTTTGGAATTTACACAGAATTTTTATTTATTAACCCGCTATTAAACAATTAAAAAATGCTGCTGACACATGCTGCAAGCCTGGAAATGCATCTTATTAGTCAAAAGAAAAAATGGAGTTTATATTTAAGGCAAAAACTCTTAATTGAGCAATAGATGCTTCAAAATATAGAACAAATATTTAATCGTATATTGGATCCTTTAGTTAAACATCTAAGCAAGGAAAAGGCGGTTCTCCGACGACACAGATAAAGCTTCAAACGAACAAGCATTTTAAGCCTTACAATAGAACAATGTAATGACTTTAACACAACTATTCCTTTTCTGCTTGTAGTTTTTGAGAAGGCTTTCGATACAATTAGTAAAAATGTTATATAGTCAACACTGAAATATAAGGGGATTCAAAAAATATATAAAGTACTGCACGGTGGAGCATTTGCCATTGCTCTTATGCTTCTTCGTAAGCAAAATGTTTTTTTTTTTACTGATAATGCAAATAAAATTTCAGTAAAATTTAATGATTACTAATATTGTTTAAGATATCAGTTAAATTGTATATGAATTTGAATATCAGCATCTCTAAAAAGTAACTGATCACCTTAAATGTTCTCAGCAATCAGTAAAGACTTAATTATTATTTCTTTATTTAAGTGCAATCAACACACACTACGATGCAACATTATGTCCAACAACATATACTCATAACGTTCAAGGATATTAAAATTATATTTTATGGTACCTTATGTAAAAAAGATGCTACGTTTTTAAGCTTGCAGATAATCTTTGATAGCGTAAATGGTGTTGGTTATACTATAGAGGAGAAAATATTTGCTCCCGGCTGAAAGTAGTCTATTCAGAAAATTTTTGCTAAACTAATTCGAAGTTATGTATACCATGAAGGAAAAAATTGTGTGCCTGGCCAAAGGCCGGCTTTGTAGAAAATTTTCGGTAAGCAAAGCCGGTGTTGGTCGTACGATAAAGGAAACAATCCTTGCGCCTTGCTGAAAACCGGCTACGTAGGAAATCTTTGGTTGGCGAAGCCGTTGTTAATGTTTTAAGTGCGGACATTATGACTATTACATAAATGACACTATCTCAGATCTAAAAATGACGCAATATCCATAGGACATTATGTCAATTTTGAGTGTGATATACAGTCCATGGACATAATGTCCTCGGACATGCCTCCCAAAATTTGTGCTTAAACTGCCGGATCACATGTATGTTTCCATACGAATATAAGCGACTCCAACTGCTTTTTTGTATGACACTTGTTTTATGATAAGCATAGTTTCCGCTATACTAAAACTCCGATTTAAAATATATGTTCGATTTGTTAAAGTTAGAAACTCAAGAGTTGTATAACACAGTTAATGATGTTCGTGTTTGATGTTGGGCAAATTTCCTTGTAGATATTCTTTATGGAATACAAAGTAGCTATTTTTGGAATTTTTGCCTGTCTGTCTGTGTTCGCATCATGTAAAAACTGATGGATAGATTTGAATAAAATCTTGTAAGGACGTGAATAAAAATTAATGAATGTATAAAAATGAATATATCGGCAATAAAGTATTTTGCATCAGCGGTCTTATACAAACAACCTACAGAAAATATATTTTTATATATGCGCGCCAAATGTGGACATAGTAAAAACCCTTCTATCCATAAATTCAATATTATCTATAAAAATGTATAAATTCACCAACCTAGCAAAACGTGCAACAGACGATGCACTATTTTTGGAGTTTCAACACATTTTGAAAGAAAATGACACTGCACCAGCTAGCGCTTCTAACCCTATGATAGATATAGAAAATAAAGAATTTTTTGATGAACTTTTTAAACTCAACAAATGTGCCAATTGGATTTGCTTCAAGTTGATAGTTCATTGGCTACATAGCTCTACAAATTTCTTGCATTGCATACATAATAAATATAATTTAACCATCGCAAGTTCTGACACATACATTATATTCATATTCATTTAAGAACTATAAAAACAACATCAAACTTCGGAAGTTTCTGTGAACCTTCTAATTTGGTAAAAAAAAGAGCAAAAAAGTATATTACTAAGCTATTACACATAGCTGTGTACGAGTACTAATAACTCAAGTTATTCTGTCTGGATTGATGAGAATAACGCTTGTCGTAAACACAGCTTAAAAATTCGGAATTTGCTTGTATTTATATTGAAAAAAAAGCATTGCTCATGCGTGATGCATGTGCAAATTTATAAATTTAGCTATCAAATTTATTCTGAATATACATATACATCGGTAATACTATATATTATTATTAAACTTAGATATACATATATATATACATATATATATATATATATATATATATATATATATATATATATATATATATATATATATATATATATATATATATATATATATATATATATATATATATATATATATATATATATGTTTTGCATATCATTATAAACACATCATGTATCTAGAAGAATAAATATTCAAAAAGTTACCACATCATTTAGGGCGATTATAACGAAAATAATCATATGTTTTATTTTAAAATAAATCTCACAAGCAATTTTAAAATAATTAAGAAATAAAGATTTCAGAAATAAAATATTTCTTTTTTTTTCGATATGTATGAACCAAGGCATATAAATATACTAGGTAGTGTTAGTAGATCAGGTGATATTTTTTGTTTACATTTTCAGATGTCAAATTTTGTTTACACTTTTCATTTTCCTAGATTTTTTTTGTTTGTAATATCATGGGTCGTGGAAATATTTTTTAAACTTCCATAGAACAATGGAGGGTGTATCCGCGTAATCACATCCATAACGGCTTCTATACGTATTTTTATTCATCGCATGTAAGCTCTGTGGAATTATTAAAAATAATAATAATATTCATATGTTTTTATTTCGAAAGTGCACATTGGGACGTATAACCGAATTACGACGACAAAAATTGAATTTTGTTAAATGTAACCAATATTGTACTAAATATGTTCTATATGGTAGTGCGCAATCAACCTATAAGTATTAATTTTTTTAAAGCATTACATTAGTCAGTACGTGTGCGCAAAGTATTATTATCTGTTACACGCACTATTTAAGTTACTTAGACTCATCATCATACATGCGATAAATATTATGATAAAAATATATATTTACTAGAGCAAAAGATTATGACTAATTTTAATCCCAAGCATTATTCTAATATAAGAAACATTTGTTTAGTCCTTATGATAAAAATTATTAAATATATTTTAAGATAAGAAATATTTTGGTAATAACAAAATCCAAAATTTTACTAATAAACATAAACAGTTTTGAGGAAAAAATTACATAAAAGCAAGTACCTTTAAAATAACGGCAGTCATTAAGAGGATCCCTATGTAAAAATATAAATATATAATGTTAATTGTACCATTAGTAGGTACTAAAAAGATAAAAATACTAAAGTAATGCTTTATATACTTTGTACGTACAAGTGTGCAAGTATATAGAACATATTAAGCGTAATAGTGGTTACATTTCACAAAATACAATTTCCATTTTTGTCGTCGTAATTCGGTTATTTGTTCCTATGTGCATTGTGTCTATTTTGACATCTGAAAACATATTTTACAAAAACAAAATACATGCTGTTTTTTATTGTTGTAGTTGATTTAGAACTGCTTTTACCTGTTAAATTAATATGCTATGGTATGAACGTACATATGTACGTTTTTATACAATTCACAACAAAAAGTACAAAAAGGGCATATCTGGCATAACTTCTACAATATCCATTTCCGACCCCATAAAGTATATATGATCTGAGCCCTTACGCATAGCTAAGTTGATTGACCGATACACAGTGGCACATATTTTGAGAGGCAAAAATTTAGAACTCTGTTCCAACTATAACACAATAAACAGGGTGATCCAAAATAGACTTTCCGAATATTTTGTTAAAATTAATTTTTTTAGTAAATTCTTATTTTCAAATTACTATAACTTTTTTGTTTTAACAGAAATCAAATCAAAATATAATTTTCTTTCATTATGCAGTTTGTTAGTTATCAGTACTATCGAAATAAAGTCGTTACGTTTTTTAAAAATTGTTAATTTTTTTTCAAAGGTCAAAATTCTTTAAAAATCTCGTGCTTAATAGAGCATAACGCCCTCTCGTCAAACCACGTCAAAAAGATATTTCCCAAAACCTTCCCTACCTATACCCCATTATATGTGCGCCAGGTTGCGACCTTGTGCACCAGAGCAAGTTTTCTGACCAAAAGTCAGGTATTTTGTACAAAAATTATGAATACATACGAAATTTAAAAAAAAAATTCTACAGAGTTATTTTTGAATTATTTTAAGTATTTAATACAGAGTTAATTTGCAAAATCTAAATATTCAATAAAATTTTGGTTACCCACCAAAGTTGATAATGGCAAATATATCATAAAATAATAAGATAACAAAGAATTATAAATCCAAAATAATTAAATAATCAAAAAGGAATTCTTAAATAAGTTTTATTATCACATAAGTAAGGAAATGTAATCTAATTCATTGCTTAATTGAATAACACAATTTTGTACACAAAAGATGTGCGCACATACTGCATGGGATGATCTGTACCTGATTATTCTTAGTACCTGTTTATTTTTGCAGCAAAATGAGAGAAAAAAGAAAAAATTCAAGAAAGATATCTTAAACTAGGCCTTATAACCGACTAACCTAAATAAAGAGAAGAAATTTTGAATGATGAAAATACTGCAAGAAGATTTTTCCCGATATAAAAACTGCAGCATCTATCACAGGTGTAGATTATGAAATAATAAGACGATTCAAAATCATACTACAAGTCTTTGCATGCAGCAGAAAGATAAATGCAAAAAAAAACAGCTGCACTTTACAATCAAAAATTATCTTGGAGATATATGTTTTCAATGGTTCATAAAATTTTGTATATTGCGGAACAAATTATTCAACATAATTTGCTACAAATAGGAGAGACTACAGATTCTTTCGAGAACATAGCGCAAGAAAAATGTCTAGATGTTGTACTAATGAAAAACTTATCACCATTTTGTTGTGTACTTCAGATCCATATATGTCCAACATTCGACAAAAATGGAAAACAACTCCAGTTAAATTAGAAGAGGAGGCTAAATAACTATTAGAAGATGAAAATCAATGCTATTTAGAAGAATTTTTTACTGAAATTGCTTAATCTACAGTAGCTCTTAGATTTGAAAGTATACATACTTATGTAAATTAATGAACCCTTTGAGTACTTAAATATTTGGAGGTTTTTATGCATATAGAACGGATTTAATTTATTGCTATATGGATTAATATGTGAGAGTAATACATTTTATTTGGAACATGTCGGTAAATGTAAAGGTACCTGGCACTGTTTGCATTGCCAAATGGTTTCTTTTCTTATTTTATGTTTATAACATATGTGGCAATTGTTTGCGATCAACGCCAACTGGAGGAGGTGACGAGTCAGACTCGTCCACCGTAACTGTGCCCAAGTAAACACATGACGAGTCTCACTCATCAAATGTACTCAAAGGGTTAACATTTATTTTATAAATTGTTATAAATATTTAAAAATAAAACTGTAACTAAAACAGGATTTTTTCATTAAAACTTTTCGTTATTAAGAAAAATTCAACATTTGAAAAATTTTAAATTTCTTATTTTAAAAGTATGTTTAAAAAAAAACAACCTTTGGTCCTTGTTGCTTAATTTGTACCAATAAGAAGAGGACATACATATGAAAAAATTTCTTTTATACTCAACTTTAATTAATAATGGTAATAAATATTAAACCATTCATAACTTTTTTTGTCGGTCGACTTTTATGCTTTTTATCAAAAGTTAAGTTTAAAATCCCACCTACCAAACAGAAAAATCCGCATTTCAAAATTCCGATTCAATCAAAAGTTACGGATCTTTGACCGCCTTCTCGCCAAATATGCCACAGTGCGATGTCCGCTTTGCCAAGGCAATAGATGAGCTATAAAAAGTGTACCAGACATGGTTTCGAAAATTTTGCTATTGAAAATCAGAAAGATCGGTCCATGTCTTTTGGGGCAGTGGGCAAATCACCACGCCTGCCAACAAAACAACAAATATATGGGGCGATAGAGAATTAAAAAATAATAATAAAACATTAGGTGAAATAATTGGCGCTTGCCCACATTTTCCGAGTTATGGGCTCTTGAACATTTCATAGAAAAGAACGATATCGCACCATATATTTTAGGACATTAATATAGGTATCACTTAACAGCTTTTGAAAAGATCTCTCAGGATATGCTAAGATATTTTTAAAATGGTTAATCCAGTAAGAGCCGGTGTAATTTTTATGTAAAATTTTAAATAGTCCATAACTTTTTCTTATTTTTTATTTCTCTGTCATCCCAATATTTATTTTTTGATTGGAGTTACTTCACTTAACTAGATTTACATACATGGTGAAGAGTATATAAGATTCGGCAAAACATCCACACAAGCATTCGTTTATGTTTACAAATGTATTATTGTTCCCTCTTAACTAAGCTCACAGAATATTTTTCCACGTGTCGCTTATAACCAGTGGTGCCAGAAATTTTCGTAGAAAAATCTTAATTTATTGAAAAAATCTTAAGTTAGGAAAAATATATACAAAATTTTTAATCCTTTTTACTTTTGAAAATACCTGTTTAACGTTTGCAGGTAAACAAAGGAGACTTACCAAATTTATTGCAAACTTCGACAAAATTGGAAACATTAAAGCTACCCATACACGAAATGCTTTTTACATCTGACATGTCAAAATTCCCACTGTAAAATACATACATATCGTGTAGGGCTGATAAAACATTGCTTCTGTAAAACACATGTGAAAAGTCATCCGACAAAATTTCATTTAGGACGTGTTCCATTTTGATCTGACAAAGCATCTGCAATCAGCTCTTTTTTAATTCTAAAAAGTATTGACATTATTTAATGCACTCTAATCTTCTTTATATTTAGATTAAAAAAAAAACATAATTAAAATTGACAAGTCTTCAGTAATTCCGTAACGCAAACAAAAATATTTTAAGACGGCAAGAAGCCTTTTTGAAACAGAACGGCTTAGATATCTGTGCAGTAAAAAAAGCGAGTTAATTAAAAAAAGGAAATTTAATTTTTTTGTTATTTTTTGAAATAATTGAAATATTAATACACAATTCAATTGTTTTACAGCCTGTTTACAGAACACAATTTGCTGTTTAGACGCACAAAAACGTTACCACGAATGTAATATTTTTTTTATAGAAACGTAACAAATAAAAATTTTTTCTGGTTTATGTATCCCGCATTGTAATGTCATAAACGTCAAAGCTGTGCGAAGAAAAAGTACCATTCGTTTAAAAAATTTAACTTATGTTTATTTTGAGTTCCCAAATTTTTTTAAAAATAATAAAAAAATAAATAAATTACAATCAGTGATTATAGAGTTGGCATTGTAGGACATCAAAACACTTTCATGAATGAACACATCTATGTATACATCAACCATATTTGAATTAGAAATACATATAAAATGTACACTCACACTTTAATAATTTTTAAGAAACTATTGTTAAAATATGTTATTTGTACCAATTTTTATTTAACAGATACAATTTTATACTCTGCTCGTATAACAATTTTCAAGGCGAATTAATTTTATCAAGTGGTATCAAGGCGAATAAATATACAGTGGGAGCGATCGCAAGTTCATTGATTTTCGCCGGTAGAGTAACTGTCAAACTCGGATTACTATTTTTTTATATGTAGTTTGACATTCCGACTAGTAGCGAAAAATAACGAATTCGTCATCGCTCCCACCGTATATTTATTCACCTTGAGTGGTTTCGCTGCAGCAGCTACTATTTTTCGCTAAATTTTGTTAAGTGTAGAGTAGCTGTCAAAAGTGTATTATTTTATATTACAAAAGTTCTTTCTTTATTATTCATTAAAATATATTACAACAAGAGTTTTAAATCAATTTTAAAAACAAAGCTTACTAAAAACATTAATTAAAAGGGCGAGAAAAATTGCAGTTATTAAATGCGTTTTGAAGTTTCTCTATACTTAAGTGCCAGTTGTTCTTCTTATTGTTGCAGCGGCGCTCCCACCTTATATGAGTTCCTCTTGATAATTTTTTTTTATTTATTAAACTCAGCTGTTACCTTTAAGTTGCCAAAGCATTGTTGCCACTAAATATGGCAAGAACAAAAAATGTATATAAAAAAAGTAAATAAAAAATATTAATTAATACGTTGGTAACACTTTGATTTGACACAACAAAAATTTATACGAAACACAACGTAAGTTTAACGAAAAACCCGGAACGTGTTACACGGACGCTAATTATTACGTATTCGTCCATATATCATCCGGTTTCGTTTCGCTCTTGACGTGTTCTATAAACAGGCTGTTAGTTTTTGAATCCATTTTTCAAATAATCACTTTTAACAAAAAACCATTTTAATTAAATTTGCGAGCAGATCAGCTGTTGAAAAACAAATTATAGTTATGTCAGACGTAAATGTTCATTTACGTTTGTGACCAAATATTTAGTCTTGTGTAAAACACAAATTTTGACACACATGCAAAATTAAATCTAATTCACACAGTTAAAAAGTCCGATGTAAAAAACATGTCGTGTATAGAAATATTATAAATTGGGTACCACAACTCTTCCACTGTGACATTTTCTAAATTCTAAAAATATTTATTAAATTCAAGTGGCAAAGTTCCCTAAATGTGTCATCTAAATTTTGTATCTTACTGTCTCCAATTTAATTTGGAAAAAGTTTTATTAGACTTACTAAAAAAGCTTTTTTAGGTTGCGTCGTTAAAGTAAATCGTTTTGTCAGTTGTTTACAGACCTCAATGTAAAAGGCAATACAATTATCAATAAATTCATTTAATTCAATAGCATTAAACTTTGTATCAGAAATTTCTATTAACTTTTACAACTGCATGTACCTAAATAAATATTTTTTTTTTGCTTTAGAGTGTTAGTTTACAATAAAATTGTTTCACATAGGTAAAAATATTTATTAAATTTTAACAAGAAGTTGCAAAATTAGTTGTCAAACAACTGAATCAAAAAAATTTTAATTTTGAAAAAAAATATCTTCAAAACTTATTTTGATTAAAAAATCTTTAAAATTAAGGTAAAATCTTCATTCTTGCATCGCTGCTTATTACCGCTGTCAAGAGGCAGCTCATAATTACTGCTTTTTTAAATGTTCAAGCCCAACATGTTTATAAATTAATTGTCTTTGCTACAGATGATTTTTTCAATTGTTGAAATACTTTTTTAAGTATTAATATAGTTTTTATTGCTTAAATAAAATGCAGAGATTTCGTTTTGCTGCTAATGATTATTATCCTTGTTTTAAAGACTTGGCAGCACAGTATGCATAAAACAAAACATATGTCTGTACTACGTTTTAATATGTATGTACTGAATTGATAGAAACATTAGGTGGTGCTAAAATCCTCTTTCTCTGGCTCCATATTCACAAACCAGCCATATTACAGTTAACGTATTTTAGTATGTTTCAGCACCGATTTCGGAGTAATAAGCCTAAATTCGATAGTTTAGGTAACTAAAAATAATGAAAATTTAAAAATTCTTACAGCATATTTTTGTGAACTAATGGAAAATATCTCTCTTGAAAAAGCCACAATTTTCTTTCAAGTAATTAACATTAACCGTAAAAATGTACAAACGGGGAACTTTTTATTTAGAAAAAAAGTTTGTTTAAAAACAGATGAATTTGTAATCTTAAAGCTAAATTAAAATTATTTTATTCAAACGAGGTTAATTAAACTATTAATTTAAAAGAATTGAAATAATTATAGAACTAAATTGTGTTTAAAAATTAAGCCTTCAGCTATTCTACATAATTTCAAAGTTTTTAAAACTTCGAAGTAAAACATATTTAAGGCAGCAACGAAGTAATTGAGCCCGCAAAGTTGCATTAGTCATCCGAACTACCGCCAATTTGTTTAAGACACCAAAATTCGAACGAACTTAAAAAAAAACTTGATATAAAGTATATGTGAAGAAAACGCATCAATCAAGCGTGACAGTAAAACACAAATTTTACAAAAAAACAAAAGTTAGCCGATTACCGATTATTTATAAATAAAAGAGAAAGAAAGGACTATAATAATAGTTATTAAAGGTATTGAGTCATTGTTAGGTATAAAGGAATTTACACCTAGAGTTATAAGATTTAACAAAAGGAACGCACCGCACTCTACAACCTTAATAGCTAATTATACCGTAAAATTACTTCAGAGGAACTACGCAAATGATCTGGAACCGTTCAGACTCAAAAATGCCTAGCATGTGAACTATCGAAAGTTGCCTAATGTTTGCGTTGTGTGTGGTGAATTCATGTATCAGCTCAATGCAAATACAAAAGTAAGTAAATGTGTTAAAAAAGCCTTTGAAAAAAAGTATTTCTCTGCACGTTTTCCAAGCGTTTTCAAGGTATTGCATAAAGAACTGAAGCTAAACTAACCCTACGGCTTCTGTAAGCTGCTTGAAAGCTTATCGAAAGCTTGTGATTTAAGAAGGAGATTTCCAGTCGATAGAAGCCGAAGTTCTCCAACGAAGCACTGCTTCAGCTTAAAATTAAAAATAAAAAATAAAATCTTAAGAAAAGAGCTAGACGTGCCATTGCTTAGAACCGAAACCATGAGACATTCCACAATGCATTGTAAGAACTTGAAACGCATACCAGTCTCCTAACGCAAGATATACTGTACGATCGTGGCTACCTTCGACTAAGGACGAAGGGCATTTTTTGTTTACTATGAAAAATAAATCTTTTGTCTAGAACTAGCTGGACTTAATTAGTTTCAGTTTGAAATTTAAAACTTAAAAAATTATTGTTAATTCAAAAAGAAAAAGATTCCATAAATAATAATATTGAAAAAGTTATATTCCTACGATAAGTAAGTTTTTTGTGGTGGGATATTAAACATACAATTTATGTGCAAAGACAATATGCTGGTTAGAGCTCATTCAATATTAGGAACTTTTAGATGCTACTTATTTTCCTTTAAGCGGCACAGCCCCTTTTTAAAGTATAACTATTAATTGGTATTAGCATTTATGTATGAGAACAACTATCGGAACCGTACTTCTCGGCACTTCTGATGCAAGACGCTAGGCGGCAAGTAAATCAAAAACATCGACTTCGTGTTAAGCTTATGTTTTCATTCTTTTATTTCAAGAAGCTTTACATTTCTGAGATAATATTTATAAAAGACCGTTAGAGGACGCAATAGATCTCAGTGGTCATTTAGCGGTTCAAACGTATTGGTCAATATAAACTAAAATACGGGAAAAGGGACCTATAGACCGAAAATAGGCGTTACGAAGTAGCTAATAAAAATTATGGGGTTCGCAAATATACTTTAAAGGTTGCTAATGAACCGCGCGAAATACGCAGGTACGCCAAAGGACTAAGAGCTAATAGACTTTTTGAGGGTATAATAGATCTTCGGAAAGCTCAATGGCCACCTAAATATGTAAAACTTTTCCAGTTTCTAGCGGTCATTTTGCAGCCTCTATACACAGCAATGATAGAATGGAGCCAATAAAAATATTAAGGGTTCAATAAATACCGGAAAAGCCAATAGACCTTGGAAAGGCATATGGACTTTTTTTGCACTAGAGACAGTAGAAAATTAGTCTTTTAAGGGACAGGTGATTTTTGAGTGGCCTTTAGATTCTCTGAGACACAAATGGAATAACAGTAAGTTTTAAAGGAGCCAGTAGATAGTTGAAAGGCTTTGTCCAGTGCGGGGACCACATAAAACAGACAATGATACTGTTAATGGTCAATTAACCCCATAGAGGTTAAATTAACCGCAGAGATCGCAGAGATCAAAGGATGGTTAATAGTTATCACGAGCCTCCGATCGTAAGGTTTGCTTTTCTTTTGCTTCGATATCTAGAAAAGATTACCCCAGGAGAAAGGAGACCCCAATGCTTTCCAGCGGACCACAGGATGTGGCCAATTTTCCATGTTAATATTTTTTAATATTTATTTAAATTGTTTTACTAAAGACTAATGGCGTTTTTTTTCTGTTCAAAATGTTGCGTATGTTAAACATACTATTTAATGTACCCTCTATTTTAGGTATGCTTAACTATTTTTGTAATTTAATTATTAATGCAAAGCGATGTTACCTATTGTTGCTACATTCATAAATGTATGCATAAAATCGCTGAGGCGGTGCTATATTTGGTTTTATGTTTAAAACTCTAATTAAGGATTATTGATATATGGAGGCAATTGGTAATACATGAACGGTTGTTTCTCTTGTAGCTATAATAGGTGTAACAGCGTTTACGTAACTTGCAAAACATGCTAAATGAATTTCCTTAATGCAAATGCTTCGTCATGTTTTTAATTTAAGTGCGATTAATGTTTTGCGCCACTTTGTATAACACGCACGACCAATAAGCACTTAAATACAAAAATTTTTAAATTTTCGGAATTACAAATACAAATTAAAAAGTTTTGTTTTATACAACTATTTCACTGATCATAAAATTGTTAGATTTTGCGATAATTGAAACTCGTCTAACAAAGGAAAACAGCGCCCAGAATAGCACATCCCGAAAATGTAAAATGTACTTAAAAAAGGAAAATAAATTTTATTTAAATTGATAAAACTGTTTTTATGCACTTTTTTATTTATTTATTTATTATTAAATACATGTGTATTGTAACTTTATTTAATGGAAATTTATATATATATATATTAAAAATATACTTTTATAATTTTATTTATTTACAGTTAAATCGTTAAGTAATTTTCATTATATTAATATCTGTTAAACTTTTATCCATGCCGTGCGACTGATGTGATCAGTGAGACCTCAACTATTTAATGACATCAAATATTAAAGTTATTAAGAATAATATGTTGTTTAAAAGCTCCTGCCAAAACGCATGTGTCCGTAGTCATCAAACTGTTCTTCGCCACCACGTTTTCCAAATCTCATATGGCCATAATCATCAAATCGCTTTAACCGATCTTCATCTTCGTATTCCAACAAGATGTCCATCAAATCAAAGTCAAGCGGCATCTTTGAATGAAATTTTTGTTGATACTCCCTTGGAGCCATGAGCATTGAATGAAGGTTGTTTTTGGTAGTATAGTATGCTGATCTAGAAGCAGCGTTAAACTGGTTGTTTACCTTACCATTTTCAATATTTGCTTCATTCAGTATATTTTCGCGTATCTCGCTTTTAGAGTTTTCCATATTTCTAGCCGACATTATTGGTAACCAAAATATGCAGAGTCCAGCAGTAAAATAAACCAACAGTTTAGAGTTAAGCGTCCTTTGCTCCGCATACATTATTTTGAGTCTGATTAATATTCTAAGAAGCGCCAATCACTGACTACACTGAAGCCTGTTGCAAACAAGACTTTTATAGTCTTTTATTTTACTGCATCACAACGATGCTGATAATAATAAAATATAATAAACAAATAATTCTCAACTGACTGCTTTGTATTCACGTCAGGTATTACAGTTTCTATTGTTATTTCATTTTAGAAGCTAAAAACGTCAAAAAGATTAATTTTGTTTTCAATAGAAACCTGCTTTTAAGTGGTGAAAAAGATGATGAGTTTGTGGTAGTGATAATTGACAGGTGATTTATGGGATGTGATGGGAACGTAAAAATATATTTTAAAGCAAATTATAAAAATTTCAATATTCGAGAGTTTTTTTTAATGAAAGAAAAACATAATTTTCTGCACTTACGGTTATAATGTTTTTTTATTCGTTTTTGTTAAAGGTAATTTAAATAGAAGGAGAAAAAATATTAAACATAAAAAAACTTATAAAAACATTTTGTCTGGCACAGTAGGCCTTTCGTAAATAAAATAAAACGAATGAATTTACAGTCGATAATGCATAATTTTGATTATAAACCAATGAACTAATTTTAAATTACTAATGTGAGAGCCCATCACAGTGTCTAAAATGAGTCGTTAAGTTAAAGATAAGTTCGTTTATATCCTTAACATTGATGGCTAAAATTTGTTTGTAGAGTTTTTACTATTTCAAAGAACTAAGTTTCATATTAAAAAATATAAGAGATAACCAGAAAATCTAAAAAGTCTCTCTCTTCCTCGATGGAACATTGTGAAATTTTAAAAAAATTGTTATTCAAAATTATAAAGACCCCTTTATTAAATTTTTGCTCTTGCCTTATCATGCATTGTAATCTTCCAAGATTGACCCACTTTAAATAAACCGAAGATTATATTCATCTGGTAAAACTATAAAAATCAATTTTATAATGTGAGCGTAAATTGAAGAACAAAAAATTGTTTTGCTCCTTAATTATATCGATATTATTCTCCCTAGGGAACATTTGACATAATTTTAAGAAGTTAAAAAAAACTTAAATACAATCTCTTATCTACTTACGCCACTTTCAAAACGAGATAGACTTATATGTCTTATTCATAAAAACTATTTTCTTTGAACGAAAAAGGCAGAAGTGCCGATCGACAGGTAAATCTATATAATTAGCTTGTAAAACTGATTTTGACGAAAATTATAACATTTTAAAGACACTTACTTGCAGATATACACAATCTATGTTCTCATCAAATTGGTACAGTAGTATGGGAGTAATAACCCAGTTAGCATTTGGAAGATTGTTTTAACAAAAATCAACAATGTGAGTCTTTTAAGACTACCCGAGATGACTTAAAACTCGAAACATTTCCGACAAACGCAAAGAAGGCGACTTGTTTAAAAACAAAGACTATATTTAGCGCAGCCAAACGATGAAAAAATTATTCAAATATTTTATTTTAATTTTTTTATTTCGTAGAAATATGTCGTTTCGTTGAGAAAATAAAGATACAAATGCGAAAACACCTAATTTTACCGGTATAATGGTACTTAGACGGTTGTTAACACAAATGTATTCTCATTAAAAACACATTTTTCTCAATTTGAATTTTAAGAAAATTAGAAATGACACGCTGGCGAAGTTGTGGCCACTGCTAGTTTAAAATAAAAAAGTTTATATTACATTTAGTAATAACGAGATGTTATTTGTCATGTTTTATTATGGAAAAGTACAAATAGTAATGTACGTATAATATGATTCGAAGAAGAATCGCATACCACTAGTAATAAGGCAAAACTGGCTCGAAAAAATATCGTTTTTGATTATAAGTACGATTGAAAACAGTATCGAAAATGAGTGAGTCAAATCGCGAATGGTAAGAGACTTGTTCTGAAGAGTTGCGGCTAGGATACTATTTTCTCCCGACGAATCAATAATCTTCGACTCTAAAACAAGTGCATAAACGATTTATATTATCTTATAGAAGAGTCAGAAAAAGCTGGAATATGCTTAATAATTTAAAAAAGCTAAGTAGGAAGCGGTTAAAAAATGCTACTTATTATGTACAAATATAACACATGTATCTAGGTATTTGTCAAAATTCATTTAAAAAAATACAAATAATATTAATAAAATAACTTTGTGATACTTTGTGTAGTAACTCACCAAGTCATCGTTACCGATATAAAAACACACATAAATTGTCAACTGAATTTTTTATTAAAATATTTAAAGTTATATACATATATGTATGCATTTTCAGAAACTATGTTTTCTTCTTTTAGAAAGTTTTTAAACAACTAAACTATCAAATGTTAGTATTGCCAGATCTCCACATCACTTCAATAATTTTTAGTTTCAGTGTCAACCTGAAGTTATGGGCTTCTGGCTCAATATAAGTGTCATCAGTAACTTACAATAAACTGTTTTCGTTAGAATCCGATTTTGTCGGTAACTTCTTAATGTGGCTAATATTACACCTGACCATTTTGTCACCGTTTCTTATTGTAACCCCGTTTCCCTTCGAGTAATAACTTTAAGTTTATCTGCTCCAAATGTTGGTGTTAGTTTATTTGGGAAAATAACATTTTGAACACTACTTTATCTCCAACGTTTATGTCGTTTTCCTTTGCCCTTTTATCTGCTTTACTCTTTCCTTTCCTTTTATTAATTACTAGCAGTGCCCACGACTTCGTCCGCGTATCATTTCTAATTTTCTTTAAATTAAACTTTAGAAAAATGTGTTTTTTAACATTTGTTGTAGGGTTCTGTAAACAGTGTTAAAAATGTGCAATCTACAAAAAAAATTTGGTGCTTTCACATTTGTATCTTTAGTTTCTCTAATAAATAACATTTTTTTTTTTCAAATAAAAAGTTTTCTATATTTGAACCAAGACTCTTAGGGACTTTCTCACAAAATTTTATTCAAATTCATTCAGCAGTTTTACGTGATGTGAAAAGAGGCAGACAGACAGACAAATTTCCGAAAAAGGGTGTTTCCTATTCCATATTGATTACTATTTACACCAACATCAAAATTTTCAAAAAATATTTTATGTACAGAAATGACACCGTTACTGTTTTATTATATGTATAGATATCCAAGTTTCTTTGCCTGCGGCCTTTGGAGACGTAAAATTTTTTTTATCTGCACAAAATTTCCTGCATCAGGCCATTATTAGTGGTAATTAATTTTGGAAAACCCATTCTCTAGAAAACTTCTTCCAAAAAATCAATTATATCTCCTGACGTTATTATTTTTAGAAATTTGAACTCTTGGCATCTGGAGTAATAGTCAATTACTAGAAATAGAAAGTCAACAGATCCATAGCAAGACACTATAATGGCAAAGAACGCCGACACATTGAAGCCATACCTTTGAACGTACCTTCATGTGCTATGCGTAAAACCCTTGGCCTTATAGAAAAAATTGTTATACCTATAACAGTTTTGCTCAAAATATTATGTAGGTAAATTTAAATGAAAAACCACTTCTAACAACTACTTTTTCATTTAAAAAACGGTCCACTTACATTTCATTTAAATTATATATAAATTTTAATTGTTTTTGCTAATAAAATTTGTAAAAACAAATAAAATTTCTTTTATCCTAACGCACAAAGAACAAACTACATAAAAAGTTAAAAAAATATTTTCTTCTTAAAACAACCATATTTTCATTTATTTTCAACTTAACTGAAAACTTCTTAAATAAACTACAAACAGTTAATGTTTAATTTTTTCGAATGTAGCAATATAGCTCCCAATGTGTATAACTAGAGCCGAAACGGAAAAAGCTTATTCGATGTCGATGGGTTCCATTAATTCTTTTTAAGACTTTCTACTGCTTTTATAACTTCTGGATCAGATATGTTGCTCTATGCGATTTTAAGAATAGAGACCAGACCGCTTTTAGGGCAGTTTCTTCAATTATTGAGCATATGCTGCTTTCAGAGTTTTGATCAAAGGACGCAAAATTTTCAATCTTGCACAGTTTAGATAAGAAATCGGCTTGGTAGATAACTGAAGACGAAGAACTCATATCTCGATGCGAGCAGGCAACTTTGAAGTTCGTTTAAAAATTGCTGCGAAAGGTTTATGGTCCGTAACAAGCTCCAACTCTTTAACTGTTAAATAATAATAAAAACGTTTCACACTAAGGCCAGGCTCTCTATCTTCGTTTGCAAGTACCTTCTGTCAGTCTCAGAAAGGCCTTTACTGGCAAATTATATAACATTGAGACTTCTGTTTAAAATTGAAGCAAAACAGTTCCTAGAGCTTAGGACTGGCATCCGCTATCAATCGAGTACGGCTTCTCGGTTTGACATAAGATAATGTTGGAATCTTAGTTAATTGTTTCTTCAGACTTTCAAGGGCGTCGTTTTGTTGTGGATGTCAAATGAATTGTGAAACCTTTTTTATGCAATTTCTGAATGTCTCCGTCAAATCACCTAGGTCGGCTTTTTTACTAAGCCCAAAAAACTTCTCAGCTCCTCTTTGTTGTTCGGGGAATTTCATGACAGCATCGATTTTTTCAGTGTCTGGGTTTATTTCATGGTTAGACAAAATGTGTTATAAAAATGTGTTATAAAAAACACAATATATTTGTTTATATATATATATATATATATATATATATATATATAGCGGATGCCAGTCCTAAGCTCTTAAATGAGAAGAAATGAGAATTCTTAGTTTCAGAAATTATATATATATATATATATATATATATATATAATTTCTGAAACTAAGACTTCTCATTTAGAGGATTTTCAAACAACAAAATTATCAACTGTTAGCATTTCTATATATTTACCCTTTGTTTTTTTTTAAACGTTTGTAAAATTATTATTTGCTCCTAAAGTGTCATCACGTTGGGCGTAGGGCGTACTAGTGAACATAAATATATGTAAATAATTTTAAGAGGCCAATGAATATAAAAAATAATTAAAATAATCTTTGAAAAAGTATCGCTCTTGTATATAATGCTTAATAAAGCTCTTGCTTTTCATGCAAATTCGTTCTATAAATTCGCTAAAAAGATTGAAACTCTCTGTCAGAATATTATTTATATTTTCTTAATAAAATTATCAGCACAGTCATAAACGGAAATTCCATGCGATTTTTTCACTTATCCCCTATCTTCCATTATAAATTAATTCCCTTTAAATTTATTTCCTTATTGACTGCAGAAAATGAAAAAAAATTGAGGTAAAAAATACGTATTCTGAATTAATAAAGAGAAATTTGATGTAAGTAAGCAAAACAGCTCCTAAACTGCGGTGATGCTACTTATGTTTTGTTGTTCTGTTCCCACGGAAATTATAATTGGAATAACTTTTTTGTTCTCGAGAAAAAATTTTCGTGAGAAAGAAATTCCGTGAGAATAATATTAATAAGGTCGTATATTAAGCTCCAAGTTCTGTATATAAAACAGTAACTGTGTAGTAACAAACTTAAGTACTGCGAATATGAAGCCCTTTCGCTTCTCGTAAATTTTAAATGTTTAAAGTAATATTTTACCTTAAACCTTTTAAGCAATATTTTACTTAAAAATTAAATTTGGCGTTCGTCGCAATAATTTTTTCTAGCTTTTCCTCCAGCTTTTATTTCGAAATGCCATCATAAAATAAAAACACTGCAAACTATGAATTTTGCCACATAAACGTGATTAAGAAAACTACTTGCAGTCTCCCTGGTTATTTTTAATATTTGTGGAGTGTCCCCTATTTATATACAATGTATGCATATGTTTTTAATTGTAATACAATTGATTGAAAACTTTCTATACGGTTTCGAAAAAAAATATATAATGTTCTTGATCGCAATTGGTTCTTAAATATAAATTCGGATAAATTTAGTATTTGATAAATAGCTAAATAATTATATACTAATTACATATATTTTACTATCCTTCACTTCACTGTGTAGTGTAAGACTGACTCTACAAATATAACCTCAATTGATTGTTGGTTTGTTGCTTTTCTTTTATGTTTTGTATTGGATTTCTCGGAATAAACGTTAAGATAAACTTGTTTATTTTTATTTAGTTTTTTTTAATTATTTACACTTTAAGTGTTATTTGACTTTCGATATTTAGCTTTATGCACACTTATTAATGTAGCATAGTCAGAAATTATAAATTCTTATTAAAAAAAGTGTTTGGGATTATCTTTTTTACAATAGTTTACTTTTAAAGCGCAGTTTTTAATTCAAATAAAATTTTTAAATATAATCCCTAATTAAAATTATTGGTCGTAAGTTAATTTCTATAGCAAATTCGTTAATTGCTCAACTCAATTCATTAGACACTCAGTAAAATAAACTACAATGAACTTGCTTGTTTAATATGCGTTTCATACATTTTGTAGTATTTTGTAATAAAAGAATAATATTTTTGAGAATTTTTACATATTCTTATATTAAAAATTATTTAGATCTAGATAAAACACTTGGATTTACTTTAGAAATTGTCATGGAGTTGTGTAGTTTTTTAATAAAAGCATTTTATCAAGTTTTAAAGAAAACAAACGCACATGCAAAAATCAATGAGGAATTCTTAGTGTCATTCGGAAATCTTCTTAAAGCTTTGTTGCTGGATTAATGTAACACACCAAGTTAAAACTAATAAAAGGTTAATTATATAAAACTGGCAGTGTCCACGACTTCGTCTACGTATAATTTCTTATTTTCTTAAAATTAAAATTTAGAAAAATATATTTTCAAGCATTTGCTGAAGTGTTCTGTAAACAGTGTTAAAAATTTTCCATTTGCAAAAACAAAATGTACTGACAACAGTTCTTGTACCATTGTAACGGTAAAATTGGGTGATTTCCCATTTATATCTCTAATTTCTCTACGAAAAGATATATTTTTATGAAAAAAGTATCCTATATTTGAACCAAAGCTTCAAGATTCCTTCTCACAATATTTTATTCAAATCCATCACGCGAACATAGACAAACAGACAGACAGACAAAAATTCTAAAAATAGGTGTTTTGTATTTCATATCGATTACTATCTACACCAACGTCAAAATTTTCAAAAAATATTTTAAGTACAGAAATCACCCCGTCACTGCTTTATTATATGCATAGATAAACATATTATATCAAGCTGGTTCTTATGTGAACCAAGTTCGACTAAAAACAAAACGCTTCTTCTCTTTCTGTCAACCAGTGAGCTATTGGTTGATTCAAAATGCCAAAAAGTTTAAAAATAATTTTTATTTTCAGAAAAATATTAAATAATATTATTAAATACATATGTATGTATGTATGATTAATTAAGCAAATTAGAAAAAAGATCTTAAAATAAATGAAATAATCTTTTTATTATAATCACATTTTATTATAATAAATTTCTGCTTAAGCATATGAATGTTTGTATATACAATGTTATTTTTGTACTAAAGTAATCCTGCCCTTTCAGCAATTGAAAGATTACAAATCAATAATTAAAAATATCAATGCTCGCACTTTAAACTTAAATAGCAATCAATAAACATAAATTAGTCAAATGACGCGAGCCTGCAGTGCTTATACTGACAAAATGTAATTCTCATAAGAAAAAAAAAAATAAATTTTATATAGGGAAAACACACCATAATAAAAGTAGGCGTATAACGCATACTCAAAAAAATTTTCGATGTTTTTTTTATAAACCATCAATGAAAGGTTACCTTTATAACGCATGTCCTTGTTTAAAAATCGGTTAAGTGGTTCTCGAGTTATAAAATCAGGAACAAAGAACAACTTATTATAATACATATTTATATAAGATAAATAATGGCTTTTGTAAGGCAATAATTGTTTCCGAATACAATACAAAGAAAATAAGCTTTTCATATCCTTTTCCTTCTAAAGAGAGTTTGTTTTTGTAGACGAATGATTTTTTTTTTAATTGAAGAAAGATAATCTTTCTGCATTATATTTTGAATTTCCTCCACAGTAGTCTAGATGCCTAATTTTTGAGGTCTTTTTCCTACATTTATGGCGTTATGTCAGCAGCGAATGTTGCCTTCTCCTTGTGGTCAATAGTTTCGGGCTTGTCGTCGCAACGATATTATCAAATAATCAATTAGAAAAAAGTCTAATGGCATTGAATCTCAGAATATTGAAGGGAAAAATACGGGTCCGAAACGTAAACCTGTGCGGTTACCAGTAATCAACTGTGGCCCGAGCTGTGTGACATGTTTCACCGTTTTGTTAAAACCACAGTTACTGCACATCATGGTTGTTCACTTGGTGAACGAAAAAGTCATTAGTCATGCTTCAATAGCGGTCATCATTGACTGTAAGGTTCTAACCAGCATCGTTTTTAACGAAGTACAGACCAATGATTCCACCAGCCCATAAAGGACATCAAACAGTTAGTTTTTCTGAATGTAATAGTGTCTTAAAATACCATTGAGAACTATTATCACCACAAATACGGTAGAATTGTTTAATACTGTTAGCTTTATCGCCACACAAAATAATCTTATTTTTAGACCCTAGGAGATCCTGTGGCTTCAATTCATGTACGATTTGGATTTTGACAAACCAAAATATTTTCGCAAAATCTTCTGTAAAGTGGATGGAAACATATTATATTCCTTTGCACAAATGTACGCACTGTACGACATCTCTGTGGACGCGTATTTTGATTAAAAGTGCGCCAAACCGAACTAAACATTAATCACTCGGCTGCTGACAGAATGGCCGCCGACTATAAAAAACACCCTATAGTTGTACAAATATAAAAATAAATAGATAGATACAAAGAAGGCTAACGAAGGTTGTTGTGAAGAGTAAGTGTATTTAATTATTTTGGTGTCTTATTTTTACTATTCTATTTACAATCAATCTCAATTATCATAATTTTTAGTTATTTAATTTAAATTATGTAAAATGTTTTTGATTTTTTATTAAAAACGAATTAAAATTTACTTTTTTGGCCTAGGTTCATTTTTTTATTTTAATATTTAGAAAAAAGATTATTTTTCAAATGTATGCGGGCTTTATTCAAAGAAAACAAGAAAAATTAGACGCTAGCAGTATGTTATGCCGCATTTTCCGGTCCGCTACATCCTTCATCAGCATTCTTCGCATCTGCCTACCTTAAGTTGTGCATTGTAAATATCATCCATTTAACAAACTAATTAATATTAATTTGGTTGGACGAAATTCACACACAACTCAAAGCATTTCTTTGTTGTTTTTCTCTATAACACGACTTGTACAATTCGTTTTTGCTTTTGTACCACAACCACCGGTATGGCCACGAAATGCAAATTTCGTTTTTAATCATTCATAATTGTTTCCTCACAACATTATAAACGCTGTTCCAGTATCATATTAATTCTTGATGAGTTAGGTGTGAATGTATATGCGCAGTGCCTTGCGTGTTTTTAACCCTTTCGTGGACACCCTTTTTAACAAAGGGTTTCCCGTGAGCATTTTGCTATATCTACGTCAATTTTCTAGATAGAAAAATTCTGATAACACCAAACTGCTCAAAATTAAAGATATAAAATATATAATATAAAGGATAAAAAAGGACATAAGATTTTTGATTTTTATTTCCGTCATGATGCTCCTTGTACCTCAGCGGTGACGTAAGAGAGCATGACATCGATTGCCGTCAGACGGATATATACGTCTAGGCACGTATTAAACATAAAAATCTTTGAAGTTCAGCTGTGACGTTTATACACGTCAATGTTAATTTTTAAATTAACCGCTATTTTAGAGAAATAAAACAACATATTTCGTTAAAACGTAAAAATATTTAATTCATAAAATTCAGTCTTTAATAGTAAAAGAAATGGAACTTAAAAAAAGGGAAACATTTTTTAATATACTTAAACTATAATTTTAAAATTGTAATTTTTATATGTTTGTATGCCATTTTTCAAAACACATACCAGGACAGAGAGGAGGTTTATCGACACATGACTTACAACAGTATGAAGTTTCCCGTCTTATGCTTTCTTTGTAACATTGTCTGCATCTTAAGAAGTTTGTTTTTTTGTTGTTTCCTGGAATAGGAGGTATTTTCTCCTGAAAATGTTGATTTGTTTTTTGTTCATTTGACTGAAGTTGTTCTTTAGATGTCTTCGATTTGCAGAGTCCTAATAAAGAATATATCAACTCTTCTCTAAATTCTAAATAACTCATTGCTTTTCTCGTATATTTTTATATATGTAATACGAGTTATATGTACATACATCGAGAAGATGAAATATTACTTTTTTGTACCATCGTACGGTTTTTCTTGGACAGGAATAATAGCTTATCATTTGGTCATTTTTATCAACACCTGCCATATTGGAATTATATGCTTCTACTTCTATTGGTTTCATCTTCTTTCTACTAAATCTATTCGAACATTCTATTAATGCAGGCTTGTAAGCTGTTGTTATGCACAGAACATCCCTTGTGTCCTTTCATTTACTTACATATATTTTTTTATTTCGTTTCCATATGTATTCTCCTTTTTTTAACTTTTTTTTTACTACAATAGAAGGGTTACCTTTTCTATTGGATCTTAATGTTCCTGTAGAGTGCGTTTTGTGTTTAAGCAGTTCCATACTTAAGTCGGTACTATTATAAAAGTTATCCATAAATATATGGTGGCCTTTATTTAAGTAAGGCTTTATTAGTCGCATTACTAAAGCATGAGTTTTCTTATTTTTTTTCACACTACTGAAAGTTTTTCCTTTGTATAACTCTAAATTTAGAGTATATCCATCAGGTGTACAAAGTTCATAAAATTTTATGCCATATTTTGCTCTCTTTGCTTTCATATATTGACGGCAAAAAAGCCGCCCTTTAAAAAGTAACAGGGACTCATCTAGGCTTAAGGATTCCCCTGGATAATACGCTTTAGAGAAATTTTGGATTAATATATTTATTAACTCAGACACCTTTGATAACCTGTCATTTTCAATTGGATATCTTTTATAGTTTATGCAACGCAGAATTTGTTCATATCTTCTTCCAGACATAGTAGATGCGAAATGGATGATAGTACAATGAATTCCTTGTAAACATTTTACGAATTGTTGGAAACTTTATTTGGCCTTGAAGAAGGCACAATCCAAAAAATTTTTCAATTTCCTGCTGGTCAGTACTTTCAAAAGATTTATAGCGACACTTTCTGGTTGTTCGTATGTTCTGAAACAAGTTCGTTCCGTATTGGTTGGTGCAGTCTACGAAAGTATTAGTAATTTCAGGTGTCCAAAGTGTTGAAAAAACATCATAAGGTGATGGGTTTTCTAGTACTGATATTTTTATTCCAGATTGAACAGAATCGAAAAAAAGTCGGGAATACTCTCCGTATCTGATACCCACATATCATCTACATCATCTTCCGTGTTTACTTCTGTTTAATTCAAACTTACTTCACTGCAAAAGGTATCAGTTTTTGAATATGTATCGTCTATTGAGGATACTGATGACGTTTCCGAGCTTGGAAGCTCTGGAACGTAGTTTGGGACCCGCCCAGAATACTCTCCATCATCCGCAAAAGGCTCTGAAGAATCTGAGTCTATTTCGGAGTAACTGTCGCTCGAATCTTCTTCACCAAACAACTTCTCTAATATCGCCCTTTCTTTTTCGTATGACATTTTCAAAAAATTGGAATTTGACGCAGAATATCTCTGTATTAAAATATATTAATTATAGAATTTCAAATTAACAATAATATAAGTTCACTAGCACCAATATTTAATTAAAAAACTTAAACTTGCCTAGATTTTAATAAAAAACCACAAAATAAATTTTGTCAGTTATTTTTGCGACTATCCACAAACACGCCTATTCTATAACTGCAATAATTTCCATATAAACTTGACGTGTATATACGTCATGTGTTTGCTGGAAACAATTAGATGGTATTTTTGGACACTTAGCAACAGGTGAACATTTGATATGATATCATGACTTAAACTTTGTTTATAAACATTCATGGTATGCAAAAGTGATGTATCAAACACAGTTGCTGATCTATTATTGAAAAGCTTCAATATTAAAAGTTTTAGCAGCAAAAATGTTTATGACGTGTATGAGCGTCATGTCCCACCAGAAACCTTTGTTATGACGGCTATACACGTCACTGTCCGCGAAAGGGTTAAGGATTTTTTTAATTTTTTTTCCCCAATTAAAATTTACATTTTTTGTTTCGGTTAATTTTTTTCTTATTTTTTATTCTTTTTGGAAAACATCCGCATACATTTGTAAAATAATTTTTCTTTCTGAAAATTAAATTAAAAAATGAACTTAAGCAAAAAGTTAATTTTAGTTTTATTTATAAACTATTTTTGTTTAAGTCAAAGTACGTGATTGCGTGTTGTTGATTTTATTAGACATTTTTAGACAATTATCCTGCTTTTATTGTGTTTGTGCAAATATTTTTCTTACTGTCGACTGTATTTTGATTTACGTTTAGTTTGCAATTTTTTTTATAAAAAATTTTAAGTTATAATTCGAATTTGGATCCTCTCTTCCATTACGCATACACTCTGCATTTTCACACCGATAAAAAACTAAGATAGTTTTTAGTCCAAATGACGATAAAACAGGATAACTTGGATTATCACTATACCTTTTTGATGTGTTGCGATTCAGATCAGTTCAGGTTAGTTAATTAACCAAAATATGTGAATTCGTCACATATTTTGTTTATTAGCTGGCCTAAACAATTTTTTATTATTTCAGTATTACAGATATAAATTCATAACACTTCCAAAATAATTTTTGTTTTATTTCCTTCTCCACAGATTATAAGTCTATAAATAAGTTTAAAAGTTTCACTTATGACTCCACAAATTTCGAATCTATAGGTAAAAGAATTGAGTTTTTTATAGCCAAAAGGATATTGTGGCCGGCATGCAGAAAGGTTTTCGAAAACCCCAGATAAAGATTTTAGCTTGAGGAAGTTTTTGGAGTTGGCTTTTAATTATATATGTATTTGGTTTGGGAAATTGACTTGGGGAGAAGGGGCTTTGGACATATGATGTGCAATGTTTATCACTTAAAGTGACAGAAATGATATCTGCAGAAATAAAACGAACTATACACTTAAAGACCTCTGTAATTTCTTGTGAACTTTATTAATATATTGTTTAATTTCGTATTCCCTCGAAGCAGTAAGCAAATACATTAAAATCACTATTCGTTACGCTTACCCTAGATACACTAATTTCACAAAAGAACTTTTTCCATTCTGGGTCTGATACAAAGGGGTGAGATGTTCCAAAGCACTCAGAGGTTTTTTTAGATTCTTGAAAAATGTGTTCAGTCTACGTAACAGCTTATCAAGAGCCACATTTTTTAAATGGCAGTGTAGCGCTAAAATTTATACATATGAGAAACGAGAATTTTTTTAATTTTCTTTATTAAAAAAAATATCTTTTTATGCAACAAGTTCTTTCGTGATGTCTCCAAAAATATTAATCTGGACCATACGTACGTATTTTTTGGGTAAGTTTATCTGTTAATTAAGATGATAGAGTAAACAGTCGCTAAAATTTACAAAAAAATGTTAAAAATACATGAAAAAGGGTTGAGGCAGAAGGCGCGCCACAAACTGAAATATAACAAAGAACTCGACACAATTTACACTATAGCAAAAAATAACGGCTACAACAGCATCACTATCGACAAACTACTTAGACAATACTACACTAAAAACAAGAAGAAAGAAAACAAGAAGAAAATAGACACAAAACGACGACACATTTTTACTACATAGGACCAGAAATATATAAATTAACTAACGTTTTTCAGAAAGAAGATTTACAGACAGCACTAAAAACGAGCAACACTCTAAGAAACAATTTCAAGACATCAACAGAAATAACCGGTAAATTTAACACCAGCGGAGTATACAGACTTACTTGCACCTGCAACCATATATATTTAGGACAAACTGGACGAACATTAAAAACAAGGTTCACACATACGATCATATAAACGGAAAAAAAAGACTCTAACTTCGCAATACACCTTAACACACATGAACACGAGCCAAGGGAAATAGATGAATGTATGACGTTAATACATCCTAATAAAATAGGACGAAGACTGGACATTCTTGAAAACATGGAAATATACAAAACGCGAACGTGTAACGGAGATATTATTAACGAACAGGTAAATACAACCTCCGACACAATTTTTACACCACCATAGATGGTCACACTTACATACCCAATAATAAAAGACTGATGTATTAAAATTATATATCTTCAATAAACATGACAGATATCAGGAAATCTACCTGCATAACACCATTTTAATAGACACTATCCTAACGAACAGAACTACCTGAGCCCACCACTATCAATGCAACAAACACCTAGCACCCGGTTTAAAAATGATGTTCTCTTATCGAAAGCGCTCGCCAAATGTACCCAATAAACAGCCAGTGACGACGGTCTTCACCGAAAGGTATGATAACAGTATAATATTTACTAGCGGAACAAATCCAAAAAACTTAATACTAAAGGAATAGTGTTAACGAACAGATAATTTTTTAACGCTACTATGAGTAAGCTTTATACTAAAATTGACCGATAACCTAAAGGAAAGCTTTAACTTTTCCGTAATGATTATTTATTTTAAGTTACCACATTTGGAATAAAAAACACATTTAAATTTGAATTAGAATAGTAACGGAAATGAGACCCTACAAATTAAAAAACTAGCCAGCAGTAACAGTTGTAGCTTATATAAAATAATATATATATATATATATATATATATATATATATATATATATATATATATATATATATATATAAAGCTTTAGTCTTTGACAGATTAAGTGTTAAAAAATTTAATTCGGACCAATCTACCATGTGCTGTAACTCATTGTTAACATTGTTTGCTAGGTAATCGGAACCGACGTCATTTTAATGAGTAAGAAGCTGTATGTCATCAGCATATGTATAACGCTTGAAATAGAAAATATGACAGTAGATATCATAAATACACATCATAAATAATAATGGACCTAATATGAATCCCTGTGGATTCTCTCTCGATATATATATATATATATATATATATATATATATATATATATATATATATATATATATATATACATATATTTTTCCATTAAATTGAACATATTGGGATCTGCGGCTTAAAAATTAACATAGTAAAGAACAAGCACAATTACCAAATTTAAATTTACTAAATTTACTGCCAAGTTTGCTAATTAACATTCTGTTACTATAGAATCAAAAGCTTTAGATAAATAAAACTTGTTGTGCTATACCCTTTTCTAAACCCAGTTTGAAAGGATTTTATCATACTGTTGGCGAAAATATGATCCTGAATTTGTGTTTTTATCAAAGCTTTAAAACTTATTGAGCAGCTATTCAGTGTGCTTATTGGACAAAAATCCTCAAAAGAACGGGGCATTTTAGTTTTTTGAATTGGTATAACCTTCCCTATTTTCCAGAATTTTGGACACTGAGGTTGTCATAAATATAAATAAAGGGAAATACATTTAAACGAAATTATGAGGAATAACATCTGGGCACCCAGAATTAGACTTAATACTACTAATAGCATTTAAAACTTCACACTCATCAACGTTTTAACATGTTAAAGAAGTGTCAATATTAACATTATTAATTACAATAGTATCTTAATAAATTGGTGAATTGGTGCGTTACCAATAAGATAATCATTACAAGTACCTACAGATCTATGTTTCCTTCAAAACTTGGATTGAGAGCAACTCTCTAAATTGTTTTCGGTTTAGTCTTATTCAAATTCTTAAGTTTAAAAGTTAAAGATGAACTTCCCTTTAGCTTGATGAGTACCTGTAGCTTAAAATCTACTTATAATAACGAAAAACTGTTTAGTTATCTTTCCAATAACATCCTATCTTTAGCTATTGGTAAGTTATAATGACGAGTTAAAGTTTTTTTTTTTTTTTAACGGCTTTTTATTAATATACAAAATAGGGATTCTTGTCAACTGTGAAACGTGTCGGACGTGTTTTTGAAAAAGCTCTTGAAAAAATATTTTAAAATTATAACATTTTTTTTCCTGTCAAAAAAAATTATTTTGTGAAAAAAAAAATTTTTGGGATTTTAATTACATAAATTCCAATAAACTAAACGATTCTGTTGCGATGGAAATAAATCCATTGCTAAGCCAATCTGGAGGACGTCCTCCCAACAGTTTAGGGGCATCTAAGGCCAATGAGGAAGCAAAAGCAATCCCAAATAATTTATCTGCTTTGGTAAATAAATCTAATCACGCTCTCAAACCAAAGGAAAAAAATTCAAAGAAAACAAGTGTATATCCAAATAAAGATAACGAAAGCAGTTCCCAGCTTGGAAAGCAATTTTTTGATGCAGTCTTTGCAGAAAACACGCCATCAAGAGCAAATGCGGAGTCTGATGAGCCTTTGGTTGCAGACCCATATGAACCTAATTTTGAAGATGAGATGGGATCAATTTCTACATTGGATGATGAATTCCAAACAATTAAGAAGAAGAAAAGAAAATATACAGGTGAAGTGCAAATAGACTTAAGGCCGTGTCAGATAAAACTTTTGCTTTGCGTTGCAAATTCGCTTTGACATTTAAGATAAAATGTATGAACTTATATGAAACATGTCACATAAAGCACTTTTAACGCAAAGCAAAGCGCAAAGTTGGTCAACACTCATCTTTTGGCGCGCTTTGACAATCAGCTGCTATACATTTGTATGTTATTTTTTGCAAAATCTAACGTAAAAGAGGTAAGTATTTTAAAATATAATTTTTTTATTAAATATTATTCCTTTATTATTTTTTTTTGTAGACAATTATGGAAGAAAAGCTAATAGAAGCAATAAAAATGCACCCATGTCTTTTCGACAAAAGTTCCACCCTATTCAGAAATAAGTATCTGAAGGATCGAGCTTGGCAGGCAGTGGCTGCTTCAACTGGAGTGTCAGGTATTGTGTTTTCCGTTCAGAGTGTTATCTTGTTTGCTATTTTTATTTTTTACAGAGGAACATTGCAACAACAGGTGGAAATCGCTACGCGACCGTTTTGTTCGCGAGATGTCCGCCAGTAAGCTAAAGTCGGGAGCCGCTGCTGAAGAGAAAGCGCAGTGGTGCTATATAGAATCAATGCGATTCTTAACAAAGCATATAACTCCTAGAAAGTTAGTTGAATATAATAATGTTTACTTTGTATGTGCTAAATTTTAAATCTTTCCATTTTAATTTTAGAACCATTTCGAATTTTCAATGGAATAGTGACGACCAACTGTTCTGCAGTGAAGCACCAGCCACTCCTCAAAGCGAAGATGTACTACAGGATGACGGATTAAATAATAGCCCATTCAGTGAAGAAGCATCCTGTAGCACGAAAAGTGCAAAACGTCAGCGTTTGGGCAATGAATCGCGTGAGCGTTTTGATAAACTTTGTGGAACCATTGAAGCTGTCATTGCTGCAAAAGCTGAAAAGGTTCCTTCCAGGAATAGTGCATTCTTGCAATTGCTAGACGAATGTCTTCAAAAAAAGTCGGAAGAAGTGCAAGATCGTTTGAAAATTGAGCTGCTTACATATGTGCATAATGCAAATTAGCAATGAAAGGGGAAGCTCTTTGAGAGAATCATACGCAAGAAAATAGATATAGGTTTAGATTGTTCGTACATTCCTCAGGAACAATTTGGTTTCAAAAAGGGTAACTCTACGGTACATGCTCTATTAAAGATTCACTCCGATGTCATTCAGAACTTGAGAGAACGTCGATGTACTGTGGCTGTATCTCTTGACGTTGAAAGGGCATTTGACAGACTTATCATGATGGTATTTTATACAAAATGATTCAAATTGGTTTCGATTCTTCAATCATAAAGTTGTTTTAAAGCTTTTTCAATGACAGGAGATTTTATATTAACATAGGAAATAATATATCAAGTCAGGATGAGATTCCTTGGGTTGTTCCACAAGGTTCTGTGTTGGCGCCACATTTATATAATATTTTTATACATAATTTTCCTCATGAGTTTAATAATTCTAAAGGTATTCTTTTTGCTGATGACTCCCTTCTCTTCGCACATGCTGAATCTCCACTCGTTGCACTTCAACATGTTTCATCGCACCTTAGAAATGTTGACGATTTTTACTCTTATTGGGGGATAAAAATAAATGCGTCGAAAAGTAATGCAATTTGTATACGAAATGCTTCCGGGAAGTGTAAGTACACTGTTGTACCTGAAAGCAAGAATTTAAAGCTAGCATTGAATGATATTGATATAAAATTAAAAGATTGTATAAAGTATTTAGGAATCAACTTTCATAAACTTCTTAAATTTAACAGTCATGTTCTCTACAACTTGCAAAAGGCAAATAAGCTTAAGGGAGTTTTTGCAAGATTATTTAATAGTAAATACCTATCAGAAAAAAACTAAATTACTTTTGTACAAAAAGTACGTATCAGGCCAATTCTTCTTTATGCCTTTCCAATATGGTTCACAATTTCAAAGACGCTTATGAAAAGAATGGAAATATTCGAACGTCACATCGTGCGAAAATGCGTACAAAAAAATATAAAACTTTAAACAGAAGATTTTCAAATAACTACATATATGATAGAGCAAAATAGTCACCTATTTCTTTTTATGCTCTCCACTTAATGAGGCAGTGTTATTCAAGATATTTTATCTCGCGAGCAAGAGTTTTGTTGGTCAAACACAATACATTTCCAGTATTGGAATTTTACAAGAATCTCCCAATAATAATCCTGGTCAGACCTTTTATTCATGTATTACTCCCGGCGTTCATAGGGGGCAAACATTTTTATTTTTTGTTTCCCTATTTATTATATTTCTTTTTTGTTATTTCTTTTAATTTCTTCAATATAGTTTAAGAGTTAAATGTAAGATTTAGGTTTAAGTATTTTTTAGTATTAATTTTATTAAATATAGATACAACTCTACTAATGTAGCCAAGTGCCGGGAGCAAGTACTGTTATTTAATCTTTATGTTAATTAACTTTTTGTTAATGTTTCCTATCTTAATTTTGGAAAGCAAGTTGCATTATCACCTAATAATACTGTAATTAAAATAATACATTATAGGTTTAAGTCCTCTTTAAAAAAAATGTATATTAAAAAAACTGTAATATGAAAAAAAAGAAGTCTCAATAATAAACTAACTAACTAATATACAAAATATTTACATATGCCTTTTTCTTTTTTTTTACAGTTCATACAATTAAAAGTATTAAATTTTAAATATCAATTTAATTTGTTGAAAGTAATTGATTTTCAAAAAAATAATAAAAAATAAAAAATCTGAAGCAAGTTTTAAGAGCAGGTCTAAGTGGAATTTTGAAATAATATTTGAAAATTTGCATTCTCAATAAGAACATGTATTACTTTTGTCCCACATTAATACCCAAAATAACGAAATATTTAAGTCTATAAGTCTTTCTAAAAAAAAATGTTCAAAGTAATAAAAGACGAAGTAAATAACATTTTTTTCCTAGTTTCATTCAAATGTATGTTGACATTCTTCTCTGTTAACAATAAATTAAAAACAACGTTTTCAATTGACCTACATTCCGAAATAAAAAATATTTGTGAAGTTTTTGTTGTTGCATTGATTCTGGATAATTGGGCACATTTAAGTCTTAATTTCTGTGGCCACAAGGAATAACAGCTAAAGTCGAGTTAAGAAAAAACTGAGTTATTGCTAATATTATACTTCTGACACTCGAATCTGTAATGCAAGTCAAATTTCAGGTTTGTAGTTTAAGAACTAACTATTTTTTACCTTAAAATCTAAACAGCTAAGGTCGATATTCCCTGATTTAACGCAACAATATTAAAATTAAAAATGCTGTTGAAAACGTTAAAAAAACGAGTTTAGCTGTTATTCCTTGTAGCCACAGATTTATAGAGAAAAAGAAAACCTCTTGTTGTGTCTGCGTGTGTTCCTGTTTTTTTATTTTGGGTCATATGCAACAATAGCAACTACTCTAAGTTTTATTCTTTGTTGGCTTTCGTTTCAAATAGTATTGCATTTGTTCATAAAATCATTGATTAATAAACGCTTGAATAGCATGATGTTAGAATACTCGTTTATAAAGACGCAACAATATCTGCAGTATGTTTTTCTTTGTGTGTTGAATACAAGTTATAGCTAAGAAGTTGTAAAGATTCATTCAACACATTTACTGTATTAAATTCTATTGACCTATTTATGTCTTTAATAGCACATTGGAAATTTCTTTCACTTGGGATGCGGAAAAATTACTCTATAATAGAACTTCATTATTCCTTAAATTTTGTTGTAAAATAACATATGAAGTAAATGGATTTGTGATTGTAGCTTCTAAAACTAATGGTTTCACCCCGTATGCGTTCGAAATTATCTTTTAAATGTTTAAGATCGAGATTTTGCTAGAAGCTCTCCTGTTCCCTTGAGGCCGATGTTATGTAATGTGTTCTTAAAATAGGTTGTTTATCTTCCACAGGTTAACTCTTATTGTCTTTTTTTTTCAGCCATATTTCGAAAACAAATTTTTTTATTTGCCTAAATTTGTAAATTAAAATTTATAAAATATGGCACTATGATTTTGTATTTTTCGAAAGATATTTTTACAAATTGTCTTCAGTTCGTTTACTTTACCTTTTTGCCTATTTTCTTTGCACATTATTATCTGAAATTAAATAATAGCAAATAGTGACGAGCACCTTTTGCTCTAAAATATTTTTCCCAAAGGCTTGGTAACACTAAAGAAATGTATGTTACTTTAAAAAGTAAATACTATTCAATTTTCAATTGAGAATAAATATGTTAAAACCTGTTTCCCACAAAATCACTGTTTAATGACATTTGATTATTTTGTCCGCTACTTGTTTTGGTCGTTGGTTTTAGCAGCAATAATTTAACTAAAAATGAAACAGTAAGTATATACTCAAGACAGGAGACGCTGTAGTAATTTTCTAAACACATTTTCACCACTTTGACTCCTCTTTTTAAATAGGAACACACAATTAATATCTGGGTATTATTTCTTTTCAAATAAAACAAAGGTATTACCGACCAAATTATATTTTATTGTAAATTGATAATTATGCTGCAAAATCTCCCCTCAGCAAAGAAAAATTCGACATTTTTATGTAAAAAGGTGTTAGTGTTTGGAAATATATATTAAAATGGGGGTATATGTTTATTTCATAAATAAAAAAACATAGAAATTTTTTTTGCCACAAGAATCGAAACACAGGTTATTCTCCTTTAAATAATGAAAAAATTTCTATTACAAACCAGCTCAAAAATTATTTTACTTTGAATCGTAAAACAAAATTGTAAAGAAAATTTAAAATAACTCGTAATTGGCACACATTTTTCGTTTTGCTCTGTATTTTAATTTTGTTATATGAAATAATTAAAACTATTTATAACATGTGTAAAAAGTTACAAACATACTTCTATAGATATTAAACTTAAAATTTTATTGAATTTACGCATATGGACTCATTTTCACCTGGTGATTGTAAAGTTACTTGGTGGTTTACAAACGTTTTGATTTAACAAGTTTGTTGACCGCAAAATATAAAACGGGCTAAAATTAAAGTGTGTCAGTGGAAAAACTGGATGATGATCAAACCGTAGTGGATGAAAATTTGGCACCAGTTTTTTTTTTTAAATCAAATAGTCAAGGTGGTCAACAAGATTCTTTTATTGATGGAGAGTTTTAGGTCAATTTACAGAAAAAAAACTGGCACAAAAAAACACTAATAAAAAAGGAAAAAATGATATAAGCAAATCTATCAATACATTAATCTACCATATAACTTACGGTTAGTATTTGTAATCAATAATAATTATTTTTGTTTTATGTAATTTTTCTTGTGATTCTTGCATGCAAGTAAAAGCACAATATCAATTGTATAATAAAACATCATAAATTTGAATTTGTAATTACATCTGTACGATTTAATATTATTTAATGCATTTCTTTGTCAAGTTGTGCTCTTGCAGACGGCATTTACTTTTAAATATATATTTATTATTTTTTATTTTTTTTTTTTATTTTCTACTTTAAGTCAAAATCGACGTACTTCTTTCTGTCTTTTATTTTTTTTTTTTTTTTTTTTTTTTTTGTAACCTCAATACTATTTTCGCTGACCATGTCAGTTAAACCTGATCACACTCTACAGGAATATCAGTAGATATCAAGAAGTAGTCTGTGGTGTGTTATATAGATACATACATACACACATCTCTTAGAGATTAACTTTGGTTTTCCAAATGTATCGTTAACAAATGAAATAATAAATTCGACTGGTTCTCACTTGAATCAGCTTTGACAGTGAATGTTGTTTCAAGCATGTGTAGTTAGCCAGCAAGCAAAATTTTCTTTTCTGCTGCTTCGTAAAAAATAAATGATTTTTCATTTTCATAGTTGCAATATTGATCTCAAACGGTTCGGTTGGTCAACTCTTGTTGTCAGTGCATTAACAATTGTTAATAATACGTCACTATTAAGATATTTTCGTTGGTGTTTGAGTTATTAACAAAGAAAAATTTATTAAAATGAGATTATTCGTTTTCTAAGAAATATTAATATAAAAGTCACAGACTTGAAGGAAATGCACCATTTATATATAAAAAAATTAAATCTTCAGAGAAATTCTCTATGTTTTTGGATTAAATAACGAAACTACAAAAAATATTTTAAGGTAAATTAAAATTATTATCAATATTAAGTTTTTTTTTAACGTAAACATGTGCTTCATATTTGTTACGAAAATTATATTAAATCAAAAACATTTAATATTTGGAATTAAATATAATAATTAGATAATAGATTCGCTGCAAAAATGCTCTTCTTGCTCAAATTTGTTTAACAATTAAAAATCGGGGTGGACAATTTACTGTCCGCGAACTTAAGAAAATATTCTAATGACAACTCCTGACCCTGAGGTTACATCGCACTGACCTCACTCACAACCATTGAAATTTCAACCAGTGCTAAAAATAAATATAATTTTCGTTTTTTTTTACTTTTTTTAATATTAAATATCAATTTGAGTTTAAGTCCTTACTTTCTATTCAACAATCTTTTTCCTTATACTTCACTTTACTAACCATGAATACTCTTACGGAATTTCTTTCTAACGGAAAAAATTTTGCTCGAGAATAAATTCCTCCAATTATGAGTTCCATGGGAACAAAAAAATAAGAAAGTGACATCACCCTAATTTAAAGAGAGCAATTTTGCTTTTTTGCATGTCACTTTTCTGTCATTATTCGTAAAACCTACTTTTTTCCCCCAAATTTCTTTTACTTTCCATAGTCAATAAAAAAGGGAACAAATTTATAATAGGAAAAATGGGAAAAGGGAAAAAACTTGCACGGAATTTCTATTTATAATTGGGCTGTATACTTTCGTTACCAATAAATAAATATTCTAATATGGTTAATGTTACACTATTGATAATAGTTTTCCGATTTTTCTGTGGGGAAAACTCCACGATACTTTCAACAATTTTGTCTGTTCTTATCAAATCTTGTATGATGCACTTCATGTACTCTCTTCAACTAATAAACCGACTAATACTTTAACAACAAAATTAGTTTTGTTTGGTAAAACCATTAATAAAAAAAATATTAAAGATTAAAATTATGTAGTATACGTGAAAACAATAAAACATTGAATTCTTTCAAATCGCGAGCTATACACCACATTTTATATGTCAAATTTTCCACATGAAATAATTTATGTTGCTCAACAATTTTCGCAGGCTTTAGATGTTACAATAGTTTACCTTACTGCATTTAAAAGTTTCCAGTGATGAAGGGAGTCGGGTAAATAAAAGCAACTATCATTTTTTCTCTCTAACGCTATTTTTAGTATAACATATTTGTATCGATACAAGGTATTTGTATTAACATTTGATCAGGTGGCTTTATTTCCCACGAAGGGTTGAGTCTTCTTTGGTTCCTAAAAAAGGAATAGGCGTGATACTAAGTTGGCGCTACTTCAATCAAATAGTTTGTAGAAAAAAGGAATAGGTGAATATCCATCTGTTTGTCTGTCTGTGAATGCTACTTTTACTCCAAAAAATTAATTTTTGTTCGAAAAATTTTTACAATAAAAATTTTAAATTAAAGTTTAAATTATGTTTGTTTTGTATCTATATTTCACAACAGCTTTTAAATTTATACGTGTATTTAACGAACTTATAAAAAATATATCTTTCTAGAGGAAATGCTTTATAAAAGTTTTGTTTGTGAAGGAAACATAAAAAAATCGAATTAGAAAAGGTTTTTGTCAATTATTTGTAGAAATAAAAAATATTCTAATTGGAAGAAGTTTTAAATTACGCCTTCCTAATTCTTATAACAATCTACCTTAAATTGTGTACATTGATAACATCACATAGATGCGAAGAATGCTGATGAAGGATGTAGTGGTCTGGAAAATGCGGCATAAAATTCTGCTAGCGTCTAATTTTTCTTGCTCTCTTTGATAACGTCCGCATACATTTATAAATAATTTTTCTTTCTAAAATTTTTTAGAAATGAAATTAAAAAATGAACCTAAGCCAAAAAAAAGTAATATTTTGATTCATTTTTAATACTCCACGGTTTAAATCCTGATTGGGAAAAATTTAAAACATAACAATTTTTTTTTCTGTAAGCAGAAAATAAATAGTGATTTATATTTTTGTATTTAAAGTGTTAGAAATTTCATAATCACCTACTTGGTACTTGAACTTTAGTTAAACCAAAAAAAGAAACAACACACAACCAAACAAACGAAAAGTTAACTACCAGAAAGAAACTGTTGTTGAAGCATGTTGTGGCTTAGGAAAAAAAAAAGAATATTAAATTATTTTAAGTTGAATTCATAGAACAGAAAAAATACTTTAAAAGATTTTTAATCATCCCATCTCCAAATGGCAATCTAACGGTAAGAAAGAATAAAAAATTTAATAAACCAGCTCAATAAGCTTTTTAGCAATTTCTTTAATCTTGTATGTAGATTAAGGTAATTTACATAAATAAAATTTTTTATATTTATGAATGAATATGATCAGTAATTTAAATTCACTTACTTACTTACTTTAGCCAAAATAAAAAGAAAAAATATTAAAGAAACTAAATAGAAGAAATACATTTTCTGGTCACTCTTGTTATGAGGGCGAACATGTATTTTGTTGGTTCTGGTTTTGGGAACATGGTTGTTGAATTTTAAGGTCATATATAATAATGATAACTGGTAAATGAAATCATTAAAATATTAAATGGATGGAATTTTTAGATTATATTTGATAGTGAAGTGCAAAACATTAAACGAAATTTATGTTGAGTAAAAAACATATTTGAATCAAGATCAGTACACTTCATTTCTTCACAGTAAAAACAAACTTTAAGATCAGAAAAAAGTCTTTGAGTTCGCCAATTTAATCATTTTTAAGAATATAATTTAACTACGACATGTTTTGACCTTGATACGTAAAATCGTCATAGTTAAGTTTTTCACACTTAACCTTACAGAAGTAATACTCAGGAAATAAATGCATATTCTTGCTTATTAAGTGTGTTAGATAGAGTAAAGGAGATCAGTAGTAGAGAATTTTATTCAATTTCTTATTTTTACACTTAAAAATATTTTTTTATGTTTGTCAAAATGGTTTTTTTTAGAAAGATTTCTGACAGCCGTCAGTTTATAGAGTGCTAGGATCCCCAAAAGTATTATTATTAATAAAATATTTAACTTTTGTTTCTACGATTTTGTCGCAACCAAATATATTTTGCTTGCGCATACCAAAAAAATATATAAAACCGTAATTGTGCTATAAAAACCAAAACTCTCGCAAAATATAAACCATAGAAAAATCTATATTTTACAAAATCGAGTAAGAGCGCTAAACTCACATGCTATATATGTAAAGGGTCATCCAAAAAACGCGCCTAGATGTTTCTTTGAAATAAAACACAAACTATTTGCAATTTTTTCAAGCTGTTTTTTTTATTAAAAGTATGATGCATTACAATTATAAGTGGAATAGAATATCATTCAAATGTCCACCATGACTGCGTCTGCAGACATCAATCCGAATATCGAAATTTTCAATGACTTTCCGACACGTTGCAGGTGTTATTTCACGAATTGCAAATTGAATGTTGTTCTTTAGTTTATTAATTGTTTGTGGCTTGTTAGCATACACTCGACTTTTCAAAAAACCCCACAAAAAAAAATCTAAAGGTGTTAGATCACATGACCTTGAAGGCCAATTGAAATCTGCATTTCGTGAAATTTTGATCGCAAAAGCGTAATGTTTTCTCGAGTTGTGTGACATGTAGCACCGTCTTGCTGGAAATAGACGCCAGACACATCAATATGATTCAACTGTGTCCATAAAAGGTCTCTCAACATTGATTGGCATCGCAGCATTCACAGTACAGCATTTCCAGCATTATCTTCGAAGAAAAATGGCCCAATGATTCCATTTGCCCAAAATGCACACCAAACAGTAACTTTTTGTGGGTGTAGAGATTTTTCATGAATAACACGAGGATTTTCATCACCCCAGATACGACAATTTTGCTTATTGACGAATCCATCCATTCTGAAATGAGCTTCGTCAGTAAACAAAATAATGCTTGAAACCAATGGATCTGATGTAAATAATGTAAACGCGTTGTTGCAATGTGTACCTGTCCATGGTTAAAACTGTACTACCTTCTAAAAAAAAACAAAATGGGTTATGTCATTTGAAAAGATGTCACATGTAAAAATTATATAGTGCTGACATCTAGGCGTCACATTTGGATGACCCTTTATTACCATGTGAACCTAAAAATCGGCATATGTAATTATTTTCTACTATGAAGATTTTCTGTGCAACACAAGCAATTAAAATTGTAAGTTTTAATTATGGTTGTTTGCCCACTGCCTCGCAGAAAATGGAATAATGACTTTCAATAGAAAAATTTTTGAAGTGAAGTAAAAACTTAAAATATAGATAATTTATCGGGTCGAAAATTGATATTGTAGAAATTACAAACAAAATGACGATTTTTTTTCAACTGTGATGCAAAGTATAAAAATATTATAAAAAATATAAAATAATTTACTTTAATTGTGCAGGATTCCTTCATATTTAAATATTTCATGATATCCTCATGAAATATTTATTATTTAAAAAAAAATTAAATGTATATCTGCGGGGAAAGCATATAAATTTATATTATTACAAAAATATGAAAAATCACCTACATCTTTGAAATTTACTTTTTTCAGACTTATAAGTAACTTTACTTTATTCAGATATAATAGTTGTGCATTTTCATGTCTGTCATCTTCTCATTTGCTGTACATTTTCCTCATACCTAATATTAAGAACTGTTGTAGGAGTCATAACTTTTCTTTTTAAATATTTATAATTGTAGTTTTCATTTTAAAGAGGTGAAAGTTGATATGCTTCAAACTACAAAAAAAAAAAAAAAAAAAAAAAAATACTGTTAAAATACTTACAAATATTTATTGCCTGCATTGAAATTATGTTTGGTTCGAAATAACCGATTTTTCTTGTGTGTATATATGTGGGTATGTATACATACTGAGTGTAAAAGAATGCAAAAAACCATAAATAGGTTAAAATGAAACTGCGAATATTCTCTTTGAATACAAAAATCTAATCAGTGTCCATGCTGAAACCCGTTATGTGCAACAGGAAAATATAACTCTACAATAAAAATTGCTCTACATACATTTCTTTACAAATTGAAGCATAAAGGAAAATTAAAAAAAAAATAACCGCATCAACGCAAGTTTTCCGTAAGACGCTGGTATTGAGAAGAAGAACGCCACATTATTGAAAACTTGTAACACAAGTGTAACAGTTTTTAAAACCGTTAATTTTAAAGTCAGTATTCGTTGCTCTGTTTCTCTGATATGTTGTTTACAAAACAGAAAATATGAACAGTGGCACTGTTTACTACAATCCATAAGTTACTGCATTTGTATGTATCTTTTCAACGCTTTGCTGGATGTAGTAGTGACCCACCTTTAAGATAAAAATAATTTTTGCCTCTACCTTTTAAATTGATTTTTATTTCATGTTTATAGAGTGGCTGATTGATAGCTGAATATTTTTGTATGGTGCTCCATAATGTGATTTCTTTAAGCTGTCACGAACATTTTTATTTGATGGCAAAACGGACTACAACTTAAGTTGAGCCAGAGGTTTGCCATCTTTTTACATTTATAAATTTTATTGCCGACTCTCCGTAATAATATATTTTTTAAGACAAAAAAAAAAATTAAATAATGAAAGAAACGTTTGCTAATTTTGAATATTTCTTTTATAAACTCTCTGAAGAATATATTCACTTGTAGCCTCTGCCGAAAGTCGAATACAGTTTAAATAACCTTTTGACCCGATATTCGAATAACTATATTAAAATAAAATTTTTGATAGATGTGAAGTATATCAATAATGTAGAACATATCTGTGAACCACCCTGCATTGTACAATTCGGGATGTTTTGTGTTACAAATAAAAACCAACCGCCTAGCAAAATAAGTTCATAAATTTCCTAAATACAAATTCATATTTTATTGACTTTTGTATGATATGGTGCAGAGCGTATTTTGCAAAGTGGCACTTGCCACTCTTTGCAGATTGTCTATCTGTATCTTTTGAGCACCACAACGACGTCGAGTAGTATCTTGAACAGGAAGATAGTTTGCCTTACGGTTTGTATTTTAGATACGCGGCCTAGTTTTTGGGATCGACGAACGGCAATGGTTTTTATTCTTCATAGACAAATTGCTCAGCTAAGGTAACTAGGAATAGTTTTAATTGTTTCTATCTTACCCATGCGCTTACGACTGTTATCATTATTAAACAGTAAAGAACTTTCTTCCCTAACTTATACTATTTTTGATCTTACTTATAAAGGCGAGACATTTAATCAGCCTTTACATTACACTACAGATAAGTACCTTCTCGGCAGCCTTATTTACCTTATCTTGTTAAAAATTCCTTGGAACTGCCTTCAGAAAAGTCATCCAAGTAGCCAGCCAGGTTCATCTTCCAAAATTTTTCGAAAGTTTTGAGGATATATTTTCTAGGAAACAAAAATTTTTCTTAAAAAGTTGAAATCATGCTATTTAGTACTTATCGAACTACCGTTACACATGTGTAGTACTTAGACGTGTAGTACTTCGAGTACCATTTACTAAAAACAACATAAAACAAATACTTAACAGCCGCAATTGTAAATACTTGATTAACTTTAATTTGCCCACGTTATTATTTATAAAAAAGACAAAAGTACAACACGCAAAAAAACAAACAAAAAAATTAAATGAAACATATTGGAATATATTTAGGAGCATTTGAAGACGACAAGGTAAATTTCACAGCCAAGCAACATTGAATTTAGGAATTTTTGGGATGTTGAAACCTTAATTGTGTGTCATCAGGGTCGAAAAGGTTAAGAATTAATTGATTAAGTTTGATTATTGTGCGACATCATTTTGAGCTAACTGTAAATAATACTAATACCGTTGTAAGCCCTTTTTTTGTAAATGGAAAATTTAGAACACTGCTTACAAATCTCTACAATAAACATTTAAAAAAAACACATTTTTCTAAATTTAAATTTTTTAATAATTTTTGAATCTTTTAATATTTTAACATTGAAATATACATTTAAATACATTAACTCTTTTTTTTTTTTTTTTTTTTTTTTTTTTTTTTTTAAGAGAAGTAGAACTTCAGGTAGTAATTCCTATTTAGTTATTTTCATAACCGTGCTACATTCATTTTAGGAAAGGGATAGATGAGAGATCAAACAGGTGGTGAAAGGAGAAAGATAGATGTATAGCCGTTTTATTAATTATTTTACTTCGCCGGCGAATAGGCTATGAATAAGTACCGACGAAGGAGGCTGCATATTTAAAGTTATTTCTGCATATGTATTTATACCATTAAACAGAAAAAAACATTTTTGTTTTTTGGTTGCCGCAGGGTTTGAACCCTGGCGAACCAGATTGTAGTCAACGTACTTACCTTGACTACAACAGCCACTTGTTTAGTACTTCTTTTTCGATTTTTATTTATTTTTATTTTTTTTAATTTTTTTTTTTTTTTTTTTTTTTTTTTTTTTGCAGTCCTGCACAACAAGTCTATAATTCTTATAATTACAGTACAGGGCAAGAAAATTGTTTATGGTGGAATTGATATTTAATATAGAACAATGAAAACGTAACATAAAACATATAAACAATAAAATATAGATTAAGGCATAAAGTATATAATATAAAATATAAAACACAGAAACAGAACTTTGTTCTTGTGTATATTTTTTACACGATTTTATTTTATTTATGTTTGTTCTTAAAATCTAGCTAAAATAAAACAAAATTAAAACTGATCAATTAATTAATTGAGGTGTATTTTTTCTAAAATAAATGGGTTTTAAAAAAAAACACTTTTTCAAATTTTAAATTTAACAAATAACTTTATATTTCATTCTAATTTAAACCCCTAGAACAATTTTAAGCAGATTTACCGAAGCTTTAGTTGTTTTCGTTTAGACTCTTGTGAAGAAAAAAGTTTCAAAATGTTTGAAAAATAGTATTTTGTTGTGTTTATTTAATATTTTTAATCCTAATTTAAAACAACAACAAAAAACACGAAACTGTTTAAGTTGAGTATACAAAAATTAACTTAATCTAGTTATAGAGTTATCCGAAGTAGCATTTCTGTGATAGGATGTAATAGGCTAAACAACGGAACGCGTCAAATCTGAAAACTCGTACAAATCTATAAAATATTTACATATGTATATTTAAGACTTTTCAGAACAACTTGTGAAAAGTAGATCATCTTGCATTAGGCAGTAAATATAATCTTTCATTTAAAACTATGTTGCTTCCAGTAAAGCTGGTTTAACATAAACCAATGCTTAAGGAACGATCACTCTTAAATTTACGCAAGCCATACATTTTTAATGGTGAGCTCCCACTCTCAAACATATTATTGTTTTGGTCTTTAGTGTAAAAACCCTATTTTTAAATTAAGTTTGTGTTGCTTACTTTGCAGCTCATGTTACAATCTCATTATTTCTTAGTACATGAAAAAAATTTTAATTATATTTCTTGACCGCTCATGTAGTGCTTCTAGAAATAACACTTGAGAACTTCTGACTTTTGCACAGAAATAAATATTTAAGTGAAAAACTTGTATCCCAATGTGTAGACAGAAAATCCTATGAAAATAAATATATGTGTATTTTCTAGCTTATGAACGCTCGACACTTCAATAAGCTAGTTAAGCAAGTTTTTGTGAAAAGTATAAAAAGGTTAATTATGACGGTTGCGTTTATCGCCATCATCCTAACTCCTGACACTTTAAGCAGTGATAATCGCTGATTATAAATAATTTGCACTTTTTAAGCAGAGTTCAACCTTCTCATGTGTATTAAAATCTCAAATTAAATAATAGGTTTTTGTACAAGTAATTTAAGGATAAATTATTGAATTTAAATGGTGATTTGCAAGTCTTTTGTCAGTTTTACATTAAAGCTTAAGTGAGAAAAAAAAACATTGCTTAATTAAACCTTTTTTAATATGAAGTTGATATGTTGAAACTTGTTTTGATATTAAATCAACACAAAGGCATTAAGTTTATTTATTTTTTAAACATATGAATTTAACAAAAAATTTATTTTATTGAATAGATGAAGTTGCTTTTGAACATATTTTTTAATAAGCACTACAAGTAAAATCTACTATTATCAGATTTTGTGCAGAGTAAGAGCTTAAGGAAGCAAAATCCTTTACAATTCACTCAAGGGTAGTCCTATCTCTTTGACCCTAGTGGACAGACACATCTAATTTGCTTTTTATTAAAAATTTTAGCAATTAAAATTTTTGATTAGTTTGTTTTTTAGGTTAAATACAGTTTCTGTCAGTCAAAAAAAAACGCAAACTTTTTTTAAATTTTTTGGTTTCATGTTTCAAAGTGGTAAACTACAGTGCATATCTTTTATTGTTAAAATTCGTTGATTCTTTTTGTTGCTTGAATAAGCGTTTTTCTTCAACAGAACTATCAAATTGAAAATAGTTTTTAATAAACCGAAACACTAAAGGTCACATAATACACTTTATTTGCCGGATGATTATTTCATTTAAATCGTTACAAGGTCATAAATTTATACAAATGAATCGCTTTTATTACAGAAAGTAAAATCACTTTTAAAACTAAATTAAAACAAAACTGATTTTTTACAAAAATTTTTGTTTTTATTTTAATCGTTATTGTTTGTTTGTTAACTGTACAAAATCTAAAAGTAAAATTATGTAAATTAAAAGTTCTAGCTTTTGTTTTAATTTTTTTTATTTAGCGTTGTAAATCATTAACAAAAAAAAAACAAGATGCGGAAATTTCAGATTAAAACACTCAAGTAAATTCACTTTTGCATTAACGAGTACTTAATATTCGATAGTTTGCTTCATTTTTTTAATTAAGATGTATGTAACTATGAAATTTAAATAACAAAGTTAAAGAAAAAAAAAAAATAACAACATAATAACAAAAAAGAAATTTCATTTAGGTTATTTGCTAAATTTTATAACTCAAAATTAATTTTGCATTTGAAGTTATTTGCCCAGAGACGTTAAAAAAACCAACAACAATAAAAAATAGTAAAATAGCGAAAACAATTTATAAAATAGATTTCACAAAATGTTCAAGTTTCGATTTTAATTTGGTACTCATGCGTAGTGCGAAAAGGAACAGTGGGTGGAATAAATCTTACCACAATGCATATTTTTCCTCAGAGAGTCGATATGTGAAATTTATTCTATTTTAACTAGAGAGTTTTTTTTGTCATTTGCAGTCATATTATTCTTCTCTCTAGTTAATTTAGTATTCAGACTTTGTTATTTCAACAAAAGAATAATATCGCATATTTGGTCATTATTTTCAATTGAATTCTAGAAATGATTATTATTGGCAACATTTCGAAAAGTGTGAGAGCCCAGCGGTAGTAGTTTGTTTTAATACCATATTTTTTAGATACTTTTGTATTTGTGTACCCTCGTATAATATTACATTCGTCTTCCTTAGTACTTTCAGACAGACGAACACAAATACACCTTCCATACTTATATTAATTTTTAATCATGGTCTATTTTCCAGTTTTTGAATTTATCTTTACTATTTTCGTATTTTATATTTATTATTATACTCGTATGTTATACATTTATGTTTATATTAAGGGAAATTTTGATCTTCCAAACAATCTAGGTGAAAGTAAAACATTTATTTAAAATACCCTTCTTTCAAAGTTAATATATGTTCTAAGAGATTCTTAACATTCCTGCAGTTTATTTTCAGTATCTTTATTTAATACGAGTAATCTTGAATACCTTTTGTTTTTAAAATTTCTCCAAACTAAAAATAAGCTCTAAGAAGCTTAATAAAATATATTTCATAGTGTAATTTAATTAACCATTGAAAATTATCATTATTATTTTATATCTAATGCCAATAAATTTATTGTTAAAAATTCCAAATTACGATAAATTGTACACAAACTTGTAATTTTTTTCAAACCTGTACAAGTTTCACCAAAAATACAAAAAATGATGGCTCCTTCTTGTAATATACGCTTTAGATACCTTTTCTTCACAAAATCTTCAATAAACTAAAAAAATTTTTTATACGAGTATAAAACTCATTTCAGCAATTCGCACCAAATGCATCAAAGTTTTGTAAATACGTCTCTTTTAATTAAAAAAGTTATATTGCGAATTCATCTATTTTCATCGAGCGTGAACCAATCCTTTAAGCTGGTATATTCTGTTTCGCTATAATTATGATTACTAAAAGAAATTTAAATGGTCAAAAGTAAAAAAAAAAACAAATTGATTATTTTTAGAGATCACTTTTGATTCTTTTCAACGCAAATTGCAAGCCAAATTAGTTCTTTATTACTTTTGATAATTTTTAATGTTTTGAAAGTAATCTGAAACCTGATTATTTCTAGATTATTTATCACAGCATGTATTTACTTTACCTTTAAAGAAAAATATCTAATAATCATTATGTTTAATTCAAAGTGGAAACCGCGTTTATATCGAGCATATAAATTCTTGTTAAATTTTTTTGTCCACTACAAATGTAAAACATAGAGCCAGTATTATCAAAAAGACGTGAAATTATATCAGCAAAAATTTTGTTATGATGTCCATGGAAATATTTTTATTGACTAACTAAAAAGAAAAAATTGGGGAGTATTATTCGTCGTTAGAATACTATTGGAGTGATATAATAAATAAACTCTTTAATAACATAATTGATATGTTGCTTAAATGATGCAGGGTTACAGGTTTAAAGCTGTTACTGCAACTTTTTTCTCAAAATTCTGCTTTCAGCCTCTCTTTCCTTTTTATCACTAAATGAAGTCATCTAAAACAGAGGTATTTTTCAAAAACTTGTACGAATTCTTACTTTAGGAAAGACCCTACAGTGTGTGGTGTATTTCGATTAAGTGTTTAGAGCTATAAAAAAGCTAAATCAAAAGAAAGGAAATAATCAGCTCAAAGACTATGTTAATCATTGTTTTTTTAAAGAATTTTTTTTTATAAAATAATTTTTCTTTCTAAAAATTAAAAAATGAGCCTAAGCCAAAAAAGTAAGTTTTATTTAATTTATAGTATTCCACGGTTCAATCCATGATTGGGAGAAAATTAAAAATGTAAAAAAGAATTTTTTACTCAAGCTCATACACAGAAAGTTAAAAATTGTTGTAAATTTAAGTAGGTTCCTCTTAATATTTGCTGTTATCAAATTTAAGGGATTATTTAGTTCGTTTTTGAACAACAAATTGTTTACTTGATTTAAGGAGATTCTCAATTAATTTAAGTGAATAACCTGAAATGATTTATTTACTTGTATATCCATTTAATAAAGTTTGTTATCGCACATCTATGAATTTACACATTAAATTTTATTAGAGCATACAAAAATACTTTAAAAAATTAGTGTTGGCAAATTTTTGCAAATACCTGTAAAGAAAATACCTTTTATTTTGCTCACTTGTCTGTAAAACATCAGTAATTGGTTGTGAAGACAGTACGCTATGGATTAATGATTTCTTATGTATCTATTTCGAGTTCAAAAAACGTAACATAATAATAGTAAATACTAGTACCTGTAAATTAAGTAACACATGTGTTAAAATTCCAACTGCTAGGAACGAGTGTTTACATCTTCGTTTACTGTGTGGCTTTCTATAATGAACATGAAATCTCATTAAAGTCAAACTTTAAGTTTGCTGATGTTTCACTTTAAAAAGAAATGAATAATTTAATTGTGAATAATGATTAAATATCTCGCTAATATTATAGGGCCGGTAACAAGATGGTTATATAAAAATTAGTTTCCATTAATTTTATTTACATAATAAAAATAAACACTTAAGAGATAATAATATATTCATAAAAGCTATGCTTTTGCCAACAGACATAAATACAAATAACATTATGCTTAACGCCCACAATGTATTCATTTCTCTTCTCATTTTGCATAGATTTATGCACTAGAAATTTAAAAATCATTTCAATAATAAATATAAATATTCGAATTTTCTTCATAAAATATAACTTATCTATTCTTTCTTTAGGATTTTTTAACTACTTTACGAAAACAGCATTCAAATGGCATGCATTCGTTAATTTGTCTGGCCCGTTGATCAAGCAAAGCTATATAAAAAAGCTCCTTATGAAACAAATGAAACTGAAGTACCTTTTTAAAAAACTTTTAGCAAATTCCTAAATCACACAGTTAAAAGTTATGTCCACCCACCTTCAGTAAGATGCTGCATAATCTATGTAAAACTATATAATAATAGACCAGACTAAGATATGAGTAAAACAGGCTTAACGACGATATCAAAATCTTCCGTTTTCATAAAAGAAAGTAAGAATCTTTTGTAAAAGTGTATTATTAACATTCGAATTCCACAAATGCTAAATGTTGTACTTTCACAAAATAAACTAAAACAAGTTAAAGTGCTATATTCAGCTATGCCGAATCTTTTACATCCTTCATCATGTATGTAAATATAGTTTAGTGAAGTAGCTCCTATCGAAAAAAAAGAAAAAAAAATAAATATTGTGGTGATAGAGAATAAAAGAAAGGAAAAAATTAAGAAAGATATATAATTTTACGTAATAATGTCATCGGCTCGTAATGGGTAAGCATTTTTTAAAAATTTTAGTATTTCCGGAAAGATCTCTTTAAAAGCTTTTAAATTATACCCATATTGGCCATATTGACAACCTCACTTTTTTATGAAAATTTCAAAGGGGAAAATATGGGCAAGCGCAAATTTATTCGCTCCATACATTTGTTTTTTGATTGGAGTCATTTCATTTTTCAAAATGATACGGAAAAATTAGAGGCAGACGTGATGTTTGGCCTACTGCCTCGAAGCACATGGACCGATCTCGCTGATTTTCAATAGCAAAATTTTCCAAACTATGTCTGATCGAGTGGCGTATTTAAATTTTCTCTAGCTCATCTAGTACCTGGGCAAATTTGATTTCAACACTAACACGTACGGACAGACGGACTTTGCTATGCACAAGGACTCAAAATATATACACTTAGTGAGATCGAAAATGTATATTTTAAAAATTACACCCTTTTACCACGTTCTGTGGCGAAGAGTATAAAAACTGATCTAAAAGTCATAAGCTTTCTTTCATGCCATGTATATCGATCACATATTTAAGCTATATAAGCTTCCTAAGCTTCGCTTCATGATTTTTTTGCTCATTATGGTTGACTTTTCCACATTTTTTGGTGAGGGGCATAAAAAGAAATAAAAAATATTTATTATAAATTTATACATACATACATATATACATACATGTATTTAATGTTTTAGCCAGAAAAATTTTTTAATTTATATATTAGCATCAGAACAAGCCCTAGATACCTTCGAACTTCGGTTTGCAAATATTGTTCTTAACCAATTTATGAATCATATTTATTTTCCCTTCCACACCCTCATAAGTCGTCCAAACATCGACTTGTGCTTAAAAATTTTCTACCCTTTTAAACCTGTGGTGATGTGGATGCAGACAATCAGATCCAAAAGTTGTATATCCTTTTACATACATTAACATTATTGAACTCGTTGTTTTTTTTTTTTTTTTTTTTTTTTTTTTTTTTTTTTTGTCAGCCAAAAATGTGAAATTTATTCTTTTCTTTCATTCGGGTTTAATGCAATTCAAATATTACAATACATACATACATGGTATAAATCATAGTTTTCTTTTACCGACAGTCAAAAAAAAAAATACAAAGATGTAGGGGTTACGAGTCATAGTTTTTAATGAACAATCAACAATATTTTTACTAGTGTAAAAAAAATGCTTGTCATCGATACGTAGTTTTGTTAAATTTTTCATTGCAGCTTCACAAATAGTGCCAGTAATAAAATAAATATATTATTTTTATTTTCTATTTACACTGGCGTTGTCAAAGTAACAGCCCATTAAAAGAGATATAAAAACAAGAAGAATATAATTAACGTTCAACAAGTAGTAACTCGTCTCTATATAATTGAAAAATGTTTCGAGACAGATACAAGTATTCACACGTACCTTAAGGTATTTTTGTGTGATTTTGACCATAAATAATAATACGAGCTGTTATTACTACATAATTGTCTTTTTTACTTATTCTTATTTTTCTTCTATTTTAAGAAGGGACAATATTATAAGAAAATCTAATATTTTTTATTTTTGTTTTAACAATTTAATTTATTTATCATCATTACCTATCAAAAGAGATGAAACTTACAACAAGGCGAATTAAATTACATGTGGTCTTAATAGCCTAGCTGATTTTTGTTTATATTCGACGTTGTTGTCAAAATGTTAAAAACAAAAAAAATTTAAATTATTTGAAAAAGTAAAAAACATTGAAAATTTTATAAATTTAAATTTCTAAACCGAAGAAATAAAATATGAGGTCTTGCTGCATATGCAGAAAAAAGGAACCAACTGGTACAACTTCATTTAAAGTACCAAGTGATAAATTAAGTCCGGCTTCCTTTTGTTTAGTCAGCTAATTTTGATATTAAAGTGGTGCTTTGCAATAACAAAATTAAAATAAGTTTTTTGTTTTTGTAACCTTGCGACCACCTGATATTAAATTCGCCTTGACTTGGAAGTTAAAAATGGTTGATATAGAAATTGTAGAAAAAACTTAAAAACTTGAAATTTACATAAGGAATATTAATATTTTTATTAGTGGCTTTATTATTTTAAACAAATTTTTTTTTATTGTGCTTGCTTAATAAAACTGTTCGGATTCGAAGAGTTTATTAATAACAGCACTGACTGTGTGGTGGATTTGTGCACTGTAATTTTGTAATTTGGTAAAACATGTTCAAGCAATCAGTTATCAAGGTTTTAAAATAAATAAAACGTTAAGTGGCATGGCGAAATAATACTAGGTAGAATCGATGGCGAATTTTTTGTTTTTTGCCGAAACGCTAAATATCAAACTCAATATAAAACAAATTATACATATTTTTTATGTATGGAGTTTTACATTAAGCGTTTCGGCAAAAAATGATGAATCGATAAATTAACGAGATTTTATGTACAATAAAGTACGTGGACATGTTGCTACGTGCACGAAGAGAACAGGCTTATAATTATAATAAATTAAAAATAAATAAAATAAATCATTCAATTATTCAATTTGTATGTGAAAAATACATTAAAAAAGATTGTTAAAGGCTTGTAATCAGATTTCACCATCCGTAAAATACCAGAAGACAAGCTTTAAAAAAGCAGATTGGTAATAAATTGTGATTATCTGATTAAAAAACAGAGGTTATAAGCCTAAGTTGTTTCATATAAAAAGAAAGAAGCAAACAAAACAAACATATCGCAAGGAAGCAAGTTTTGATAACAATTTTTGTATTTCCGACAAAATTATCACAAGAATCGTCGCGGCAGAGTATGTAGTAAGGTCAAGGTCGAATAATAGTTACCAAACCAAGGCAATTAATATTTGTCTTGTAAGCAAAGTTATTTATCTTACATAGCGTGATCCTGATTACAAAATAAGAAAAGATTATTGCGATTGGCTTTTGACTAACTTTGCCATCTTACGTCATTGGTGATCTGACTTTCTTTTAGTAAAGGACACGTAAAATTGTTATGCATTGTGACATGCAGCTGACTTAAAATTGGAATAAGTCACGCTTAGATTTCGCTTCCTCTAGAGCTTTATCAATAGTGACTAATATTATTTGACGGTTCCTACGGATATGTTTGTATGAAGGCTTTTACTTGGAAAACAATTAAAATATCATTTTCTTTGCTTTTCGTAAAATTTTGCACTTAGTCAACGTAACATAAATTTTCAATTTACCTAATAAAATAAATATTAAACTAAAGTTCAGAGGTTTAATACGGGTTATTTGTGTTTTTTTTTAACTTTTAAAAATCTTAAGCAACTTTAATTTTATTTTGGTGTTTAAAAACAAAATTTATGTTAAAATGTGTTTTGCACAAATCATTCCAGTTTAATTTGATTAAAAAGTTAAAATTATTTCTATGATTTCTTATAATTCGCACTTACAATCAATTACACTCTTATGAATTTTTAACTTTAAGATTTACTAAATATATTAATTTGCACTTCTCTAGGAAAACATTAACAAATTATATTTATATATTTCTCTATTATGGAAATTATTGCCCATATGAACACATGATTGTCTGAAACATTTACGAGGGTAAGTCAATATGTCTTAAGAAAAATTTTTTACGAACACCTAGAAATAAAAGAAAGTAAGTTTCTGTAAATCTTCTTTTTAAAAGATGAGTCAATTTCTTTTTTCAGATCTAGTTAAAAAAATTTTAACAACAAATTGTATGCTAAAACTTTTGCTTACGTTAAAAAAAAGAAAAACAAAATTGTTAAATTGGGAATTTACCATTGTACATTAGAAATCAATTGGCTGTGATAATGAATCCACCTTGAAAAAAGCGTTTATAGTAAAGTCGGCTAATAAGGTTTTAAAATACAGTGAGATGATGTAAAGCAAACTTTGTACACCCACTGATTCCCCTCGTACAACCACAATTTTGTTAAGTAGTTGAGTAGATGAACTCAAACACAACATATATTATTTTGACCATAAGCGTAATTTAAATTAATGCTGTAATGTTACAAGAGAAAGTGTTGGTTTCTTATAGCATTTATTGTTGTTGTAAGTTTTTCTTCCCTGCCATTTGTATTGCTTTTTGTAGTTGTTTACACTTTTTGTTTTTTGCTTAACAAAGTGGCTTCGTGTCTGGGTGATGTCTTAAAATTTAATTAGTAACTAAAGTGATGTACTTAAATTTAAACATACCTTTGCATTAAAGTTGTGCGAAGAAAAAACTCTATTTTGTTATAGTTTTAATATTTTATCGATGTGGAATTTCGATTAGACACTGGCGTGTTTATTTAGAATGAAAAACGAAATTGGTTTTTGAAAATCGCGGAATCTTTATGAACTTTATTCCAGTTATTTTACCTGCCATGGAAACTTTTATATAACAAAACTAGTTTCTACTGCGTTATTTAATTGGCAGCTGTTAAACATACATAAAATATAGGAATAAGCTAGCAAGCCCGATTTGATGAAGTCCTAAAACGACTTAGTTAAAAGTATCGTTCAGCTTTTAATTTTAGTTTAAAAAAAATTCCCAAGAACGAATTTCTTAGTCCACCTTTTTGGTAGCTATGTATTTTCTTCCTAAATTACTCGCCAAATACTGAGTCAATAAATTATGAATATAATGATAGAAAAGACTAAGACATAGCCCTCTATATCTATGGAACCTATTAGGTAGACTCTTGAGATTTACACAGCATTTGTATTACAATAGTATAAATCGAAATTATTGTTATTTTTATGCACTTTGGTAGGTAAGCACGTCAAATTGGTACACCGTTAATAAAATTATATGCCTTTGCAACAAGTAGGAAAAAAATAAAAATTTACAATTACAATCTAACAAATATGAGCGCTTTAAAAGGAAACTGTAAGGGATAAATTAAGAAATTATAAGATGTCTCCAAAAGGTATTGAATTCGACTATTGATATAAAAGCAAGAATAAAAAATTCAAATTAAAAGGTGTCCTAATAGTAACGTCATTTTTACAGGGTCTTATTTTAAATTTACCAAAAGTATGTTTTACTATGTAACGGAAGCAAGCCTAAAACTAAAAGTAAAAGTTAAAAAGTAACCCATACATGGTACGGAATCCTTCTGCCAAAATATCTGTTATTTGTTGTGATATATTGTTATAATAAAAAGCTAATTTTCATATAATAAACTAATATTTATTACTCTCAAGTAGCGTAGGATAAAAATTAACTTCTTTGTGAGTTAAAAAGGTATCAATTTAAAATAAATAAAATTACAAAAAAAAAAAATAGGAGTGCTATATTCGGCTATGAAGAATCATTTATAACCTTCACCATATATTTAAACCTTGTTTACTAAAAAACAAATATGTGGAGCGATAGAGGGTTAAAAAATAATAAATAATAAATAATAACAATATTTCAGACTGCTTTAAAGTTGTAAACAACAATAATAATTTTATTATTTAGAAACGTGTTAGAAGTTTTCAAGTCAAAAATTATCAACCGTAAACAGCAAATGCTTAAATATCTCATTTTAGAACACGAAATACAATGTATCTGTGTTTAAGCATACTTTTTATTCGTTTTCTGTGGCAAGTGCAAAAGATCTTTAAATTTGTTCAAATATATATGTACATAGAAGTTAGAAAGACGCAAGATTTTTCATATCCAAATCGATCAAATTAGGTTACAGTTTTTCCGTCATTATTATGTATTCTATTAATAGTTTAAACGATATATAGTTAATGTCATGACCATTCCCCACTTTATAATTTTATAAATCCACCAAAATATTCATTTTGTTATTGTTTTTAACGAAAAGCATATTGAAAAAGAAAGCTTTAATATTGATCAATAAAAAAATATTTTTTTAAATCTCGGCTTCATCTTTTGTCTTAATTTTTTTAATAACAAAAGAATATATTTATGACTTTTGTATTTTATAAGAACTTGTGTTATGAATTTTTAAATTTTACTCAACTCTTATGAATTTCGTAAAAACATGCCGTAAAATACAAATTTAATAAATATTATAATATATTTCATTTTTGTTGGTTTTGTTTTTTCTCAAAAATTAAATAAATGAAAGTTTTTATCCAAATGCCCGTGAATATAAAACATAAAACTGTTATATTCTAGCATTTGAAACATTCATTTTATTGATTTTTAGAGCTGTTTTAGTTTATCATAAAATTATTGCCTTCTTTTTTTACCAGCTTTTGTTATGAGTATTAAATAAAAACTGTTGTTCTCCTAAAGTAAAAGCTGCAAGAGAATTGAAAAAAGTCTTTAAGAATGTTGCTGTTAAAAAATTCAACAACCAAGTGTATCCATGAATTAATATTAAACATGTGTGTTCATCCAATTGTTAAGTTGTATCTATTCATTATAACAATCTCCCAACTTCAATCTTGACCATGATCGTGGTCTTTGGTTTAGAAAATACACTATAATTCATTAAAGTAGTTTTATAAATGTATAGCTCTTATTAAATAAAAAAGTAATAAACAACAAATATTGTAAGGTGACCATTATGCCCAACATCATATAATGTTTTTAAAGTGTTAAGTGTTAGTGTTAGTCCACTTTTTCAAACTTATTTTGTTAAAGCGTTAAGAAGTAAATATTTGAATTTGTGTTTAGTTTTTAGTTTTGGCAATCGAAAGAATTCTACAGGAAGCTCTTATTCCATATTCGAAAGTTTTAGCTTGAAAACGATTTTTTCCATTATAAAACCTTAGCCAGATCAGTACCTTGTAGGCTTGGGTATTTTAAGTATTTGAATGGAAACACAATAAAATATAATCCACATTCCGCTTATGTTACAGGGTCTTACATTTTAACATACGAATTTGTTTACGTTTTTAATCAGAAAATTGCAGACGAATTATAAGATACCGAAACGTTTTGATATCTTTTTAAGGTTTGACGAAGAAATTGTGTCCACCAAAGAACGATTAATCTTCTTCGCCAAGATAATTAGGAGTCTCAATGCTTTATTATTTTACCATAATTAAGAACAATTATTATACGGCGGTTGTAGCTGACATTTTTTTTAATAATAAATCCAGAGAACTAATTTATTCATATGTTTAACGATTTGAATAAAAGACAAATATTGATATCCGATATTAAACAAATTCACTAAAATCAATTAAATAACAATTTTATTCGTTTTTTTTATTTAATATTTTAACTCTTTTCGCCACAATTTATTCAGAGATCCAAATAAATCTAGAAATAATAGATAAAACCATCTTCAAATAATATGTGTGAGTGTATGTAATTTTTGCTTATTTAGTCAAAAACTTGTTTGATGAAACAATTTATTAACAATTTAATATTTCGGAATTTGGTCACCCTAAATATATTTATTTTATAAACAGGAAAAAAAAGTAAACCAAAAAAAATCTTAAAAAATATATTAAAAAATACATCTCTCTGCAATCGACGATACAATTTTGCTAACAACTTTTAACATTTTTTCCACCACACTCTTGTGGTAATCATTCAACTAATTCAGTTTATAAAGTAACGTGAATAAAACCGTACGCTTCTACGATTTAAACAGACAAATGAACTGCAATAAATACATTGCAACAAGTGAATGTTAACCAAATAAATTCATTCATGTCGTTAGTCTCATATAGAAAGGCCCTAGCTCAAATTTTTACTAAATTGTGTTTTTTCGTGATTTCAATCACTTCACACAAAAACACCTACCTAATCACCTCGTCTAGTTAACGCGATAGTATAAAAAATAACGGTTTAAGAAGCATTAAAATTTTAAGTATTACACTTCTATTATACATTTACCTTCTTCTGTAAAATTAAATTTTGCAGTTAAGGCCTTTTTACATAAAACCAACGATATGTGCCACTGATTGATGAAGGAAAACTTGTGAAATATAGAAGTTAATTTGGCATTATTTTAAGCAAAGTTGGAAAACTTTAAAAGGTGTCAATTTAAAAGCTGCTTCAACACAAAAAAAAAGATGCTTGTAAAAACAAGAAATACACAGAATTCAGACAATTTATTCATTAAATCACAAACATCTGTTCATGAAATGAAGCACTTAATGATCTGGCTACTAATTTTGTCAAAGCATTTAATCAATCATACATACATCAGTTTCAAAAAGCTAGATAAGAAAGAATTTTAGTTATACTTGCATTAATTCAACAATAGTTTTAAAAGTTTAAAAAAAAGTTATTGAATTTGTTAACATCTTTCATAAACCGAAATAAAACAAAAAAAAAAGCAAAAATAAAATAGCTTAAAAATTTTTCGAAAAGTTAAATACTGATCCAAGGTTGAATAAAAGAGAAACAAAATAAATTTAAAGAAAGTTTTGAAAAGTAGTATGAATTTTGATAATTTCGACCATTAAGCCTACATTTGGTTAAGATTTGGTAAAGTGCTTATATTTATGTGTTTGAATTTGTATTTTAGGATTTTAGAACCATGTAAATAATAAGTAATTTTTATACAAAATTAATCACATTTCTAACTTATATTTCTAACTTAAAACAAGTAAGTTTGCTATATTCGGCTATACCGAATCTTATATACCCTTCACCATGCATGTAAATCTAGTTTAGTGAAGTAGCTCCCGTCAAAAAAACAAATATTGAAGTGACAGAGAATTAAAACATAAGAAAAAAAAAATTAAGTACGATATATAATTTTACATAAAAATGTCATCGGCTCTTAATGGGTTAAGCATTATTTTAATTCTAGTATTTCCTGAAAAATCTCTTAAAACGCTTTTAAATAATACACATACTGAGCATATTGACAAGCACACTTTTTATGAAAATTTCAGAAGCCCATAACTCGGAAAATAAGACCAAGCGCCAATTTTTTTACTAAATGTTTTTTTTCTTATTTTTTAATTCTCTATCGCTCCATATATTTATTTTTTTGATTGCAGAAACTTTATTGTTTTATATGATACAGAAAAATATGAGAAAGGCGTGGTGTGAAGCTTACTGCCTCGAGGGACACGGACCGATTTTGTTGCTTTTTAATAGCAACTTTTTAGAGACTATGTTTGATCAATTGCCGTATTATTCCTAGCTCATCTAGTGCCTTGGCAAAGTTGATTTCAACAGTAACACGGACGACAGACGTAATCCCTTAATGGACTTCGCTATGCATAAGAACTCAGAATATATACACTTTGCGGGGTTGGAACACTTTTAGAAGTTACACATATATTTTTGAAGCAGTCTATTATTTTTACAAGACATTAACAGTTGCTTGTAAATAGAATAAGCTTCTTCGGTTATGGAATTACTTAACACCGAATAATTTATATTTCGATATTGTAACGATCACAGTAATTGACATTCTGTCTATTTCTTGAGCAATTGTCTATAGCGGTTCACGAGATAGGTCCATATAGTTCAATTTACGTCACCTATTGGGACACTCTTTAATTTTTAGGTTTATTTTTAATTTACTTTGTACTATTTGGAGCTATAGTGATACAAAGTTTTTTTTTAATGCGGGTAAAAATGTTATTTATCTCAGAAGATTAATATATTAAACATTCTAATTGTAAGAACAAGTCAAACACTTTTACTATGAACAAATGTATGCTTAATTTTTTTTTCTTTTAACATCTTGTTTTTGGATAGAAAATAAGATTTCGGTGTTTTAGTATTTTTATCATTTTTGTCTACGATTTAGATGATTTAGAAGTACGGAATTGCATCTTTTGTATTTAACAAACTTAATTTAACATATTGGCCGTTAAATTCATATAAACAAATATGTAGTTGTCATAGCTGCGGCGATCAATTAGTACTCAACGATCAAGTGTATAGCCAAGACAAAAATATCCGTCATTATCGAAAGTATATCGGAATTCATTTAAGTTTCTTTAAAATCGTTGATAATTCCGAAATATGTGTGAATTTTTCTTACTGAATTATAATGTCTTAATAATTACATTCATAATTTTCAATTTGCAATAAAAACATGTCTCTACTATTAGTCAAATTCATTTTGTATGCTTTTAATTTCGCTTCCATATGGCTCTGCCATATGAAACGCCGCTGCAAACAACAAACTTCGGCTTCAAATGACTACTGCGATTTTAAAATCTCCTTCATGAAATATATAATCGATATGACTAAAAAAGCTTACTTCCGGAGGGAATCTGCATTCCTCAAAAAACACTCTTTTGCTCAAGAGTAATAGCCAAAATGATTGACAATGTGCATAGAGGAATTTCAAATCTTTTGAATGGTTAACAGCCCCGGTTGTAAAATGTTAGTGTGAATACATTCCGAGATATTTTAGTTTGATCCTAACAAGGGAAAATTAATTTTGGTTGAACTGTCATTGTTCCATGATGTCATAAAGAAAAACGCGTTTGAATCGATTTAAACGATTTTGAAGAAAAAAGATGTTGTTGATGTTGGTCAGGGTAATAAAAAAGTTTTCTTTATTGAGAGCAGCAGCTGATTTATCTGTGCTCTACAAGTGTAAGCAGACGCACTTTTTTCACATGATTCATTTGGAGAAGATATTAACAACTTTGCTACGTGTTGTAGCTTAACAACAGTTTACTTCTGTTTCATTGTTTATTTTATTTTTTTGCTTTTGTTTTGTTTATACATATTTTCTTTTCATTTGATCACTGAGTAAGTTACACACTCGTCTAACGTTGTTCGACCAAATTTAGTCAGTTGGATTTAAATTTAGATAAAGTTTTTATGTGAATCAGTTCGTTAGTATGTGGTTTGGATTGGTTTAAATTTAATTCGTTTGGTCTTGTGTTCAACTCATCGACATTTGTGCGGGCAACTTGGTTATGAAAACAACGCGTGTATATTTTAATCGGCGAAAAGAAAGAAACGAAAACTCAACTAAAATCTTTTGTAAAATAAACAACAGTTAAGTTAGTGGTAATAAAATATATATATACAGACAGATGATAATTTTAAATGATCACAATACATTAAAAAGCTGTTTGAAAAAAATGTTTTTGTATGTTATTGTGCTTGAATTAAAATAAAATAATCTTAAATTAAAAAGTTATGAAAATTAAAACACATACCTTAACTATTTTAGAATCGCATTTCAAAAGGAGATAAAAAATTGAAATATGCAAAAAAAAAAAAATACTCAAAAGCAAAAACTTGAATTTGTAAAAAACAAAAAAATGAGCAATTAGACCCGTTTTCTCATGAGAAATCACTTTTAATTGATTGTTTTGTGCAGTTGAGGTAATTATTGTAAAAATTTTCTTAATTAAGGAAAAAAATATTTTACAGTGAAAGTAAATTACGCCAACCGATAATGTTTAAAGAAATATTTATATTTATATAACGGCACATGAATCAATATATGTATGTAACTAGATTCAAACATGCGTGAAAATGCTGAAGAAAAAATTTTAATTAAAGCATAACACAATTTGTTAAAGGAAAACACACAGCATATGCTTAAAATAAAAAAAAAAGGAAAAACAAAAAAAAAAACATCATAATAATTTACGCGTTATAATAATAAGATTACTTTCTGTTATGTTAATTAAAACTTAACAAAAGTTTGCTGATACCAAAGTTAAAATGCTTTTCACTGGTTTGTTAGAATACAAAAACAAACAAATAAAATATTTATTTTTGTGGGGAAAGCATACCCATATGGCCAATTTGCTAATGCTCATATAGTTCATCTGTGGCTTTTATACTATGTATATTATATTATATTATATTCACAACTAAAGAGTCTTAAATCAAATGCCAAATTGGTTAAATAAGACCTACATTGAATCAACAGAGTAAAAAGACAATAAAAACTTAAAAATACTTTTAATTATAGAACCATATTTTGTTAAGTTGTCAATTTTCAATTCGAAAATGGTGCATCCGTTTACAACTCCACCGGACATTTGTGAAGGAAGTATAATTGATTGACTAACAACCTTGCAGCGTTATTTGTTTTCAATTATGTTAACTCAAAAATTACAAAATTCTTTTTTATAGAACATTTGTTAAACCATTTCTCTTTGGTAAAGTTTCGCTTAACCGCTCAGGCTTTTCCTATATTACGATTTTAAGTAAAAAAGCAAAAGAATCTATAGCTAATCTTGCCTTTATCGTATTTAGTTTCAAATTAATTTTAATGCTTTTCTTCACAGGTTAAAAGCCTTCATCAGCTTAAAGCCACCTTTATGTTTTGTTTTTATATTGAAAGCATTCAACAAACAAATGATTTACATTTGTCCAAATATTTTAATTGCTCATTTTAATACGTATTGGCTGATCTTCAGTGAATTTTACATAAATCGAAAACATTTGATTGTAAGCGATCAATCGTTTTTATTTGTTAATATGATGTTTTTCTTTCTTATATATAATTTTTTATTGCAGGCCTAACAAACAAATAAGAAAATTTAACAACATTTTACTTGTTGGCATGTGAAATTACCAATTTATAAAAAAAACAAACAACAACTTATAATTATACCAACTACACGATAATTCTAAATGAAGTTAAAATATAATTAATAGAAAAATTTAGCAACAAAATGATTATCAGAAAATTTCATGTTAAAGAAGTGAATTGAAATTTCAAAACGAAGATCTTGCATAAGTTACATACAGACATATGTAAATAAAAAGTGTATAATTAAAAGTAAAAACGCTAAACGTGTTAATAATATTTTGAGAATGGTTACATGCAAATCGGATAACCAAATTGTTGCAGTACCAAAAATGAATTCAGGCCGTACTCGTAAGGCAAGTGGTAGCAATACATCTGGCACGCGTCTACTTGAAAGTGATCAACAGGAGTCTTCCTCCAGTGTGAGCCGCAATTCAATTTACAAATTAAAAATTGATTTAATGTTTGACGATACCAGGTATGTACTTTATTTTTATAATATTGCTTTTATAAAAGCATTTCTACAATAAACACGTATAAATTGTATCAACAAGATTTACCAACGATCTAAAATGGTCATCTATTTGTATCCAACTGTAAATAATACTATTAGCTCTTGCTCGTCAAATTGTTCACTTGGTTTATTTTGTTGCAAAATGTAAGAAAGTCTACCCCAACATTAGTGAATTATAGCGTCATCTGCTAATGAATTTTATAGTTATTATTTTATATGAAATAATTTTATTTGTAATGACTGAAAGTGTATTTGGATTAAGTTATTAACTATTCTAGTCGCCTTAAATTCCGTCCTTAATTCTACCTAGAAGGTATTTTATGACATCTTCTGTACCATTGACCACATATAAGCAATATTTCACAACGCACGCCTAAGCAGTTATGACGTAAAAGGGTGGCAAACACACAAATAAACTCACATTCGCTTTCATAAAATTACTTGGCATTATATTTGCTAAAAATTAAGCAACGCTGTAATTTACTCTTCAATTTATACTAAGAAATATCTTGCTTCTAGTCGAATTACAAAGTAAACATCCTCATCTAAACTCTAAATTGCTATTGAATATTAAACAAGCCTACTACAAGTTTTAATAGATTTTTCGTGGAATTTCCCAACGTGTTAGATTTCCTTTTCTTGACTCAAGCTTCTTTAATATTTTCATTTTAAGTTTTATTTATTATTAAATAAGCTTGACTTTTTGCCAAACAAATAAATAATAAATGATTAAACAAATAAATTAAAATATTGGTTAATACAACATGAGGAAAGAACAAAGCTAACACACACAATCATCGGTGTTGCTGAGCTCCACTTCTGTGAAACTAGTACAAAGTTTGGTTATTGACGATTTCGTTTTTTGTTTAAATTATTAATTATTTATAAAAGCTTCATTTTACGAGGTGGCGCAAAAGGAATATCTTTTCTTTATCTGAATAAGATAACATTTTGTAAAAAATTAAGGAAAATAATTTTGTTTTCACAAGAAGTTTATTTTCAGATGCAAAATTTATGACATAAAGTTAAAAAAGTAATATCGGCCAAATGATTGCCATTTGTGCTTATTTTCTGTATTTTGAATTGTTGTTTGAAAAATATATTGTCCCAAATTGGCGATTTATATTTCAATGTTAGCTGTCAAGATTGGCAAGGTTTTTAGTGAGTTGTAAAGCCAAAGAAAGAAACCTTAAGCGGCGGTGAGAAAAACAAATTGTTTACATTTGTTTTATTTTTGTGAAGTAAAAGATTTCAAGTATACCCTTCACTATAACACGAAGTTATACATACATATTATAACACAATATGAAAGTTTATTATTTGAAATCTTCTTTGTGTTAATATAATCTAAGTTAATTTTGCTTCATTTCTTTAAACAGAATATCATTTTGAGTTTTTACAGTTTTTTAAAGTAGGATAAAAATGCCAACCGATGAATAATAAATAAATAATTCTTAAAAAAAACGGATTTCAAAACAAACAAACTTAAAATCATATTTCCTTAGAACAGTATTTATACAATTATTATGTTATATTCGAGATAGATTATGTCAGGATTTTTTATATGTCGTAGAACAAAATATGAATGCAGATTAAATAAGAAAATTCAGCAGTTATGTGGTCACACTGACACAGTAAAATAAAATTTGTTTAAAAACTAAGCGATAGTTTATAACTGTTTAAAAGATTGGCCATATACATAAAATTACAACCATTAGGGCACCCTTTAATTTCTAATATTAAAATTTATACTTGTTTTAATACTTGATATAGTCTAATTTCTAAGAGTTTGTCTGTTATGGTTTCAAAGATAGGGCCAAATAAGTCAAATAACATCAGTTATAGAGACACCCTTTAATTTCTAATTTCAAGTTTTTACTTAGCAATAAAGGTTCTGTGCAAATTACAATCAACTGTCTACAATGTTCAACAGTTTGGTCGTATACATCAAAGAACAGCAACTATTGTAAGACCCTGTAATTTATAATTTTAAATATTTATATTTCTTAATATACCAGACAAAGTAGTGGACATTCTGTTAAATTTTCAAATGTTTGTATAAACGGTTCAAGCGACAGAGCCCTATAGTTCAATTTACTTCAAATATGGGAATACCCTTTGATTTCTAAAATTGAACTTAATACTTGTTGCTATAGCAGACTTAGCAATACAGCCTTTTTACAAATTTCAGCTGTCTGTCTATAACGGTTTAAAAGTTAGGCCACATACATAAACTTACATCAACTATTGGGACACCCTTTGTTTTTTTAAATACAAATTTCATATTTGTTATTAAATCTGACTTAGCATTTAAGGTTCTTTGTAAATTTCAACTATTTGGCTAATTTAATTACATAAACTATTGGGCTACCCATTAATTTATAATTTTAAATGCTTAAACTTGTTATTATAACGGTCATAGTAATCGACATCCGCTACAATTTCAAGCGTTTGTCGATAACGATTCAAAAGATAGGCGCATATAAGTCAATTTACTTCACCTATGGAGACACTCTTTATTTTTACATTTATTTTTGTATTACTTTTTGCTATTGGGAGCTAGAATCATATGCATTTCTTAAATTTTATAGAATTGCGCTTTACGGTTCATAATACACTTAAAACAAATGTATGTTGTATGGGGAACTGTTTTTAAAACGGAATTAATCTGTAAGAATAATCTATCAAATAACAAAAAAAATATCCCAAAATTGGTTCAGATATGAGTTCTGCATGTACGTACATAAAAAATAAGTAAGAGTGCTGTATTTAGCTACACCAAATCTTATATACCTTTCACCATTTATCTAAATCTAGTATAGTGAAATAACTTCAATCAAAAGAAACAGATATAAAGGTGACAGAGAACAAAATTAATAAAGAAATTTACATAAAAATGCCATCGGCTCTTAATGGGTTAAGCATTTTTTTAAAATTTTAGTATTTCCTTACTGATTTCTTTAAAATCTTAAAAATGATACCTGTTCTGATATTTTAAAAATTTCAGAGGCCTGCAACTCGGAAGGTATGAGCGAGCGCCAATTTTTTCACTTGATGTTTTTTCTTATTTTTGAATTCTCTATCTATATATATATATATATATATATATATATATATATATATATATATATATATATATATATATATATATATATATATATATATATATATTTTAATTGGAATTACTTCATTGTTCCACATGATATAGAAAAATTAGAGGTAGGCGTGGTATTTTGTCCGCTGCGTCGAAACATGAACCGATTTTGCTAATTTCCAATAGCACTTCTTTTGACGCTATGTCTGATCGATTAGCGTATTTAAAGTTTTTCTAGCTGGACTAGTATCTCGGCAAATTTAATTTCAACACGTACACGGACGGGCAGACGGACATCACTTAATCGACTTCGCTATGCATAAGAAGTCAAAATAAATTCTTTATGGGGTCGGAAATGGATATTGTAAAAATTACAAACGAAATTACAAAATTAGTTATACCCTTTTTCCACTTTTTGTGGTGAAGGTTAATTAAAGCAACATTTAGTCGAATAAATAACCTCCTCGTGCTTGTTTTTTTAAGTCGGTTAATAAAATAACGTTGCTTTTAAATAAATTTGTATTATCAATACATTATTAAACGGTTATTTTAGCAACACTAAAGTAAAACTAAATGTAAATGAAATATAAAATAAAATGAATTAAATTATGAAATGACTATGACACCAATTTCCTCACTTCGAAATCTAGTTTTCTTTAATTCGAATGGAAATTTGGTGGAACTAGCGAAAGTTTTTAATCCTTTTGAAGAACTGAAATGAATGTTAAAAAATTTGTTGTTAATAATATTGAAGATTAAATAAATTTTTATTATGAACATATAAATAAATTTGTGATTAGGTAACACTGCCAACCATGTTAGCGTTCATAAACTAAAATAATTCTTTCTTTGGCTTTACAAAATTACACACATTTACACACATACATACGTGGTTCCCAAAGAAAGAAAATCCACTTGATTATGTATATTGTTTTGTGCTTAAGAAGAATATGTTAAATATCACTTTCGTTTCATTATTAATTTTATTGTTTTTACTAAATCAACAACAAAAGAAAACTACGTTTTACGCATTATTTATTTATACATACTTTTAAAAATAGTGTCATTTCTAGTTTCAACTTTAAAGAGATTTTAAATTTCTAATCAAGTATTTATTGATTCTAAGTAAATTGAATTCTGCCACACTAATTTGAGGGACAACAAAAATCTTCATACCAATAAATAAATAAACAACCCCGCCTTTATAAGATAAAAAGCTGTAAAAGAGTAACATGTGTTCCAATCTTTAGTTTCAGAGACTTATGTTTAATAAATGTTGCTCGATCTGTTTTGTGTTTTATTTTAAATATATAAATATGTACACACATACTTATTTATGCAGGTTTAAAAACTTAATGCTTTAGTTTTCTTAATTTGTTTTGAATATTTAATTATATTTTTTGTGTCATATAGCGGTACTATTTAAATGAAAAAAAATCTATCTATGTAAATATAAACTGCCATATTCATAAAAATTAAAATATTTTTTATTTGTGTTTTATGACAAATTTTCCATACAAATTTGTCATTAACTACATTTCAAATCTACATAGTTTAAATTTTATGAATTCCGATAAAAAATATTCTTATAGTTGTTTGTTTGCGAAAGCTGTTTTCACATGAGTTATTTTTTACCTATGACTTGTCAAATTTCTCTCTGAGAAACACGTACAGTAGCGAGCAAAAGTGAGCAAATGCTTGGAAGCTAAATAGGAAATACCGTCTTAAAATAAAATTACTCAAGCAAATAAAACAAAACTTCTTGAATTTATTCTTTAATATGTTCTTAAAAATAAGCACTAAAAAAATGTATATTACATCAATTTAAATAGAAAAAAAACAAAATTGTAAACTATTTCATATTTGCTCGGTTTTGCACGTTTTTGTTTCCATGGCAGTTCTTATAATGCTATTAATATGCTTGGGTATACTTTCAACAAGATTTTGAAAAATTTCAGGCGGGATTTAATTTTACTCGAGCTGAGCACGTTGCCATAATTCCTCCAAGTTTTTGGGAGCATTTTGGTATTTTCCTAACTTCTTTTTAACTATTGCCCTCAAATTCACGATTGGATTTAGATCGGGGCTTTGTGCGGGCCAATCAAATAACTGAAACTCTTGTTCTGATAACCACTTCTTAATAATTTTAGCGGTGTGCTTCGGATCACTGTCTTGTTAGAAAATAACTTCCTTTTGTGGGTAAGGGATTTTATCTACAAAATCTGGCAAATTCGTCTGCAGTATATTTAAATAATCCTCATTTCTCATTATACCATTTATTTTTACGACTGGACCCATTTGCCAAAACGTAAAGCATCGCCACACCATCAAACTGCCTCCACCATGTTTAACAGTCGACTTTACGTGATGCCTTTGGATGCTCTCTGTTGGTTTATTTTGACCTCGTCCGACCAAATCACCCTCTTCCAGTCACCGGAGGTCCAATTTTTATACCTTTTGGCAAATGTGAGGCGTGATTTTATATTTTTATTTGATAAAGCCGGCTTTTTCTTTTTTATGGCTCCTTTGTAACCTATTCTGTGAAGTGCTCTTCGCGCGGTCCACTCACTGACGTCCTTGTTTAGGATCTCCACAGCTCGTTTTGGTGTCACAGAACTGTTGTTTTTATCTTGTCTTATCATAAGAGAGTCAGAGTCTGATAAAAGTTTTGTCCTTCCTCCAACATTTCGTTTTTGAACTACATTACGCCTCTTTTGCACGTTAACTACAGTACGTTGGCTAATACTTAAAACTTTGGAAGTTTCCCGAGAAAATTTTCGACTTTCAGCCAGTGCTTTTACACTATTTTCTAATTCTGTACTAATTTGTTCATATTTTTAAACACTGAGCGATACTTTGAACACTTTTACTTAAAAACAACTTTTTTGCGACTAATAGCAAGTGAAATTAAGCCAGAATAGAACGTGATACACAAAAAAGAACGGTAATTTAAAACTGTTTTAGTCATTGTAGAATTTCTTTTTTCACGTAAACAAAACGTGCAAAACTGAGCAATTAATGAATTATTTATAATTCTGCCTCTTTCTCTTTTAAATGGATATTTTAAATACTCGTTCTTTATTTTTTTTTTTAAGAGAACATATTCATTTATAAATATAAGAACTTTTGTGTTATTTGCTTGCATATTTGCATTTTAACAAAAATTTTAATACTCAATTGCTTAACATTTGCTCACTTTCGCTCGTTACTGTACATGCAATATGAAGAAATTAAAACCGTGACAAGGTCGATTTTAAATAAAGTACGTTCAATTTTGATTTGGCATTAGCTGTTTTCCAAATAAAAAATGTTAAGTCATATGTAAATTTAAACGTACCTTTGATGCAGATCATATAATAATAATTTCATGAAATTTTATATTATTTGGCATCAAGTTCTTATTTGCTTCTTTTGCAACAAATTTTCACACTAACAGTTTTTAATATATAATTATTAAATTAAGCGTAACGTGCAGTTTCAATACAAGAAATTACACTTGTACGAATATGACCTTTATTTATAATTATGTGATAGTTCACTCCAAAAAACGTCGATAAGGATAAATAATCTTGTGTGGGAATTATGAATGTTTAAAATTTTAATGGATTTTTTCCAATTATTTAATTCTAGTTTTCACTACGATAGCATAAACCTGCTTAATATAAAAATATAAATAATTTGATAATCTATCTTGCTTTAGATAGATTTAAATCAAATTTAATTTTGTTTTTTTAACATATAAACAATATTATTCATTCCAAATGGCAAATAATTTTTTTGGGGCAAAAGTTTACAAATACAAGATGCCTATAATTCATAAATATTTGAATGCCTGACAGAAATGTTATTGACACCACTCTGTTTATCTACAAGCAAAACTTATAACAAAATAAGGAATTACTAGAAGGAAGATTTGGAATACGAACTTTTTGAATATATAAATCAAATTATAGTTCTTTGTTTACATTTAAATTAATTACAAAAAAAAGAACGGTACACCTATGTTAATGCTTAAATTTATTTAAGTTAAAATAGTAGTTATCTCATGAGGATTTTAGAGAATAAAACAAACTGTTGTGAGAACTTTTAATTTGGGAATTAAACTCGGAAAGAATTTGGAAAATCTGTTTTTTGACGAGGTTGTAGTACGGCAACAAGACTAACTTGTGTCCTTGGAATTTAACTTGACGTTTATTGAGATAAATATACCAAGTGCAGATCGTATACTATATTGTTTACGAAGAGTCGCTAGTCAGCGTTAAAATACGAAATTTTTAGAAGAAAACACAAACATGTATTTGTAAATCATTTTATTTAAAATACACAGATCCACCAAAATTGATTATTTGTGATGTTATATTAGCCATTCCTCACATTCTGAAAGAATAAACTATTTTTAAAATTGAAAAACCTTTGGAAGAGATTTTGTATTGAGTAGAAACACAATAATGGAAAGATTTAGGCAAAATCACATGAGTTTAAATGTTATTAATTTCTAAAATTCCGTGAACAAAGCACAAAATTGTAACCCTATTGATTTCCTTACAATGCCTTTACGTTATTCTCTCAGAGTCCTCCATCCCTGGAAACGTTGTAGATATAGTGTTGAATCTTCACAGAAGAGGTTTTACTAGAGCCGCTATAACAAAAATCAGAAATTAAGGGTGTTCCGAAAGTGACGTTATATTCATAAAAATATTGTTTTTTTTATTGTAATAGGCACGCACCTGATATTATGTGCCCTATTGCAATAAGTAGAAAAAATAATCTTTTATGCTAAAGGGTGTCCAAATATTGACTTGATTTTCACTTACATGGCCTTAATTTTTCACCTTTCGTAGTCAGAGACTTACAATTCACACAGAGTATGTACAAATGTTTTCACTTTAAGTTTAGAAATTACAGGAAAGTACCAAACGAATTGTAACGAATATGGCCTTATCTTTAAAATCGTAACGTTATGTTTGGCATTATCCATATATTATAATCTGTTTGACTTGCTAATTCTTTTCTTCTTTTCAGTCGTTCTATCCGCAGCAACCAGCTAGATGATCCACATGGCTCTCATCGTACCCGTTCCATTATAATGTATGGACGAAGTGAATTAGCCAGTACAGCTGGAGAAAGCTCCCGTTCATTAACGAGTTACTTGCACGAATCCAATGAAACAGCGAAAATTTTAGCCGACAATGCTAAAAAGGATGTCCAACGTATAAGCAACAGTGTGCAGGCACAAATCGAACAACTATTTACAGATGTCGCAAAAGATGCAACAAGCAGTTTTTCCGTCACCTGCTTAGGCTCTCTGCCACTAAAAGATAAAGTCACAAGCTTGCAAGGATTGCAGGAGCCCTTAAGAGAACTTTATTTGAGGGAAATAAATGAAGAGGTAATTAAGCAATAAAAGGTTATTTTGCAATTTATTTCATAATTTTTTCATTTTAAATTTCAGAATCGAAATTCGGGTTCTTTAGATATTTGTGCCACCGGCCTTAGAGTTAAAGTGAGCAACGGCAACTATAATGACAATAGTATAACACTGTTTCACAATATTGCAGTTTGGTCGGCAGTTAAATTTACTGTGTCACAGGAAGATGGAAGTGCTGCCTTCTTGCCCCTTATCACTTCTCCAGAAAATATTGATAAGACAACGCTATTTCAACCTTTAAGGTACTGATTAAAACTAAACATTTTATGTATCTCTTGATACAAAAAATTAAGCTTTTAGTCGACAAATACGAAATTTTATTTTCTAATTTAACAAGCGCTAGGTCAGTTTTAAAATAAAAATACAATTTACATCAAGTGCTCATTGAATACAGTTAAATATTTCACTTCTCGCGACTATTTTTTGCTCTCTACTTTTACACAGCTTCATACATATTTTTTTATTGCTTTTGTTTTCTCAAATTAAAAAAAAAAAAATCGCGCGGTATCTAAAATAAATGCATTTTTCATAGTATAAAACAATAAAACATGGCTTCCTCCTCTGAAGGAAACTTCTTTGCTGTTCTCGACCCAGACAAACACAAATCACATCAATCTCAACAATAGCCTTGATTCCCCTTAAATCGGCGTAATAACAGTGAACCACTCCAAACAACAGTGCGCGAAATTTGTAGTATTAAAAGCAAAATTAGTGAAAAACCCATTCAAAGTTTTAATATCTTCTTAATCTCCAAAGCTTTAGAAGTAATCTCCAGTGAACCAACGCAAAAAATTTCTTTAACCAAAGATGGGAATTTGCTGATTCTCACTAAAAACGAAGCTCAAACAAATAAATTTTTAAGGACAACATCCTTATCGGGCGTCTGCCAAATATAATGTTTTTTACACCCTACTCTCAACGCAATAAAAGGCGTAATCTTTGCCCCAACGTTTAAAATTCTTACAGAAGAAGAAATAGTTGATGGCCCTAAATATCAACGATTTATTGAATGTAAAAAATTACTAAATTTGCAGACAACAAAACTTCAAACACATCTCTTTACATATTAAGTTTTAATCTCTACAAGCTCCCTGCTGAAATTAAAATTAGTTTCCTTGATTGCAAGGTGGAACCCAATTCAATGCAAAAATTTTTCAAATTGGGACACACAAGGAAATATTGCAACAGCATTGATATTTGTGAGATATGCGCGGCCGCGATACACGATCCTAAACCTTGTACCAAAATACAACTGTAATCACAGCCAACGCTCAACAAACAAAAACTGCCCTTCTTTAAAAAAAAACGTAAAGAAATCCTCAAAGTAAAGACTATTAAAAATATTTCTATATTTCTATGCAACAGAAGATTTATCAACATCTATAGAACAAAGAAAAAACAAACTAAAAACAACAACAATCAGTAACACAGTTAACCTTACACCAAACGAAAATAATAATACAACATATAAAAATCCAAAAGAAACAAATAAAACCTCAAAAGAAACAATAATCACACAAGTAAATCCTGATAAAGTAAGCCATACATCAAATGAAATCACTTCACGGTCAAACAAAACTGATCAAACTTAAATTTCAAGTGCGATCAAACAACAAAAAGACATCTATGCAAATTAATTAAACCTAGTCATCTACTAAACAACAAAATAAAGATAAATCAATGCAAAAACATCAAATAAATCAAATATACCTTCTAAGCACAACCCATGCAGACCCTGAATACGACTCCTCACTCTCCGACTATGGGGAAACCCAAGAGGCTCTGAAATAGAAAATTTGAATACTAATTCCAACCTAATTCTTTTAAACGAAGGCAGACCAACACACCTTTTAACCAGATCAACCTTTACACGCATCGACCTATCCTTAATCTCTCCAGATCTATCACCTTTCTCAACATGGAATACCGACACCCAGTTACATGGCAGCGATCACTATTCCATCAAAAAAAAAAACAGATTAATGAAACAAAATAACATATAACTTTCACCAGTTTTAATATTATAAAAGCAAATTGGCCACAATTCCAAAATCATTTAAATAACTTTCCCTTAAAAAAATCTATCAAGCAACCCCAACAAAGAAGCTGCCTGGTTTCTAAAAACAATAAAATTTGTTGTGAACTCCTCTATTCCACGTTTCATCGAAAATAAAATACATAAATATACATACATATTTATGTACTGGTGGTCAAACGAATTACAAAGTCTTCGTACATTTAAACAACAGCTCTTTAACAAATTTAAAAAACATCCAACCACAGAATATTTTCTAGCCTATAAAAAAGCACATGCACTATTTAAATATAAAAGTAAACTTGCAAAAAAAGAATCATTTTTTGAATTTACTAAACAAATAAACCCCCCACGCTCATAAGTAAAATCTGGTCAAATGTAAATAAACTAAATTCAATAAATACTCATAAAAAATACGTTTTATAACAACAATAATTTCACATTCTTTGACCTAATCAAAATTGCCAACGTGTTTGCTGAGTTTTGGTCAAATCAATCTCGGGACAATTAATAATTTTGTTTCATGTTTCCTGAAGATTCCATCCAACGGTGAAATATTGAAAGAAAAAATAAAAAATAATGAACAATATTTTTGTTTTAAAACTGACCTAGTGCTTGTTAAATTAGAAAATAAAATAAATTATAAAGGTCAAAAATAAACGTTAACATTTAATTTAGAAATACGAAATATTTTTCTGCTTGACATTAACAGTCACCATAACTCTTTAAGCCCGTTTCATGCTATAATATGAAGTAATAAGATTCAAGAAATACCTACGAATTATGAATTATGTTAAATTATCAAAGCAAATGTTTTGTTAATGTCAAATAATACGAAAAAGAATTTGATATCCCATGATACAAAACCATTTTGCCTTTTATCAAGGTAATTTTTTCTACTCATAATTTTTATTTCACTTTAAGTGTGATAGTGCTGAAACTAAATGTAATCAGATGTTTTCAATTACAAAAAAATCAATTAGCAGCATTCAGTTACTTATTCGGGTGCCAGCGTTGCTCGTTAATTATATTGGTTATTGTACGAGTATTCCCTTAAAGATTATTAAATTATGAAAATTAGGCCCTTATTATGGGTTGCATTCGATTTTCGATCTTCGCTGGCTAACGAAAATGGAATATCGATTGTCAAATTCGTATTATGAGTTGGTACTACTGTCGAAAATTTCCTTGTGCAACGAATTTTCAATCGAACACAATTTTGCTTTCGATGGTTTGTGTCACGTTTGTAAAACTTATTGAAAATGAAAGTATATTTTAATTTTTTTTGTTTTACAAACGGTGGCAATAATTTATATTAGGTGCGTTCCCGTACTCAATTTTGGGATCCCGCGGGATCCCAATGTTACCAAAAACTGTTCCCGTACTACAAGTTTGGGTAGAAGAGAGAGCTTTTGAGAGAATAAAATTCTTCTTCTTTCTGCACAAAACAGCCCAGACTTTTTCTTTGGGCAAGTTTGTGTAAACTAAAAACAATCAGCTGATTGAAAAGTAAACAGTAGCAAATACAAAAATTCTATGTTTCATGCACGCAAATGTTTCGCAAAACTGTTATTTGTGTAAGTTTTATTCCTATAAATATTAAAATAAATTCAAGAACATACAAAATATTTGTGTTCTTATGTTTAATATAAAAAACTGCATGTATATTTTGCTCGACACCTTGTTTTGGGATAGAAATTTGGTTTTTTGTGTTCCCGTACTTTCGGGCATTTTTCTCTTTAATTGAGAGAATAATTTATGTTTTCTCTCATTTTACCGAACTTTACCCAAAAAATACTGGAACGGAGCTATTAATTCCATGCAGGAATAAGGTTGTGAGTACAAAACAACAACTGGAAAAGCTCTCTAATGGAAAAAGCTAGCAAAAGGAACATACACAAGAGTACAAGCGGCAAAAAATGGGAAAAAATACACAGGAGCTAAATCATCGAACCATAATTCCGTCGTAGTAATTTTAATTAATAATTATTTTAATTTTTCGTTTGCAAATTAGTAAAACAATATTTCTTTAGAATGACAGCTGATAAGCATGTACTATTGTGAATAATTGAATTGAGTAAAATTCACAACAGCACTATTTTTATCGAATGTCCGCCATAATGCTATAAACACAATCAAGTCCACCGACCATCGACTACAAGATGTCAAAAATAGAATACATGCGTGCTTATGAGAAAAATTCTTTTAGCCGCTACACGACTACCGACTACACGGCTACTTTAGTAGCCCGTAGCCAACTTAGGCTAATTTCTATTTTTCTTGATTACAAAAAACAAATTAGTGCTGCCAATACAATAAATGCATGAAATAGTGGTTTTAAAAACGCAATACATTAAATATCTCCATTAAAAACGCGAAAAACTATTATAGTGGCACCATTGAAATATAATAATAATCTGTTCATTTGTTTACATTTTTTAATATACTTCTTATTTGGCGCATTTTTTTTTTTTTTTTTTTGTTTTTTTGGTTGTTTTGCTTAACTTTAATACATATGTATGTCACAACAGATGTTTATTTTTTGTAGTTAGTGGTAGTCGTTAAAAGTATTAAGTAGCTGGCGACTTGGCTATTTTTGTAGTCGGTAGTCGATGGTCGGTAGCCTTTGATTGTGTTTAAAGCAAAATACAAAATGAAAGTTCATTCGATCAGCTCTTTCGACTACAGTCGAAAATCGAAAGTTGCTCATAATAGGCACTATAGTTATTATGAAAATTTAGGCTACCTGCCGGCGTTCTATCGCGAGCAATATATTTACAATCAGGTATGTGATAGAAATCGATTACGAAATCGAAAAAATCTTAGACCAAGAATGGTGCTCATATTATTACTTTTTTTCGCATTTTAAATAACTTGAATATATTTTTCTATACCTTTCAATTCAATTTCTACATTTATTTTGGGGTAACTTCTTTATAGTTGTTAAAAATATATCCCAAAACGAATCGTTTTCAAATCAATCGATTTCTATTACATACCTGAATATAATTTTTTAGACACCATAGACTTTCAATAATATCAAGCACAAAATATATCGCTTAAGCCATTAGCGGCCAAATAAAAAATAACTATTGTTTAAGCTTTTTTAATATGTTTTGACAAACAAAGCTTCAAACTTCATAATTTATTATTAGTAATTAAAGTGTTTTATATACATCAATTTTTGCAGTACCTCTGATCTGAAACGTTTGGCTAACAATCAACATGCACCAATCTTTGCAGTTGTTATGCGTTCAGCAGGTATGCCAAAAGTATTGGAATGCCATGGGTTTATTTGTAAAAGCACTGAAGATGCCATCGTAATTGCTGCCACTTTATATCAGAGTCTGATGGCACATGTCAGCTCAAATTCGCATCGTAGCACAAAACGACGCACTCCTCGCAATCAAAATGGTGTTAGTTGTATAAGTATTGCCAGCAGTTCAGCTGTGACAGGTTCAAATTATCACTCGCGTTCACAACTTGTATCGGCTGGACGTAAAAGTTCTTTTCGTAGTACAAGTGGTAGCACTGTTGGGGCATCAGTAGCCTCCCGTTCAAGTCGCAAAAAACGAGCTTCGAATAGTTCACTCAGTTCGAGTAGCAATGTTATCAACGAAACTGTCGAAACTTCAACAGAAGAAAGAAAGAAAAAATCACACAAGACCAAAAGAGCCCCTCCTATACCAACCACCATACCAGGAGAAGCTTCAAGAAAATTAAATCCATCATTACACAACAACTTAAATACAGGTGATAAGCGTCATTCTCCTAAGTTGTCATATATGGAGAAACCTGATAACATTATGAAAAGTACACGTCGCTCACATATGGCACATTCAAAGAAAAATTCAGGTGATAGCGTTTATAAGGCATCGCAATTAATTGGCAATGGCGTAGCTCCAGCTGCAGTAGCTGCAGCAATTGCTTCATCAAACACCGGGTTACGAAGTGGTGAGAGTGGGGATATATTTACGCGTGTTGCAATTCCTAGATCCGGTAGCTTCCTTAACACTGGAGGTCTTACACGGTACAAATCCAGAGCACAACGTCGTAATTCAGGAAAAATTGGTGGTTCAAATGGAGGTGGTGGTGGGTAAGTACACGAAACGCATAAACAGTTAACTTAAAAATATTATATAACCTCGGACTTACAACGAGTGGTTCTCAGATTTTAATTTAAATTTTTTAAGATACTATCAGGTATTACCAGTCAAAATTTTCTGAACGATTTTATCGTTGCCTTCTAGATTTACTGCTTAGCCTAGTTTTATATTTCCAAAATTACAAGTTAAAGTTTAAAGATAAAAAATAAGATTGCAATGGTGTGGTTACGGAAAGTCAGTAAATAGTTGCTCCTTATTTCGATTTATGTTTCTAGTTCACCACTTGGTTTCAGTGAACTCTTCAATGAATTTCGTTTGCATGAGAATCTTCATTCGCTGGATGATATTCTTTCTGCGATAATTGATGCGGATGGCATGTCGTTTAATGATCTAAAGCCAATTTACAAGGAATTTCTTCTTAAACTAGCAGTCACTCTTACAAAGGACGAGTTATTTCAAAGATCGAAGAATATAATGCGTCGTCAAAGAAAGAAGAAACTGAAGCGCAAGTTATATTCCAGTGGTTCGCAAGTAAGTATAAAATTAAAATTAAAACAATCCTAAAACTTATTTATGTTCATTGAACTTTTCTTCCTATAGAAAAAACCGAAAACCCCAATTTTTGGCACAAAAAGTTTGAAGAAGGTTTTTCAGTTAGGTCAGTTTCGCTCATGCCGTGGAAAGCCACCAAAACCACCCCGTAGTAAGGATTTAGAAACAAATAGAAAGTCGGAACCTCCACTTGTAATCGGATCACCTACTACTATATCCTCTAATACAAACCATTGTCAGCTGGGCGGACATCACCATCAGCAGCATCAACAACAAAATCAACGTAATCGTGTAGCTACTAGCGGTTCTGATGTGTCTGTGATACGTCATGATCATCATGCATTTCATGGATTAAATCGAAATAGTAGCAGCGGGTATGTACTGAACAGGTTCGACAGTTTTCGAAAAATATTTGCATTTAAAATTATTTTAAATTATGCTTTTGCCAATTAATAAATATTTGAATGTAGTTAAATAATTCCTTCTTTCAGATATGTATCCTGTTCAGAATGTAGCTACGATTCGGAATCATGTACTTGCACATCGGCTGATCGTTGTTATTGCAGCCTGCGTACAGACCAACTTGAATTGCGCCGCAAAAATGAACGTCGGAATCCAAAACCTGTTAAGAATCGTAACAGTATAAATCGCCATTCCCTTATCTCTTGCCAATCGGAAGACAAGTGCTACTGCTCAATGGTAGAGGAAGAACAGCGCAATACGGCTGACGAAGAAACAGCCAACGCACATTCCGACACAACCTGGTGTGATACCGACAGCTGTATTAGTGCTAGTAAATGTTATTGTAAACAAATTGAAACTCGATCCAGTTTGAGACTTGATGACAGTGCTAGCAACACCAAAACAGTAAAACGAAAGTCACGCTCGAAGACTCACAAGTCATCGGAAAAACTTGCAGTGGATTATGAATTGTTTAACATTAATGGCAATAATAAGCCCATAGAGCCACACGAGGCTATGAGTGTTAAGAAAAGCGTTGAGGCCGCTGCCATTTTTGCCGATGTTAAATTAAGTCAAACAACTGATATAAAGAGCTTATATCCGGCCAATTCTGTAAAATATAAAAGCGTTGATAGTTGCCGCTCTTATTCGGTCGCTTCTCGCAAGCAGACCCAGTCATATCGCCAACAAGAATCATTTAGTGTTGGCCGAAGGAATGAACGAAACCAATCATTAAAGCACAACATCTCGTATAACACCCTCTCCTCACAAAAATCTTGTAGTGCAGATGATCTGCTTAAACAATTGACGTACATTGAAAAGAATATAGCACGTGCGGCATCGGTTCACAGTGGAAAGAATAAAACGCGCGATATTATCCTGCGAGAAAACTTTCAAAATAATTATCAATCGATGCGTGCTTTAAGTGCCTCCCTCGAGGATACTTTAGGATATTTGCCATAAACTCATAATATATCAATTCTTTTCTCTAAATAATATAACAGATTTAAGTTATATAATACAAAAACTATAAACAAATTATAAAATCATAATTATCTGCATTTAACTTTAAAATTTTTTATAACTAATTTAAGATAAACATTATTTTATTGAAAAGCTGCTTATGTTTCTCAATAGAATTAAAATTAAAAATATTATTTAATTCTTTTGCGAAACGTAATCAAACAAATTTACGAACTAACTAATTCATCTTGGTAGAACTTCTATTAATTTATTTTTAACCCAGTATTTCTTAATATTATAATTATTTAGTTTAAATTTTTATGATGTGCAATATATTTACCAAGGAAAAAGTTATAATTATTTATTTATCATTTAAAAAATTTTAAATTTTAATTTTAAATGGCTATTTATGAAAGTGCAATTTTTTCTGCGATTTTATTATTTTGAATATATGAAGATAATTTTTTAGCTATTATTTATTTATTTTTTTTTTTTTTGGTTTGTTTTTTGTTTTACTTTTAACAAACTACATTTAATAAAAATACATTAACAAATAAAGGCGTATACATATTTAAAATAAAAATATAAATTCTTTATTTAAAAGTTTTCAGTATTATTACTTTTTAATATAATGCCAATAACCCACAATATTTTGTATTGAAAGAACAATTTATTAGTTAGTTGAAAAAGGTGGTATCTATAAAAATTTCACCGCTTGCTTAAACCAAGTTATTTTCGAATGGATATAACATTAACCATAATATAATTTTCTAATGGTTAGGTCTTTAGACAGGACCATGCAAAACTTGTAAACAATTTGTAACTGTTATAATGTGTTCGCTAAATTGAAAAACAATCCTAGCTTTAATTTTTATAAATAGCAACCTAGTGCATGTTGAACTAAACAAAGACAATTTAAAAGCAAATTACAGTAGAACAGAAACTCCAGTAAACATAAGTATAATATGTAGCTCCTTATTTTTACCCTGACATATGTTTACCACTAAATGGAAAAAATCTTTATAATCCAACAGAAATAACTAATAAATAAAACTCTTTCGCAAGAACTAAACAAAAAAGACGAAAAAATATTATATGGATATTGCTAGACATGAACTGTTATACGTTTTTTTAAGGAAAGTGAGTATTCACAAGCACATAGGCAACTTAAAGATAACCATCATCAAAAAATAATATCAAGATTTCTTAAATTTTTGTTGTTGCTTTCTTAATAACAATTTCTCAAACTTTAGTGGTGACACAGCAATGCTGTTGCTATTAACCAAGTCTATTAGACCATTCTAATTATTTAAAGAGAGTAAAATAGAAATGAATTTATAAGGAAGTTTATTTTGGCAGGTGAAGGTTATTTTATATTTATTTAATAAACGAGACAATAGACAGGTGAAAACGATACACATATATATATATATATATATATATATATATAATGGTCAATTTTTTATTAGATTATGTTCACTAATAAGGACTCTTCCCTTTACAGTTCCCTAGGAGACCGACAATAATTTTTACTTTGTATTTTAGGTACTACCCCAACTTCCCCAGTATTTCGCTAAACTATGCATATTAATAAGAAAGTTTTTAGTACAAAAATACAAAGCTCAACATGTTGAAATTTTTTAGATTCTCTCTGTATGAAAGGGTCATTCCTACTGTTCAACGAATCACAATATATATAAATTTAACGCAAGTGAACAAAATTCAGCTGCTTGCGTCCACCTTGGCTACTTACCAATAATAGCACTGTTTCGTCAATTTTATGTCTCTTAAAATATACTACATCATATGAAACTTATTTATCCCTGTTCTTTCAGAAAAAAAACAACAGATTATTCAGAAAATGCTGGGAACTTTTGTTATATAGATGGCTCAAAGTCAAGTAATGATATCATATGCCATAATAGACAACAGTCTTGAAACCACTCAATAATCTTTAATTAAAGGCTATTAAAAGGCCAAAAAAGCAGAGATCGAAATATGTTATCTGTTCAGACTCAAAAATCTTGTATCACAGCGACGTTAAACATTAATAAAAAGATAACACTGTCTGTGAAATTAGAGGTAATCTCACCCGGTTTCTGAATTATATAAAATTACAGAGGATACTAAAAGTAAATATTATATATATTCTAAGATCCATAAATACATCTCTAATAAACTCAATCTTAAATGGAATACCTACAGCCAAAGTTATAAGCAGTTTAATCCGGATGGTGAACCGGCCTTATATCGACCTTATATACCAAGAACATATCTTCAAAAGTATTTATGTGTTAGACTAGGCCACAGCCGATTGACACACCAATATCTAATAGGAAAACAACTGGCACCGCAATGTAATGTTGGCAGGTAGTTTTGTTGGTTAGGATGGTGTCTACTTAAAAATGGTATTATGCAGGTAAATTGCCTGATAGCTGTCATGTTTTTTGAAGGTATATAATTATAATATTTCAGTTTTTTATTATTGGGTAGGTAAGTGTGACCATCTGTGGGTGTTTTGCGTTTGTAAGTTTGTTTTAATAGTTTTAGTGGTGTAATAATTGTGTCGGAGGTTGTATTTACCTGTTCGTTAATAATATCTCCGTTAAACGGTCGCGTTTTGTATATTTTCATGTTTTCAAGAATGTGCAGTCTTCGCCCTTTTTTACTAGGATGTATTAATGTAATACATTCATCTACTTCCCTTGGCTCGTGTTGATCTATGTTAAGGTATACCTGAACCCACCACTATCTATGCAACAAACACCTTACACTATCTAACCAGTACTAATCAAAACGCGGCTTGAAAATGATGTCTTTACATCGAAAGCGCTCGACAATCGTACCAAATAAACAGCCAGTGACGACGGTCTGCCACGAAAGGTATGACAACAATATTTTAAGTACATGAAACTTGTATTGCGAAATCATATTGCAACACAGCAAATTATGTCTGCGCGTGATGAAATATCATCCGTACCTGAAATATTTAAGGAATTCGTGTAAACTTGTTAATAAACCATTTACCCACATTAATATGTACACTAAGTTTAGATTATTAACGAAATTATTATTCAATTTAATTCTGGACCTAGAATAAACAAGTTTGAAATCTTAATTAACGGTATTTTAATAATTGTTGGGTGAGTGCCCAAGCGATCAGGCGCCTCTGGTGTCCTGATTGCGTTAATTTTTTGAACAAGGTACCGGCCTTGTTTTAAGTTATATATATATATATATATATATATATATATATATATATATATATATATTTATAGACTTTTTAAAAAATTTAAATACCTACAATTCAATTTGAAATTATAGTTTTTTTTTTAAGTTATATCTTAAAATACTAGTGCTCTGTCTAATAACTTTGTAATAATTAATTATTATTAAGTTAATAAATTAATAATTTTCTTCTTTTGTTTACATCTGTTTATATATAAAGTGACTTCGTGATATATTTTTTATTTGAACTTATTTTTGTAAAAACAGTTGATGATGAACCATTAAATGAAGAGCAGGCATTGTCATCAATATTTTATATGAATTAAAACCATCCAGTTACTAAAATTATTTTCGAAAAAATACATGGCAATTATTTATTTAATGCTGCCCTCAAACCAAAATACAGTAGTAGCAGAAATGTATGCTACTTTATTAAAATTTAAAATGATACACTAGCTTATTATACCCAGCGTTGCCTGGATTAAATTTTAGTGCCTTTTATGTGGACAAAATCACATTTTATCATGAAAAGTCATAACTTAAGAACGCGTCGATCGATTTCGTGCAAGCTTTAATTAAGCCATCTACACGATCAAGGTTCAGCACTTTTTACGTGATGCGAACATAGACAGACGGACACACAGGCTGACAAAAATTCCAAAAATAGATATTTTGTATTCCCGTTTGCTTACTATCTACAACAACACCAAAATTTTCAAAAAATATTTTATGCACGTCCCTCTTTTATTTAGGTATGGATTAGTTATAAGTACTTTTTTATTTATTTTAATTTAATAAAAAAAAAATAAAATATATAAATTCCATTACTTTTAATAAACTAAAAAAATTTTATTTAAAAAATACAAAATGAAATTCATTTGTAAAAGGTACAAAACCAAAATTAACATGATAATACAAAAATTAACAAACTTAACATAAAAACAAATAACTTAGTTCGAGAAAAGTAAGATCAATGAATAGCACTTGAGTAATTGTTTTAGTTAAAGAATAAACCTCAAAATCATAGTGGTGTTTTGAAATAATATTGTAAATGTTAAAAGTATTTATTTATATAATTATTAAGGGCATTAGAATATAATTATATATCATAAGCTAATGAAATAAAGGGCCATGGTAGCTGGGCCTTAGGCACGATATATCTAAAAATATTTACATCATTGCTTACTTAAACTAAATTATATAGATTGGTTTCTTTTAAGAAAATAATTATTTGAGATATATTTGTTACAGTAGGATTGGTTAGGAGGGAAATCGGATCAGGAGAATTAATAAAAATTTGTTGACGTTGTTTGTGAAATTTTGGGCATGTGCTAAAAATATCCTTAATGGTTTTAGGTGTTGTAATATTGCAGTTGCAGATTTGGGATATATGTAGATTTACTAAGTGTCCGTGGGATACCTTGGTATGCCCCAGACGTAGCCTTTCGATTTTCACAATGTGTCTGATATTTATATAATTATAATTAGACGTTTGCTCAAATAGGTGGTTATCTGTAAGATATTGTTGTTTTAATTTTTTTTAATATCAGTAATACTTTAATTGTTTGTTGTTATAAGTGGAGCTTTGATTGCTTCTTTCGCAACTTTGTCATTCATTACCCTTAATTTAGCAATGGACTGGTGTCCAGATCAGTATACAGAAAGAATTATTTTTCTAACTTAAACAAAAAAGTTGTAGAATAAAAAATTTTTTGTTTGAAATCGGCCCTATAAACAAATTAGCATATGCAAACAAATTATTTTGCATTTAGTTTATTCGAAAAAATTTTTTGATTTTTTCAAACAAATAATTGTGATAATTGTTAAAAATGTTTTTTTTTTAAATTTAGTTATATTTTTAAACAAAAATCTTGTCTCAATCAAATAAAAATGTTTACTGAAATCTTAAAAAAATCGTATACAAATAATTTAGCTGGATCAAAAAAAAATTTACTAGAATTAAAAAAAAAACTTCAAACAATTAACTTGGCTGAATTAAACAAAAAAGTTTACTAACACGGAAAACAAATTTCAAACAAATAATTTGCCTGAATCAAACACAAAATTTACTGTCATTGAAAATAAAAACTTAACAAATAATTTTGCTGAATGAGGTAAAAAAAATTTACTGAAATAAAATTCAATCATCAAAACCTGTGGTAAATAAAACTTTTTAAATTGTGATTTATACATTTATTTTCACAATAGTCTAACATTAAATGTTGTTTTGTACAAAAATTACTTAATGACTGTAGTCACAAACATATGTAAATACATATCGCACACCCACTTCAAATGTGTAACCACCAAAAAATTCTTAAAATCGGCTCACAATAAATATGTCTATTCTAAGTTGTTTCCCAATACTGAGAAATAAAATTATTTTGTTACTTAAATTTCTTCTCCAAGAACAGGTAAAGAACATTTTTTTAGTTGGTTTAATGCGTTTACTGACAAAAACTCTATACATACACATATGTATGAAGTCACAAAGACAGAGCCTTATTTTAAGTATCAAAGTTTTTTTTTTAAATTAGTCTTTTTACAAAATTATTTTTTAACGTCTCCTCTAAATTAGTGAATTTTAATTTGTCATTTTTGATGCAGATTTGCAATATGTATACATACATAATAAAAATAAATAAATAAAATTATATTTTACATATATTCATATTTAAATTTATATACACACGTTTTTCATTTTGTAAGCCATAGGTTTTGATAAAAGAGAAATTTAAATTTATTGTATCTACTCGTATACATACGTATGTACATACATATATACTTATGTTTACAGTTTTAGGTTCACTATTTCGTGTTTAATAGTTGAGAATCTAGTAATTTTTTTTGATGTAGATAAATCGTAAAAAAAGTATTGTATAAGGTTGTAATATATATTTGATTCTTCATGATATTAAAGATTGAACACAAAAATATTTTAAATAATACATCAAATGCGTTTAAAAATGTTAAAAATAGATATTTAACGTCATCAATATATACAAAAACTGACCTTATTTTATTTAATTCGCCAACAACTAAAAGTCTCGCGGTTGAATATTGCGACATTGCAGCTTTAAAAGCTTAACCTTTGCATCCAATTCTTCATTTGTAGCACCTAATATGGCAAAGCCTTCTTGGGAATCAGCAATTGAATATTTTTTTCGTATTTTTGATCCACTGGGTTCTTCGCAAATAGTTTGTTGTGGTTGAAGAATACTATGGAGATGCCAAAATATCTTAAAGATTTTGGACTCTGTAATTAAAGTGGAACAAAGTTATTAAAGTAGAGTACGGAAAAATGTATCAGTATAAATATATGTTTACCTTTGTCAATACCTTGTAATTGCTTCGATATTTTGACATTTGTTATTTTCGTTTTTAATAATAATAATATTTTATCTTCATATTGAGACCATCTCTCCTGTAAACTTTTGGCCATTGGATATTTTAATGCAAAATCAATATCAATCTTAAAAAAAATCATGTTTCATTTGTTTTTTATATTAAACGCAAGTATGCATATGTGTACGTAAATCTGTTTACTTATGGTCCGCACATGCAATTTTTGTTACTGTGATTCTTGTGTTTGTGGGAGAGTGAGGAAAGAAACACGAAAAGGTGTCTGTACCCCTGTGTAGACCATGTGTTACTGATTTAAGGGACTTACCAATTGAAAACCAGATGGTTTTATATAATTCGGCTTTTGTCCTTTGATATCTGCTTAAAACGAAACGTTGCACTTTTTCGCCGATAAAGATCGAATACTTCAGGCATTATTGACTCACTTTTAAGATGTTGTAAATATAAATTGTAATTTTCCTCAAATTCATCTATAAAACCTTCAGGTTGTGAAGTCTCCTCTTTTTTAAAAACATCTTTCGACATTCTTTTTAAATGCGCGAGTTTATTATAAATTTTACCCGTCTTTCCATTTGTGTAGAGGTTCTAAATAAAAATTAAATATTATTTTGTATGGTTTCTTTTTAAAAATTGTAGTTGTTTCATATTTACCAACTGCTCTGAGGTAAATACGCTACACATCTCGTTTTCCAAATTGCTGCAATCGGTGCGAGTGCATTCAAATCCGCTAGCCTTTATGTATTTAATTACGGTATTTATTAAAAGATTGCGCTGTTCTTCGTAAAGAGTTTCATGTTTTCTATATAAATTCAAAATTTCTCTTTCGTTGTATGTGCTATTTAAAATCTCCATAACTGAAAACTTTGGTAGTTTACTAATAAAATTCTTGTTAGCTTGTTCTGAACAAGGTTTGTTAACAATAGATGTAGTATCTAATTTCCACTGATCTAAATAAAATTCGAATTTAGCTTGATCTCCTAAAGAGAAATCACTCAAAAGTTTTTGGATATGATGCAATTAAGGCATTCTGAAAAAGATAGAAATATATTTTTTTCAAATCTGTGTATAAAATCTGTTAACCTTTCTTACCTTTTAATCTGTCATAAGTGTGACTTAAATTCCATTTTGGTAAGATGCAATTTAGATCCATATCCTTGAAGTAATTCATTTTTATTTGTATTTTTTTTTTTTGTAAAATTCTTTTAATTTAAGAAAAGAAAAACCTTTTGTTGACTGTATTGTTTCTACTAGTGGACCAACTGTTTCTGTAATATTTATTATGGTGTATACGTCTGAAATATTTCCAAATTCATATGCCATGTAATGATTCTTGTAGTTTGTACTTATTTTATTACAACAAAAAACTATATTGTTAGGTGTGTTAATAACTATACAGATTTTATATAATTATACAGATTTTATATAACTCATAATCATAGATGCAGAAACCTCGTTACATAATAGATCATCCATTAGTTCAAAAAAAAAAAGTTATAAAAGTCCAAACCTGGTCGCCATAAGGATTAAAATCTCCGATTTATATTGTAAAGTATTGACAAAACGACATCATTTGCTTTGCTGACATTTTCAATTTTCGTTTTTCCAATTCCTTGCTGGTTATCGTTAATTTTTCATTTCCTTTGTCATGTTCATCATGCTTAAATTTTTTTTAGCCTATTATTAATTGTATTTAGAGTAAAGTAATTCATTGTTTTAATAAAATGTAACAGAGATTCGCATAGTATGTGATGACATATACATTCCTGTTTCAAGTAATAAACCCTTTTCAATTGCCTCTCTATAACTTATTCGATTTCGCATTAGATTTGTGTTTTCTTTGATTTCTAGTTGAGCATTTAACCTTTTCATTAGACAAAATAGACAGTAATTACTGGATGAAAAGGTTTTTGAAAAACCAAGAGTAATATTTAACCCAAGATTATCACCAAGCAATAAACCCATGATGAAAAAAAACTTTCCTTTCAGCCCGCTTAGTTTTAATAACAATTCCATTTACTTCCAGATTATGCAATGTTTTAATCAACCGACTAAAGCAGTCGTTTCCATACATTTTTAAATCGAAAGACTTTATCGAAGAAGCCAAAAATATTTCATCTAATTTTGAAGATTTTTGAGGAGTGCATGGAAAACTGTAATAAAAATTACACATTGAATGGCTATTTGCCTTGGCTCCAAGTGGATTATTTATACCAAAATTATCGGTATAAAGAAAATATGGAATTAGAATTCTGCCAGGATATAATGTTTTTCTTTTTTTGTGTCTATAAACTTCCTTGAATAAAATTGACAAACGTTGTTCTCTTTTCTAGTTCACCCATGTACTGCAGCGTTTCTTCTAAAAAATCATTTTGTTGGAGTATGTTTTTAAATTGAACTTTAAGGGGCATTACTATGCCATTAGACTTCGGATTATTTTGTATGTTAAAAGACTCCACGATTCCAGTGAGCTCTTTTTCTCTAAGTTTTTTAAAATCTGATTTACACTCTTCAAACAAAGATTTTATTTGACTGAACAAGCCTGAAACTGATGCTGACTGATTAGTGACTTTAATCTGATGGTACATTAGTTCTAATACTGGATGCAATATTAAATTTTCAACTAGACAAGTTATTAAATGAATGTAATTTAGTAACGAATTCGATTATCGAATCACAAAATTTTGTCATACACATATTTTTTTGATCAGAAAAATTATCAACATCTACAGCATCAACATCCAAACAATATGCATCAATGATTGTTCGATTTTCTTCAGATTTATCTTTAGAACTTTGATAATCATGTAAAATAACACCGGTCTCATTAGTAACCTTACCACCATTAAAATGTATCAATATGTGTATTTAAAAAGAACGCTTTAAGTAAAACTTTTGGAAGCAAGCTTTAAAACGTTCATTTGTATATGTTTTTCGATGGCGGACCACACTCATTTAAATGCTTTAACAATTTCTGTGCGGAGTTATATGACTTTTCACATATAAAGCATTTTAATTCCATTTTTTGTTTTTAAACTCTTAGGTTTTTACAGTTTCGGCGTAGTTTTAGATATATATGTATGTATATTTACGTCCCGTTTTTAACACTTACCAATAAAGTTTTTCGAAATTTTTATTTTGCTTTTTTATGTTTTTTATGTGATTTATTTATTGAATAGTTTTTACAATTTCGGAATTATTATTTGTTAATTTATTTTTTAAACTTCATCATGGCGAAATAATTTACCAGGTGGCAGCATAGGCGAATTCAGTATTTTTTGCTGGCGTACACCACTGTCAAACTCCATATATAAAAAATTTGTGTACATTTTTTATATATGGAGTTTGACAGTCGTGTATACCAGCAAAAAATACTGAATTCGCCTACGCTGCCACCTGGTAATTTATTCGCCTTGAACTTCATTATTAATTTTTTTTCTAGACTACTTGGTTTTTTCAGTCTTTAAACAAGAATCAAACAACTATATTATTAGAACCAAACAAAAAGTTTGTAAAAAAATGTTTGTTTGTATGTTCCTGGTGTTAGCAATAGCTTTTAATGACGGCAACGAGTCGGTGCATATTGCAATATATCGTTTTTGTTAATAATATTATTGACGGCTTTCATTATGGCGATAAGTTTTAAAGTGAATATTGAGGTGTAGTGTGGTAAAATATAATTCTTTATTATTACAGTGTTGTGCGTAACTCTGAAGCTACGTCGTTAACTTTTGATGCATCTGTAAAAATAAAGCTCATTTTTTTGTGTTGAGATTGAACTTCCTTAAATAAGATTCTAAATATTGACGCATCAGTATTTGTTTTCATGTGGCTATAAAGTGTAGTATATATTGTATTTTCTGTAAAGTATCCAGTTGGGCTGCATTCTTGAGTGTTTAACTTTCCTATAAGGGGTATACTCTTTTCACTAAATACCATTTTAATTTAGGAAACTTTTTATTTTTTTACGTATTCTTACAATACAATATAAGGGGGTGAAATGACTATTGTATGTATATACATCTGAATAGTTTGTCTGTTGCCAATTCTTTTATTTCTCTAGCAGATATATGTTGCTTTCGAAAAGCATATTTAAAACCGGTGTCGTACGAAATGCCCCAAATGCAGCTCTAATAGCTGCATTAATTTTAGTTATTATTTTCTAAGTAACGAATTTGGGCTGTGGCCAAAAAAAAAGGAAGTGCATAATTTATTCTAGACAGAAGAATCGTTTTTACTATTGATATCAGAGATAGTATATTACAGTATTTTATTAAATTGAGTTGCTTGGATGGTGATGTTGAGAAATAGTTTATATGAGTAGACCAATTATATCTGGTGTTGATATAAAGTACAAATATTTTAAGAGATGTGTTTACAAGACCTTTTTCTGCAGATATGTATGCCCTTACATTTAGAATTAAATAATTTTGCTCCCGAATATTTACACCATTTGTAAATATCCCGGAAATGATCGTCAACATTAATTGTTGGATTTTTTGCCAATTAATTTATTTATAAAATTAAAGTCATCTGCATACGAGTATGCTGCAAAATCTATTTGTTTGTAAAAGGAAATTATAGAACATATTTTATTAAAGGCAATTAAAAACAATATAACTGATAGCGGAATTCCTCAAGGATCCCGTTATGTAATGGATAACAGTTTAAGAAATGTTTGCCAACTTTGGTTATAATTTTTCTTTTCGACATGAAGTTCATAATATACCCTATGATTTTGGGACCAATTCCCTATGCAGGTAGTTGATCAATAATTGTGTGTGCTCCAATTTTGTCGAATGCATTCTCGAAGTCAAGTGATAATATTGTAAAGTATTTTTTTTAATGAAAGGCTATTTGCAATCTGATAAACTACATACAGGAGAGGATCGATTGTAGATTTGCCTTTCGTGAATCCAAATAGTCGTCATTAAAAAGCTTGTCTGTCTTAACAATCCACCATAGCATATTTGCTCTTATTTTATCGAGAGTTTTCGATAGGCAGGAGTTAAGAGATATAAGGCGATATGAATTTGCTAGCGTCTTATCAGACTGCTTTTTAGTTGTAGGGACAATGTTATTATATAATGTTATTATATAGTTGAAGTAATCTGCATTTCATGTCATTTGGAATATGCTTGAGCATTGGATAAGACATCCTGTCTAAGCCCGGTGTTTTCACTTAAAAACTGTGTACTACTCTTGTAAGTTCGGAAAGGGTTATACTTTCTTCAATTATATTGGCTGCAGGTGATGGGTTTATTATTTATTAATTTTTTTTCCAAAGATTGTCTATAGGTGACGTTGAGTTAATAGAAGACGTAAAAGCTTATATAGATATTCTGTTTTAATTTCATTTTAGTTTTGCATTAAAATTTTTGAAGTTTATAAGATTTTGGTTATTAATTTTCCCTTTAAGTATATTGCAGGCGGTATTTTTCTCCTTTTTAAAATTTTCGAGGTTTTGATTCCACCATGGACTTTTTCTGAATTTAAACATTGTAGTCAACTTGCGTGGTTTTAAATATAGGCTTCAAAGAAATTTGTGCGTTAGGTGATTGCTGAAATTTAAATGAAATTATGATTGGAAAGTGATCGATGCCAGATAGGTTACTTTTGATTTCCCAATCAAGCAAAGAAGCTATCGAGGAAGAACAAAATAAAACATGCGTAAGAGTATTGTGGCGGTTTAAGTATGTAACCGAGCGATCATTTAAAACAACAAACCTTGACTTATTAGATGGGGAGACTCAAGATCTGTTCCAAGAGTTGAACTTACCCAAAGTAAGGGACGGTGAACTTAAGTTACCAGATTAAATTCTTAAATTATTAATAATTCTGATATTAAATCGTAACATTGGTCCTTGTGTGTAATCAAATATTGCGGAATGTAAATTTCTTAAAAGAGATAATAATTGCTTTGAAGTATAAGAGACTAATACAATGTACTTAAGACAGTACATCACAAAAGAGCGACTAATTGAATATATATACTCATGTAATAGCTAGTGATTTAGTGTTAAAAATTAAGAGCTTGAATTTTCTTCTCTTTGAGAAAGATTGGGAATTTTTGTTAATTGTGGCATGATTGAAATCTTCGTTCTGTTCTTTGCAGTTTATACAGACTTTTATAGAATCACATACTTCCTCGGATTCTTCACAAATGTGGTATTTTTGTGAACAATTTGAACACAGCAAGTTTTTGCACGTTTTACCGATGTGGCCGTAACGAAAACAATTCCTACAGCGCAAAAGTAAAGGTGGGGATTCTGAATCTCTCGTACCCAATAGAGACTTAAATGTAAGTATTATTAATCCGGTTTCTTCCAGGTCACCTACTGTAGACTTAATGTGAAATGAATGTGTTATATTATTTATATGTTATTAATATTCATAAATGACATTACAATCAATATATTCTTTAATCGACAACTCCTTGACAATAAACTTAAAAAAAAGATATGTTTTTTGGAAGCCAACTCAGCATTTCCGTTAACAACTTTTTATTAATAGAAAACAACTTTCTTGTAGTATCAAGGTTTTAGTTAAATTTTAAGCAGTTTTGTCTGATTCAGATTGAAATTCTGTGCCAAAATGAATGTTATCCATATTCAAAAACAAATTTTGTAAGTTCATTTTCTCTATTAAATTTTTTTTATTAATATATGGCTGTTTTTTGTGTTAGCTAAAATATTTTCGTGCAAATGTGAGAAGTGTGGTATAATGTTTTTGATTATTAGTGGAATCTTTATTTTTCATTACACATTTCGTTATAAATATTTTTGACTGGTTTATCATAATCATATCAAAAAAAATTGACTGTGTCTCACAGTATTTTTTTTTTTGGTGCCCTTATCGGTTGACATTTACTGCAAAAATAACTATTTATGTTGCCGTTTGAGTCATAATCATGAAGATCTCTGGCACATACAAACATATTGCCATACGTTTTTGCACGCTCAACAAGATTTTGCAAAAAACAAAATACACGTACAAGCTAAAACTTATGTTGACTGCATGAGCTAACGCAGTCACCTGTTCAATTCGCCCTTAATTAGTCAAACAGATTTATTTTACCTCTGTTTACAATAAAAGTTTGTTCAAAATATGGTTAAAGAATTTTTTGTAACATTTAAGAAAATACAAGAATTTAGCAAATAAATGAATATAAAAGTAGTATTATTTTGTAGTTTTGTTTTTATACCCTTCATTACAAATATTGGAAAAAGGGTATAACGAATTTTTTCATCCCGTTCGTAATTTCTACAATATCCATTTCCTACCCCAAGCGAAGTCGATTGATCGAGGTCCGCCTGTAAAATCAAATTTGCAAAGGCACTAGATCAGTTAGAAAAAATTTAAATGCGCCAATCGATCAGAAATGATGCCGAAAAAGGTGCTATGAAAGTCACCATGATCGGTCCATGTCCTTCGACGCAGCGGCCAAAACATCAATAAAAAAAAAACAAATGTATGGGATGATAGAGAATTAAAAAAAAGAAAAAGCTTCGAGTAAAAATATTGGCCCACGCCCATATTTTCCGGGCTTCGTGCCTCTGAATTTTCAAAATTTTTAAAATATCAATACGGGCATCGTTTTAAAGCTTTTGAAAAGGTCTTTAAGGATATACTAAAATTTTTTAAAAACGCTTAACCCATTAAGAGCCGATGGCATTTCGATGCAAATTATTTTTTTTTTTTTTTTATTTAATTTTGTAAATCTCTGTCAACGCTATACTTGTTTTTTTTATTGCAGTTACTTTACTAAAATAGATTTAGATAAAGGGTGAAGGGTATATAAGACTTGGCATAGCCGAATATAACACTCTCACTTGTTTTTATTTTATTTTCAAAACCAGGAAATTTACTAAGAAGGCGTTTCTCGATTTGACTAGTAGTGTTGTTATTACAACATAAAAATTTTTATTTTCAACTGGAGCAAAAAGAACTTTAATTTAAAACCTTGAATGATAATTTGCTGTTCCTGTCTCAAGTTTCTTTACTGTTATTACAAATTTGTATGCTTGTCAAACGAAAAAGGAAAAATACAAAACATAGAAATTTTTAAGCGAATTTTGAAATGCTATATTTGCGATTTTTTAATGTTGTTTATAAATCTGCATTCTAAGAAATTAATAAAATAAAGGATCCCTCGTTTTACATTGCGCACAGCATCAAATATTTAGCTACTTTATCTGTCATATCATATTTTAAGTGATTTTAAGCGGGCCAGTAACAGTTTTAAGTTTAATAATTCTAAAATTGTAAAATGGTTGCTATTTCTTATTTTGAATTATGTATGTTTTTTTAGATTTAAGAGGCTTTTTGTTGGTACTATGTATCTAAGAACAGTTTTGTATTGATCTCAAGCTGCAGTCAATATACAACAGCTTTCTGAATCGAAGCACAATAGTTATTTATTACATATTTATTTCTTCATGTATAGGTTTTGCATTAGGTAAATTTTAGTGAAACATTTTTTAGAAGTCAAAGCTGACCTCTTTATTAATGAGTAAGGCAACAGATTTGTAATTTACGGCAACTCTACCCTTATTGTGTTATGTAATACTACCAGCCTTTACTCCTAAATATTGATTGTTAACTGTTGGCCTTTTTCTTTATCATAGAGTCTCTCGCAAACGCTAGCTCGCGCTTAAGGTTTAGATCCCCCACGGCATCCATATTCAGAAATCTTCAGCCTCTGATCCTAGGTTTTATACCAGCCAGTATCGTATATTCAATACAGTGTACCTGCAAGTATCTTTTACGACCCCATTCTTGGCCAGATAATACTTAAACCTTACACGAACTACCACTAACGCAGGTATCCAGCTAAAGGTATTTCTGTTATACCTGAGCACCTCACTGGCTTTCTAGCCTTTAAAAGTATATAATTGTTCTTTTTTCTTTGATGATAAGTCCACTACTTCAAAATCTCTGAGATTTGGAAGAAATAAATGATCCGAATCGAGTTTTATATACCCTTTACCATGTATGTAAATCTGGTTTAGTGAAGTAACTCCAATTAAAAAAAAAAAACAAATATTAAGGTGACAGAGAATAAAAAAATTAAAAAAGAAAATTTCCAAAAAAAATATCACCGGGTATTAATGGGTTAAGCATTTTTTAGAAACTGTAGTACTTTCACAATTGAAATTTCTATGAAAAGTTCAAAGGCCCGTAACTCGGAAAATATGGGCGAAAGCAATTTTTTTCACGTTTTTCTATTTTTTAAAATTTTTTCTAGCCCCATATATTTGTTTTTTTTTTTTGATTGAAATAACTTATTGTTCCAAATGTTATGGAAAAATTAGAGGCAGGCGGAGAGTTTTGCCCAGAGCCTTAAAAACGTGAACCGATCTTGCTAATTTCAAAGGGCAAATTTTTCGAAACTATGTGTAATCGATTAGCGTATTCAATTTTTTTCTATCTTACCCAGTGCCTTAGTAAATATAATTTTAACATAACAAGGACAGACGTCGCATAGTGGCGTGAAATACAAAAAAATGGAATAAAAGTCTGGAATTTCTAAGCTATTTATCCGATTTTCATAAAACAAACTGCGATTTATAGAGAAGGTCATAGGCTTTTTCCCTATTGCATTTGGATACTCCCTGTTTCAGTACAGGGTATTACCACAGGGCGTTAAAAAAGGTAACCCCGAATTTGAAAAATGTTTCAGAGCTTATAACTTTGTCAAAAGTGAACCGATTTAAAAAAAAAAATTATATTAAATACTCTACATAGTTAGATAAAGAAAAAATATACTTGGAATTTGCATGGTATCTTTTATACCTTCGACTATTAAATATAAAATACCAAATTTTTTTCCTTGGCATTTTTTAGTTTCTCACCTGCAGTTTTCTTTATTCTTTTCTTATTCATTAAGCACTAGGTCAGGTTTTAAAAGTAAAAATATTGTTTTTTTTATTAATTTTTTCAATATTTTGCCACACCTTTGGGTGGCATCTTCAGGAAACAGGAAACAATTATTACACACAGGATCAATTATTAAAATTATGTGCTTTCAAATATAAATTATAAATTTATAAAACTAATTTTTTAGATGAAAATGGTTATAAACGTGATGGACAAATAGTCAAAAGATTATCTAAATATCAAAAAGAATTGCCTAATATAAAATTTGAGAGAAAGATTACAGGTAGAAATTACACTAAAAGAAAAGATATATAATAATAATTGTAATATCGTATTAATGATATAAAGTTGTAACATACCTGGAGTAATGTATTTACAAAGGCTAGGGGAGTTATATGAAATATATATGTAATGTTTACTCTTGTGGATTTATTGATGTTATTATTAACTTTACTTATTTGTTATTATATAATCACTTGTAGTTTATATACTTTATTATTTTCAAATATTTTGAATCACAATAACATGTTTTAAAATAATGTTTGAAAACAAATAAATAGTTTTAGTACTAATTTCGATTTTGTTAAATTCAGAAATAAGAAAGGAAAATAAATAATAAAAATGTATAAAATTTTTAATTATTTTAATAATTTTATTTCCTGTTTCCTGAAGATGCCATCCAACGTAGAGAAATATTGAAAAAATAAATAAAAAAACAAGATTTTTTTATTAAAACCTGACCTAGTGCTTAATTAATAAGAAAAGAATAAAGGTCAAAAAAAACATTTTAATTTCACTTGTATTTTTAAAATACAAGATAGAACTATCTTAAACACAGATTTAGAAAGCTAATACCATAGGACTAACTTGTAAGAAAATTTTTTTCTTTGACTTAATTAATTTGAGTTAATTAATTTTCAATTTGAAATTTCATAAAGAGTTTAAATAATGTAAAATTTTGGTTTAAATATTCGTGACTATAAAAAATTTATAGCGATGAAAAAGCTCTTTCTACTGAAGCCTGAAAATTAAAGTACGATTAGGCTTTTAAACATGAATAAGAAACATGCGAGTTATAAAATAATATAACAATAAATTTACATAAAAAATATTAACTTATTGTAAAATTGTAAATTTAAAGAAACGCATAAAATGTTTGCAAAAAACAATATATTCATTACTTTGTCAATGCTTTGTTTTGCAAAAATAACTTTAATCATATCATAATGTTTATATTGCCAAAAACACTTTTTGAAGTATCTTTTTAGTAATAAAAATTTTAACGCATATTCCTTATTGTGATATGGATAAGTATAAATATCTCAATGGCGACAAAATTAATTTTTATATATACATATGTATGTGGCTTGCAATCTATGCTAGGTATTCTTTAATTTATACTTTGAATCATTTAACGATTTTAAAGGTTGAATTGCTTGAGTCAGAATATTTGTTTTTGTTTCCTATTATTCAATAATTTTAATTAGATAAATATAACAGAAATAGAAAACAAACAATTTAAAACGATTACCTGAGTAGGAGTTACTCCAAAGATTATGTTTGACAAAATGTATAATTCAGAATCGGTGGATCTCCACTCTATCCAGTATTTCGAAACACAAGTTGTGCTTTTTAAAAGTAACAACTTTAGTCGCTCAAGTTTTGTATATATAGTTGCTCTCTCAATATCTTCCGTGGACTGTGGTTTTAAAATTATTGTTAAAATCTCCTCTTCGGTTCTGTCTTCAGTTTCACAACTATTTTCACTAATACGCATATAGTTTTTTTTGACGAAAATTAACTTTTCCCAAAAATTTAAAAAAATTTAATGGCCTGTTCTTTCATGTTGTTCATGTGGTTCCAGCGCATGTTGGAACCTGGGATCAAAAAAGAGGCAAGCTCTTAGCTCATTCTCCAACAACGGATTTGGTGCAGAGTTCTCAACGACTTTTTTTATTATTAGTTTACATCTTATCTAATGAGCATAAGAATCTCCGTAATTTAGGTATTGCTCTTGAAATTTTAGAAGAATTTCATCAAATGGGGCAAACACCAATACACAACCAGTCACATCATGCCAATACTTTTCACTTGTTTCACAATCTTCAGATATCTTTCCGACTGAAATATCCATATTTTCTATTATATGTCTAGATGATTTTACATCAGAAATCATTTGGAACCCCAGCGAGTTAGGCACTCAATTTGTGGAATTCGAAGTTGGTTGACCTCAAAAAGAGAACGAAGTCCGTTCCAAGGTTTCCTCAAAATTTCAAGTTTTTAAGACGAAATTTAATATTTCTGCACTTTTTATGGAATTTATTGCCACTAGCTGTGTAGTGTGTGATGCACAACGTAATATCCCCAATGTTAAAATTTTTATCGCTTGCAATTTCTTTCAAAAGCATTAAATACTTCTCATTATAAAAATAGTCGATTTCATTATTACTTTTAACACATTGGGATAGCAATGATGTAGCTTTATTTGTCCGAAGTAATTGATACCACTTGTTGCAAGTTTACATTAAGTTTGTTTAAAGTTTTAATAACTTGCGAAGCTAAGTTATTCATTTGCTGCAACCTACTCCTATCATTTCACTCATTCCTATCACTCTTAATATTTTGGAAGCATCTTTGCAGTATTGTATACTTATACAGAGAAAATTTTTATCAAATCGCGATGCACTATTTTTGCTGAAAACAAATTATCATCCAACTCATGTTTTATGATGTCTCGTAACTTTTTAGCCACACTTGACAACAAAACTTTAGCAGTTTCTGAGTTTAAAGTAAACAAATTTTCTTTCTTGTCTATTGCGCTAGCAATTGGTTTCATCAATTTTTTCATATTAGAGCTGTTTAGTAAATCAAATGCTACACCATTTTCTATTACTAATCTAATATATGCTCTTATAATTTCACATTTATTTAACTCAATTGTTTCTTTTATGAGATTTTTAATATTTCTTTTCAAAGTTTTTTTTTTTTGGTTTTATTTTCTAATATTTCAATTTTTTGACAGCTTTTTAAATTTATTTTTAAATTATAACGTCTAGATGAACTTAGCTGTTTATTGCAAATCTTACTCATAATTTTATCACTAATGTTTGTGTTACTAAAATAATTATATAAGTTTTCTATTTGAAGTTTTTATAGAATTCATTTATATTTTTGCAGTCCTAAATATTTCACAAACCCTCTTGACTTTTTACTTTCAGAATTACTTGTTGAATGACAACTATGTATAAGATGAAAGAACATAACAAAAGGTTATTAAATTAGCAGGGACTTTTAAATAAGCGCGCCTGTAAAGCGTAGTCTACTTACTTTTTATATACAAAAACCCTCAGTTGGGTGAATTTTGTTTAAGGTTTTTACACCCATAAAATTTAAATATTTTTTATAATAAATTTGAATTATGCGGGTTATAAAGTAACCGCCACTGATCCGTAATTTGTCTACCTAGCTGCCGTTTATGTACGAAACTATTGGGCATCTTAAAAAGACGGCGCGCAGCCGTCGACTGTTTTTTCAATACTGTCGCCGCCGCCGTTTTGATCGGCTTGCTTCTGCTCAGAAACAGCCGCCGTTTTCATCGGGTTGCTTCGACTCAGAAATAGCCGCCATTTTTGGCGGCATGTATAAATTCAATCGCCAAAAATGTTAGTGCTTATCAGCGATGAAAATTTGAGTATTAATTTATAAATTAAGGTAATACCCCATGCACACAGGCAAATTTTACTTTGCAAAGTTTTGACTTTATGTGAGAGAGAGGGAGAAATCATTATGAGTAGTACAGACTTTAATTTACTCGCAAAGTTGCTTTGGTTTTCTTTCGTTGCTTATACACAGTTTTATATATCCTTAAATATACATATAAGCACCACATAAAAATAAAAATAAGAAACGGTCAAAAAGAAGAAAACAAAAATTTGTAAAAGAAATTTTTTTGTGTCTGAAAACTTTGTCAAAATACAAACACCGCACAAATAAATCTTTTACTATAACATAATGTTATTAAATTTGTTGTTATTTATTTGATTTTAAATGCAGTTTTAGGTTAAATATAAATCTAAATTTAAACTAATTTATTACTTTTTCACTATTTTTAAAAAACTCTTAGATTTTTAACTGATTTTTGATTATAAGAAATCATTGTTAAAGAGTAGCTTTAAAGTGGTGTTTTTATAAAAATACATCAATTGGAAAACTATATTGTTTTTAAAAAGATATTTTCAGACAAAATATTCAGTTTCCAATATTTTCTATATAAGCCGAGATAATGAGAAAATTTCAGTAAAAGGCTTAAACTAAAGGGTGTCCAAATAGATACAAAATTTCATAGTGTTCTGTCATTTGACCTGTCCGCACGCGTTTTTGTGTCGTCGTTATTTTAATCTATGTGTGTTTTTAAATTTAGTGTCAATTTTTTTTTTAATTAAATGTGCCATAAAAAAAATATACAAAAAAATAAGAACAGAAATTTAATCAATAATAATCATAATAACAAAAATTAAAAATCAAAAACATAAAACCAAAAATTATCAACATACCTACATATAAGAAAACAGACAAGAACAATAAATTCTTGTAACAGTTATAAAAAAGAAAGAAAAAAAGCAACCAAAGAATTATTTACAACAACAATACATATAAAATAAACAAAGAAAAAACATATCAATCCAAGACAAAAAAAAAAAAATACAATAATAATAACAGTGATGGCACGAAAAGTCGCTTGTGACCAGCTCAGGGCTTTTATGGCTCTTTGCGACGCAAATTGTACCACAAATGGTACCTTTCCTTTTTACTAGTTTTTTTTTCCTCTTTTTTTATAGTAATTGTAATTTTGAAATTGTTGTTGCTGGTGATTTCAATGTTCACAACTCGTCTTGGATTCGCCATTCGAACCATACAACCCTAGAGGGCCAATATGTTGAGCTATTCGCCGCGCACAACCACCTCGCGCAATTAATTAACGAGCCAACACATATTTTGTGTGTTGAAGGACAACAACATAATACTCTCGACCCTTTCCTTACCTCACACCCTGATAAGTATGAGGTAAGTATTCTTGCGCCTCTCGGTAACTCGGATCACTGCACCATTTCCGCCTCCTTTTCAAAAATGGCCACGAAACGTTTAAAATATATGTACGAAAAGGCTCGTTGGGCTGAGCTCAACGAATTTTTTCGGCATTTTAATTGGAAACTTTGTTTTCTGGACAATAAAGTCGATGCCATGGCAGAAATGGTTGTGAACATTATTTTGCTTGGAATGAAAACTTTCATTCCATCTAAGCAAATCCGTGTTAATCCAAGAAAGAATTCTTGGTTTAATCAGACGTGCAAAAATGCAGTCAGATCCAGAGAGGAAGCATTCAGTATATGGCGGTGTAACAAAAACTCCGTAACTGATTTGCTACGCAAAAAGGCAAGATCGTCGTGTGCCAAAGTACTAAGACGCGAAAAAGCTTTATACGAGCAGCGCCTTCGTGCTAAAGTTCTTACTACTTCTCGGGGTAGCAAGAGCTTTTGGTCATTCGTTAAAAGAGTGAAGGATAATGCTAGTTCCTCAATTCCGCCTCTTTTAAAGGATGATCAAATAATTAACGACACGGTTGATAAAGCTAACGTCTTGGCTGAAATTTTTGCAAGTAACTCCTACTTGCCGGAGAGCAATCAACCACTGCCCGCACTGGAAAGAGTATCAGTAACTATGCCAGATATATTCTTTCGAGCACGTGCAGTTAAAAAGGTTTTAGCGGATCTCAACATACACAAGTCCCCTGGTCCGGTTGGAATTCCAGCACTGGTCTTGAAGCAGTGCTCTTCAAAGTTAGCGCGTCCATTAGCAAAACTTTTCAACATTTTGTACCATGTTGGTGAGTTCCCATCATGTTGGAAGGTTGCTAATGTAACACCAATCCCCAAAAAGGGAGAGGCTAGCAACCCTGAAAATTACCGCCCAATCGCAATTTGCTCTGCGCTTTCCAAAGTAATGGAAAGTATGCTTAATTTTCATCTTGTGAAATATCTGGAGTCCAACAGCTTACTTAGTGACCGGCAGTACGGCTTCCGTAGGGCTCGCTCTACGGGTGACTTATTGGCCTTCCTTTCGGAAAAATGGTGTCAATCCATTCACCATTTCGGCGAAAGTAAGGTGGTGGCTTTAGATATTTCCAAGGCGTTTGATAGAGTGTGGCATGGTGCACTCATATCAAAACTTATTGCTTTTGGTGTCGGTAATAGCTTCACTCGACTTATATCGAGCTTTCTCAGGGATCGCACTATACGAGTTGTTATAGATGGGATCTCATCAAACGAGTTCAAGTTGAATTCAGGGGTACCGCAAGGTTCCGTCCTTTCCCCTACCCTATTTCTTATTTTTCTTAATGACCTTCTACGTCAGACTTCCAACCCTATCTATTCTTTTGCAGATGACAGTAGCATATGCCATTCATTCTCGTTTCGCAGTAGACCAAGCCTTCAGGAAATGGGGGCTGTGAGAAAGCACATGGACGATACCCTTAATCGCGACCTTTTAGTAATTTCCGAATGGGGCCTGGCGAACAGGGTTCAGTTTAACGCTAATAAAACCCAGTGCTGTGTGCTTTCGCACAGGCGTACTGCTGAACATGCTACGTCATCTGTAATTATGGGTGATACATATATTAAGGAATCAGAAGCTCTCGATGTTCTTGGCATGAAAATTCAATGCGATGTTCGTTGGAACAAGCACATTTTTCATGTTGCAAAAGAAGCATTCAAGTGCCTAGGTTTTCTGAAACGGTGTAAGAAATACTTCACTCCATCTGATCTCCTTACTATCTATGTCACCTTTATCAGACCGAAAATGGAATACAACTCTCATGTATGGGCCGGTGCTTCAAAGTCTATTTTGGAGTTACTCGACCGCGTACAGGAGAGAGCGAAGAAACTCATCGGTGACAGTAGGGTATCCAGCTCTATTGACTCACTGGAGCATCGACGCAATGTGGGGTGTGTTTCACTGTTTTATCGTTACTACAACGGAATGTGCTCTTATGAAATCAGGGAACTTGTTCCTGAAAACCTAATTTCATACGCGCAACGCGATCTGCATCAAGAGCGCATTCCTTTGTGGTCGATTGGCAAGTGAATCGCACAACGCATTACAGAGAGAATTCGTTTTTTAGCCGAACAGTTCGTATGTGAAATAAACTCCCTGCAGAGGTCTTTCCTGCCACTTTCAATGTGCAAAGATTCAAATCAAATGTTCACAAGCACTACTGCCTCTATCCCCCATCCCAAAACCTAATTTCCTAGTTCTGGCACAATGCATTGCATAAGTAGGGGTCATCCCCTGAGTGCTGGTCCTAATTAAAAAAAAAAAAAAAATATATATATATATATACACATATATATATATATATATATATATATATATATATATATATATATATATATATATATATATATATATATATATATATATATATATATATATATATATATATTTATTTATTTATTTATTTATTTATTCAACTTCAATAATATAAAAAAGCCTGTTAAGGCCAAATAACTTATATTATAGACAATTCCTGAATATAATATATATATATGTGTATATGTATATACAATAATAACAATCTAAACTTAAATATATGCAAATGAATTATATAAAGCTTTACAGATTGGCTCCCCAGCCAAAGAAGTGTTAAATATTAAGTTGCAACAAAAAAGTCCCAAATAGTGGTAAAATTAAGATATCATCAGAGAATCAAAACAACAAGTTGCCTCAAGCATATCTAACAGTCAAGGCATGAGTTGAATATTAGGCAAATTAAGTAGAAAAATGAGCAGCGAAATTAGTATTAGGTAAAGGGTAAAATGGAATTTATTAAAAAGGTTCGAAAAAGTTTCAAACGAAACGCATTATTAGAATGCGAAAATAAACGAAGTTCAATAGGTAATTTATTCCACCAACGAGCTACTCTAACTAGAAACGACTGTTCAAATATGCTATATCTAATTCTAGGAATAATAATTTGAGGATTCCTAGTAGAACGAGTAAAATTAAATAAGGAACAAAGTTGAGAAGGTTGTCCACTCTTAAGAGTCCTGTAGAAAAACCATAGGTTTCTATAGGAAATGAATTGCTTGTAATTACAACCTAGGAAATTCTTTACAAAGTCAGATATATGACTTCTTCTACGAATATTATAAACGTACCGTACAATAGTATTCACAACTCGATTAAGTCTATTTAAAACATAGCCACAACAACCAGATATAACTTCCAGCCCATAAAAAATATGGGGCATTAATATAGCATAAGCCAATTTATGTTTAACGCAACAAGGTAAATATATGTTATTTGAATATATTCTTCGCAAAATTCCAAAAACCCTATAATGAATAAATGTAAGTCGATCATCCACACAGATGCCAAGAACTTTAAGTCGATCAACAAGTGAAATTCTATTTCCATCAATTAAAATATTCAAGCCGGCAAATTCAGGTCCATGCTTACCAAAAAGAATCGCGTTAGTCTTAGAAGGGTTAATATGTAAAAAGTTTGAAGTCGACCATTGAGAAAACTGTGAGAGGCTATAATTGACATTAGCTTCTAGAACATCACTATTATCACGATCAGCACAAAATAACAGAAAGACATCATCAGCAAAGATAAATGATTTACAAATGGTGTTATCAATACAAGTTGGGAAGTCATTCATATATAATATAAAAAGAAGTGGACCTAACACCGAGCCCTGGGGAACACCAGACGATAAGGGAAGTAATCCAGATGTTACCCCCTTCATATCAACAAACTGATATCTTTGTAATAAATACGAATAGATCAATTTACAAGCTGACCTAGAAAAGCCAAAGTTGTCCCTTAACTTGCTAATTAAGACCGAGTAATTAACCGAATTGAAAGCTTTAGTTAAATCTAATGCCACTAATAAAGACAATTTATCATTATTTAAATTAAAACGAACAACATCAGTTAAATTAATCAGCAAAGACGTCGTACTATGTCCCCGGCGAAAAGCAAACTGACAAGGAGCGATGTCCCTATGAACAGATAATAAAATTTGATTTTTTATTATATGTTCAACAACTTTTGACAAGGCAGGAAGTATAGAAATAGGTCTCAAGTCTTCCAGACTATGAACTACATTGGATTTAGGTATCGGAACCACTCTCGCTGTCTTCCACGAAGAAGGAAACACAGAAAATGTAAGTATGGAGTTAATATGAAAAATTAAAATATGAGAAATATGTGGGAAAATTATCTTTAGAAACTGTATAGGTATGCCATCAATACCTACAGATTTTGATTTAATCTTACATAAAGCTAACCATAGTTCATATTCAGAAATGCACTCAAAAGAAATTGATCCATAAAAATTACCACAGAATGGATCATTGGAATCACCACAGAAAGGGTCATTCACAAAATGGGTATTTACTTCATCAGCATTAAAGCAAACTGACGGTAAACCATTATCAGAAGTAAAACCCTGTTTTCTTAAAAGATTCCATAAGGAAGAGGAGTTTAAACCCGCAAACAATCTAGAGAAGTATTTTCGCCTTTCTTTACGAATTACATTTTTAGCTTTGTTCCGATATCTACAAAAAATCCCCCAATTCTCAGCACTTGGAGTATTTCGAAAAACAGAAAAGGCTAGGTCTCTAAGGGAAGTTGCTAGTGTTACACAATTAGATTTCATCCAGATATCCTTCTCACAACGGATTCTTTTTTTGACTACAGGTACAAAGTTATAAAGAGATTCAAGTAAAGAGCAAAGTAATGACGATTGATGATCAACGTCATTGGATTAAAAAAAAAGAGTGTAATCATAATCAGACAAGAAGGAGAACATCCCATTCCAATCAATATTATTTAAGTCTTTGTACCCAAAGAAATAAGATAATCGATCAACAATAACACGAAACGACGCAAAAATCAAAGCGTGATGGGAAACAGAGGGGCATTGAACTTGCTCACCAACCAATAATCCAATAAGGACGTAGAACCATGACTGGCGTCATAATGAGTAGGTTTAGAGTTGTGGAAAATTGAAAGATTACATCGTTGACACATCGATCTAATAAAGTTAGCATTAGAGGAATTAAATAAATTACAATTAAATTATTATGATTTAAATGTATCAGGAAAGAATCCTATGAAATGTAACCATTGCTAACGTATGTTTTATATTATATTCATATTATATAAAAAATACTGTAAATTATTTCCTTGTTAATAGCTTCTACAACAAACCCTACACAACATCTACAACAAACCCTACAAACCATCTAAAGGCATGCCACAATATAGATATCAAAAGTTTAACACACAAAAAATCAGAGCTTTTACAACAAAGTCTTTGACAACATCTTGTTCAAAGAGCAACAATTTTATACATGCCAGACGTCTGTGCGAAATGTGCTGCATTGACTTACAGCCTTTCAGTACGGTGGAGAGACCAGGCTTTCAAAAATATATAAAAAGTTTGGACCCAGCCATAACTTTTCCAACATCAACAACTGTAGCAACAACAGCGCTTAATGATGTTTATGAGTTTTATTCTCAAAAATATAAAATAAAAAAATATTTTGCAAAAATGTCCAAACAATTTAACATTGGTTATAGATATGTGGACTGATAAATATAAAAAAATTTCTTATATAAATATAAAAATACACTTCTCTGACAAATTTTTTAAACTGAACATTTTCCTCATCCACATACTGGAAAACTTATTGCTGATTAGATATCCGAAAGTTTAAAATGTTTTCATCTCGAAGACAAATGCATTAAAGCCGTAACAGACGGGGGATCTAATATAGTATCTGCCCTCAAAATTAAAAACATCATAAGATATCCTTGTATGGCACATTCAATGCATCGTTTTCTCGTTCAAGACATTCTAAATAACTCACAATTTGATCAAATCAACCAAATAATTTTAAAATTAAAACAAATCTTCAAATCGTTAACTTAAAAAGGCGAAGAGCTACAAAAACTCCAACTCCTAAGGCAGCAGGAAAATGCTAACGATACTATTATCAATATCCAAAATATAAACAGAAACATAGACGCTGACGATAATTTTCCCACAGGGTGCCTAGAAACTGATTTGGAATCATCTGTTAATGCGCCTCACTTAAAAAGTTTAAAAATTCAATTGAAACGAGATGGAACTCAATTTTGAATATGATTGACAGTTTCATAAATAACTTTGATGTGTTAAACTTAATGCTTCTAAAAATTAAGAAAGATCACTTAGTTATTTTTGACATGGAGCAGAATTTGATTAAGGAGTTTGGCGCTTTTTTAGAAATTTTTTCAGAAGCTACGACGTACCTACAAGGCCAAGAATTTTTAACAGTTTCAACCTGCATATATTTCTTTAAAACAATTTACGCAAATCTGATAGAAAAAGGCGAAAAGGGGTCAATTGTGATTATTATCCATTTGTACGATTACGCAAAAAAACAGTTTTACAAGAGGTTCAGAATTTTGAAAATTCATGTGCTGGCTGCTTTGATGGATCCATGCCAAAAAAAATTGGTCAAAACTTGACGTTTACCTATGAGAATTCCGGAAAAAGAATCTATTCCAGATGATTTTGTTGTACAATTTGATGTGGAAAAAACAACAAATAAGGAAAAATTTATTATGCAAAATTTACAAAATAGAGAAATAATAGAAATCCCATCATGTAGTCACGTGTCCAATGAGCCACCACTAAAAAAAGAGGTAAAATATAAAAACATTTAAAATAAAAGATACAAATACAAAATATTATAATTTTGTTTGATTTGAAAATATGTATGTATATATGTATATATCTCTGTTCGTAGAAAATATCCGAAACTCGACGAAAAATGTTGGAATTCGTCTCGGGATCTGGAAATCGTCCAACTGACTCTCTTACTAATTTCTAATTGAAAAATTTCAACTACAATTACTTGTAATTTGTAATTAAAAAAATCCAATTACAAATTACATGTTATTGTAATTGAAAAATTCAGTTACATAATTACATAATTGAAATAAAATTGTGTAATGAATACTTTTTTAATTATTCTTAGTCAAAAAATATTTAATTACAAAAATCATCAATTACATACACATAATACATGCAAAAAATAATGACAACCTTATTTAAAAAAAAATAAATTAAACATTATATTTAAAAAAGGAAAAACACAATGAAGCAAATAATACAAAGGAAGACATAACACATACATATGTATATACATAACATACTAAAAAAGTGCAAATTTAAACAAAATTTTTATTTGAATTGCTGGTTAGAACAATACTGTTAGGTGAAACTAATTTAAACTTACTCAATAAAAATGCTCTCCATATCTTCTTTAGTCTTATTGGATATAAAACTAATCGCTTTAAACCATTTAAATTTTATGTTTGGGTGAGACATTGAAGCAACAATTGCATCGTGACCTTCTTCAGTTAAATTGAAAAATTGCTGAAATCGTTTAAAAAGACTTTTTTGAAGCAATTTTGTAGCTTGTTGTAAATATGTTAGGTGTCCATTTAATAATTTATCGGTTTTAACTTTAAGAGTAACCAATCAAGGGACTAGCATTCCATAAAATACGTTGTTTTCGCCTTGTAAAAAATCTAAAATTTCTGCAAAAGGCTTCATGACTTTGCAATATTCCTCTAAATAATTCAAATCCGCTACCGTAAATTTCTTTATTTGCAATTCCGTGCAGAGGTCGTTTAAAAGAGATTTTTTAAGTAAAATATGTTGGATGGAATCTTACAAAGAATTCCATCGTGTAACGCATGGGGTTTTTAAAAAAATCCCAGAATATTTTTTATTGTCTCTGATGATTTTGGCCTGTTTGTCTTTTTCCCATCATCACATTTTGAGAAAGTCTAAGAAGTAGATGCATTTATGTATATTGTTTTATTTTAAATAAAAGTAAGAAGGTTATAGTTAAATTTTTGTGCAAAGTTTTTGAATTTTTGATTTTTGAATTTTTTTTTTTTTGAGGTTGTAATAATAAAATATATGTTGAAATAAAAAATAACATATATAGGGAATTACTTTTTGAGATGTGTATGTACCTGTGAGTGTGCAGTGAAGGCATTTTTATCCGTTTTAATAGCAGCGCTGAAATCAGTACTTGCAATTAAGTTTAAGTGTGACTACCACAGCGATAATGTTTCGGTAGAAAGGTTTCTTCAGCTAAAGCATTAAAATCAGCATATTCTATTTCTTCGTAATCATTTCTGTCTTCAACAGAGTCTAATATATCATTGTCCGATTCTGTTGATGCGCCTGTTTCATTAAATGTATAAGTTCTTACTCCATACTCTTTAAAAGCTTTGACAAAATTTGAACCATTGTCGGTTATTGTTGCAACTGTATTAAATAAATTTAATTCAAAATCGTTATTTATTTCTTGAATTAAATTCGCAATTCGATCAAAGGTGTGGCTTCCTTTAAATCTTTTACACGCTAAGGCTGCAGATATTTTTTTAAAATCTTTATCTAACCAATGGCATGTATATCCAAAAAAAGCTCCTATGTTTATTTGACCAGATATCCGCTGTCGTGCAAAAATACTTAGCATCTTTCATACTTTTTTTTATTTGGAATTTAAAAGTATCAAAACGTTGCTTTAAATCACTGAAAATAATTCTGTGGCTTGGGATGTTAAGACATACGCGCTGTTCAAAAAGCCGTCGAAAATAAAGATTGTCTACTATTGAAAAAGGTGTTGCCGTTTGGACTATGAAGTTAAGAACATCTGCGTTAAATAATTCTTGTTTAGTTTTGGCTCTCTTCTCCGCTGAACTAATTTTTCTTTTTTTTAAATAATTGTCATAGTCTGAAGGATGTTTTCTTTTAAGATGAGTTATAAAATTTGAAGTCACTCCTCTTGACCCTTTTATTATAGTTGTCTTGTTTATACATAATAAGCACTTTGCATATATTTGTTTAATATTTGATTCACACGATGATGAGTTATCATCAGAATTCTAAATAAAGTTTTAAAAGTTAGAGTTTTTATTTCAAGGAAGTTTATCGTGAATGCAAATATACACTTGTGTTATTTATGAAAATAATCACTTCTTATAAAATAAATTTGACTTACTTTTATTTCAAATATTTCACTTAAAAGAGCATTATTTTTTCATTTTCACATGTCGAACTTGTTGTGATGGTTGTTTGCATAAGTAAATCCATATTTTACTAAATAAAACGGTTTTTCTTAAAATTTATTTGAATAAATTCAACAAAATTTCTTTAATATTCAATATTCCAAACAGGTACACTATTATGGCTTTATAAGCTTCTACAGCGTTTAGAACTTGAAAAATGTATATGAAAAAATTTTACTTCATGAAATTATTGAAATTTCAATGCGCCATTGATTTTATAAATAAAAGTATTTTACGAACACATATGTATGTACATACTATGTATAATATATATTGTATATTTTATAATATACAAGAAATAGTTCTGAAATATAATCTTTTGGAAATTACACATAAAAGAGTATGTTTAATATTCTTCTAAGCTTCAATAAAAATATTAATAAAATTGTTGAAATTATCCGAACTGTTTAAGAAGTTCATTTTTAGAATTTTTGGTTATACTTATTATTTTTAGGAATATAATTGAATTTTGTTTAATTACAAGTAATGATTATTGTCTAATTACAATTACAATTACTTGAAAAAATCCAATTACAAATTACATGTAATTGTAATTGGAAATTTTTCAATTACACATTACAAGTAATTGTAATTGACTTTAGTCTCTGATTTCAATTACAATTACTTGTAATTTGTAATTGAAAATATTCAATTACAAATTACATGTAATTGTAATTGAAATGTAATTGAAGCCCCCCAGGTCTGATTAATATGCATTAAAAACTTAATAAATTTTTTTTTTTCTTTTTATTAATTTGTTTTTATTTATAGCTCTATCCAAAAATTGCTGAACTAGCAAATATCTGTTTTAGTATTCCGGCTACTTTAGCCTCATCTGAAATCGCATTTTCATCAGCAGGTTCTTGCATTGCGGAAAAACGTTCAAGGCTGAATCCTTCAACTATTACAAAACAGTTGGTTATTCATGATAACCACAAACTGGTAATACAATTTTAATATGTAAGTTATTTAAAATATTAATTATCTTACTTTTCACTTCTAGGTAGCATCGTTTCAAGAAACAAAAAATACTAAATGAAAAGAAATATTTTTTAAAACTAAAATTACCAATTTAAACTTTCGTATATATATATATATATATATATATATATATATATATATATATATATAGGTATCTTAGTTTTGTTTGTTTTACAACTTTATATGGGTTAAAACAAATCCTAAAAAAATTCAAGCCGAAAATGTAGCCTCCGAAGCTTACTTTTGATGAAAGCCGCCGCCGCCGGTTAAAAACTACCCAGCCGCTGCCGCAGAAAATTTTGCCACGGCTTTTGTCACTGCTTTACACTTCATTATTAAAGATTCTCATAAAAGTCTTCGAAAAAATATTTTGCAAAAACATAGCAATTAAAAACATAAAAAATATTACTGAACGATATATAGCGTGTACTAATAACTCAACTTATTCTGTCTGGTTTGATGAGAATAACGTTTTTCACAAACACAGCTTACAAATTCTGAATTTACTTATGTATATTGCTATTTAATTCTAAACATTAATTCGCTAAAGGATGAATAAATTGCATTTACATTTGAATTCCATTCATAATTTGTACAAGTTAATGAGTTACGTTTTCTTATTAATAGTTAACTAAAACCCAAATGTATATCTTATTTTTAAAGCTCTGCTCTACACACATGTATATGTATATTTTCAAATGCTATTTTTATTGTTTGTTAAAATCTGTATATAATAAAATTTTCCTACAAATTAATGTACATTTTAGAGCTGAAATATGAAAAATATATATATATAAATTAAAGCATTTTCGACTGACACCACTAAGCAGGAATTCATATAAATTTGTCTTTAATTTGTTAAACAAAAATTTATACGAACACTCAGTTTTACAAACCACCCCATTCACATTATCAGTTGTGTTGCGTTACTAAAAAAACACAACTACATACATTTATTAACGCACACGAACTGGCTTTTCAGTTGCGTACACTTAATTTGCAAGCTGAAAAGCATTCTGTGTGTTTGTTTTGCTGCTGAAAATAGTAAACTGAAATCAGTTCAGTTCTTTTCAGTTCTGTTTGGGCTCAGTTAAACTATTTTCAGTTGGCATAAAACAGAAAACTGAGTTCAGTTGTTTACTTTTAGCCAGGGTTTAAAATTGCTAACTCATATTTATTTCCAAAATGCGCTAGTGACTACGACTGCGGAATGATTTGAATAAAAAATTTTAATGAAACAGATACATACAAAACGCTTGTGTTTGCTAAGACGGCGACTTCGGCAAACACACATGCGTAGTCGACCGTCACAAGCATGCAAAGTAAAACGGCTAACGACTGAAATATTTGCAGCAAATTTATTGATAGCAATATGAACTGTCAATTAAACGACTAAAATAAAACATATTTTGACTATTAGGAAAAAATTTTTATTTTTTTTTTTTTATTTTTGTAATTTGTGTAAATTGAAGTCAAAGAATTAGTTACATACGCTTGACTTTTATAATAAATTGCGTTTACCTGAGCATGTTAAATAAACTTATCGTAATAATTTAGTCCAGTAATTTATAAACATTTATTGGCAGGTAACAATTTGTTATTTAATTTTTTATGTACATTGTTTAAGCTAATTATAGAGCTCTTTTTAGAGGTTTTAAGTTAGTTATGCTTTATTAGTCTTGATGATGTTCTGAATCGATATCTTCAAACAGCGGCAAGTTATCAATAGCGCTGTCAAGATATGAGGGATTAAGTTTAACCATCAGAACGTTTTCTAAAGTTTCGTGATTGAGACGATTCCGGTTATCCGATAAAAATAACTTTAAAGAAGAGAAAGCACGCTCGATTGTTACCTTAGAATAAACCTCAATCAAAATTCTGCCAGATTCAGAAAAATTTAATTCCAAACCGAAGTTCCATACATATATGTATTTATCAGAGTCCATGAAAGTACACTCACTGTACAAAATTATCGTACGTAAATTGAAAAACCAATTATTGCAATTATACCTAGAGAAGGAATTTTTGATGTTTACTGGTATCATAAAATAATTATTTTCATTTAGGTCTTTTGTTTATTCAATTGTTTTCCTGCTTCAAATTTGCATGTGTTTTTTGTTGTTGTGGTTTTTCAAAACAACAGATGTGCTTTGCTTATGTTATAGGTAAGGGATGTTTACTGGTTCATTTTTTATTGTTTTATTACTTCTTAATTGATGGCAAAACACCAAATTATTGGTACTAAGAAAGACACTGTAGAATTCATGGTAGGTATTGTTGGTTCTACCTTTTCCTCATACATATGTAAATGTTTAATATACCAGAACAACAAATAATACATATAATAATATAAATATTATCATTCATATTCAGTGTGAAAATATTTATCCTTGCTTAAAATATTATTTTTTGTGAAAACGTTTAACAACGGGTTGGTTTTGAACAGAACAATATGTGTACGATGAGTGCACTTACTTTCTGAACTCTGGTATTTATCTTGTTGATCAAATCAAATGCTGCAATTTTTTTTTTTTTTTTGTTGGAATTCAATAATACTTTCATATAAAATATCGGTTTGTCGCGGAATATTATACATGTTAATAAATCAATTACCTGAGTGGGTGGAATTGCAAAGCAAATGTTAGCAAAAGCATATAATTCGGGATCAGTAAACTGCTTTCCATGCAAAAAATCTAGTACGTTTCTTTCAACTCGTTGATATGGTAATTTAAAATTTTCAATTTTGGAATATGAGTCCATAGCGTGATCATTTTGACGCTCAAAATTATTCGACAGGTATTCATCCTCGTCTTCAAGAACTTTAAATGTTTCATTGCTGTTAGCATCAATAGGATTTTTTTTTCGGGTTTTATGATACCAATTGATTTTACTCTATCATAAAGTTTTTTTAAGTAATTTATTGCGTCTTGGTTTTGCTTCACAGTGAGAGTGTAACTAAATCTTGGGTCTAAGAACAAGCAAGCATTTAAGCTTTCATTTGGTTCTGACTGCAATGCAGTCTTAAAGTGTATTTCCGATTTTTTGTATAAAAGAATCATTATTATCGTCATAATTTCAACAATTCTCCTAGTCATTATTTTACACTTTAACCATTGTGCATAAAAATTGCCACAGTGCAATTGCTCCTCTTGAAACTTGATTATAGAGTTTTGTAGTGGTTCAAATACGGCACAATAGCTGCTTACAAAATCCCAAAAGTCATTACTTAATTCAAAATTTTTTTCATGAGATTTGTTTGTAATGGCGTTGACATGTTCTAAAACCTCTTTGGCTTTATAAACGTTACATATCATTATATATGTTGATCCCCAACGGGTTGGACAGTCAAGTTGAGGCAAATTTAACTTCTTTAGTTCAAAAATCTCGCGGTAACCGTTAGTATTTTTTAACATATTTTACAAAGTTTCGACAGCTAATCAGGAAGCTCTTTATGTTTATGTCCTTCGTAACATCTAGAGCACACAGTTGAGCAGTATGCGCTGCACAACGACAAATTTGAATATCACCTATTTGTAGGTTATTTGAATCCTCGAAATGTTCAATGTTCCTTAGGTATACCTCATTTGATTCCTCTTCCTCACCATTTTCATACGATGTAAAGTGGGACAAAATCTTTGTTGTCTTAGTCATATTGGCGCCGTTATCTGATGTTATTGATACAACTTGATTGAGACTTATGTTGTATTTGCTTTACACATTTATAATTTCTGTCGCTAAGTTACGGGAAGAATTTGATGCAGTGCCTTTTAGTTCAACCATACCGAAAATTGTCGACATGATTGTATTGTCTTTAATAAATTGCACACTGAGTCCAAATATGTTGCGTGACAATCTCGTGGCACTATCAATTTTAAGTGATATTAATTTATGAATAAGCTCCGTTTTTATATTATTTTTTATGCCAATAACGACTGATTTTTAAACTTTTTTGCAGTTGCTGCTGTTTAAGCAAAAATTTTTATTGAATTTTTCACCCAAGCCACGGAAAATTGGGTCTATAATGTTTCTCATGTTGTCTGAATTTAAGACATTAAATGGTACACTATCTTCAGTTACCAGGCCGGTGTAACTTCGAAATAACTGTTTCCTGCTTATTTCAATTTTAACAGTTTGTTTTCGAAATTTTTTTTTAATAATTCCATTGGAAGCAGTGGTAGTACATAGTTTCAATCTCACTAATGAAGATATCATGCATTTTTATTAAATATGATTTTAGGTTAAAAACTCTATTTGTTTATTTCATTTCCGCATATTTTGCATTTTCACTTTCTTCAGAAATATTAAATTTTTCCAAAATAAAACTTCTGTTGAGTCTTGGTGCCATTATATTAATTTTCTTTGAAATGCAACCAATTATTAACATCAACTTGTTTTGTACACCACAAACAACTAAATAGCAAAAGCAAATGACTTACGCATATTCATTCACTAACAACTACCACTCAATTTTCTTATCTACCGTTAGTCATTAGTCGTTTTCATCACAATTATTGTTGCTATTACTATCGACTTGTGTGTTTGCGCAGTCATAGTTGTTGCAACGCAATCATTTTATGTGTAACTGTTTCATTTCATTTCATTTCATTTTTTTTTTTTTTTCAATTAATATTTATGGATGAAGCAGTATCAGTAGTCCATTGACAAAAATTGTTTATGCGTTCGGTATGCACTAGTCAATTTTTGTCTGCTTTTGCTATTTTTTCTTCAGCAATTTGAACACTTCTTTTAGCATGTAAATGAAAAAAAATGAACTGTTTAGTAAAATTTGACTGCTAATAGCAGTTTTTCGAATCCCTGTTTTTCAGCTCCACTTGAACAATATGGGAATTTTTAAGTTGTTAATAGTGGTTAGTTATTTTTTGTGCATATCTTCGGTTTTAAATGGAATTTAAAATTATTTATTTTCGTAAATATAAATATTATGTTAAAATTTTAATCGTTTAGTGAAATTCCAATTTTTTGGTAATTAAGAGCTTTTTGTTGAATTTTTAGTTTTGAGTGCAAATTCCAATTTTTTTTTTTTTTTTCAAAACAAATTTCTTTAGCAAAGTCTAATATTTTTGGTGAAATGTTCTATATATAATTTTACATAAAAATGCCACCGGCTCTTACTGGGTTAAGCATTTTTAAAAGAATTTTAGTATTTCCTTTAATATCTCTTCAAAAGCTTAAAAATGATACCCATATTGGCATTTTAAAAAAATTTGAAAATTTTAGGGCCCCGCAACCCAATTTTTTCACTTGGTGTTTTTTCTTATTTTTTAATTTTCTAGCCCATATATTTATTTTTTTGATTGGAGTTATGACATGAAAAAATTAGAGGTAGGCGTGGTGTTTTGCCTGCTCGAAGAACATGGATCTATCATGCTGATTTCTAATAGCACCTCTTTCGACACTATTTTTGATCGATTGACATATTGATTTTTTTTCTACCTGATCTAGTGCCTCGGAAAACTTGATGATTTCAACACTAACGCGATCGGATAGATGGATATCGCTCAATCGACTTCCATATTAATAAGGATTCAGAATGAATATACGTTATGGGGTAAAAATTACACACGAAATGACAAACATATACTCTTTTTCCACTTTTTGTGGTAAAGGGTATAATAAAAATGGATACTTAATGGTTACTGTATTCTTGAGTTTCTATTATCTTTTTGCTTTGTTAATTCAATGTAGTTCTTATTTAATCAATTCGACATTTGAAATAAGACTCTTAAGTTTTGAATATAAAATTTTTGATAGAATCCACTAATGGGCTATAGGTGTGAACAGTAGCGAAATATCCATATGGATATGCATTTGCCGCAGTAACACAATTTTTTTTTTATTTTTTAATAAAATATAATTAATGAAAACATCATGAATTATATTTGAGGGAATCAAACACAAATAAAGGAAGTACCTCAAAATAGTAAAAAATTCTCGTATGTATTTTAGATTCTTTTTAAATAAAAAAGTTATAAAAAGCAAAACCTAAACGAAACATTTATTTAAAACCCTTGTAGTTGTAGTTCAGAACAAAAAATTATTATTATTTAACAATTTTCAATAACTTCGTTAATTTTTCGATACTAGTATTAAGATGAATAAAATTCTTAAAAAGCCCAATCACGATTCATTCCAGATTTCTGAGGTAAATAAATAAGCTAAAAATTAAAATTGTTTTTATTAATCATCATTTTTTCTTTTTATCGCTTTAAGGTCACGATAAGTGATGACCATTCAGGTCACAAAACTTTTACTGATAAGATTTATATATTATCAACTATTTCGTACGTGCCTCTGCTTGCGACGTTTGACGACGACTTACTTTAAATTGACGAAGCAAAAACATCCTATAAAAAGATTTAAAAAACAGATTATTAGCTTAATTTTAATAAGAACCAAAATGATAGAGAAACCAGTAGTCGAAATAATGTGATCTAACTGAAAGCTCTTTTTTGAACAAATACTGAAAAAAAGTTTGTAGTAAAACGCCAAACCTTTTAAACAGTTTACAGTCAAAGAATTATATTACTTAAATATATTTCTTAAAAACAACAATATTTTATTGCTTCTCTTTTTGTTTTTCTTTTTTCAAATTTTGATACGGAATAAGTTTTGTGCAAAGTGACGTTTAAATAATAGTTCAGTTTTTTCTTTCACTTAATCGAATTAAGTCAGACAAGTTCTTTTCAATTGCTACAATGACTGCCAATTCAGCCGACAGTGTGTTTGTTGCCCGCTCCGAGGGTATTTCTGCAGAAGGTATTCGAGATCAGTATGCTGATGGCAGAGCCGCCAAAGTTTGGGAAATTTTTATCGGCGATAAGAACTCTCGTACCGATAATTACAAACAGTTCTTGATAAATTTATTAAAAGCTAAAAACTGTAAGCGTATTTTGGATGTAGCCTGCGGTACTGGGTAAGCAGATCGAAATATGTTTTAAGACTTACACCATCAAGAAATCATTTTATTTTGTCCTGACCCAAAGTGAAGTATCTGATATTTTTATTACAGAAAAAAACCTTTTTACATTCTTATACGGAAAGCATCTTTTACTATATAAATGAATCCGAAATCAACAAAATTAAAAAAACAAAAATTATTATTTAAATTTATTTTTAAAGTCCGGTTAGGCGTTGCTTGTTAGGAAGATTGCACATGCGAATAATAATGAAATTATATAATTTTTCAGGATCAGTAAAGGAGATTCGCTTTATAAAAAGCAGTAAAATCAATCGTTGACTCCAGATGCGCTGTTCTTTTTAAGCAAAACAATGAGCTCTTTTGCACAAATTATTATGCAATCCACGTCTAAGCCCATATCTTCAGCGTTTCCAAATAGACAGAACATATTCTAATCGAAAATGGGAATACCCGTGGCGTCATAAAAATATCTGATAGGAGGCATACATTCGCTTAGTACGCCCCAAGATAATATTTAATATGCCGGTAAAACTCAAAATTCCCATGAAATATTACATCCAAATATTTTCTCCTGTAAATTTTTCAGACTCCTAAAAATCCAAATATAATATATTTTCTTCTAAGCAAAACTTATTTATTTTCCTGTTCTTTAAACAGCATTTCAGTAATTTCAGTAGTTAATTTGAATTAAGGGCTCACTAAAGTGAATTTAAATTTTACTCTGACAGACGGCTTTGAATGGATAGAAGGCAGTAAAAACGGTTAGCAGCTATGCTGTTGTTGAAAAATCAGTATTTATTTGAAAGAAATATGAAATTACTTTAACTTAATCTGTTCCGTAATATGAAAGTTTCACATGTACAAGCAATCATAAATGTGTTGCTACAAGATGGGATCGCAGTAATATCTCTAATTGGTGGATATAAAATATATATAAGGTTGCAACGGTATTTTTGGGAATGTGACGATAGCAGATTTAAGGAGAACTTTCAAAAGTTAATGTGAATTAAGACTGTTAATGTAAATTAACGCTGTTGTCTGTCTATTCTATAATTTATATAAATTGTATTTAAAATATATTTCAAATAATCTAATTTTATAGGGTGGACTCCATTATGTTATTAGAGGAAGGTTTTGAAGTTGTATCTGTAGACGCTTCTGACAAAATGTTAAAATATGCTTTGAAAGAACGTTGGAACAGACGTAAAGAAGCCGCTTTCGATAAATGGAGTAAGTGCAATTCAATTTTATTTATCATTTTACTAACACGCAAGTTTTAATTTTTATCCCAGTAATTGAGGAAGCGAATTGGTTAAGTTTATATGACGATATTAAGGAAATTGTCAAGGATGGTTTCGATGCTGTCGTTTGCTTGGGCAATTCCTTTGCCCATTTAATGGACTCATCATCTGAACAACTTTTACATAAACAGGCTATAAAAAATTTTGAGAAGTGCTTAAAACCAGGTGGTGTGCTCTTGATTGATCACCGTAATTATGATAATATTTTGGAAACTGGTTCTACTCCGGCTAAAAGCATTTACTATAATGTAAGTTATTATTTAAAACACTCGGTTTTATAACACAAGTGTTTCGTTAAAAATTGAAGGTTTTAGTTTATATACGTATGTTTAGTTCAACTTCTTTCAATGAAACACATTTTTTACCTTTCTGTGTGTGTGGACCAGTTTGCAAGAAAAAATTCTGTCTCTTGTCTCCAATTTGACTCATGATGTCACCAAGAATCCCAAATTTCGAAACGAAAATCCCCAACTTTGTCCCAAAAAAAAACAATTTAAAATAAGCATCTTTATAAAAAACAACAAACTTTATAATTTATTGTTGTCGATTACATTCATATACTATGTCATTAATTTTAATATGTTGAACTGAATGATATACGAGTTTATATCATACAGAAATATGTGAAGGAAATCGATCGATTTGAAAACGATTCGATTTGGGATGTAGTTTAAACGATAATAAAGAAGTCGTACCAAAGTAATTATAGAAATTGAAAGAAAAATTAAATAAAACCATACTACAGATATTTAAAATACGAAAATAGTAATCATATCAGCACCACTCTCGGCTTTAGTTCGTTTCGATTTCGAAATCGAATTCTATCACACACCTGGATACAAATTAAAAATGGTGTGTCCCAAACTCAAGAGTATATAGTACGCAAAAATAAAAAACATGTAACTAACAAATATTCAAAAATGTTTCTTTTTTTTTTTTTTGTTAATTCAGGGAGATGCAAAAACAAATTTTGAAGGTTTTGTTAGTCACATGATTTTTCATTCACATGGAAATAATGTTTGTTATAAACAATAATTTTAGCAGCATAGTAAAATTTAATACATAAACGGCCAAATTTATTTAGCAGAATTTAATACTTTAAGAAATATTTTTTTTTCAATTCGCTTTTTATAATGGTTTTTCGCTTTTTTACATATTTTTAGATTTTAAACTTGGTATTATTGCTTCAGGAACTTCACTCTAATAGATTTTATTTTAATTAATAATTCCAACAATTCATACTGCAGCTTATTCCTCAGTTTGGCTTTCGTAGTGTTCATACAAATATATTTTTCTAAAACTGCATTACTGATTGATATAATTAATAGATTAAACACAGAGGTAGCGATTTCAAGAAAGAAATAATTTCCAAAAGCCAAAAATGTCTTTTGCATTAAAATTTTTGTGTACTTTTGCAAATAAACATGTGCAATTTTATTCTACTCGCTTTCGTATTTAGTAAACTTTTGAGTCTATGGATATTTTTAAAATTCTATAAACGGGATCAAATTTATTTATTAATGGTTTAAATATTCTTAAATTGTAAATTTTTGAAGAGTTCGTAGCTTGTCAAATTTTCGGGGAATCTTGTAGGCTTTTTTTTTGCTAGTACGATTAAGTGTTCTTAACAATTTTCGTTAAAATCAATTTGGTTATAAATTCTTTAGAACATTCTCCAATATCTAAATTAACGGAGAGTTTAAGAAGTTGTTGTACAATTTCTTTACAAGAAATTTAACAGAGTTGGGTTTTGATTTTGCCGTTTCCGACCTGCATAAGTTAATTGAATGACAAACGCGTTTAACTAATTTAATAAAACTACTTTTCATTTTAAGGAAAACATAAAAAGACTTTCTTGCGCCACATATATTAATTACACCGTCTGTTATAATGGCAGATAAATCATTAAACACATGTTCATAAAAATTGTTAATACATCTGCTGTTATCTCTGCATCTACTTAACTGACCAAAAAACTGTGTGATTATTTTCACCTTTTTTTTTCGTTAAAATATCGAATGCAAACTGCCATCAACTTAACTCGATACATCCGATAACTCTTAAATAAAGAGTATGTACAGGCATTCCATTAACATTAAAAATTAACTGTTATAATAAAGCATGCCCTATAACAATTTTATTATTGCCTTACACTTTGTTCTATGCATTTCTAGCGTTATGGCACAGTTTTTGAAAATAATTCAAACAGATGATCGGTTGGTATTATACTAAAATATATATTTTTAATTTGCGTAGAAAAATATTTGAATCACTATTAAGTGTCTATACATATAAGTTTCTATCGTAATACTTTTAATATGTTAACTCGGCATGACAGTAGCACAAGTAGAAAAATATTCAAAATGTAGAATATAATGCCTGTAAATCAAACAAGTGTCGATAATGAAAAATCTGGAAATCATCCCCCCCCCCCCCTCCACAAATTTCTGTCCAAAAACTGATGTTGAAATCCCCTAATTTGAAGAGAAATTCTCTTATCTGGCTACACTGATGTGGAACAACATTCTGAAGCTTTTCTTAGTCTAATGAAACCAGCAATTCAGTTTCATGCGACATAAAATTGATAAGGAGTTCGCTGCTGCAGTAAAAATTAATTTTTATATATTTTTTCTTAATCATTTCTCGGAAACCTTTGCAAAATTATTTGCTGCATTATAAACTGAAGACAAAAAAAAAATAATAAAACATATATGAGTATGTATAAATGTAGGTATGTATACCTAATTCTTATATGAACAGCATCCGTTTATTGGGAAATGTATTGACCTTTTGTACATGTTTTTTGTGTTGGTGTATTTGTGCATTTTATTAAAATTTATGTGTAGAGCATTCGATATTTTTCATATGTAAATCGCTTTTCAAATAGACATTAAAATAAACATTTTTGTTACTTAAAATTCAAAAAAAAAACATGTTCAACAACAATTTTTCTTATTGGGAAAATATACTAAGAAGAAGATACAAAACTAAAAACTTTTTTCAAAAGGAGAAGAAGATTCAAATGAGAAGCAAAAATTTTATATTTACTAATTAAATTTGTTCAATTTTAACTATTTTCAAGTGGAGCCATTTTATTTATATTTTTTAACTATGCGAGTAAGGAACCTCTCACAGCGCGACTGTTTCGATGAAATAACACAAGAAAAACTGTAAATACCGATACAGACGAAGAAACACCGTGTTCCTTTAATGTTACCTCGTCTGCATCTAGCATTAGAATTTCAGTACTATTTAACTGCATTGAGAAGATTTCGTCTACTATTATTGTTAAAATTATTGTACAGTTAACTGGGTCTATGCTTTATTTGGGCAGTACCACGCTTACAATATGCGTTGATAAGGCAGTTACTAAAACAAAAGTCCAAGTCTCTTACTCTATAGTTCTTCTATAGTCCACTGATGTAGGCAAACAAAAAAAGCAAATTTTGTGCATTTTGGTAATGATAATTGTCTTTTACATTCATCTTTATGTTTGAGTAAATTTAAATATTAAACCTCTATAAAATCATTAAGTTTTCATGAAGTTATTTATATACAACAATTTGTTAAGTCATTCATTCATGTATTAAAAAAAAAATGAAAAACATTATGTAGTTTTTACCTTAGAATTAGATTATCACATCTTATCAATTCCGGATGTTTACCTATTTGTTATTTAAAAAAAAAAATAACAAATTGTGTCCAAATTCTCAAATCTGTCTGAACAGATGATAAGAATTTATATTTTTATAATAATGTTTTATAATTGTTTATTTGTACATATTCTCAAATTTGTTATTAAAGAAAAGAAATTTTATTGAATAATTTCAGACAAGTCATACTGCTGATATTAAAACATCTGTTTTATTCTACTGTGGCAAGCCTGCTATGGTCACCATGGATTACTTAATTTCAGCCAATAATCTCAGCAGTGATTTCCGTTTGTCCTATTATCCACATGAATTAAAAAGATTCACTGAAATTCTTAAAGAAATTTTTGGGCCAAAGTCAAAACACCAATTGTTTGGCGATTTCAAAGATTTAAGTGCTGTTCAAAATCCGGCCTTCTACATTCATGTAATAGAAAAGAATTCCAGCTAAAGCTTACAATATTTAGTTTAATAAAATCTAATACATGTTTCCATCAAAAAACAAATTTATTTTATTTGTCCTCTAAATGGTAAATAAGTATAAAAAATTATTTGATAAAATAATTTTTTTTAATCCACAAAATTTAATAACATAATAAGTTTTTTTGTTCTTCTTTAAAAATTAAAATACATTGATTATTTACGACAAATTAAAATGTTTTATTATTATCTTTTAAAATAAATAAAGTTGACTAGAAAAACCAACAAGAGTTTTAATCAAATATTTGCTTAACCTATTTAAAATTAATATTAAATTAATTTGCAAAAATCCTAAACCAAACATGTTTTGTAAATTTTATTTATTAAATTACTTTCAACTTTATTTTGACTATTTACGGTCTGTTATTTATTTCAACAATTTTTACCTGAAATCTGCTTTATTTTATAAAATATTACCACAAAATCTAAATACGCGGCGTTTGTTGTGTACACTTTAAAGGCTTTTTAAATTATTAGGGGCCCACTATTTTATAGCAGGTGCCAAATAAGAAAACATCACGCACAGATGGAGTTTAACTTTTGTAATATAGTTTTTTTAACATTTTTTAAAAAGTTTAGTATTTCCTTAAAGATGTCTTCAAAAACCCTTAAATGATGCCCATATTGATGTTTTAAAATATTTGAAAGTTTTAGAGGCTTATAACTCGGATAATATGGGAGAGCGCAAATTTTTTCACTTAATGTTTTTTCTTATTTTTGCGCCTTCATCACAAAAACGGTATATCTAAGTTTGTCATTCCGCATATATATTTTCATTACTTCATTGTTCCAAATTATATAGAAAAATTGGAGTTAGGCGTGGTGTTTGTCCGCTGCGTTGAAGGACATCGCTTAATCGACTTCGCCGTGCTTTACTTACTTAATGGGGTCGGAAATGGATATTGTAAAAATTAACAACAGAATGACAAAATTAGTTATATCCTTTTTCTACTTTTTGTGGTGAAGTGCGTATCAAGTAAGAGTGCTATATTCAGCTATGCCGAATCATATAAACCTCTCATATGTAAACCTAGTTTAGTGAAGTTACTCCAAACAAAAGAGAAAAAGCATATATTGAGGTAACAGAGAATTAAAAAGTATAAAAAAAAAAAATAAAAAATTTAGGTACTATATATAATTTTGCACAAAAATGTCATCGGCTCTTAATGGGTTATCTATTTTTACAAAATTTTAGTATTTTCTAAAAAATCTCCTCAAAAGCTGGTAAATGAAACCCATATGAAAAGTTCAAAGGCCCATAAGTCAAAGCGCCAATTTTTTCACTGCATATTTGTTTCTTATTTATAAATTCTCTTATTTATAAATTCTCTATCGCTCCGAACATTTGTTTTTTTACTTAGAATTACTTCACCAAGCTAGTTAAGACAGGAGTGGTGTTTTGCCTGCTCCCTCGAAGCACGTTGATCGATCTTGCTGATTTTCAATAACAAAATTTTCGAAATTATGTCTGATCGAATTTTAAATAGCTAATCTAGCGCCTTGGTAAAGTTGATTTCAACACTAGCACGGACGAACAAACGGACAGACCGTCAACGCTCAATTGACTTCGCTATGCATAAGAACTCAGAATATTTAGTACTTTTAGAAAAACGCGATGGTTACCTAACGTCAGAAAAAGAGAAAGGTTTTCATTAAGAAACAAAGCCTGCAAAAATATTTTTTTTAAGATATACCATCCGATATTTACATCGGAGTATTGAAAAATAATTATTAACTGTCCTGTTATTGATATCATCGTACGAAATAAAAATCCCAATTTCAAAGCATTCCACCAGCTCAATCTATTAATGTTTTTTTAAAGTTAGATTTAGATGAAGCAGTTGCAATTATTAAGCATAATAAAACCGTTTTAAAAATTTATTAGACCGCTATGAAAGCTGAAAAAGCGATGCGTAGAATCAAAACTTCGCTGCGTGGCAATACATATCAAGACAGATTCTCAAATTTTGCAATTTTAAATATTGAAAAGGAGTTGGTTAAAAGCGAAATAAAAGTGAATAAACAAGTTTCTTAAAAAAATAAAAAAGGTTTGTAAACAGCTCTTTGGTTAATACTTTAGGTATACATTCTTCAGACCTTTAAAGTAACTATAATTTTTTGTCTGGAAGTATAGTTTTTAGTGTAAAACTTCTTATATTAAACTATTAAAAATGAATTGTACTTTTTATTTAACAAATAAACCAAATTTAAACTTAAAATTTAATTGTTTTACCTAAAAAATTATTTATGTGCACATGCAGATTTACTAACAGTAGCTAAAAAAAATCAACTTTAATAATATGAATTTGTTAAGAGTCAACCCCAATAAAAAACCATCAAGCTAAAGGCAGAATTAGTCTTTACTTTTCGTCCCGTGACGAATCAGCTGACTAGTTTCTGTTAAATGAAAAATATGAATCAATAGAAAATAGAATTCAACGTTAAGTTACTTGAAAGTGTTTAGTAGGGTGAGTGCAAAATTGTAAACAAACAATTTTTGTCATTGTAATTGTAATTTGTTGTGTTGTGTATTGCGTTTTCTTTGTTTGTTATAAATAGCTGATATGTTGTTACAGAAAAACTACTTACAATAATTTAAACAGCAGAACGGCACGGAACAGAGCAACAACAGAAATTAGGCCTTCAGCCAATAAAGTCACATTTGTGACAATAACAACAGTTTACAATCGCATTTATTATATTATAACAACAACAAATAAATATCAAGACCCCATTTAGACACGCAAATTTTACTTTGCAAAGTTTTGCCTTTATGTGTAAGAGAAGGCATAATGGGCTGTACAGACATTGATGCACTTACAAAGTTGCTTTGTTTTTCTTTCGTTCCTCATACACAGTTTTATACATGTGCATTAGGGGGTGGTCAATTTGTATGGATCGATAAAAAGTCACCAAGCGGTTGTCAAAATCATAATCTTAGAAAAATTATCCAAGAAACCATGGGTCTAAAATCAAAATCTAACTTTCGAGAAAGTTTTATTAATTTTTTTTATTAAGCTTAAGTTAAGGTAAACAAGTAAGAGTGGTATATACAGCTGTGAGATTAAAGTGAGATTAAATTAATTACAAAAAAAATTGCGGGCATGTGAGAAGATATTTTTCCCCATAAAAAAGTTTCAAATTTCTCCAATATTTTGATAATTTTTTAAAATTTTTACTATTTGTATCATTTTGTATAAGCAAATTTTTTTCAAAATGATCCAAAAATTGAAAGGTCTTGTATTTTAAGTTATGTAACCTGTCCCCTCATTAAAATTAAAATAAACAATATTGCGATGTTTTGAAAACATCATTTTTTATTTCAACATTACTTATTTTTAACGAGCAAGTAATTGTAAGAGTAATTAAACAAGTGTTCATTTTAAATTCGGGATTAGCATATGAAGGTATTAAATTAAAAGAACCAAAGTTAAAATCGTGAAATTTAAAAGCACGTGGGCAATAACTGGATATCAATCGAATGCATTCTCTTATGACTGACTTTTTCTGAGAAACTGTCACAATCATAGCAAAATAGTAAAAGAAAAAACAATAAAACTCAAATGGAAACATAAACAATTTTTTTAGGTTTTTAGAAGACTTGATAAAATTTTAACATATTTTGAACAAAATAAGTATATGAAAACAAAACTTTCTCGGAAGCTCTATTTTGAAAAAAATTGACCCTACCTAATGAACATAAATTATTGTGTTTGAAGCACAAAATGCAGAACGTCCAAAAATTATGAATAAGCAAACAAAAGTAAACCAAATCAGTAAAAAAATATTTTTTTTGTCTGAACTAGGGCTTGGGAAACGGGACTTCCCGGAAAAGGTCTCCATATTATCCTGGGAAAATTTTGTCTCAATTCTCGAGAAACTACAATTTTAAAAACATTAGCACTTTGAAAAAATACACTGATGGCTTTTTGTGTGAATTCTATTACATTAACAAATCTGTACATGAAATATCTTTTGAAAATTTTGATGTTGGTGTATATAGTAATCGAGTACAAAGTACCTATTTTTAGAACTTTTCTCTGTCCGTTCGTCGCATCACGTAAAAACTGCTTGATAGATTTGAATAAAACTATGTGAGGAAGTTCCTTAGAATCTTGGTTCAAATATAGGATATTATTTTTCACAAAAATATGTCATTTTGTAGAAAATCTGGAAATACTAACGTGAAGTCTCCCACATTTAATTTTTTAGATATTAAATTTTTAACACTGTTTACAGAACTCCACAACAAATGTTTAAAAACACACTTTTCTAAATTTTAATTTTAATATAAAGAGAAATGATACGCGGACGAAGTCGTAAGCACTACTAGTAAGATATAAAACAGATCAAAAGGTTACTTATTTGTTTAAAAAGAATTTTGAGGTATTCGAAGCAACTAACATTTAAAACAGGAACATAGATAATCTTTATGACGCATTGTTGACAATAAAACCTTACTCGGTGGAAAGTGAAAGGGTTTTTTCTAATGTTGGAAATTTTGTAACAAAAACGAGCAACAGTATGTCTAGTAAATTGTTAAATGCGGTTCTTAAATCATATATTTCAAGAAATAATTAATAAAATTCTATTTTAGTATTTTGATTTTTGTTATCTCTTATTATGTACTACAAATGTACATATGCATTTGTCACCTGGATTGTTTTTAAGTTTTATAAACTGTAAATATTATCATTTAACAATTTTTTTTATTGTTTTTTATGTTTTAATAAAACTTTAAACTTTTTAATACTTTTCCCTTAAATGAAATAGTTTTCTTCAAGAATTGCTTTTTTCCCGGAATGCTGGGGCACCCCGTAAATGCGATAATCCCAAGCCCTAGTCTCAACACCAAACAAAGTTTAAAAGAAAATTAACAAAACTTTGTCGAAATAAAATTTGCGTATCTAAATGCACTCTTAGAGTAGAAATACAACCTCATAGTTGCGGAAGCAGTGATTTTTTGTGAAGTTTTAACAATATATAAAGCGGTCTATCCACTGCAAAGAAGTACGCCGCCAGCCAACCTAAAAAAACACTTAATTCCTTTACTTCTATTTGTTTATTCTTTTTTTAATTCCTTTTTCAATTTTTATTTTACTTATTGCTTACTTAAAAAAAAGGTGTAGTGGTTCACATACATTTACTCGCTCTCACATCTGCTCTCAAACAAAACTAAATTCCTCTCTTATACCAATACATCTCTTGTTTAATTGCTGAGACGATTCTCTTCGTTACTATTCAAAATCAAAAAAAAATGCTTTCTTCAAATAAAAAAGTGGCTTAAAAGCAGGGTACGTATTTGTTCACCATGAATAGTACATTTTGTTCATTCTCTTATCAATTTCCATGAATGAAATTTCGTATTGCTTTTGTTTTTCCTCTGCACACAAAAAGATTCACACACACATAATTCATCTCCTTGAATGTTTGCCTTTTAAACTGCTGAAGTCTGTTTTTCAATGAATTATTTTTTGTTCAGCTGCTTTTTTTCCATCGTCCATGAAATGAACAAAAATTTGTTTCAAAATTTGAACACCACCATTCTTCTTCTTGTTTTCCCAATACATTAAACATTAAGTACGATTGCTTTCGTTTGTACACTTCGTACTTCTTTTTTGTGTGCAGAGGAAAAACAAAAGCAATACGAAATTTCATTCATTGACAATGAAGTAAACAAAAAGCAAATCAACAGTTTCGTCATGAATATGGAAAATGAAAGAGGAGACAAATACGTACTCTGCTTAAAAGTATGAGCTCTTGCATTTCAAATTAGATACAAATTAATCAAATTCTGTTCCAAAACTTATAAATGGATTTTTAACAAAATTAAAAATGTCTGTCAAGTTTGTGTACGTATGCTGCACGCTTTGATGTACACATATTGAATGACCAACCAAAAGTTTTTTTTTAGTTTGATTTTGTGCCGTCAACATCGCGCTTTGACTATTACGAAAATGGCACTAGCGAAAGAACATTTAATAGTTATTATGGATTTTTTGATTGCAAAAACAAAAATTAAAAAATAGTAGATGGTTGTCTCATAGAAATCAGCACCAGATCCACTTTTTTCCAAATTGTTTTTCCTTTTTAAAGCCCGCTTAAAATTCGTGCGCATAAAATTTATTATGTTTTTCATATCTTGAATGTTTTTTTAAAAATTCCAACAAAATGGTATTTTGTTCTTCTTTTGAATTACGATCACTATACTCTGAACTTCTAATGTCCCAAAGTGAAGGCATGAGTGGTAAATTTCGATAAACTCCAAGATTTCTTTTTTTTCAACCGCACAACTTGCAAACTCATTTAAATTAAAAATTTGTACGCGCTTGAAGAACTAACACAATAAACACATCAAAAGGTGACATCTAGCATAGGGGTACCGTTAGGAATTTTTTTAAAGTCGCACGAAAGATCATTTTATAAAAATAAAGTCGCACAAAAAAGTCGTTTGAGAAAAAAAAGTCGCAAATCTTTTTTTTTTTTGCATTATTATTACTTAAAATCATAACAAAAACAAAAAAAAAAAACAATTGAAGCAAGCAAAAAGCTCATTAAAGAATCCACTTTTATCATATACATACATGCGGATTCACCAAGTTAAACACAAAACTTTATTGTACAACGTTGTTCTAAATTCCGATGCTCTATTTCTGTGACGCGCAATGAGAACACAACTTTACTAATGGCGCTGTCAAAACTAATGTGTTAACTGTACGGAGTTGTAACTCGGGCTGAGGAATTGGAAGGGATCAACAATTAGATTTAGCATCGCCCGATTGACACAACGTTGCCAGATCTCCCGCACTGTTGCCAATCTCATTACTTTTCTTACACACCTCGTATATCATAAGATATACAGTTGCATTATACATATACGAGTACATATGCATCTATACATATTTTCATGTATACAAACAGCCATTTATAATTTACTGGAAATTTTACGTTTTTTGTGAAAAACTTTACAAAAAAAGGTAAAAAGTCCCAAAAATTAAAAAAGTTGCAAAAGTCGATAACAAAAAAAAATCTTCCAAAAAGTCGCAGACCGCTTAAAAAGGGTCAGAATTCGACTTTAGTCGATCGAACGGTAACCCTGATCTAGCAAATACTACCATAATGATGGACGAATATTTTGATCGTGGATAGACCGCTAAACGCTCAACGAATCCGTACGTGCAAGTCTACAACAAATACAACATTAAAATAATAATAGACAATTTGCTTGTGTAAAAATTATGAATTGTGTGAAAAAGCAGCTGACTATAATTCAAGGACGTTAAAATAGGTATACTTGTACCTTCTTGCAAACATAAAGCTTAAATCAATTTTTGATAGATCATAATAGAAGAAGTTATAAAAAATTAATTTGTTATAAATCTAAATTACAAAAATTGCGCATAAATTCATAAAGTATGTATGTGTAAAGTGCAATATGAGGCCTAAGTATTCCTTTCGAAAATTTCGTTTACCGTCTCTGGTGCAACAAAAGGAAAAATTAAAACAATTGTCACAAAGAAGAATTATTTGAATAAAAATAGCACAGACGTAATCTTGTTTTTGGTATAAAATTTTTTTTATTTAAATCACTTATCAATGTAGTTTTTCTACAACACACATAAAAAGTACTTTTTTTTTATAAAAAAGAAAGTGGGGCTAAAGAAAACGTAAAATAATTTTGACATATATGAGCTCCTGAATGTACTTTAAATAGAATCAAGGCGAATTAATACAGGTGATTGCACGGCTACAACAATGTAACAACACAAAAACAACAGGGAATTTGTTGCTACAAAATTTATGTATGTTGTCACACAAAAAAATTAGAAAAAACAAACATAAGGTATTTGAAAAAATTAAACAAGTATTTTTTAATTTTTTTACCAGAATTTGGCGGTGATGCATTATGCAAGAAATGCACGTTGCGACCTGTTGTACAACTTGGTGTAGTTGTATGAAGTTTCGCGTTGGTTGTACGAGAGGTCAAGAAGTTTTGATTGTTTGGCAACGTTAGTAGACATGTCACTTACCATTATTCTATTTTACTTTTTATTTTCGTAGTGACAACATAGCAAAATACAGCGCAATAGTATTCTATACATTTAAAGAAAATTAATATAAGAATAAAAATTGAGGATTCAGATGAAATGCGTGCAAGGTTTTTAAAAGTTTGTTAGAATATTTTTTATTAATCAATTCTCTGACCATGTTCGCTTCCTTCTTAACTTTTGTTTGCATTCTTTTTCTTCTTGGTCAAACACTTGATCGATTACAACATATAAAATAATATCGGATGGCTTCTATATAAAATAAAGTTGTGCAAGATGCATAATTTATAGACAAAACACCCAACTTTATTACTAGCAAAGTTGTACAAATGTCGCTACGTGTATGACTTGCATTATATCTAAAGGTCTTAAAAAACTGGAGAAGATATATTGAAGAGCAAGATGAAATAGTACCGGAAACAAAAAAGAAACTAAAAACGATTTTAAACTTTATGCGATGCTCACCCACCTACTTGGAATCCTTTATTCTAATTACGTGCGGATAAATATCAAATTTCTAAACGAGCTACTTGCATCAATTATGTTCTTATTCGACATTGTTTACAGCCATTATTTTTCTTGTACGGCTATAAGTGAGTTTTTCTCTTTCTATAGCAGCATATGAAACTTGGAAGGAACACAAGAGAAAACGTTTTGAACTTGAAAGGTCTCCTGCATAATTTTTCCAAAAGCAGACATTTACGAGAAAAATAGAAAATGAATGAAATGTTCCCCAGTGTATATTGTGCTAGGAAACACGTAATATAATACTAGTTTAACGCCTTGTGGCCACTTGTTTCGTTGAAACTGTATTTTGGATTGTTTTGACGAAAGCGATGAATGCCCTTTGTGTAGGGAGACATCAAAGAAATCTCAAATTGGGTATCTACAAAATTATTTATGACTTGCAGTTCTCTTGACTTCCTCCGCGTTCTATTTTTAATTTTCTTAAAATTAAAATTTTAAAAATTTTTTAAGAAATTTCATTTTATTAAAAAACAAAATACATTAAAATACATTTTGTTAACAAATAATTAATTTTTGACAATATTCATAAACAAAATAATTCGCCTTGACAACTACAACGTATACAGCTGATGAGCTTTTTCGCCCGTGCGTTCACCTGTAAAAAACTTGACAGCAAAAATTTCGGTAAATTCAAACATTTTAATTTTTCAGACTAAAAGTGTGGAAAAAGTGGTAAAAATGTAAAAAAATTGCCTACAAAAAATAAAAATATAAATCAAAACTAAGTATTAAATTTTCAAATTGTAGAAGCGCAATAAAGTGCTGCAAAGTCATTAACTGTGTGTGGAAACTAAAACTATAAAATGGGGTAAATGCACCAGTAGCCGGCAGTTTATTTATTTTTTTGTGTTTGAGCTGGTGCTGTTATGAGTATAAACGATGGATTGGTATATTAACTATTTATTACTGTCCAAAAATTACTTAGTTTTACATTCAATTATTATTTATGATAATTATATTAAACTGTTTTCTTAAATGTTCCATTTGTGCCTATAGTCGACATGTATGTTCCTAAACCCGGCATTTGCTAACCCTGTTGTCGTCATGGTATTTTTTATAAGGGAAAGACAAAACTCGCATAAGAATTGAACTTTTTTTATTTCAAATAATAGCTATTTAAATTCCTTAATGTAAATAAAATCAAATATTAAAGTTTTAATTAAAATTAAATTTATAGTAACTTCAATTTATTTGGTCGGGTTTGAGTTTAGAAAATATAAATGTTTTTTAAATGTTGGTGGAATTTCTTTTAATTATGGTAGCACCTTCCTTTTTAATGATTTAAAAAAGTTATTTTTAATGAACGCGATGTTAAGTGATGAGTCAATAGTTTAGATCTACAAGAGCAGCTGGAATAGGACTTAAGCAAATTGAAGGCTTAAAGGTGTTTTGTCAGTGTTTATTGATGCCAAAATGTCATAAAGAATGTTACTTTATTTTGGGATTTCCATTTAAATATAATTTTTTGCCGACAGTTCCGACTACTGTTAGAGCTCATTTTAAACTTTTTTTCTTTGTAACTAATTTCAAAGGTTGTCACTGATTGAGGCCAATAATAAGTAAAAATACTCATCTCAGTCTTATTTAAATATTACAAGGAGGGAAGTCAGTGTACTATTTATTAAAGCATACACATATAATCACCGATATTTTTTTTTTTTTTGTTGATGTAAAAAAATAAAGGGTATATGTTTATGTTATCAAGGACTTAAGCGTAACAATGAATTGGAGCCAAAACAAAAGATTTGATGGATAACTAAGAATGTAAACATTTGTTTTAGAAGACTAAATATTAATACTTTTAATCTTTTTAACGATCGGTAACGCCTTTTTATGGAAATATTTTTTTTAAAACATTAATTTAATTATTTATAATTGTTAATCGTGCTTGATTTTTTCTAAACCCATACTTTCTAACAACAAACAATTAATGAATGTTTTAACAAAATATACGTCGTCAGAAAATGAAAAGCACAATGGTCATTAATCAAGTATAATTAAGAAATATTTATAATGCTAAAAGATTCCAAATAAATTTTCTATTTATTAGTTTTATTTTCCGTTTCGAACGTTAGTACGATTCATATTATATATCCGATAAATCCTATTATATAAGCTTTAGTTTAGCAACACTGTGAGTTCAGAATACTACACTTGCTGAAATTGGTTCGAAATCTTTTATATATAGCGGCTTAGTTTTTGAAAGTTAACTCTTGTCGCCTAGACTATTAGACTTATTTAGATAAACATCAAAGTCAGAGTCACAACTTTTAGTTAAAGAAAATATGTTGGCGAAAGGTACAGACAAAACTTTATTTAGCTTCATGAAAGTGAAGAACATATATAACATATTTTGGGAAAATAAAAAGTGAACAGCCTTACTTTTTTTAACACAACAGGCACTGTAACATTTTTGGTATGGATTAATGCAGTGCTACGAAGACAGCTGGAAAGGTTATTCAATAAACTTAATGTATGCTAACAAATTTAGTAAGAAACATTTTTTATTTAGGAGCCATACAGCGTTAAAAAGAGAATCAAGAACCAGAACCAAGTATTACTTAATGTTAATGAAGTTATGTCGTCGCCAATCATTTTGACAAACACTGCTCTGATGATGTTGCTGAAATATGTTGAGAAGTACTATAAGAAACACCTAGTAACCAACCGTTTAAATCAAGATGTACTGGAATACTTTTTTAGTGCCATCAAAAGTAAAGACGGTCCTAAGGATCATCCATCGCCCAAGAATTTTAAATATAGATTGCGAAAGTATATCTTGAGTAATGCTATAAAAATTAGCTTAATTTTATTATCATTAATTCTTGTTTTTAGCCGAAAATGCGGAACACCTTAACAACCATAGAAATGTTGCAGATCTGCTGTCAAAATTCAAATAGTAGAAGGCGCTAGAATGCAGGATGGGAAAATTTGAGTTAGCATCGGCAGCATGTAAAACATAGCAAAGCAGTTGATATTTCCAAAAACATAAAAAACTTGTTTAACAAATGTCGAATTTATTTCCGCATACGCCACTTGAACGAATGGCTCAAAATTAAAAAAGCAAACCAGAGTTATACTCGTAGGTGGTAAAATATTTGTTGTAATAAAACTCCTGCTTCGCTCTACACAAGTTTAAAAATTTAATAAAGATTAAGATACTCGTATTTAAATGCTGAGAAAAATATTTTAGATTCAATACTATTGCACCAAAGTTGAAGAGTTCCAATAGATCAACAGATGTATCGAAGTTAATAAGACTATCAGCAACAATGAGATTACTAGCGATGGAAAGTTAGAAGAAATGCGCCAAGGAAGAATTTTGAGTAAATATTTGTTAGTCAGTAGTGAGTGAATCATTTCATAAATGCATCGAAACGACCTTTGTCCTAGTTGGATCTCTTTTGAATAGACGAAGCAAAGAGGATTGAGGGCAAGAAATACTTCTTTCTGCATTGATGGAATCCACGTTTTTATTATTTCAACATCAAGTAACGTTTTACATAGATAAAAAGAAGGGACTTCAAAGCTATTTTAACAATATTCAAACTTATCTTGGATAACGCCACGATTCCCTAATATGGCATATAACCGATCTAATGCATTACTTAAAACAAAAACACGATAGTGGCATTCTTATGCATAGCGAAGTCGATTAAGCGATGTCCGTCTGCCCGTCCCTGTTAGTGTACATATCAACTTTGCCAAGGCAAGAGATAAGCTAGAGAAAATTTAAATACGCCAAGCGCTGTTGAAAATCAGCAAGATCGGACAGCAAGCCCATGAACATTTTATAGAAAAGTACGGTTGTCCAACATATTTTTAAGGTATTATTTGGATATATTTTTTAAAAGCTTTCGAAGAGATCTTGCAGAAAATTCTAAAATTTTATTAAAATACTTAATCCATTAAGATTAAGTGACATTCTTATGTAAAATTATATGTAGTACTCAATTATTGCTCTTTTCTTATTTTTTTACTCTCTGTCACCCCAATATTTGTTTTATTTTTTCATTGTAGTAACATCGCTAAACTACATTTACATGTATGGTGAAGAGTATATATGTTTTGGAATAGCCGAATATAGCACTCTTACTTGTTTTTGTTTGAAGTTTTTCTGTGTTAAATATTTTGTTTATGGTTAAAGAATTGAATGGCGGACCCAGTTAAAATTGCCGATTTTTTCACGCAAAATGATTCTATTCCGTTTTTTTTTTTAGTTTAAAACAAATTTTAAATAGTTTTTTTTTTTTTTTTTTTTTTGACAAATACTATTTGTAATATCAAAGCTAAAAACTTCTAACTATATTACCTGCCTTATAATTTTTATTTCAATTTAATTTAATGTTGTGTTATACATTATAAGATTTACTCACTGTTGTCATGCTTTTTAAATAATTCTAAATATCTTAGCTTTTTTGTTGTTAATAAATATTTCTTTATTGATCCATTTATAACGAAGGCTGTTTTAATGAATTTTAGCTTTATGTATTACAAATCATACCAAATATGTACATAGGTTTTATGAAATTAAATAATTGCTTTTTAAAACGAATTTACTTGGCTTTTCTGATTAAATTACAATTTTTGTCTTAGGTTTTAAAATTCATCGCAGTCCTCATAAAATTTATTAATTAAGGCAAGTACGTTCTTTCGAAGTCCCCGTTTTAAACAGAGATATTAAATTATACCATACTGTACAGAGAAACTTTGCCCATAATTATTTATTTATTTTATTATATACAGTTTGGACATAGCAAATACGTTTTCCCTTAACTACTTAAAAGTCCCAGTTTATTTTTTTTTATGTATTATATACATATGTAGATAATTTGGTCATCCTGTCGCCAGGATACAAAAACTCGGCATATCCGCATAATCGCCCTTTAGGAAATTAGAAGTATATTACACATATTACAATTACTATTTGCCTCCGTAATACATACTTACATATGCATTTTTTAATGAAATTTGAAACAAAAAACCTGTTTTAAATTTTTTTTATTTTTTGTTTTTAACACTCTAATGCTCAAGTCCACATCTTGGCGGGATAAAAAAAATGACATAAAATTGGTATTTTTAACAATAATTCATTAATAAATAAGTCTAAGTATAAATCATGGCTAAATAGTTGACCAGGAGGTCCTAATAGCCCAGGTGTTTTTTGTTAATGTTCTACGTTGTTATCAAAATTTTAAAATAAATTCAATGTAAAAAATTTTAAAATTATTTGAAAATGTAAAAAGTTGTAAGTTTTAAAAAATTTAACTTTGAAACAAAAAAATTAAATGTGAGGTATTGCTGCATATACAGGATAAAGAAACCACCTGGGTAAAACTTCATTTAAACTACCAAATGATGATAGAGGGATAAATTAAATTCGGCTTCTTTTTGCTTAGTCAGCTAGTTTTGACATCAACGTGGTGCTCTACAACGGCAAAAATGAACGAATTCGCCATTGGAACCACCTAGTATTTATTTCGCCATGGAATAAATCAAACCTTATTATATCCACAATTTTTTATTCTGTAGCAACAGCATGGCGAAATAATACTAGGTGGTCTAGATAGCGAATTCATTGATTTTCGCCGAAACTTTAGTGTCAAACACCATATTAAAAAAAGTTATACACATTTTTTATATATGGAGTTTGACATTTCAGGTTTTGGCTAAAATTAATGAATTCGCCATTGCGACCATGTACAGGTGGCGCAAAAATAACCATCCGATGTTTTTTGGCTGTAATAAAAAAAAAAAATGAAAAACTTTGATTCTTCTTGTGGATTATTTTTATTTGGTCTTTTAATTTCTTTACATCAAGTCGAAAATATGATGTTATATAAATGGCCGCCACCACAGTTGATTGTCATTTGAGCCCTTTTTATGGCACTTTCCATCACTTTGGCCAAAACTTCCGGCGATAGGTCCTCACATTCTTGACGGATATTGTCTTTAACAGCTGCAAGAGTCTGAGGCTTTTTGACATAAATCCGCGACTTCAAAAAGCCCCACATAAAGAAATCTCCGGCGGTCAAATCAGGCGATCTTGCTGGCCAATAGAAATCGCCAAAAGGGGAGATTAGGCGCCCGGGAAATGCATCCTTCAGCATTTCGGTTGTGGGACGTACAGTGTGTGCCGTTGCTCCGTCCTCTTGGAACCACATGTTTTCCAATCCCAATTCATCAAGTTGCGGCAAAAAAACTCGTTGATCATTGCTCTGTAGCGCTCATCATTCACAGTAACCATTTGGCCCGCGACGTCTTTGAAGAAAAAACGTCCGATGACTCCTCCAGCGAAAACAGCACACCATACAGTGACTTTGAGCGGGTGTAATGGCTCTTTGTGGTTTACACGCGCATTTTCAGTGCCCCAGAAGCGTAATTTTTTTTTATTTACGTACCCGCTAAGATATAAGTGAGCCTCATCACTCATGATTATTTTGGATGAAAAATCATCTTCCTGTTGGTGGTGATTAAGGATGGCTTGAGCATATGTTAGACGCGATTGGCGGTCTGCAAATCTTGTACCAAAATGCGCTGTAAAGACCGTCGACTGATACCCATTTGCGTGGCACGTCGTCTGGTCGATGCCGACGGCGCTCCCATGACATCCTCGGCTACAGCAGCAATATTCTCTGCAGAACGGCTACTACGGGGTCTGCCACGCCTGGCGGCATCTCGTGTTGTGCTGTTGTGCCAATCTCTTCGAGGCGAGCGGCTAAACGTCGCAGTGTTTCACCAGTAGGTGTTGGACGGCCAGGAAATCTGCGACGAAATTCACGTTGTGCCAAAGTCACCGACCGATTATTGGTCAAATAAATAGTCACCAATATTCCGCGTTCTGGAGCAGTGTAGCGTAACATTGTTTATTAACGTGTATTTCGCATGTGTTTACTACACAAATGTCAAAACAGAACTGACGTTAGGGGCCAATCGCAAAATTTATAGCATTTTCTGATAGGAGGATTACTTTTGCGCCACCTGTTAGCATTGATTCGCCCAAGGCAAATTGAATTCTAGGTAACCGCATCAGAACAAAAACAAAAACAAAAAACGCGTGTATTTTGTTTGTGTAAATTTACGTGTACGTATCAATGATAGAATGATAGAAAAAACAGAGAAGAAAATGAAATTTACTGAAAAAATTCTACTTCATTTTATTTTTTCTCTGGTGTCTTTCGGCATATTGAACAAGGTTTCACTCCCGCATTTCTTATTTTGCAAACCACTCAAATATTTCTTCAAATATTTTTTTATAAATGTACATACATACACACATACATATATTTTGATGAAAAAAAATAAACAATTTTTTAAAATTTTTCTCAAAGAAACATTTTCTTTCTTTTTGTTTGCAATTGGGCATACACACTCTTGTTACTTATCACACAATGGTTTATTTGCACATTCACTATTTAAAAAAAATTAATTATTTTAAAAATTTTACCTGATTTTAAAATTGAACATTTTTTCCTGATTTTAAATGGCACGTTAACAAAATGTTAACAATTTTTGACTTTGGTTAGGAAAAATTTGTAAAGCGATTTCAATCACATGGGCTATCAATTTTACTTAGTATTCAATTTGCCTTGGATTCGCCATGGGCAACAGTCTATCACGCTTGGCAAATAGAACATTGTCATTTTGAATTTGAGCGGCATTGGTGTTTATTTTCGGACCGTTCTGAAAAAAATTTTAAATGACGGGAAGTAAAGCAGAAACGTAGGCTTTCTGTGATAAATGCAAAATTAATTTAAGTAATTCCACGCCAAAAACCTGTTTTTTCAGTTTTCATAATAACATAAGTTACACAATATATATCATCCCCTAAAATTTTTATATAAAAATTATTCATGTTGATTAAATACCTACTATAATGCCCAACTCTGCCTCAAGGCGATTTTAAATTTTGGCATTTTACAGGCCAACGGGTACTCAGAGGAAAAAACTAAATTCAGATTTACGTTTTTCATCCTAAAATTAACTTAATAGGAGTTTTTGAAATCAAACAAGGTTAGAGGGTTACTTATTTTTCTTCATTTTTAATTCGCCTCAACTAAACTGTTAATGACGAACCAGCTTTTTTACACAACCAAAATGCTGGTAATTGTATAAATTATTTATATTATGAATATCACTGTTAACAAAGGGACATCTAATATTTTATTCTAAAAAAAATCAAGCACAAATATAACTCCCAACTCAGAAAAGTTTATTTGAATTTTATTAAAAAATATTGAATATCTTTATTGAGTGCTTTTGTGGCGAAAATGTTATCTGCTGCTTATTAATATAATTATTTTCCTATTACAAGTTAAAGAAATAAAAACAAACACTGGTCGTGTTTGGTGTAAAGAAAATTGAAGAAACAAAATAAAACATGTTTCGATGCTCTATATATTAAAATTTTGTAATTGCATGGTTTATTCCAAATTAAATTTAAAACCATTTAGTAAAAAATCGACTGTTTGTTAATCCACTTCAGTTTTAGCGTATCTGTGCCCTTAAAATTTTAAAATAAACATTGTTTTAATTTTTAATTTACATATTTATTGAATGAATTAATTTATTATTGCTATGACGTGCTTATTTATTATATTTTCCACATTAACGTACATTAACTTATTGCTAAAAGCTATAATTAAGGAAGTTCTTGTCCCTTTTTCAACCATCCATATCGCCTTTCACTTTGTATTTCTACTGCAGCAGTTGTTAATCGAGGTGTTTATTATAATAAATATTTGTTAAGTAAAGCACTGAAAAAGAGTGTAATTATTGTTATTTCAACCAAAAAATCCATATTTGTTTTTATATAATTTGAAAAACTTATATAGAGATTTGATAACTTGGAACGCAGTATTGACATTTTTGCAAAAATGATTTTTCCGAATCAGCTTTGGTTTGTCTATTTTTATTTGTTTTTTTTTTTAATATTTAGAAAGTAAATTTTACCAATCAATCCATTTAAACTTTGTTTTAAACTAAATCCATAAAGAACTCAAACCAAAAGTAAAAAACAAAATACAAGTCTTCTTCAAATACTTTTGTATCTGTGAATGCATTGTACGTTGTAGACTTTTCGACTATGCTACGCCCTACATCATTATTTTATTTTTGATATAAACTTGGAATGATAGCGATCCTAGAACAATAAAAATTATGGTATGATGTAACTAAAAAGCTATCGGGCTTAGAAATGATGTAATATCCTATTTACTAAAGAGACTGAATTGTAGGTTAGTACGTTTGTTTTCTTGTGAACAAGGAAGCAAAAATGAGAACTGAGAAACATAATGCAGTGTGACCTATTAAAACCGGCTTAAGCAATAACAGATAATTGTTTTAGAATTTGATCACTGCACAATAGCAAGGTATTAGAATCAAATACAACGGGTGAGCAAGTAAAATATTTTTGAAATAGGAAAAATTAAACTGACAATAAATATTTTTAAATAGAACATCAAATTTAAATACTTAAAGTAGCATTTATAAGTAAATAAATCAAAAGAATGTTAATTCGCACAATTACCAAAAAGCAAAGTCGTATATGTGTGAATAATAAATAATACCATGAGTGGTGAAATTGGTTTTGTATGCAAATTTTGTATAGGAGAGTCTTAAAAACGAAATACGAAAGCAAAGTTTAATAATGTTTTTTTTTTTTTAATTTTTTTTGTCTGACATATTCTGCAACGTGGGGCGTATAATTAATTTTTATCGATAAAGTATTATTTGTTTTTACGAGAGGCAGACTTTTTACGAATTATTCTTTGTAACTTGTAAATAAATTATTTATTGTCTTAGCTCGGATCACATTGTTAAGCGGATCTTCAACTTTACTAAGCCCATTGTAAAATAGAACTTTAAAACGTTCTCACTCAGACTTATAGTCAAATAGAAAGCAAGGCCAATTAAAATCAACAGGAAGACCAATAAACCTTAGAGGTGATTAATAGCTGCAACGTTGGAGAACAGAGAGGAGAAGCTTTCAAAAAAAAAAACTAAAAAACAGCCCACTTTAATAAAGAACCTATTCATCTTATCCGGTACTTTTCTTGGGGAGTCGTAACAATGTTTTTATCTGTTGTTGGCCGCCAGCGGCTTTAAATAGCCTCTAAAATGCCAAAAAATCTTAATGAGGTTTAATTTATGTCTGACAAATCCTTAGCTACAAAGCTTAGTACTAAGCAAAAAATCAAAAGTCTTCGACACTAAAAATGTATATAAAAATGTAAATATGATAGAATACAACATTTAAACTATGTAACAATACGGAGGGTAGAAATCAAGAACTAATAGTGCCAAATGAAAAATATAAAGTAACTTCATTGTAAATAAAAAAGATCTGCAATCTGCTTCAAACAGTTACAACGCATATAATATTTCCACAAAAATTAGGACAATCGTTACGTTTTAAACGTATGAATTTTTATTTTCTTTGTGATACCGAATATAATTACAAATGTCGAACAGTGGTAGACCGCTTGTGTTGAACTTTAAGACAGCTACAGCAGAAACGTAGTTTTGTTTAAATTTTGACACTATATCGCTTTGCAATGCTTTAAAGTAGCACACCTAATAAATTCCACGCGTTAAAAACATATCAACAATACATAGAATCGATTAAAAACAGGTAAGAGGTCATATTCGGCTATGCCAAATCTAAAATACCCTTCACTATATACATATGTATAACCATTGATTGTTTTTTTTTTTTTTTTTTTTTTTTTTTTTTTTTTTTTATAAAGAGAAGTAGCACTTCAGGCATTAATACCTACTAAGTTATTTTGGTAACCGTGCTACATTCTTTAGGAAAGGGATAGATAAGAGATAAGACAGGTGGTGAAAGAGAGAGATAGAGAGTTAGTTATTTTACTTCGCCGGTCAGTATGCTATGAAAGAAGTACCGACGAAGGAGGCTGCATGTTTAATGTTAATTCTGAATATGTATTTATACCATTAAACAGAAAAAAACATTCTTAATTTTTGATTGCCGCAGGGGTCGAACCCTGGACAACCAAGTTTGTAGTCAACGTGTTAACCACTTCGACTACAGCAACCTCTAATTACTAGGTAGAACTTTGAACGACATCTGCACAAAAATACAAAGTACAAAAATGTGTAGACAACACCCTGCAGGAATACAAACGAAAGTTTAAAAAAGATAAGGAAAACTTGGAGGCAGTTGTGGTATTTTGCCTGCTGTCTCAAGGACCTAGACCAATCTTGAAGATTTAAAATAATACAATTTTCGAAATTATGTTAGATAGATTGGCGTATTTAAGTTTTCTCTAGCTGATACTTTATGGTTTCGGAAATGGATAATGTAGAAATTACAAACCGAATGACAAACTTTGATATACCCTTTCTCCACCTGTTGTGAAGGGTGTGTTATAATTAACAATATGCCAAAACGGACTTTTTGCGAAACAGAACTTTTTTATTATTAAAAATGGTTCTTCAGCAACTTTTGTTCTGTGACTTCTTCATAATTCCGTTATCTAAAATATTATCGTTATTTTTAAGGTGTTGAAGAAAATTAAATTATGACCCCTTAAATTTACAGAATTCAACCAAATAATGTTTGGCAAAACTATACAAAATTACCTGGCGAGTAATTTTGCTAAACATACAGTTTGTAAAAAAAATGTTTTCAAAGCTAGAAAATTTTAGGAATTTCTATTTAAATAATGAAAAACAACAACAAAATCATTTTCTTTGAATTTTTTTTCTATGTAACTGCTTTCCTGTACATTGGCGACAAAAAGGCGCCGACACTTTGAAATAATAATAAACATAACAACAACAATGCTACAAAATAATTTTACTTACTTTGAATGGTGTAAAAAAAATGTTTTCAAAAAACCAAAAGCAAAGAAGATCCGTTATTTTTTTTGCACATTTATTGAATGTAAGTTCCTTTTAAGCATGGTAAGTATTGTGGATAGCATTTATTCTTGAAATTACGCCTATGCAAGCAACAAGTTATCACAGAGTTAAAAATACACAATGCCTGGAAAACGACTGAGCAAAGATAGTACACAGCTAGTGTATTTCAATTACTATAAAGGAAAGTCTCACAAAGAAATTGCGGAAATGTTCTCCATTAATCTAAGGACAGTATATAATGTTATAAACCGTGCGGAAAAAGAAGGAAGGCTTGAACCACAACCAATACCAGGCAGACCAAAAGAAGTAGATCGGCGCATTGAACGAAAAATTTTGAAAAATATTGACGACAATCCACATTCCAGCACTAGGGGAATTGCACTTCAGATCAATCGTGAATGTGATATAAGTATCTCCCATCAGACGGTCCGAAACGTTCTGCAGAGCCGTAAATACTCTTCAAGAGTCGCCAGGAAAAAACCTCTGCTCTCCGCGCTAAATATTGAAAAACGATATAAATTTGCCATTGAGCATATTTCTTTTCCTCCGGAGTACTGGGATGATGAAATTTTTTGCGACGAGACGAAGGTGATGCTTTACTATCATGATGGACCTCGAAAAGTTTGGCGCAAGCCCCTGGCGGCTTTAGAAAACAGAAATATAATACACACGGTAAAATTTGGTAAATTATCTGTAATGGTGTGGGGTTGCATTTCATCCAAGGGTGTTGGCGAACTAAAAACATTAAAAGATGTAATGACGAAGGAAGTCTATCTGGACGTTTTAAGAAACGAGTTGACTGCCAGTGCTCAAAAATTCGGCTTTATTGACCCAGAAAATCCCGCAAAATTAAAATATAAATTTTACCAAGATAATGACCTAAAACATAAACGTTTGCAGATCCTGGTTGCTATATGATTGCAGAAAAGTAATTGACACCCCGGCACAAAGTACCGACCTAAACCCAATAGAAAATTTGTGGGTCCACCTAAAGAAAAAAGTCGGAAAAAGGTCCCCGAAAAACAAAGCAGAATTAATAAGATTTATAAAAGAAGAGTGGGAAAAAATACCAGAAAAAAATCTTTTTTTTAGGCATATAGAAACAATTTTTTTACTTATTATATAATTTTGAAAACATTTATTTTACAGCGTGCAAAGTGAAGTATTTTTTATAGCTACAATTTTTTTTTGTTATTGGAATAAATTTAGTTTTTTCTTGTGAAATGTGTTTAGAAACATCTAAAACAATGTAAATAAAAAAATAATAATAAATGTTATATATTTGACCTAAAAATAAAGGTTTATCTTAAAGTTTTTAATTTTCTTTGATTTTGAAAAGGCTTTTTTTACAAACTGTATGTATGAATTCAAAGTATTTGCAAATACTGGGTGTTTCGATACATTTTTTAATAAAATTTGTAATAATACTCAAAACATTCAGCAATTTGAAAGGTAATATGAATACCTTTATATAATTTTTTTTTTAAATCGGTTGAAAAATAACCGTATGAGAAAAAGAAGAGCTATAAGATAATTAAATAGTTTCAAATTTATATTAAAATATGTAAGTATGTGACTTAAATTCGTCATTAAAGTTTTGTACTTTTAAAAACATCAAGTTATTTTTATTAATTAAATTTTAAGAGGTCTAGATAAGAGTGTAAATTCTTTAGTTTTTCTTTAAATTGAGAATCTAAATCCAAAATGTTGTTTGCCAAACTCTTTAACCGTGATATTTTTAATTTTTATCGACATAAGGTAGTTCCTGTAATAAATTAAATAATTCCATAGGCTCATCAATATCAATCAAATTTTGAAATAGGACTTTGCTTTCCGTACGCTTTTTTTTTTGCTTGTTGTTTGCCATCCATCTCTTCCAATCTCTTTATTCGTTCCTTAGAATTCCATTTTTTATTTTCCTGAAAAACCTTTTTCATTATTTTTACACCATTTTTGTATTACCAGGCCTTTACTTGCTGACATCCCGTAAATATTTCTTTATGAGGTGCCATATCCAATTAAAATTTCATCGAATTCGTTCTCCATTATGGCTGTTAAAGCAAAAGCTTGAAGCTTATGCACTCCCATAGTTGTCTCGTCATGATGAAGAGTAAAGTTGTTACCATTTTCCAGTATTTGCTCTAGCATTTTAGCTGTTGATAATTAAACCAAATAATTAAACTTATCTTTTAATCGAAAATTGATATCAAAATAATTTTGTTTTGATTTAATGATGTTGTTGTTATAGCTATTCTTTAGCCGTAATAAGTTTTTTGCCTTAAGTTTTACTATGAATTCGGGATTGCTAAGAGGAGCTTCAAACCAAGGGACTTTTTCATATACCATCGAATTAAAGGTTTAAACAGACCTCTTTAGACTTTTTTGTGCAATGCAATTTAAAATAATCGAATTTTCTTCTTTCGTGAAGACCTTCTACTTCTTTAAAAAATTCAAAATGTTATCTTTATCATAAGTATACTGTGTATTAATATTTTTAACCATAAATAGTTTTAAAAAGTCAAACACATCGCTATTGTTCAAATCGTTTTTCCATTTTAAATGGCTGTTAGTATCTTTATTTAAACAATATAAAGAACCTTTAAAAATTTTATAAATTTTTGAACGTTTTAGTTCACTTTCAGTTTATCAGTAAAATGTAAAATAAATTATAAAAGAGAATGAAAAATTAATATCGTTGCACCTTTGTTTGTAATAATTTAAGAAACTTTTACTGAAGTTTTTTCCCGTTCACGTACTTTTTATACAAAAGATTTCTAAATTTACGGAAAATGTACATAAACAGACCTATTATTAATAACCCTAATAGAGATGCTCTTATAAATTATTCGTATATACTAAGAGAGTAAATAACAGTAAATCAGTAAAAAAAATTTCTAAACAAAAACATTGATACAAAAAAAAACAATAACTGTTGTCATACCTTTCGGTGAAGACCGTCGTCACTGGCTGTTTATTTGGTACAAGAGCGCTTTCGATGTAAAGACATCATTTTCAAGCCGCGTTTCAATTAACTTAATACCAAAAACAATAACATTACAAATGTAAAAATTATAGCGGACTTTTTGCAATGTAATAATTTTAGGAAGACGAGGTACAACAACAAGAACAACTTTTGAATACGAGTATCATATACTTTGTTTATTAATTAAAGGTAAGGTAAAATATTGTTGAAATTCATTTTTTACTCTACTTTTGTAATATATGAATAAATATTTTTTGTACGGCACAAATTGGGCTGAATATTATGCCTTGAAATTCAACATAATTGTTGATAACTAATACCTAAAATTCTGCGGTGGTGCTTCCTACTTTAAAAGTTATATGTAAATGAAGAAAAAAAAAGCGATTTTCTCAATTTTTTCGCTTTTTTTTACTTTTTTTCAAAATTTTCTTGTTAACGAAAAATGCGGTCGTCACGCACCACCACAGAATTTTAGGTATTATAGTTATCATTAACAACTGTGTTAAATAGCAAGACATAATATTCAGCCCCATTTGTGCCGCGTTAAATGTTAGCAGTAGTATTTTCTTGCTTCCAAGTTTTGTTGTTGCCATTTTTTCTCTCAGTGTATTGTTGAAGTAATATCCGTAAATCTAAGATTACTACCCAAACTAACTATGCAAAAAATAAAACATTGATTTTGTAGCTGTTAACATAAATATTGCGGTAAATTCATAACAAGTTAAAAAATCTAATGGAAACCTAAACTTAATGGAAATCTAAATTTCCGTTTTAAGACAAGTGAGGAGCACTCCAATTACCATTTTAGGTAGCTGACTCTACCGCCGAAGCATTAAACATCATTCGACATTCATAGCTTGAAAATTAAAAAGTATATTTTTTTGGCATATTGCTACCCAGCAAAAAATTAGACATGACCTTAAGAAGTACTTGCCATATAATGACTTACTTTTGTGATTGCCAAATTTTGTTACTCGCTTACAGAACACATTACATTAGTTCGCAAATAAAGAAAGTAGAAATTGAACCAGTTCTTTAAGTAAAAAAAGATCTCCTTAAATACGTACTAATGATTTTTATTATTTCCTGCAATAGTCAATGTAATCAATTCTCAGTAATTGATTGTAAAAGTCTCATGCCTTGTTAAAATCATTAGGTTGGTAATCTAGTTGGAAACTCCTTCCGCCGAAAATACTTAATTCCACATTCGATTATCTTTTTTGAAATTTTTTGCTGGGTAGCTATAATGTATGTAAGTCTAGTTTAATGAAATAACTCCAATAAAAAAAAAAAAAAAAATATTGGGATGACAGAATTACAAAATAAGAAAAATAAAATTAAGCACTTATAAAATTTTACATGTAATTTTAAATGTAACCGGCTCGTAATGGGTTGTACACTGTTAAACAATTTTAGCGTTTCCTGAAAGATCTCTTTAAAAGCTTTTAAAATATAGCCATGTTGACTTAAAAAAATTTGCTTCAAAATCCTACTTTTCTATGAAAAGTTCAGAAGTCCATGTCTCGGAAAATATGGGCGAGCATCAACTTTTTTCTTATTTTTTCTTATGATTTTCTTAATTTTTAATTCTCTGTAGCCCCATGTATTTGTTTTTTTTTATTGTTTCAAATGATATTAAAAACTTAGAGGCAGGCGTAATGTTTTGCCCGTTGATTTTCAACAGCAAAATTTACGTAACTATATTAGATCGATTGGCGTAATTAAATTTTCTCTAGCTCATCCAGTGCCTTGGCAAAGTTAGTTTAAACACTAACAAGGACGGACAGATGGACTCGCTCAGTCGAGTGCTAACTTTTTTAAGTAGTTATTTAAGTTATTCATAATTGGTTACTTTAACCAAATGCCAACTAGCTAATACGTTTAAAAAACAGCTGATTGATTTGATTTTGTAATTTAATTGAAAATCAAAACTTTTTTTTTAATTTACAATTTTTACAGTTTATGTGAATTTCTTTTGAGCACAAATTTTATTTATTAGAAGATTAAGCTTTTTAAATTATCATTAAATACATTATCGACAAGTAATTTTCGAAGGGTTGTGTTTTTTATCAGCTGGACGCAGTTGTTGTGCTAGTTTTAAATTTTGAATAAGAGCTGTAACTATCTATTAACTATTTTTTAGCTTCTGTTTAGGTATAGGGTTGTTGGTTATAAATTCTTTACATGGCTCAATATTTTTTAATAGTGTATTTTGTCGCCATTATATATTTATATGAGGAATGGCATTTTCTAATTATTTTCCTTATTGTATTACGTGTTTTCTTATAACTGTATGATTGTGGCTGCTCAGCACCGTTTAAGGCCTTTTGTACCTGTTACGTTCACTGAAGCCATGTGAAATTTTGTTAAAATCCTTTAACCATTTTGGAAACGCCAAATCCACTTTTCTCATATTTTTCGTGCATTATTGTTACCAGTATTTGTGGCATGAAAACGATCATTTGTAAAACGAATTAGTCGCTAATGTGATTTATTGCAAACGTAGCGAAATGAACCCTATATATAAATTGCTTTTGTTTGTATTTTCTTTAATTGATATCATTTAAGGACCTTTCTAGGCACCGTATTATCACCATATACAGCAGGGTAGAATCAAAATATTTTAGAAATAACACAGCCATTTGCAAATGGCTCGGCCGATTTATACAAAATTTATTTTTTTGATTATTTTTTACAAAGAAAGGACCTTTCTGCTAACGCTTGTTAGTTTTGTAACAAAAATTTTACTTAGACCAATTTTTAGACAAAAGTTTATCCAAAAAACAGAGACTTATCAGCCATAGAAATGCAAAGCTTTCGTAAATTTTAAAAGAAAAGGCTTTGCCACATCTTACATACCTTTCACCACTTTTGTAAATATTGTTTAGTGAAGTAGCTCCTATCAAAAAAGCGAATATTTGAGTGACACAAAATTAAAAAAATAAATTAAATACTATTTATAATTTAACATAAAAATCTTATCAGCTCTTAATGGCTTAAGCATTTTTTTTTAAGTTTTAGTATTTCCTAAAAGAGCTCTTTAAAAGCTTTTGAAAGATACCCATATTGACAATCAAGCTTTTTTATGAAAAGTTTTTTGGATGGAGTTACTTCATTGTTAAAAATGATATAAAAAATTAGAGGCAGGCGACGTATTTTTCCCGCTGTCCCGAAGGACATGGACCGATCTTGCTGATTTTCAATAGCAACATTTTCGAAACCATGTCTGATCGTTTGCCGTATTTAAGTTATCTACTGCCTTAGCAAAGATGATTTCAAAACTAATGCGGACGGACAGACGAACATCGCTGAATCGCCTTCGCTATGCATAAGAAAATAGAATATATATACTTTATGTGGTGTAGATAGTGTGGATAGTGTAGGAATTATAAACGGAATGACTAACTAAAATACACCCTTTTTCCACTTTTTGTGGTAAAGGATAAGAAACGAGTATTTAAAAAGAATTTTCATATGTAAATGAAATTTTTTTAATATCTCATATTGTGTAGGTACAAAGAATACTGAAGAAGAATGTCTAGATTCGGAAAGAATATTATATTTTTATTGTCTTCCCATAAAATTGCAAATAACAAAATTACTGAAGTCAAACTGAAAATAAAACTTCATTTACTTTAATTTTTTATTTTAATCTGGATAGTTTAAATGTCCTAGCAAAATTTAATAAGCCATAAGTGGTGTTTACAATTAACCGAAAGGGATTAAACTATAGGTTGTCCTAAACAGAAAAACAGAAAACAAAACATATCGAATCGTAAAATGGAAAAATTGTCTATATTCCCAGAGGTGGAGTTTGCTCATGATGCGAAGTTAAAACTTCAAAAATATATAAGTATTAAGCAAATTAAAAAATCTTTAATTTAAAATTTACAAACCTAAAAAAGTTATTTTAATGCAACAAAATTTTTAATAAAAAAGTCACCATTTACAATTAAAATTATTAAAAATTATAATAAACGTTACAGACCAAAAAAATTTCATGGGAACAAATGAAAAGGGTTATTACTTTGATTTACTTTAATTAATTTTTTTATTTAACGATATTCTTACTTAAAAGTCCACTAGTATAATTAATAAATACTTATTCAAATTAAATCATTTAAGTCAATAATCAACTAAGCCGCTCTTCTTTGTATGTTTAATAATGGAACGTTTTTCAATTTCAGAGTAATATCTTCAACAAATTCCAAATCTTCATACCGAAACGTCGTTGTAAAACTATAATTTCGTAACAATTTTGCTAGTGATATCTTAATTGATATTAGAGCATACCGCCAACCTAAAAGCAAATGAAATGAAAAGATAATCAAAGAAAATTAGTTTCAAAGTTTTCTTACCAATGCAATTTCTTATCCCTTTAGTAAAAGGTATAAATGCATATGGGTGCTTGCCTTCTATATTAGATGGTAGAAAGTTGTATGGATTAAATAAATGTGCTTGTGATCCCCATATATCTTCTCGTCGATGCATGTGAAATATATCTATTGCTATTTGTACTCCCCTCGGCAAAATAATACCATTTGAAAGTCTTATTTCGTTAGATGTTTGTCGCGAAACAATTGGAACAGGGGCCATAATACGCATAGTCTCATTAAGAATCATGTCCATATAAACCATGTCTTGAGTGTTACTGTAGGTAACTTCAAAATCACCTTGATCGGGAAATATGACAAGCAACTCTTCAAAAGCTTTGTGCTGATACTCCGGAAACATGGCCAGCAGCATTAAACTGTAGGCAATTGTATTGGCCGTGGTTTCGAAAGCCTAAATAAAAGAAGGCAGCTTGTTAAAACTAAATTTATTCGCTAAACTTAAAAAAAGATAAAAGTATAAACCCAAACGTAAAACCATTAGCCATAAAACCATAAATCTTAAAACTTCCCATCTTGAGGTATAGAAGAAAAACCTTCTGTAATTACTGTCGTGAAGTATGATAAAAATGTTCCCTATAAAATTTGGGAAGCAGCTTATAAATAATAACATAACATTCTAAAGTGGGACGTAATTCGAATATTTAACGTATTTTTAATTTATAAAATTTTAAAACAAATGATATTTTATCATATTTGACTTTAATTAGAAATACAAACATTCTTTAGGATTTTATTGTACCCAACAAATGAGCGCTATTTTTTCGTACACACACTGAGTTTTTACTCGCATTTGGAAATTAAACCTTCTTAATTATACTGTTTTCCTTTTAACCAAAAATTTTGAATATTTTTTCCTGTGGCTTTTAAAAAACGAATTTGACACCTTTACTTACGCCAAACACAATAACATTTGATTCATCTTCAACGTTTTGCATAGAAAAACTTCCCCGCCTCATCAAGTCAATAGCCAAATCGATAAATATATTTTTTGTGCTGCAATCAACATTATTATTTTCTTTAGATATTTTTTGCACGATGAGCTGTAATTGAGGAAATATGTGCTTTTAAAATAAAAACAAAAAAGCAAAAATAAATATCTACTTTTCTAATAAACCTACGAATTTTCCTTTTGGCTCCACTATACGGCTCATTAATTCCCAAAATCCAGCGTACAATTCTATATTTAAGCCAGGGTGAGAAACACATATTTGTCATATTTTCTAAAACGCTACTTAAACGTTTACCAATTGCGGTTGTTATATTTAAACTTTTTATGTTAAGACTCACCACTGATAATTTAGCAGCAAATCGGTGTTTAATTCATTAGACTCTTGCGACACACTTTTACCCATTGTTGTCTCTAAGATTTTTCAATTAGAACCAATTTCCGAAATTATATATTAAAAACTATCTTACTTGTTGCTATGTTTAAAGTAAATTCCTGTAATATGCCCATGAGGTCCACTGAATCCTTCGATGGCATCTCGTCTATCACTTTTAATAAATTATTTATTTCCGCATTAAACGTCGGTATAAAACTTAACAAGACTTTATTACCAAACGCTGGATTTAAATATTTTCGATGAACGCTCCATTCTGGATCTTTTATTTTAATTAATTTTTCAATATAAGAAAAAAACACTAGTAAGACTACTAACCTTGCAAGCTGAACAATCCTTTACCAGTTCCATCATCCAATGCATGGTATATGACTCCCTTGTTAACACAAAAACGTGATGTCAGAATGTCTTTTGCCAAAACTGGTTCACTGACCACCAGAAACGGATATGGTCCCAACCATGAAAAGAGTATTGAACCATATTTTCGTATTTCTTTATTAAATTGCGGTAGTATATCTACAGAAAAGAATAAAGTTTAAGATACAGCTCGTAGTTAATTATTTGCCTACTGTCGCTTGGATTGGTAGCTTCAAATATGCAACGTAAATTTACGAAAACAATTACCTAATTTTAATCTTTTTTAAAAACGGTATTCTGGTTGTCAATATTGTCATTTATCTATGACTGGCAATATAAATTTGGTATTTTTTTAGGAAATGTGACTTTAATGTTGGCTCGAATTGCCGTTGATATTGTCGTCTACGATTTATTTAAGTGTCGTGTACAAACAAAAAAATTAAATAAACTAAAAAAAAATAGTAAAAATAATATTAATAATGGACAAACCGAAGCTTACCAACCCCAACCAATTTAAAAAATTAGTTAACGAGTTCGGAAAAAATCCATCAGAGCCAAAGGTACTGTTCCTTCTATTATTAAGGGACAGTGGGAAAGTATTGCGACTGCTGGAAACTCCTTTAGCCCACTAAATATAACGAGTGCTAGATGCCAAAAGGCATGGTATATAAAACTTTAAAAAATCATGTTTGGCAAAATTCTTTTTACAAATTTTGGTTACAAACAAAATAGAATGTAAAAATACTGGATTAACTGTTTTCAGTTTACGAAGTCTTCTTTGCACCATTGATTTTTTCTTATTTTCTTTATGACTGGAGTAAAGACATTAATTGACGTTATCGATAAACAGACAACGTCGTCATTAAACTGTAAGGAAATACCAAATCAGTATTGATGTTGTGTTAAAACGATATTGCCTCAAAATTGACGAAGATGTTGCCGATGCTATTTAAAACAAGGGTGAATAACCACATGAAATGATACGCTGACAAAGTCGCTGGCAGTGCTAGTAAGATATAAAACAAAACTAAAGGTTACTAATTTGCTTAAAAGAAAATTCGAGTTATGTGAAGCCACTAACATTTGTAACACGAACATGGATAATATTTATAACGCATTGTTGACAACAAAACCTACCGCAGCATAAAGTGAAAGTGTTTTTTTATTGTTGCAAATTTTGCAACGAAAACAAACAACAGTATGTCTAGTGAATTGTTTAGTGCAGTTCTAAAATCATATATTTTAAGAAATGATTAATAAAATACTTTTTCAGTATTTTTATTCTTTGTTATTTCTCGTTATGTAGTATAAATGTAAGTATGTCTTGTCACAAGAATTGTTTTTAAGTTTTACAAACTGTTTATACTGTTACTTAAATATTCAGCCATGTCATAGAACAAAATTCCGTTCGGAAGTGGAATTGATTCCGTATTTTGCTTCTACAGAAAACGTAAAACGAAAAAAATTTTCGGAATGAAACCACTTTCAGTTTGCTATATGGAATTGTTATTTTGAGCATTTTGTTAACAGAAAAACCATTCAAAACATTTTTTTAAAGGTAAGGCTATTCTCTACCTTACTTATTGATCCAAAATAAATTTATTTTAAAATTATGTTGATGAAAAATAACTTTTTCTTAATCCTTTATAAAAACAAAAAATTAAACGGAATTTGTTAAAAAGATATTGCCGTGCCTTTATTCTTTTTCAAAAAATTCCGTAGTAACAGCACTCAAACAATATTGCTTCTATTTTCTTCTGTCGTCGCAATTATAGATATTCCGGGCATGTTTGACATTTTTTATTTTAACTTTTTAGCAATTCGCACTGAAAAACAAATATTTCTTGAATTTTTATTGTTTTTTTAATTCCGCTGTTTTTTGTTTTGCTACACTTGATGTTATGTTGCAATATTTTGAACAAATATAAGTGATTTTGAACTTTTTTCAGTTTACTTAAACCGAACGGAATCTATAGAAGCTAAAACCATTTCGATCGGAATAGTAAATTCGGAATCATTCCAATTCCGAACGGAATTTGTGACATGCCTGGTTATTTCATTTAATAAACGTTTTTTCTTCAAGACTTGCTTTTTTTCCCCGGGAATATCGGGAAATCTTGGGAATGCGATAATTATCTTCCCGTTTCCCGGGAAATAAAAAAACTCCCAAACCCTTGTTTTAACTGAAAAGCATTCTTGGCAGCATTCTGACGCTAAACATTTGTTGATATTAATCATATGTAATTAATCTATTACATTTTCTTAAAAATTACATGTCGTATGCGACGATAAGCTTACTGGACACGGATCGGAATATTATTTAATACTTAGTGCACTCGATATCGAATGCTATGATTATACCCCAGAGTTACAGCGTTTTAAAATTGACAAAAAAGGGGGATTTTGCAAATGTATTGTCTAATTGTCTGTAAATCTTAAAAAATATTTCATTTCATTAGATTTGCTTAGATTATTTAGGACCTTTTTTTTTTGCCATCTCATGCACTGATCTTGATCAGTATCAACAGTTATGGTTCTTAACTTAAAACGACAATCTAAGCAAATTTTATAACATTATCTTGGAAATATACAACACTTTATCGATCGTATGAAATAAAACCAAGTCATAAAAACTTCAGATACAATTCATTTCACTTCTTCTGAAGTATGATGCAAAATATGACTCTCTTGTACTTGTTGTAGTTGTAACTTATCAAACCCTTTATACTATCGATTTAACAAGTTTATATTTCAAATTAAACCATGATTCTATCAAAAGGTAAAGGTAAAGGGCTTTCCATATGTAATTTTTTGTGTATGTCAAAATCAGTGTTTAGCATACGGTTTATAATTTTCATATTCAAACTTGCATACTCGTATGTTACTCAAAAATAATTGTTAAATACTCGTCGCACCAAAAAAATAAACATGATTTTTGAAGTACACTTCCACTAAGAAAAATAAATAACTAAAAGCAGGTAATAAGGGCAATAGTTTAGATTTCAATTCATTTTTTACTATATACTTTAGCGCTGAGTTTTGCTACCGTGGTTGTCGTATTCGTGGAAATGCTTAGTTAAAAAAAATTTTTTTCTTTTAGAAATCCAGCTTTTATCATCTTAGTATTTTAAGCTGAAATTTCAAAAGTAAGAGTTAGCATCACTAAAGGCATCTGTTGTCATAAGGCTTTACATATCAAATAGAGCGCGCTCTAGATAAAAAACTAACACATGTTATAACACATAGGAAAATAACATATGTTATGCTTCATAAGGTTTACACTATGTGTGTTGATTTTCATATGAAAAATCTGACATTACATATGACTTGTACACATAATGTAAACACGCCTTAACTTAGACTACTGCCAGCAAGTATGATATGTTTGTAAAAAAAAAGATTTCCGAAGGTCTTCTCGAATACATAAATTAAGAAATTTGTATGAAAAGCACTCTGTTTTTAGATATTTCTATTGTTGTGTTTTTGTCTATAAATATTGCAAATAATATTTTCTTTACATACTATGAAAATCGAAGAAGATAAATGATGATTTTAAATGAATGAACTTTGGCATTTAGACCTTTAATACAACAGGTCTCAGGGCAAAAAACTGAAAGATACCCTTTTATGTTATGAACTTCTGGCGATTAAAGGTGAGAACTTGGAATTCTTTTGGTACCTATTTTATTTGCTTGGCACAAATAAAAAATATTAAAAGTTTCAAAATAAGGACACCAACAAGCGTTAACAAATTTTTCACTAATTTAACAAAATAACGGTTTTATTCAGACATAATTTTTTGCATGCTCTGTAGTCTAATATTCTAATTTTTAACTCAAAACTTTAGACTAAAATTTTTTTAATGAAATGAATAAATAAATAAATTTGTATAAAATATCAATTTTTTATTTATTTATTAATTTTTTTTGCATACATACATTTATAGCAAGTTTTAATTTTAAATTAATTAAAATTTCACTTTTTATTCACTATTGCACATACCTTCTCTACGCATCAAATGTATTCCCATGCCGATAACGGGATAACCTAACGGACCGGGAATTTTTAAAATTAAAGCATAAAACTTTCTTCGTACCCACAGCCAATAAATCCACAAGACTAATATCAAATAAAAAAATAAATACGGAATATTCATATTTGAACGTTGTAAATGTTGCGTACTTTTTAAACTGTTTTGTCAACATTCGATTGATTGATTTTTATATGAAATTTAAATTTAATATTCGTTCGTGCTCGCCAAAACTTGCATTTAAATTTTAATAGTCAAAATTAATGGGTTTAAACTTCGTCATATCGCAACACGTATTTATGACATTAATCTAAAGGAATCATTATTTTCTATCACGTTATGTGTATTTTTGTTAGTTTATTTCACTCAAAGTAATTTTGTTCGTAACGTTACTGGCATAATAACAAAATTAATATTAATAATAATAATGTTTGAAATTGTTCGTCAACACAATTTATTAAAAGTGATGCGTTATTGTGCATATGTCTACTCAGTACAATTATATCAAATACGATTACATCTAGATTTAATTGAAATTGTCTCTGAAAAAAATTATTAAATCTTATTTCCGTTTTGTAAGTTTGAAAGAGAACAAAGATCAAAAATGAATTAAGTAGCTGACGTTTTTGCTAATAATTTGTAATAAAACACCAGCAGGTTGTGAACCAATTGCACCGTTCAATGACCAGGAAAACCGGAAATATTTTCTTAAAGCGCATCAAACATGCGGCTTGATATCTCAAATAACTTGTCGAACCAAGTGTTAAACATTTACCCAACGAGATAGAGATATCAAATCTTTATTCTTATTACACTTACTTACACCCTTTTCACAGTATGTGAAATTTTTCTAACGATGTTTACTGAATTCGCTAACGAATGTTACCTTTTCAAGTTTTACCACCAGATGTGTCATTTTTTTTTAACAAAAAAATAGAAGCATAAAAGATTGGATTTAAAAATAACACCATTTTTGGAGTCGGAGATATAGAATCGGATGTTGGCGCCAAAAAGATCAGCAACAAATTTGGCTGTATTCATCGGTACTCTAAGTCCTTCTATTTATATCTCTTTGGATGAAGAAAAATGGTTACGAGGTGCAAAATGTTGTTTTTAAGCTTCACTATTTTACATTTATTTTTAATTATTCAGTTTTGACAATTAAGATAATAAGTGTAAACTTGTCTCGAATATAACTGACAGCTACTTTTCTCTTAAATGTTGTTAGATAAAAGCTAATGATACTTTGTGAAATGTAATTTTACTTATCCTGCGGTTACATTTTCATCTAAACTCTCAATCATGCATTGTGAAAAATCCTTTTTTTTGTGTTAACCCTTTTAAAAATAAAAGCAAACCAGTAACATATTCGGTAATCCTATGTTCCAAAGAAAAAGTTTAAATTTTTTTAACATCCACTTTTTAAGCGTTACTTTCTTGATTTTGTGCGGATTTCATTTTAACACTGAAACAAGTCTTTTAGTGGAAAAACGTACGAATAAACGAAAACTATTAGTTTCAGAACAAGTAGGGTAAAAAGCAAACAACAAATTAGTTACTACATAGTTGTCTATATAAGAAAATTTACGCAATAATATTTCCATATTATCAAGACAATTTGTTATTTATTCATATTTGAAACTATTAGAAAATTTTACATATTTAGAATAACGTGCTTTCAAGAAAATTATTCACAATAGTACATATAAACATGTGTACTATCTAATTGAAAATCTATAAACTTGCGTTTATTAAATGACATTTTTACGTGACATAAGACATCCGTAATTAAATGAACTTTATTGATTCATACGCCCTTAAAGCCATTAAAGTTTAAGCATAAAATTAACTATTTTTCTTAATAAATAAAACAGTGGTGAAATTATTTAAAAATAAATCAATTAAGTTATTTTTTGTATCAGCTGACTCATCACAAAACGAAAAGTAGTCTTTTACTCATGTAAAAGTAAACTGAATCAAGTTGTTTTAATTAACCCATAAACGATCTTAAGCAAGTGTTAAATAAAATATAATTTTTAATGTTATTGAATAATAAAAGATCGACAAAGTGCTCAAAAGCTAACAGACACAGTTTTATGCAAGATTTGTAACGAATTACAAATCTCGTTACTGGAGACCCAAAACCTTAGATTAAGTAAGGGTATCATTTTAAAAGCTTTTAAAGAGATCTTTTAAGAAATATTTAAATTTTTTAAAAGTACTTAACCTATTAAGATCCAATGGCATTTTTATTTAAAAAAATTTTTCCTAATTTTTAATTTTCTGTCAGTCAAATATTTGTTTTATTCAATGGAGTTACTTTACTTAACTAAATTTACATATACGATGATTCATAAAATAGTTGTGTCATCTTTGATCAAACCCAAATGAGTCTGTTAAGCGCGATAGAACTTTAAGTTGTAAGAAATAACAAACAAAAATTCAATTCCGATGAAGAATTTTTTTAAACGAAAGATCAACACATGGCATTAATATTTAAAAATGATTTCGGGCGGCTGGTCATGACGCGCATTCTGGACGTCCAATTCAACTCACTTTTTCAAGTACATATTTCACGAATTTGTTCATGTTAATCGTGACATATGTTTATATTATATGTTGACCTCCAAAGCGTCAATTGTTGCTGGTTTATCAGCATAAACCAGTGACTTCACGTGGACCTAAAGGAAATAATTAAAAGGTGTCAAATTGCACGACCTTGGAGAGCAATTGATAGGTCCATTTTTCAATCAACTTATAGCCAAATTTTGATTTCAATAACACGATTGATGCGGTCACCGTATAGCAAGTAGCGTCATCTTATTGAAACCACATTTCGTCCGGGTCAACGTCATCCATATTTTCAAACAAAAAATCATTAATCATGGTGCGTTAACGAGCTCCATAGACCGTAATGTAAGATTCGGCCTCATTTCTAAAGAAATAAGGTCCGATTATAAGTTAGGATCTTCTTCCACACTTTCGTTTACAGCAGCGATATTCTCTTTAGCACGCACATTCCTTCGACGTGTTTGTGTTATTGCATCGTACAGAGAGTATGTGGTACGAAATCTGTCCACAGTTCGACGGATGGCTTGCCCAGACAGACGACTAAGCTGCTCGAAATGATGACTGATTTTCAAAGTAGACTTGGATAATTTGATAGCGTTGTTCAAGCGCGAGTCTATTCATAATGATTTGCCAGAGTTTACTGAAAGTAATAAAAAAAATCTTTTATCAAAGTTTAATTTTTAAGCTGGATTCACCCATTGTTTCGGTAAATCCAGCTTTAGTGTTATTTTTTATTATTTAAGGTTTAAACGGGTTTAAAAAAAACACCGATATTTTGTTAGCTTATTTTTGGTTTTGTTAACACCACTAAAGCTCAAATCAGATTCGCTTTTTCAGTTTCTCAAAGATGAAATCTAACTGTTTAAGTTGTTTAAAATTTACAGATAGTAGTGCGGTCATATCTGTCAATAAATTTGCTGTAAATAATTTATTGCCCAACCTTAGTGAAAAGTTCGACGGGGAGGCCTACACGGGATATATGTTTCAAAAAATCTTTCTTCTTTTGCTCGCACACTATATAGGATAATCCGATTGTAAAGTTCCAGCGAACTCGTCTAAATAATTCTCTAAGCCGTTCCGAAGATGAAGGCAGGTTGGAGTTATTTTATGATTTCTGTCCTTGCACTGGAGTTCAGTTTGATTTTACTATATGATTGATTTCATTTTAAAAAATTGCTGACTATTTGGATTGGAAATGGATTTTGTTTTTGTAGATGTGTTCGCTTCATGCGAATATGCAAATTAAATGATTTTTAATCTATAGAATGCTTGACAGATACAAAACAATATTTAACAGTTTATTCAACATTTGCTCTCTTAAATAAACTGTAGATGATTTATATGAACGGGGCAATGTTGTGGGCTCATAAGCCTCAACGACCAAAATTGAAAAATAATTTTGAGAGCTCAGTCCATTAGTTTCCCTATCCTTAGGTACTTTTGGCATGTGAACTTGTTGTCAAGATTTTGCGATTCGTCCTGGTTTTAATACAGTTTATCCATTAGCACTTTTGCTTTCGATTTTAGTGCACCATCTGTGATTTATTTTTCTTGTTCTTATTCCTTTTTGTACTGTACGCGAAACTTATATTATATTGTTGTTAAACCTTTTGGTGAAGACCGTCGTCACTGGCTGTTTTGATTAGTATTTATTAAAACGCGGCTTGAAAATGATGTTCTTACATCGAAAGCGCTCACCAAACGTACCAAATAAACAGCGACGGTCTTGCCTGAAAGGTATGACAATAATATAATACTGACTGGCAGAACAAATTCGATTAACTTATATACTTGTAATGTTACCAATACTTACTAGAAGACAGGAGAAAAAGCTGGAATCAATTTCTTTTATTTTTATTAGCACTACTTTATTATGCACTCAAAACACATCGGACTTTTGATGTTTCTGCTTAGCGGTGTGGCTTTTTTATTGCTTCTTGAGTTAATTTATCACTCTTCTTATCGCTTTTTTAAAATAAATTTTGAAGCAGGGTACTATCCACTTTCCAAGGGTGGCGCTGTGTCCTCAAAGTTGGATAGCCAGCATTTGCAAATTTTTCTAAAGCTTAGCATATTTAAAATTTTAAAATTATACATATTCTTAATTGTCAATATCTACAAATTGGTGCATTATTCTGCATGTTTGTGTTTTAAAATGATTGAATCATAAGCATTTTAGGTTAAAAATTTTAATTTTTCGATACCCTGGTTCAGTTTTTTTAATTTATGGGTTAAAATTTTCATGAAATTGTTTGAATTTTTACAATAGTTAGCGAGCCAAAACTAAAAATATTTTAGAAAAAAATTGAAGATTATATCCTTTCTGACTTAAAAATTATACGATTTTCAACTTAAAAATTCCAAAATTGATAGAAAAAACTTTTCTTAAGGAATACATATTTCTTTTTTTTTTTTTTTTTTGTTTAAGCCACCCAGCAAAAAAACACGTGCAAAAGAAGTAGATAATTCATGTCTTTTACGTAAAACGAACTGGTTCAATTCAGGGGGAAAATGCTGATTTTGACATTAGATTGTCATTTGCGAGCATGGGTTCACATAGTTTGCATTTAAATAAATGCTTATAACCAGTGAAAAATCCACGTTCAGGAAACGTTTTTTCATTAATTTTTGTTTCTTATAATTTCTATTTTCATAAAATTTACGAGTTTATTTGATTTTAAAAGTTATAACTCAATTGGAATAAACGAACTTATTAAAAATGCATAATAAAAAGCAAGTGCAAGAGAAGCAATAAAAATACCCATGATTTTTGAACTACTTACTTTTTTTTGTTAGTTATTTTTTGCTGGGTAGCTTTGTATATGTGTGTACGAGTGCATCAAATTTCGTATAAAATTAATAATCCTTCTAGAAGATGGAGGTCTTTCAATTTGACCTATCTTTTATCAAAATTCGGAAATTCGAAAATTTGGAAAAAGGAAACTACTAAAACAAGGTGTATCCGAATTGTTGCTGAAAGTATTTTGTGGTTCCTAGTTCATATGTGTAGACTTTATAAACAAAAGAGTAAAAAAATTTAATTTTGGGATTTTCGGTGCTTATTTTGGGAATTGTTGTATTTCCTTGATCTTAATGTTGCAGAACTTTTGCTTCTTGATTTGCCGAACTACGCATGCAATTTTATATGATTTGCTTAAATTTTAAAAAATGTATTGCATTTCTAATATTTTTACACTCCTCAAATTGGACCGTTTTTACAATAATTTTTCGAAGTTTTTGGAGATCAGCAACAGTTCGTGGTACCCAATTTGAGGCCATCCCTGAAAAGTGGATGGTATTTAGTTTCAAAACATAAGCTCTCCTCTGTTGTGCTTCTGTAAGCTTTTGGATCTTTTTTTACCTAAAGATTTTTGTCCAAACAAATTGATTAAATTAATGAAATCGAAAAGCAAAAAAATAAAGTTAAAACAAAGCAAAAATATCTGGCGAATTATTTTATTTTTCTTTTTCCACTCTTTGAAATAGTTTCAAATAAAATGACTTTAATTTTAAATAATCAATGTCAATATTAAAAAATCATAAAGTATATGTATGTACATACTCGTATATCAGCAAAACTTTAGCCAAGGCGTGAAATATTTAAAAAAATTAGTTTAATATATTTCTATAAATTGGAAGATATAGATATACATATGTCGTTTTCTGCAAAAAATTAAATTTCCTTTACTTCTATAAGTTTTCTAACCCACATTGGCATATTACTAGTATTAGTTTAATTGTAGATGGTGTTCCATTTTTGATGCGTTTAAAAACGGAAAATGAAAGTTGTACTGATATTGGAAATTTGACTTAAAACTAAAAGATATGTCAAATATATGGTAATATATTATTTTTTATGACATTTATGCTATAACATCTACCTACCATCAATTTTCTTTTTAACCGACTTCAAAAAAAGAAGGAGGTTATTAATTCGACTGCTTGTTGCTTTTTTATGTTTGTGCCTGCAGAACTCAGTAATTTCTGAACCGATTGTGAAAATTTTTTATAATTAAATAGATTATGCTCACAGAGATTGGTTCCGTTTTAAAAACAGTATATAATATTAAAGGGTGTCCCCATACAACATACATGTTTTTATGTATTATGAACCGTAAAGCGCATTTCTATAAGATTAAAAAAATGCGTATTACTGTAGCACCCAATAGCAAAAAGCAATATAAAAATAAATCTAAAAATTAAAGAGTGTAACCATTGGTGATGTAAATTGAATTATAAGCGCCTATATTTTTAACCGTTATAGACATAAGCTTGAAAATTGGACAGGATGTCGATTACTATGACCGCTATAATAACAAGAAAAACAGTCAAAATTATATATTAAAGGGTGTCGCAACAGTTAATGTTATTTGATGTATGGCCAAAATTTTATGCTGTTATAGACAGACAGCTAAATTTACAATGAACCTATATTGCTAAGCCCGTTATTACAAGTATTAAATTTGAATTCAGAATTAAAGGGTGTTCCCATATTTAAAGTAAATTGACCCATATGGCCCTATCGTTTAAACTGTTATATACAAACTCTTAAAAATAAACTGAATGCCCACTACTTTGTCTGGTTTATTACAAAGTATAAATATTTAAAATTATAGGGTTGTACAATAGTTACTATTATTTGATGTATATGACCAAACTGTTGAACAGTTGTAGACAGCTGATTAAAATTTGCTAAAAACCTTAATTACTAAATCTGCTATAACAAGTAGGAAACTTGAAATTAGAATTTAAAGGGTGTACCTATAACTAATGTAATTTGACCTGTATGGCCCTATCTTTAAAACCGTTACAGAAAAACTCTTGAATATTAGACAGAATGCCCAATACTATATAATAACAATATAATACATATATATTATATCCCATGCAAAAGAAGTAGGTAATTCATTGGTTCTACGTAAAACGAACTGGTTCAATTAAGGGGAAAAAGCCATGATTTTAACATTAGCTTGTCATTGGCGAGCATGGGTTTAATAGCTTGGCATTTAAATGAATGCTTAAAACCAGTGATAATTCGATGATTAGGATACGTTTTTTCATTAGTCTTTGGTTTTTATAAATTGTTTTTTTATTAATTTTCACGAGTATTATAGAAAACAAGTGCAAGAGGAGCAATGAAAGAATTATGATTTTGAAATACTACACTTTATTTTTTGCTGGGATATAATAACAAGTATAAACATTTAACATTATAAATAAAAGGGTTCCCTAATGATCGAAATTTGATGTATATGGCTAATCTTTTGAAGAGTATAGACTAACGCTTAGAATTTAAGCAAACTTTGTTTTGTCGGCAATAAAAAGTTAAAAAAAATAAAGGGTGACCACATAACTGCTGAATTTTCTTGTTTAATTTGCATTCATATTTTGTTCTGCAACACATAAAAAATTCTGACGCAATCTTTCTAAAAAATAATACAATATAATTAATGTATAACACCGTCCTAAAAATATATGATTTTAAGTTTGTCTGTTTTTATGTCGGTTTTTTTGTTTTTTGCAAGAATTATTTATTTGCAGGTAAAACAAAGCTTTTACTAAGTTTTACTTTAATAAGATCAATTGTACTAGAAAAAAATCTCTCTTCCTAAGTTAATTTTGCGTAAATTCAATACACTTTTCAGATAAAATATTTTGTCTAACGATTAAACGTAAATATTTAATTATGAAGAGGGAAATGAAATGCCTTGTGGCTTTGTAGCTTGGAGGAGCTATTAAGTTTGTTAGGCCATAGTTTTAAAAAAAAAAGATAACATAACAATTATATTTAATTTAAAGCAAACATGGGAGTTATTAATTGGTTACTTTAACAAGTTGCCAATTTAGCAATATTAATATTTTCAATAATGGTAATGCTTTTTAATGAAAAGGTTTTATTAATAATTAGTAAAAATTAAATCATTATCATTGACTGGTTATTAAATGGTTCCAAAACACTACAATTATTTAACGTCATTTGTACACTAAATCAACACCTGAAAGTATAGTAGAAAAATATATTAAAATTGCATTTTTGTCACACAAATTTGGTGAAATTTGGGAAAAATTAGACAACATAAGAACCTATTTATATTTTTCTGTAAATTATAACTGCTAACTTGGATTTAAGGTGACTTCAGATCTCTTTAAAATTATTAAAATTATAAAATGTAGAACCATATAAAAGATCATTAGAATTTCTTTATCTTATGCATAGTTTTTTAAGATTTTATAATTATTAATATATGTTTCTTAAAAACAATTATTTTGTATACAGTTGTAATTAGTAGTTGAACGATTTCATTTAAACTTTATTATCATTAGTAAAATAAATAATTCAAGAAAGAATTATTAGCATTTTTGGCATTGAATTACCTTAAATAATCCTAATGAAGTTTGTAATAGTAATTAAAAAATCGCAAGTATGATTAAAAGAACGCAATGAATTTAAAAAAATATTTTTATTTCAAAATATTTTCTATTTATGCAATTCATATTAGTTAAAATTACTAGTTAACACTAAAAGTAACATGCTTTCTTACTCTATATTTTATTTCGTGTTCTTATTGATAAAAATATCAAAAATAATAATTTACCTAATTACAATTAAGTAAAGTAAATAGTAACGTGCTACAGTAAGTAGATACAAATTTGTATTTAAAAAGTTCTAAATCTATATATCAAAAATTAATATTTATTAAAAAATATATCAATGAACACACTCTTTGTATGTTGGCAATACATCCGTTAAAGACTCTGTAAAAAAAGAAATAAAATTTGAATTTATCTAAAAAATTATATTACACATAAAAAACTTACAAATGCAGAAATGTTTAAGGAAGCGAAATAAAAATTTTACTAATGTACAAGGCAACCAAATATGTTCAACATAGTTAAAGCATAATTCAATGTGAGCATTTTAGTTAAACTAACAAAAATTATATTTAAATGAATTAGTTTATAATTAAAAACAAATATTTTTAATGCAACATTATTATATTAAAGAACAAAATAAATATTAAAATTACTACAGTTAAGGTATTTTAATCACCCATTTAGATTTTATTTTAAAAACTATTATCCCGCTGTTTACATTAGACAATACTGTCATGACAATAGCAAAACACACTTTTTCACTAATACATGTATACTTTTTCAATTGTCTGAATTATTGTCTTGAATATTTTGATGACAGTAAATAAGACAGTGATTTGACGTATTGTAATTTTTTTGAGTAAAAGATATTTGAATAATATTATCATTTTTTTAATACAATTTTCTTTGCAACAGAAATGGAAAGAAAGCAGGAAGAAACGCTAAAATTTTTTTTCCCAGAGCGTGAGGTTTTTCGCTCAAAATGAATTGTCATAATTATTGTCTGGACGCCTACGACATAGAAGCAATTGTCAGCATTTTCAAGAACTAATAGGTATTATTTTATTGTCTGGAAGCATTTTCAAATGTAAACGGGGCGTATCACTCGCTGGATTAGGAATTTATATTAGATATTTGTACGTTTTTTAAACTAAGTAATTAGAAAATATTCTTAAAAGCTATTTAAAACAAGTTCATTTTTACACAAAAAACTTAAATTCAAATTAAAATATTAAAATCCAAATAAATTTTTATAAAAGTTAAATTGATAATGATTGAACTTTTTTATACGCAAAAACACGAATCCTTATTACTGGTTTTGATAACTGATCGAAATGTCATTAATAAGTTCACACAATGTTTTAAATATTTAATGTTTTATATTTTTTAACTCTTTTAGCGCCAGATTTTTCTGCATAATTTTTTATTTATTATTATTATTATTATTATTGTTATTATTATTATTATTATTATTATTATTATTATTATTATTATTATTGTTGTTGTTATTATTATTGTTATTATTATATTATATTTATTTCTAATCCATTTCCAACCTCACGCAACAATAAAAAGCCATAGGATTTTTGCATTGTTGTATTTGTTGTAGAGTCTACACTCCCTAGTAAAATAATTATACGTTGCCAAATGCCATTTGAAAGAGGTTAGATAAGCAACATATAAATTGTCAACAACAAAATTATAATTTGTAATTTGAAACATATTCGTTAGAAAACAAAAGTTCTAGTTTAAAATGTTTTGTTAAAATAAAAAAATGTTAGTGAAAAAAAGGTACTTTTTAAAAATATTTTTGAATAGTTTTTTATTTTCCATCCCTGATTTTGTGATCACTGATCAATATACAATCCATTATTATAGAGTTATTTAATAATCTTTTATTTTTTTTTTTTTTTATTATTACGCTTTTAATGACCGAGTCTTATATGTTTTCTTCGATATTTTTTCAAAGATTTCTTAAAATTTTCTGGAATTGGACTTATGTAAAGCCTAATAATTTAAGATAGTTTTTATTTATTTACTTTTTTTTTGATGTTTTGTATGCAATAAATTCATTGTACAAGCTAAATAGGATTGTTTTATTTAGAATCGGTAGATGTATTCACAAAATGTTTGAAACTGTTTAGATTATAAAGGAAATCCTTTAAATCTTCTATTTTCACCCAGGAATTAAACTTTTATACAGTGTTTCTATATGGCATTTTACTCTTATTTATATCGGCTTTGTTTCTCATTTTACTACTGCGAATTGGCCAAATTTAGGTCGAAAGCGCAGCTCAGCTCAGGAATAATTTAATGTTTTAGTTTTTTAGAATGAAAAAAAACCGAACAACAATGAATAAAATATCCATCTTCGACTCCATAAAGTATATATATTCTAAGTTCTTATGCATGGCGAAGTCGACTGAACGATATCCATCTATCCGTTCGTGTTGCCAAGGAATTACTTTGGCTAGAGATAATTTAAATACGCCAATTCGAAAATTATGCATTGACAATTAGTAAGATCGGCCCATGTGCTTCGAGGCAGCGGACAAAATGCTACGTCTGCTACTAATTTTTCCATGTCATTTGAAACAAATTAGTTTAGTGAAATAACTTCAGAAAAATATAAAAATAAATAATCCATTAAGAACCGATGACATTTTTTGATATAAAATTGTATGTAGTACTTAATTCTTTGTTTTCTTATTTTTTAATTCTCCGTCACTCCTATATTTGTTTTTTTGACTGGAGTTACTTCAGTAAAATAAACCTACGTAGACATATGGTGAAGGGTATATAAGATTTAGTATAGCCGAATTTACATAGTATTCTTATTTGTTTTAATTATAGAATTAAAATTAATTCAAGAGTTTTGTCTTTTTAAATTAATTCATAAAGTTGAAATTTAAACAGTTTCAAGTTAAAATTAAAATTTTTCCTAAACAATAATATAATCCTCTGTGGACTAAACCGCAATAATTATTGAAAATACAATACAATAATCTTTAAGTTTGAGAATTGTTAATTTAAACTTAGAAATCCGTCATATATTTATTTCATAATGCTATGAATTAAGGAAAATATATACAATTTTAACCGTAAGACTAAAAAAGGTATAGAGAAGTCTAGAAATAAAATTAATTCGTACAAAAATTTGATTGTAATAATTAATAATAAGGAACAAGCTTAGATATTACTAAGTAATTAATTGACCAAATACATACAATAAATTTTTAACACAAAACTTAATGAAAATAAAAAAAGAGTTTTATCATTTCACTTAATCTAAAGTGATAAACTTAGTATATTTACAAATGTTTCTAAACTTCATCAACTGAAATAGTATTACATAGATATATGTAAGGAAAGTGTGTATTAACAAATTTAAATGATATATAATATTAATAACAGAATATTTAATATGGCTGTGTGATTTGATAGTAACAGGCTAACCAGTTAATTTGTCATCACATTTAATAACAAAAGTTTGTTCCTTCCTTTTGTATTTCTGCCAAACTTTGGTTTTTACAAATTATGATAGTTTCCCCTTGGGAAAAACTAGACCTAAATTTTGCGTTCAGTATTCGTATAGCGTCGTTAAAAAGTTGATCTATTCAAAAAACAAACAAATTCAGAATGGCTCTTAATACACAGAATAAATAAAAATTCCTGTTAATTTGCTGAATTATACACTTCACCACAAAAGCGGAAAAAGAGTAAAGCTCAGTTTGTCATTTCGTTTGTAATTCTGACTTCTTATGCATAGCGAAATCGATTGCGCGATGTCCGTCTGTCCGTCTGTCCGTCCGATAGAGAAAATTTAAATACGTGGGTAAAACCCCATGCCTACATCTAATTTTTTCACATCATTTGAAACAATGAAGAAACTCCAATCAAAAAAAAAAAAACAAATATATGAAGCGATAGAGATTAAAAAAATAAGAAAAAAAATATCAAGTGAAAAAACTGGCGCTCGCCCATATTTTCCGAGTTACGGGCCTCTTAAATTTTCAAAAATCTGAAGTTATCAATAAAGGTATCATTTTAAAGCTTTTAAAGAGATCTTTAAGGGAATACTAAAATTTTTAAAAAATGCTTAACCTATTAAGAGCCGATGGCATATATATATATATATATATATATATATATATATATATATATATATATATATATATATATATATATATATATATATATATATATATATATATATATATATATATATATATATATATATATATATATATATATATATATATATATATGTATATATATGTAGTAATTCAATTAAATTTTTTTCTTATTTGTCAATTCTTTGTCACCCCAATATTTGCTTTTTGATTGGAGTTACTTTAATAGACTAGATTTACATGGATGGTGAAGGGTAATAAGATTCGGCATAGCCGAATATAGCACTCTCACTTGTTTTAAGTAAAACTTATTAAATTAAAACTTATTTATAATTTTATCTGTGTATGTATTTGACAAGTCTAAGAGAGTAAATTTACAAAATTATTTTCGGAAATTTCAAAACACTTGTAAAATAGAACATTTATTTTCAGAATACGAAGCAATGAAGGAAGGCATTCGAAGAGAGCCTACAAATTGTGAGGTGCCCATGTCTAATGATTTGAATTAAATCAATATTTACTTTAGAGCAAGGTTGGTTTGCTTGGCAGCCCCGTAAGTGCAGACCATAAATGTTTATCGCTAATACTTGACAAAAACAGAAATAAAATCTGATTTTTATTTAATGGGTAAAACTTAGGAAAAATTTCGTTTCAAAACTAGACAAAGTCAATATAAATTAAAAATAATTATTTCATAAGAGTTAGCAGGACTTCAACAGTTTTGTAAGTTATACAATTTCTTTTATATATTTTTAAACAAATTAAGAAAAACCCCTTTTCACTATTCTTTTCGTAATTTTATTCGTTTCACCGTATTACTGAATTCGCATTAATCAAATCTAATTTCGTTTAATTTGTGTGTATGTGTGTTTTTTTAACTTTCGGTAGGTATAATTTTTATAATCACTTAATATATTGAATATTTGTAATGACGTTTTTTATTTTGCTCAAATGCTGATGCATTACTTGTACTTGGCTGGGAAATGTATTTAGCGTTCAAGACATGATCAAAGTGATCAAGAGCTTTTGACATGCAATCATTGTTTGATATTAAAGCGGTATGAGAATTTACATTTATGTCAGTGTTAGTATACAAATTGTTGTTAATTTTAGAATTAAAATTATAACTACAAAAAGTACTACGATTAGATTTATTACTACTAAGACTAGTGTGAGAAGCGCAAGCAGTTTTTTTAGATACATTTGAATGGTCAAGTCTAGAAAATAGGCGTTTTAAAGCGGTAGATAGTTTATTGTCAATACCTGAATCGGCCAAACAAGCTTCTCCGTTTGTAGTTTTTGTAACATCGTTGGATTGTCGATGGTCAACATTTCCGTTGCTACTGACAGTGATTTTGGAATGTCCGTTCATTAAAGGCATAATTTGCTTCGATTCTTTTTTATGTTGAGGTGAAAGAAAAAAAGTAAAAATATTATTAAATTTATTACTAATAACAATAGCAAAAACAATAACTAGAAAAAACAAACTCACCGGAATTTTTTTCAACATCGTCACTATTTGCACTAGCATTTATACCATTAGTAGTTTTATGAACTGAAATAACTTCATTGGATTTTTTTAAAGGAGTCTCGTCGTTAACAAAACGCATTAGGAACAAAATAGCTGAGCCAATAATCGGTGGTATGCCAGCTAATATTAGTGGCAGCGTATACGATCCCAATTCATCGTAAATTCTTCCGGCAATTGGCGGACCAACAGTCAGTGGTAGTGAACTTAAGCCCAGAAGGAAGCCAATGGCTTGTGTGGCACCAGAAGGTCCACATAATTCGTAAGCAATTGGTCCCAGCAGTGATATGAAACATCCATCGAATAGGCCCATTATTAAGCTAAAGACAATTAGTAGAATGTAAGAACTTGTAAGTGGCAGTAAAATTGTCACCACGCCAATGCACGCCAGTGAAAATTGTTGCAAATAAATACGATTTACTCCTGGAAGATCCGCTATTACTCCAAATATTAGACGGCCGAGGCCGGATGTTATACCAATACACATCACCGGTAAATTTTCGCTTCTCCCGGGAAAAACAGTCTGGACAAATTTCATCATATGTACATAAGGAACAAAATAACCAAAAAGGGCAAGTGGCACACAAAAAGCCCATATAACATATTTCTTTTTCTTCCAAATATCCACATTAATAATGGATCGCAGCATCATATTTGCTTTCGAACGCCCTGGTTTATTTTTTGGTGGTTCTGGGGGTGGATGCAGTGGCTTGTAGACAAATGAACAGATAATTATAAAAGCAGATATTACACTCATTATTCTCAAGGTCACTTCCAGGCTGTATCCTTTTATTAAATAATCCAAACCTGGCGGCAGAATCACCGTGAATACACTAGATCCGGCTGTAACAAAACCACTTACTTTGCCTAAGTATCGCTTGAAATAGTGTCCTAAAATGGCAAGTGTAGGTGTGTAAGCTAAGGCAGCGCCAAAGCCAAACATAACTCCGTAGGTGATGTATAAAGCACCAATATTTTCACTAAAAAACGATGAAAGCAGTAGACCTCCTGAGGATAGTAGACCGCCAATTAATGTGGTCATTCGCAAGCCAATCTTGTCCGTTAAGCAACCAGCCACGGGTGACAGGAGGAATGTTGTTCCAATTGTAAGAGAACCAACAAGTGCTGAAAATAATATATAAAGAAATATTATTACCAATAATGTAAGTCGATATTAATTATAAACTGTTATTATAAAAGCTATTTGACAAATTGACATAATGTACTGAATAAACATTTAAAATTTTGCGACTTAAAATAATTTCCTTAGAGTTATACAGAAAAGTAAGTATTTGTTTATGTACTATATGATATACTGTGTTTAGGTTATAAGAAAAGTTTTATAGCCACAAGCCTCTAAGGTAAGTGACTCGATTTTCGATCGAAAAACGAAATAGATATATAAATATCTCAAATTATAGGATCAATAATAATAATAAAAGTAACAATTAAACTAAATACGTTGACCAATTAATCTCTAATACCGATATTGGAAATTATTGCTCAGACCAATTGTCATGTGTGCTCTCGTAAATAGGGACATCAAACAATAAACGAAAATAAAACCAAGTAAATCATGCAAATCATACAGCATCTCGGAAGATTCGTTCAATTTTTTGAGATATCACGAAAATTGTATTGGCCGAATAAAAAATGCAGATGTGTGGCCAAGGTATTTATTTAAGGGAAGAAGTCATCGACAAGTGTTTAATATGAAGACGTCTTCAATTTGTTTTTAATAAGATCACAAATTATTGGTTACTTTTCTCTTTCAGATATTTTTAGAGATAATTTTAAGAATTAATTATAAAAGACAAAAAAAAATAAAAAAAAAAACATTTAAATTTAATTAAAAAGTGAGCACGCTATAACTTTTTAAAAAGAAATCGGAAGACAAGAGGACTTGTCAATCGTTTTAAAACTTTAAGGGAGAAAATCATTAATAATTTGTATTTGAAAACACACAACTTAAATAATTTTGTTTCCTGTTTCCTGAAGATGCCAGGAAATATTGAAAAAGTAAAAAATTAAAAACAATATTTTTATTTTAAGACCTGATCTAGTGTTTAATAAAGCAGAAAAGAAAATTATATAAATAAATGTTTTTTATTTACTATAAAAATTTTTCAAAACTAAATATTAACTTTCATTCACAAAATTATTTGAGGATCTCAATCTCGATTGCATTCAAATTTATTTGCAATATATTTTGTGTTGGAATCAATCTCAATTAATTTGCGGGAAAGCACAACTATAGTAAAGGCAAAAAATAATATATGCTTGAAATTCAGCGTCACGTTTCATCTCAATAAATTAATTGGTGAATTCATTTCAAAAATTTATTAAATCGTTTTTATCGTGTTGATTACATTATTCCAAATTAAAATCACATAATTTATTAACGGTTTTGAATGCAACAAAAACTAGCAATCATTAACGCGATATTAAGTTATTTCAATTAAATCGATTGCAACATCAATTAAATCGATTGCAACATCAATTAAATCGATTGCAACATCATTTTTCGAAGACCTACGATTAAGTAAAATTTAAATGTATCGAGTATTCTCGAATATTCATTTGCGTCGGCATTAACATTGGACATTTTTCTTTTATTGTTTTTTTTTAAATTTATTATTTAAAGCATTTTAAATTTCAATCAAAGTTTAAATTAAAAACAAAAACGTTAACAAGATAATTGACACGGCATAACGATTCGTCACTTATAAAAAAGTGACTATTGATCGAAAGAAAGAACAACACTTCAATATCGTAACATATCGACAAAAATGTATGTTAAAAAATAATTGCACTGGCAATAAAGACTTGAGATTAACAAACAAAAGAGATAACTACTTTAACTGGCAGAATAACGAAAAATCTTAAGATTTCAAAAAATATTTTCTTTTTAATTTATATTTTATTCCTAATGAATTCCATCAAAATTGTATTACTTATATTTCATGATGTTCTCCTGAACTACTTTTTTAACTCCTAACTAGCTCGCCGTAAAACAAAAATTAAATATGTATATCAAAATAACCCAAACTTTACTGTGATAGAAATTACTTAAAAAATTTTAAAATGAACTTCTCCGAAACCGGTTGACCGATATTTATAAATTTTTATGTACATCTGGAAGGTATGAGAATGGGTTGTAAAGTGTATTTCATACCACCATGTAATGAACGCGTCCCTAGAAAGAAAAATATCCATTAATTGAGAAATTTTTAATTTTTTTTATATTTAATTTTTTGGCTTAAAAAATACCCACAACATCAAATTTTCACACTCCGACCCGCACGCTGCCATTTTTTATTACAATTTTAGTTATTTTGTATTCTCCTTCGTTTCGTCTCGCATTCGAGTACTTGCCAGAAGTAATACTATCAAAACGCCGCTTGAAAATGATGTTCTCACGTCGAAAGCGCTCGCCAAACGTACCAAATAAACAGCCAGTGACGACGGTATGGCAACACCGAAAGGAATGACAACAGTATAATATTTAGTGGCGGAGCAAATCCGATTAACTTTTGTAGAGATCTTTAAGGAAATACTAAAATTTTTAAAAAATATTTAACCCATTAAGAGTCGATGGCATTCTTATTATTTTTTTTTAATTCCCTGTCACCTCTATATTTGTTTTTGTAATTGGAAATATAGTACTTTTACTTAATATAGCACTTTTACTTAACAAATATTATTATTGTTATTATTTTTTTTTTTTTTTTTTTTTTTTTGCTACCAAGTGGAGGTTTAGATAAATAAGTTAATACAATAAAAACATAAAAAACACGTCCCATAAAAATGTGATTTCTATATGATGAAGAATAAAGAAAGAATAACAGGTAAAAGTGCTATATTCGCCTATGCCAAATCTTATATCTTATATACCCTTTCCTATATATGTATGAAAACATGTACATACAAATCGAAACAAGAAATTTTTTTCTACCATTTAGTTTTTCTATTCAAAAAAGCGTTTTGCTTAGAGTTTTTGTCCCAGATAGTATAATTGTTTTAAAGAAGTAAAGACAGCGACCTGCAGAAATACAAACGTAAGTTGAAGTAAAAAAGATTTGGAAAATTTAGAAAAGGCATGGTGTTTTTCCCACTGCATCGAATGACATGAATCGGTCTTGCTTCAATATCTAATCGATTAGCAGATATCGTTTACTTGTCTTCTTTAAAGGGTCGGAAATAGATATTGTGGAAATTACAAACGGAGTAATAAACTTAGATATACGCTTTTCCATCTGAGTTGAAAGGTATAAAAAATATAAAATTACTGAAGATTTGTTTTTTGTGCATTTTAAGAATTTATATAAATTTTTGGTAAAAAAGTAGAAAAAAAATTGCCTTATCTTTACCTTTCATAATTTTTGTATCGTACACAAAAAAAGCGGTTTTATTTAATGACTTGAACATTTCCTTAATTCTGTTTTAATTCATTTTGTTCTTTTTATCACAAAAAGCACATAAATAATTTTAATATGTTTCTTACTTTAATAGTGCATCCATACACAAGTGGATGTGAATAACAAAAGCACTAGAGTGCAAAATTTGTGCATGGCGTATATGAATATAAAGAACAGAAGCAATGTGTGATTAACAAGAATACGAATCATTATTTTAACCACCATAAATGATTCGTAACCACAATTGGCCATGTCATCAATTGCTAAAAGCCGCCAAAAAAGAACAAATCGTATTCACCGCAAACATTACCAATAATGGAAAAATTTGTACACCCTTCACCATCAGCAGTACAGATATGCATTTAAGTTTTTCAATTCGTTTATAGATTTGTTTCAGACCCAATTACCTATATATATTCCAAATCTAATAGAAAATAAATTAATCTTCTTTCAATCTAACGTTTAAAATTAAGCACGACGCTTATGGCTTTCCAGGGAGTCATCATGTCATAAGTTTTTATCTCGAATATCAAATTTTTATTAAAATGAAAAATCAAAACTTAGATAATATATTGTTTTTTTTTTTGCCCATAAAGTCCACATATGGACTAAGGCTCATGAAATACTTTCAGCAACAGTTCGGAGTACATATATGTTTCTTAAAGTAGTCTTCCTTTTCTAATCACAGCTCTGTGATTTTAGAAAATATAGGGTAATAAAAATTTCGATGTAAAATACATAGATCAATTTGAAGGACCTCAATCTTCAACAAAATTGAACAATTTTACACGAAATTTGGTTTAAAAGTACACCAAACTTTAACACAAATATAAAAATTTGGAATATTACTTAAGAAAATTTTTTTATTTTGGTGGCCCTTTTTAGGCTAAATTACACAAAATGCAATCATTTTGGATTTTTTTAAATCAAAATTCGTATAATTTTCAAGCCAGAAAAGATATAATCTTCAAATTTCTTCAAGGATATTTTAAATTTTGCTTGCTTACCACGTTAAAAAACTCAAACAAATTTGCTAAAAACGACACCATATATATTGAAAAAATGCCAAGCGTTAGAAAAATAATCAGGTGCGAGGTATTCAACTTTTAGACCACATAGCACCATCTCTGGAAGGGAATGGTACCCAGCTTCAAAATTTAAACACAAATCCTCCTCCACTGTCAATACGTCCAGCTCTTTACAAATGGCTGAGTTATTTACGAAATATTTTGAGTTTGCCCTACTGTGCAGTGGTATTTGCAAAAACGAGAAGTTGTCAAAATAACAACGTAATATCTGAACCCCTGTTAGAAAAACTAAGTATAAAAATTTTATTTATTTTTGACTTAATCTTTTCAAATATTTCAGTAAATGTAATAAAATCACTGCGATTACACATTCAATGATCACTGGACTGAGTTTATTTAGTAATAGTTCAGTGTAAAAAAGTTATTTTATATTTGCAAAGGTACGAACTTAAATTTGATTACACCTTGTAGAGTTTTTTGAGACTTTTATTCTTTAATGAGTCAAAGCGGCTTGGTTGCAGCGTAGCTTTGTTGACTTCTACTTATCAATAGCAGCTACTTTTTCTTCTAAATCTTACACATACATACGACATAAAAAAAAATTTTTTTTTTTTTTTTGAACGTAGAGATGAAAATACCTTTTGCATTATGGTTACTGTTTTCATAATATATTCCTTAATAAATGTACTACATATATACTTCCTATAGAAACATGTATGCATAAATAAAAAAAGTACGAGTGGTATTTTCGGCTATGCCGATTCTTACATACCCTTCACCATTGCATTGAAGTTACTTTAATTAGCTAGATTTGTTCCAAATGATGCGGAAAAATTAGAGGCAAAAGTAGTATTTTGCCTGCTACCTCGAAAGACATGGACCGCTCTTAATGATTTTCGATAGAAAAATGTTTGAAACTGTCTAATCGATTGGCGTATTTAACTTTTCTTTAGCTCAGCTTGTGCATTCGCAAAATTGTTTTCAACCCAATCACGTAAGGATAGACAGACATCGCTCAATCAAATTTGTTATGCATAAGAGCTCAGAATAGATATAATTTACGAGTATGAGGTCAGAAATGGATATTGTAGAAATTACAAACTTTGATATTCTCTTTTTCCACCTGTAGTGAAGGGTATACAAAAAGAACTGTAGACAGTGATATTTACTATTTAAAAGATCGGTTATTTGAAATCACGTTCACTGGCAACAATGTTCATCAAAATCATGAGATCGCTCATCCTAGTTCCAACTTTACCTGATATTTTCGAAATATGATAGCAAGCAAATAAATTCCTATACCTACATAAGGTCGGCAGCATTCTTTGGAAATCAAAAAATTTTTACGCCTTTGGCAGCGCATTAGGAGTTAAAGTTAACTGCGAAATAGTTGTTAAAAACACAACAATAAAAACACATTTTCTTTGTGAAAGACTTATTTTATTATTTCCAACGATCTTTTTAACTAAAAATATGCACCTCAACCGGTGAATCTTCATTTCATTCATTTTTTTTTTTACAAGAAAAACTTACAAAGCAAAGATAGTCTCCAATATTTCGATTCAAATCCTACGCAGTCCTATTACTTTTAGTTTGTAAACAAGCAAAAATTTGCGCCAGCCGAACCTGTTAAAAACTTGAAACTCAGTTTGCATATTTTTGTCAGCCATCGTCTTATCTTTTGATTAGAAGTGTTTGATGGCAGAAAAAAATTTTTATAACAAATATTGTTTTCTCATTTAACCTTCTACTGTAAAATCATATATTCGATTTTCTTCAAATTGTTTTGCGAAACTCGTAAATTGTCAGCAACTAACTTTGTTTTAAAATTCTAACTGATTGTAAAGACACCATTTAATTTATTGAGAAACAGTTGAAAAGTATAAGATTAGACAGTAGATGTATTCTAGTTCTTTAAGCAAGTTGGAAGAAGCTCAAAATGAAGCTTAATGTGCCAACATCTTTTTGACAACACAAATGCACGTCGACGAATAATTTAAACAAAAGCAGCTTGTGTGATGTTATTTTATGCAATAGGCTGAGTTCTATTAGCAAATAGTTTTTAATTTTTATGTTAAATGTGTAATTGAAATAAAATAAAATGGTTCTATTTACGTAAACTCAATTATTAATTTATTATTGATATTCAATGTAAAAGCGCATTTAAATAGACTCTGGCATTTTCCAACTGTGAACGTATTAAAATTTATTTTGATAGACGTTTTTAGAGCATTAAATATTTCTTCAAGATTTGCTTTTATTTATTTCTAATTTCTGCTTGGACAGCGGGTGTAGTATTTAGGTTAAAAAATATTATTCATTTAAATTTTTTATTTGTTCTAAAGCAGTTTGATAAGGAAAACAATGTAAATAAATATATATTTTTTTTTTTTGCATACACTTAAATAATGCACGGAATCAAGACAAATTATCAGTCGTTATGAAATCTAGACGACCAACATTAAAAGAAGTATGTTGTGTTGTAATGAAAATGACACTGATAAGCGATCTCACGTAAATAATTAACATTATTGTTGAAGTGATGCTCAATAATGACAATATAGGAAATATGAAATGCTGCTTTGACACTTGGTTTTATGAATTTGTAGAGTTTTATAGCTGACAGTGCATTAAATTTGCAAACTGAATGCTAGAATGTTTAAGTTAAGTAAATAGTTTTGTATAAATACTGCCCCTGAAATTCTGATCAAGTTACATGAATAAGTTTTTGCAAGTCAACACGTTGCGTTACACACATAATGAGACGCATATGAATTGGTTAACCTTTTTTTGTTTTAATTACAGTTATTTATAATAAATAATTAAAGAAATCTGTACATCTTATTTTTGAGAAATTTTCGTATTTTCTATAGCCAGAAAGAAAAAGTACGAGTGCTAATTCGGATATTCGAATCTTATATACCCTTCACCATATATATGTAACCATGATGAAACCTATATTGAAAAAATTTTAAAAGTTCAGAGGGAAATATGGGCGAGCACCACTTGCTATTTCTTTCTAATTTTTTAATTGTATATCGCCCCTAATATTTATTTTCTTGGTTGGAGTTGGAGTTTTTTCTAGCTGATATAGTGCCTTGGCAAACCTGATGTCAACATTAACACAGACAGATAGAAGGACATCGCTCAATCGACTTCGCTATGCATAAGAAGTTAAAATATATGTATATACTTTAAGGGTTCGGATATAGATATTGTAGAAATTACAAACGGAATGACAATTTTAACGCTGAATCTCTCACCAATTTTTTGCAGTCTTAACATGATCCTAGAAAATATTTTGGTATTAAATCACCTTAAAATGTTTCACACTATTTAAATTAAATCAATGTCTTCATGTTTGTATGTATAGAAGTAAATGGATGTATGTATGTATGCGCGTATGAATGCATGCATGTACATATGTGATACGAAGTCATGATGAATTAAACCACAATCAATGCTGATTTAATACTACAGGTTTAAGATTGTCTAGATGAATTATTTTTTAAGTACAACAAAAAAAAAACATTACAAATGATATGACATTAACAACGAATAATAACGTATTATTATATATTTTTACATTTGAAGGGCCCGATTGCAAACACAAAATATAACGATGTACAGTTATGCTGCTGGTTTATAAATAAATGAATATTTAGAAAGAAAATTAATATATTTTGTTAAATGAATCTAACGATCGCTGAAAAATAATACAAAGGCATATGTATAATTACGGTGCCAGTTCATTTTTTAGCCTCTTGTCCATTAACTGTTTCGTACACTATTTGTACACTTTTACTTTTCTCACAAATGTTCACTTCTGTTCATCTTTCATCTGTTCTAAATAATATTACAACTAAACTGCTTGTTTTCTATTTCAATGTCAAATTTTTAAGAGAAAATGTAACAGAATTTACAGAGCTTTTAATAATTACCTGAACCAACAGGGATTTTAGTGGAATTTTAGTGGAGACTTTGAAATACCATTCCATCCTGGGATTTAGTGTAAACAGCGTTGACTAACGTTGCAGAACTTAGAAAAGACTTAAACAGTAATAAATAAATTGTTTAAAACGCCAAGAAACGAGAGACAGGATAAATCTAAAGTAAACTCTGAACAGAATGGGTTAAAACGTTAAAAATTTTGTGAAAATGAAGGTGTTTCTTACAAAAACATATTGATGTGATTGAATCTTTCATTTGCTCTACTTGCGGCGGCATTATAAAGAATTCTTTTATTTGTAAAAAAAAAAACATTTGGTCTTCCGAAAAAACTTGAATCACGTTGAAAACTTTAAATATAATTTAAATTTAATTTAATTTAAAATTTGATTATTCCGATTAATAATATTTTTAACGAATTAGGCTTATTGTATTATTAAAAAATATATATATTCAGAGGGATAATTTTAAACGTAGGTAGTGTACACTAACTTATAAAAATATGTACTATATTTGAATATCCCTCTTCATAATAAACTCTTATTATGCGTACAGTATTTCTACAGGAAAATAATTGTCACCGTATGTATATTAGACAATGTGTATACGATTCTTTCCTGTTTATTCTGCCAGTCATTATTGTGTTTGTGATAGCGTTTTTAGTGTTGTCATTAAACAAATTCTAATTGAGTGTCGAAAAGTTGAATACATGTATCTATTTTCCTATAATATATCTATTTTTACAGATGATAAAATTTAATTAGACATAATTCATAAAATTTATATATATATATATATATATATATATATATATATATATATATATATATATATATATATATATATATATATATATATATACATATATATATCTACATGTTTAAAAATATTAAGTAAAAAGAAAAAAATTTGTTATTCAAAGAATGAAATAAACAATAATTTAGTTGTTGTCATACCTTTCAGTGAAGACCGTCGGCACTAGCTGTTTATTTGGTACGTTTGGCGAGAGCTTTCGGCGTGAGAACATAATTTTCAAGCCGCATTTTGATTAGTATGCGGCTGATTAGTACGCGTTTTAATTAGTACGCGGCTTGAAAATGATGTTCTAACATCGAAAGCGCTCGCCAAACGAACCAGGTGAAAAGCCAGTGACGACAGTCTTCAACAACAGTTAAATATTTACTGGCGAAACAAATCCGATTAACTTAAATCCAATAATTACGTTAATCGAAAGGGTATTTGCTTCTAACGATAAGGTCAAATATTTCAAACATTTTAATTTGCGTAGTCCCACCATAAAACACATTTTAGAAGCAAACAACAAACACAACATATAATGTTTGTGTGTCAACATTTATTGTATATTTCTGATAATGCTATCGAGAGGGTAACGAAACATTAGATGTTTAAATAATAAAGAAAATATTAAATATCCAAATTGCCCTTAAGCTTGGAAAATGCTTTATTTTGTTGACTAAAGAAATGTCGAATAAAAGGATTAATTCCAAATCTATTGTACTCAAATTATAACTTAGACATTTCACAATATTTTTTTGTTTATTATTATTAAAATAAATATTTTTTTAAGCCGTACCATACTTCAGATTTCTCATTGAATAGTTTAAATAAATATCGGCATAAGAAAATATTTCCTACCACAAAGTTTTTGTTTGTTCTTAAACTGTAAGCTTTGCTAAGGGTTTTGATCTTACTTAGTAAAAGAAAAGGTTGCTGCATCCGGGAAAGCCCACTAATTTTTCAACCATAACAACAACCACCTGAGAAACACAAACGAAAGTTGAAACAAATAAGAGTGCTATATTCGGCTATGTCCAATCTTATATACTCTTCACCTTGTATATAAGTCTAGTTTAGTGAAGTAACTCCAATAAAAAATGAAATATTAAAAAAATTACATTAAATGTCATTGGCTTTAATGGTTTAAGCATCTTTAAAAAAATTTTGTATTTTCTGAAAGATCTCTTCCAAAAGTTTTTAAATAACATCCATATCAATACCTTAAAAAATATAATGCATAATCGTACTTTTTAGAGGCCCATAACTTGGAAAATATGGGCGGGTGCAATTATTTTTAAATGATGTTTTTATACCCTTCACCACAAAAAAATGGAAAAAGAGTATGTCTAAGTATGTCATACCGTTTGTAATTTCTACAATATCAATTTCCGACCCCATAAAATGTATATATTTTGACATAGTTTCAAAAATTCTATCCAATTCCTTTGGAGCAGCGGACAAAACACCACGCCTGCCTCAATTTTTTTTACATCTTTTTGAGCAGTGAAGTAACTTGAACCAAAAAAAATAAATATATGGGGCGATAGAGAATTAATTGCCGTAAAACTTGCGATTAGGGAACAATTTTACAGAAATTATTTTTTTTATATATAAGAAAACTCAAAAATTTAAGAGTCTAGCATTTCCTAAACTACGAGAAATAATCTAATTAAAGCGTTGTTTTTCCTAAAACTAAATTAGAGGTTTTACCACAAATTCAATAGTTACAATTTACAATAAATTTACAATAAATTTAGAGCAATATGCCGCCGTTCTCCTAGGCCCCACAAACAATAATTCAAAACTCGAGGCTTAACTCCGCCTCAGCCACCCTTTTCTTACCAAAAAATAAGTAAATTTAAAAATATAATATAAAAGAATATGAATTCTACTTTAGAATTCAATAATGGTTTCCGAAAAAGTTTTTTGTTTTTTCTTTTTTTTTAAGAACCAATTTGTGTAATTTAAACCGCTTTCGATCGCAATTGAGTTCTGTGATATGCCCAATTGTTTTGAAATTGATAAGTTCGAAATTGAAAATAAAAAAAAACTACTGATTATAATGAAAAAGAGGTCTCAGCAAAGGTAATCGAGTGTGGAATTAAGCATTTTTGGCGGAATACCTTCCCAACTAGACTAGCAACCAAATGACTTTAACAAGGCATGAGACTTGTATAATCAATTACTGAAAATTAGTTACATAACTTATTGCAGGAAATTATAATTATTATGAGTACGTATTTTAATGTATTCTTTTTCAACTTGAAGAACTATTTCAATTATTACTTCTTTTTTTTATGTCATATAATATCAATTAGAAAGTAACGGAAGGCAGGTTAAACTATCAGCAGAATTAAGGCAAGCAATCTTACATAAAAGGAGATTGAGAAGAATTTGGCATCCAATGATTTAAAAAAGAGAATAAATGATATCAAAAATGTTGAAATCGCGCACTATTTGAATCAATTTAATACAGGAAATGATAGCGACAAAAGCTTATGGAAAGCTACAAAATGCCTTAAGGGACCGGTCAAAAGAAATGTACCAATTAAAAATGAGGATGGCACTTGGCGTAGATCAGAAAAAAGCAAAGCAAATGTATTCTCGAAACATCTGGAAAAAACATTTCAATCCTTTCCATATACTGACGACTCAGATGAAAATAAGGTTTTAGAATTCTTAGATTCACCGTGCCAAATGGATTTTCCAATTAAGCCATGCTCTCCATCAGAAATTAAAATGGAAATATCCAAGCTAAATAACAATAAATCGCCAGGTTATGACAAGTTAGATCCAATAGTTGCAAAAAACCTATCAAACAAAGCCATGTTATGTCTAACCATAATATACAATGGTATTTTGAGATTATCTCACTATCCGACGCAATGGAAATGTGCAGAGATCATCATGATCCCGAAACCAAACAAATCAGAAAATGAAATTTCGTCATACAGACCAATAAGTCTGCTTCCTTTATTTTCAAAAATTTTTGAAAGAATACTTTTACATTGGCTATTGCCTATTTTGGAAAAACAAAACGTAATACCAGATCATCAATTTGGATTCCGGCATAAGCACGGTACACCGGAGCAATGTCACCGTATCATCGACATAGTTACTGACGGTTTGGATAGAAAACTATATAGCTCAGCAGTATTTCTAGATGTTAAACAAGCGTTTGACAGAGTCTGGCACCAAGGCCTGATGTTCAAACTAAAAACTACTCTGCCAGCCCCAATGTATTTGCTGCTAAGATCTTACATAAAAAATCGAACTTTTTATGTGAAAGTGAATGATGAAACGTCTGAAATTTGCGAAATAAATGCTGGAGTGCCTCATGGAAGCGTACTTGGTCCCACATTATATACAATATATACATCTGACATGCCAGTTCACAAAGATGTTACAATTGCTACCTACGCTGATGACACTGCTATAATAGCTTCAGATTATTCTGCTGTTGTTGCTTCACAGCTAGTACAAAATGAGCTTAATGCTTTACAGCAGTGGCTTAAAAAATGGAAAATCACTATTAACGCTGATAAATCAGTTCATATTTCTTTCACGCTAAGAAAAGGGGACTGTCCCCCAGTTTTTATCAACAATGAACAAATACCAAAATCGGAAATTGTAAAATACTTGGGAATGCATCTTGACAAAAGGCTTACGTGGAAAAATCACATAAAGACAAAAATGGAACAATTAAATATTAAAACCAAGAAAATGTATTGGCTTTTGGGTTCTAAATCAACTTTAAATCTTGAGAATAAGATTAAAATTTATAAAGCAATATTGAAACCCGTGTAGACATATGGTATTCAGCTATGGGGTACCACAAGTAATTCAAACATAGAAATACTACAACGTTATCAGTCGAAAACCTTAAGAATTATAGCTAATGCTCCGTGGTTCGTCACAAACAAAAACATTCACAGAGATCTTAAAATTCCATTCATAAAGGACGAGATAAATAAATTTAGCACAAGATACTTGAACAGACTGAGTAATCATCCTAATTCGCTGGCTATTTCTTTACTTGATGAATCAGAAGAAGTTAAAAGATTAAAAAGATTTCATGTACTTGACTTACCATATAAAAAATAATGTATAAAGAGCTTTAAAAATTTAAGTATAGAAATGTAAATATGTATTTATAAGTATTGTTGTTAGGATTTAGCCTAATAATGCATGCAAAGTTTATATTATCATGATTTTAAGTTTAATCAAACAACTTACTTAATGTTTTTTTAAATAGATTGTAAATAAAGCAAAATTTAAAAAAATATAATATCAATTGGAAAAGCTAGAAAAGAGTGTTGCCAGCAATAAATTGAAAAGCATTAACAAAAATTTATTCTTGAAACCACGTTCTTTGTTAATACGGTGCTTAACCTATTTTTTGCAGCGTTTCGCCACACATTGCCATTTTATATATTTTGGATAAAATGCTTATATATTTTTAATTTTTATGTTTTTATTTTTTGCTTGTTTTGTAATTTGGAACTAAACATAGTTTTTTGTAGAAAACAATATACATATATACAACATGACGTCAAAAAGTGTGAAAACGCACGTTACGTGCATACGCATTTTGAGCTTTTAAACATTAATTGTATTTTAAACAACATTTATTTATAACACGGCTTGTATTAGGAAGTAGTTAATTGTTTCCAAAGAAAATACTATATTTGTAGTTTTTAAAACAGCTAACGAAACTTCACAACTAAAATCTATAATCGCAATGTAAACGTAATTATAGAAAATGCATTTCTAAGAAATTCACACCTAAAATTAAAAACTCTTAGCTTTTACTTTACTTAAACTCCAATTTATCGTGATTTGCTAAAACAAAAAATCTTTGAAATGAATCATAATTTGGTGGTAAAGGCAGTTTTCCTTATAGATCAGCCTAAACGACAAACACAGCATAACGTTGTCTTAAACAGTAAAAGTAAATTATCTGATTGATAAAACTCACTTAATAGAATTAACAAATGCGATAAATCACTAGATTGACCTAAATTGTCAATACTTTTCAACAAGTACAGAAGCAATTCTGAACAAACAAACAACCAAGTTCGCTACATAAAGGAGCTATCAAAATATGATTTTTCAATTAACGCACCGCTTTTTGGGTTTTTTATATATTTTATTTGGGCAAACGCTTATTCAGAAATGCAATGGCCTTGAAAAACCATGTTGGGCGATAGAAAAAAATATTAAAAACCACTCAAATACCAAACAAGAAATAATTAAATTTATTGAAAAACCGGCGGGAAAACCGTGAAGTATCATTTCTTGGTACCTAGAAGAACGAAAATACATGTCAGTTATAAATAAATAAACAATTTAGAAAATAAATTATATATGTATGTATGTACAATTTAAACTTTAAAATTTTTACGAATAAAAAGGTTACGAAAAAACAATTAGAATGCTCAACAAATCGGCAGGTTACTGTGTGAACATCATGAAATGTCAAAACGATGTATATATATCCATATTGATAACGTTCGTTAATATTATGAATTTAGAAATCAGGTTGACCTTCAAAAAAAATTTATATAATTTAAGACTTTTAAATAAAAGTAAAAAAGAAAGAAACAAAATTCAAGACATGTTGTCAAAATATCTACAATGCATTTTTTTAAAGTACCTTGGTTTAATTTTTTATACCTTTCACTACAGGTGCGAAAGGGTTTGTTATTCCGCTTGCCTCTAATTTTTAATTCGTCTGAATAATGATTTTTGATAGTTGTGCCAGCAGAACTCAATCATTTCTGAACTGATTTTGAAAATGTTTTCTTTATTTAAAACATTATGCTTACAGGTTGTTCGAAGTTTTAAAAATTTAAGGTGTTTCGCATGCAAAATACATGTGTCTTACGTGTGTTAAAATTTGAAAAAAATTTCGTATCACTATAGCTCCCAGTAGCAAACAGTAATTCAAAAATAAGTTTAAAAATTAGAGGGTGTCCGAATGGGTAAAATAAATCGACCTATATGGGGGTACATCGTTTAACTGTTTTAGACAAACGCTTAGAAATTAGACGGAATGTCGATTAGTAAAACCGTTAAAATAACAATTATAAATCAAAGAGTGCTCCAATAGTGCATTTAATTTGATGAGTACGACAATACTTTGAAAAGTTATAGACTGACGATTGAAATTTACAAAGAACCTGTACTCCTAATCCGCTATAACAACAAGTATAAAAATAGGATTTGAAGAATAAAGGGTGCCCCGGTAATTGATGTAGTTTGTATACGTGGCCAAGATTTAAACACTTATAGACAGACGGACACTGTATTGCTTAGTCCGCTATAACAAAAAGTATACAATTTGGATTTGGAAATTAAAGGGGGTCCCAATAGTTAATGTAATTTGCTATATGTGACCAAACTTTTGAACTATCTTACAGACACAAAGCTTAAATTTACAAAGAACAATTATTGCTAAGTCCGCTATAACAACAAGTATACAATTTAAATATAGAGTTTAAAAGGTGTTCCTATAATTACGTTTTTTGGCCTATATGAGCCCATCTTTAAAACCGTTATATATGCAAACACTTAAAAATTGTGTGTTAAAATATTTGATGTTATTTAATGTATATGGCCAAAGTTTTGAACCGTTATAGACAGACGGTTGAAATTTAAAAAAAATTTAAAAATTTAAATTTACCAAAAAGTTAAAAATCCGCTACATAGCAAGTATAAAAAATTAATATGGAAGTCAGTAGGTACTCCTATAGTTGATATAATTTGATATATGTGTTTTGCCAAACTATTAGAGAGTTTTAGACTGACGGTTAAAATTTAAAAAGAGCTGTAGTGCTTATTCACCTATAACAATCATACAATTTTTTATTTTGAAATTAAAGGGTATCCTAATATTAAATGTAGTTTGATGCATGTTGCCAAATTTATTAACCGTTATAGACAGAAAGTTGAAATCTTTTTAAAGTCGGTTTTTTAACTTCTATTTGTGTTCTTTGTTTTTACTTCTTGGTTTTGCTTAGTACTAAGTAGTAATACTAGTAACGACAACCACTTGCAAGAATACAAAACGAAAGATGATGGGACAACAACCCTAATCGAATTTGGAAGCTTTTTCGAACAGAGAAATTGAATGATACGAAAGAATTTTTTATACCGATTTATAAGTACATGTGAAGGGTATTAGTGTCTAAGAAAACCCAGGATGTTTTATTTCTTTTGTATATAATTATTGTGTGCATTATTATTGTTTATTTTTTTAACTTTTTTTCTGTTGAAATTCCTTTTCGTTTCGCAAATTTTTTTAAAGCCACATCAATCAATTATTAATTTAAATAAATTTTAAAATTGAAATCTTTTTCTTTTTGTTTTACACTTATGATTTTTTACATTTATTTATTTTAGTCTCAATCAAAGCTAAATAGACAATTAAAAATCGTTTTAAAATTTTCGGTCAATGCAAAATAGTCCTTGATATTGAAATTATTGGACTACAATACCTCACTAGCGAACACTAGATGCAGTAAACACTAACCAAATAGTTTGTGAATGCACATTGGTTCAAATCGATATTTTTTTTTTTTTTTTTTTTTTTAAAGAGAAGTAGCACTTCAGGCATTAAAACCTACTTAGTTATTTTTCGTAACCGTGCTACATTCTTTAGGAAAGGGATAGATGAGAGATAAGACAAGGTGGTGAAAAGAGAGAGTTATTTATTTTACTTCGCCGGCGAATCTGCTATGAGAAAGTACCGACGAAGGAGACTGCACGTGTTTTGTTCATTCTGAATATGTATTTATACCAATAAACAGAAAAAAACATTTTATGTATTTTGATTGCCGCAGGATTCGAACCCTGAACAACCAGGTTTGTAGTCAGCGTGTTTACCACTTAGACTACAGCAGCCTTTTATGCATTTAAAAAGCGATCAAAATAAAAGTTGAACGGTATTCAAGATATACATACATCATCTTTTCTATTTTATATTTGTTTACTCGGCTTTAGTAATTAAATAAGACTTTATCTAGAACTTTATCACATGCACGTCATGTCAGAGAAGTAAGTTTTACCTCCTAAACAACTTGTACCAATAAAGGATATGAGGAAGAATATAATTCTTGGAAAAAATAACACGATTTTAGTTTTCTATATATATAACGGTTTAAAAGTTTGGAAACATGCGTTAAATTACGTTATATATTGTGACACGCTTTAAATTGAAAATTCAATTTCTGTATTTGTTATTATAGCAAACTCCTTGCAAATTGAAACCGTCTGTCTACAACTGTTCAATACTTTACATCACCTATGGGGGCACCCTTAAATTTTTAGAGTTATTTTTCTATTACTTTTTACTATTGGAATTTATAGTGATCCTCATTTTTTTTTTTTTTTAATTTTAGTGCCCTTTAAGGTTCATAATTCTTTTAAATTACATTATGAACGGGACTAATCTGTAAGCATAACCTTTTAAAACAAGAAAAAGTGGCTTGGCACGTACGAAATTAAATAATTTTCTTTTTTTTATACTTCAAAAAGAGTGATATTCAAAACACCAAACCGTCAATTATTTATTAAAGTTATCAATTCATCCAAAATATTTCCATTAAATAACAAGAATTTCTTAAAAAGCCAAAAAGATCTTAAGATTCCTGGATTTTTTTGATAGTTCGGTATTCTGGAATTTGGAGATTAGGTTTTTTCAAAAATTAACCTTTCTATAAGAAACAATAAAAAAAAGTATGCCAGAAAGCAAAAAAAAAACATAATCTCCTTAAGGGAGTTATTAAATTTTACCTTTTTTTCATTAAAACAGAATTTTTCATAACAATTTTTCAATTCTCTTATAAAGTTTCATCAAGCGCTTTAACGATGATATTTTATACCGTTGGAATTTATAAATTTAGCTATAAATCGGATATTTGTTATTATTGTGGAACGTAAACAAAGCAAAATATCATAAGTGTAATATGGCTTTAAGAGATTATCGCAAGCAAGATTAATAGGCACCATTTACATTGACATGTCAGTAAGCATTTTTTATTTTAATTATATATTTATATGTATAACAAGATCTCAGCCCTTTTCGATTGAATTTTTTGTTAAGAATCATTAGCTTCGTGTATCTTGTTTTACTTTTTCAGCAGATCTACTTTACCGTACATAAATAATACTCTGATTTTAACCAGAGAAAAACTATTTTCGTTCGGGAATACAAATATTTTCTAAAAACTTATACTACACATATTACACAAACTTAATTTTTTAACTTTCCAACCCGCATACATATCGAGCCTTCGCTACAAATCGACAAAGCAGGGATGAATGCGTTAAAAGTTTATAATTTTGTTTCGACTCTTTAGAGATCAATTCTATCCATACAATTTACACATTTTAAATTAAAGTCTTTTTCTTAATTTTATCATGCAATAGAAAATGATCCATTACCAAGGGGAGGTAACAATATTTGTAAATAATTTTATGATAATATCACCAATTTTATGGAAAAATAAAAGTATCGTTCAGATCTATGGAAAAAAAATTTTATAAATTCAACTGAGATCAGTGTACAATGTGTGTCGTTTCTTTTTTTTTTTGCAGCCAACCCCCTTGTCGGATGGAAAGTTGCCAATATAAAACATTTTAAGAGTTTATGCAAAATAGAAATGCTTTGCAAGGCGCCATAGTTTATTTTTAAAAATTTTCTACTCAAAATTAATTTTTTGGTTTTAGACATTCTCAGTGCAATTGTGTACGAGTAAGAAATAAAATCTGATTCTGTCATTATATTAAGAAAACGCATACATATTAATATTTATAATCCGGAATTATTCTTCTTATTAAGCAGATAAAATGTTTTTTTATCGCTTTCTTTTCTTCTTATCTCTTGCGACATAGTTAAATATATAATTTTAGTTTCTAGCAAAATCTGTTGTGTTGTAATCGGTGAAGCAACTCAATGTTAAATATTCATTAAAATTTTCTCGTTGAATCTTCATATTGCGTAATTATAAAGAACGTTATTTAAAAATTACATTCATATATATGTATGTAACTATGTCTATGTATATGTGTATAACAATTTTTAATTATTTGCCCATCTAAAAAACGTTGCACGGAAAACTACGGTATTTGCAAACATCATAAAGAATTTTTGTGTTATTTTAAGTTATTTCATATATTTTAATCTTAATAAATTTATTTTTTATAAAATTTTTGTTAAAAACGTGACACTTTAAAGCAATCCATATTTACTATAATTCTTAAATATGTAAAACTTTTTTCATAATTGCATAACCGTTACCTACTGGACAAAAAATCCAGTAAAATTAAAGTTTTTTTAATTTTAATTACTATTTTAGCGAATTTTATTTTTTAGTTTTATTTTGTTTAAACTATAATACAATAAAAATTAAATTAATAATTATAATGAAATCAATAATTTTTCACTGTTATATATTTTATTCTAAAGTTACATAGAAATTAAAAAAGTCATATTATAATGTATTTTCTGGGTTGTTTTAGTTCTTAGCCCAGTTTTTAATAAAATTAGCTGGTTGCGTAAAAAGCCAACCAAAAATACTATAATAAACTTCTTAGAATTAAGGATGTTTAAGCGTTCTCTTTTTCAAATCCAAATTCTATTGTTAAATTTTAGGACTGCATACCTAAAAGATTTGAAATCTAACTCTATTATTATCGCGGCAACATCTACCCGAACGTGAAATAAAAAATGTTCCCTTATCATTTAAGGTGTGATTATCTTTGAAACCGTTATAGGCAAGTAGATGAAATTCTTTCAGATGTAGTTTTAAAAAATATGGCATTATCTTTTAATGCTTTATATACCGATAACTGAAATTGAAATAGAGTTTCAAATTGTATATCCTACATCACAAAAGTATAAAAGTATACAAGATCCAATTTGACATAAGTAGACTTATCTTTGGAACCTTTATACTTAGACACTTCAACAACAAATACTTAAAAATAAGAACGTGATAAATTATTTGTGTTCAACTCAAATTTTGAGGGTTTATTCATAAAAGATTTAGACATATGCTACCTTAAGTCCTGATATGCAACAAATACCTGGTTTATACGAATGTTTTAATTGCAATTAGTAAATTTTGGAGCATAAACGGTTAATTAAATTTTAAATGCAAATAACTCACAAAAATAATTCATGTTTAACGAAACTACTTGCATTTAAAATTTATTGACCTGCCTCTGCTTTTGGGCTTTTATTAACAAAAATGTTATGTTATTTCAATTTCTCTCAAAAATACATGGAATAGCAAAAAATACATTTCTTTATCGTTATCTGCACAGAACTTAAAAAATAATAAAAAAAAATTAGCTTGAAGATTTTAACCAAACAAAAAAAATAATTTACTACCATATTAACTATGGGACACATTTATAATTTAAAATTATTTTAATAAAAATAACAATATTTTACAAACATATAGAAAATATATATGTTCTTAATCAAATAATTTAATAGTGATGTGAATTAAAGTTAAATAGTATTCGTGAAAATAGCTTACGATAATTCCTTGAAAATCTTAAATTTCCATCAAAAACAGTTGCATAAATATCGTATTGCAGAACTTTAGAAAGTAAATGATAAATATGCTGCTACCAGTTACAAGTCTGCACTTACAGGTCTTCGCAGTCATACCAAACCCGCCAGACAATGCAACAGTTGAAACTGGGTCAGCAGCAGACACATATGTGCCTTTGATCAAATGGTCGTAAGTAAAAAAAAACACATGTAAAAGGAAACAAACTTTTGTTTTCATTTTTACATACTCTGCGCATCAAAAGTTTTACAATCAAATAAAAATATTAATGAAATAAGAAAAGTAGTCAACGTTTCTAACGCAGAAAAAATTAGAAAAAAAGGTTATGATCTACAAAAATACTAACATTACGAAACTAGCACAATATAAAAAATTAGATTAATTTAAATAAAATTTTATGTTTTGACACAAATTCCGGGAAAATTTAAGAACATTGCCTGTTGCGGTTGAAAGTAAATGTTTTAAAATTAAACATATGCGCACAACTTTTCATTTTTAGATGAATTTTTATACTTTTGCTTAAGTATCTAACAGCTACAGTTTAAAACATATGTCACCTTTCATCTTAAAGTGGCATATACAGGCATAAGACTTAAAAGTTTCTAATTTGGTGGTTTCACATTATGAAGGAGCAAACAATAAAAGAGAAAATACTAACATATTTTGTACTTTTCTCTTTCAAGTTTTTATATGTACAATTTGATTAATTCAAGCTGGAATAAAGTTATTAAAAAGAGTCATGAGGGTATTGGAATTTTCCAAAACTCTTGTTGCGATTTTCATACAGCACAGATTTTTTAAGTTTATAAGCTGGCGTAACAAAATTGGGAACATACGTATTTGGGTTAGTTGGTTAGCAAAGAAAGACACAAAACATTGTGAAGATAAAAAAAAATCATAAAAGGCATTTTATGGTACTTTTTGTTTTATTTGGTAGTTCATTATTAAGTAATATTAAATTACAGCGAGGAATGAAATTATAAAAGTAATATACGAATAATGATATTTATCTTATATTGCACTAATTCTATTTTAAATAGGCTAATCAAGAACTAGGAAATTCAACAGAAATTATCTTATCAAAAAAAAAGCAACACACGGAAATTTTTTAATTTTCCTTGTTTTTGTGGCACGTTTTTGAAGTCTTAAAATTTATAATGCAAATCTATTAATAAGAAGCCTCTTTGTCATTTTTAATTGTCACTGTTTCAAATAAATTTCAGAAAAAGTAACTTCTTCAATAGGTGAAGTTTAAAGCAGCAATAGTACGTTTTAACCAGCTAAACTTTGGGTTAAATATCTTTTTTCTCGGTTTCATAAAATGGGCTGTCAAGTTCATTTTCGTATTATTTGACATTTTTGTTTCATTTATTTTTATAGTCTTACACTCATAATGCTTACAAGTATTAAGACTTAAAATTATGGTGTAAGTAGACTTTAAAATTATTTATTTTTCTTATTTTCTTAAGGAATTAAAGGTTCGACAAAAAATATGTTAGTTAATTTTGCAAACCGTGTCTTTTTCATCTCTTATTCTTACTACGAATTTGTTAATTAATACTAAGGTAAGGGTTTACGTTTACTTCTGTTAGATACTATAGTTTTGATTTTTTTTATTAATGAATATTTTTCTTACATTTAATTCTTTGAAATTTTCAACAAAAGATCGAATGCAAATAAGCCAAGCAAATGGCCATTGACCGTTAGAAGTAAATGCTAATGCATTTTAGTTTATATACACAAGCACTTTGTTGCAGGTGCCTTTGTATGTGCAAACTTGTTTATACGTGTGTAATAATCAGACTAAAGACTTATTGCTCATATGTACTTATATTTGCAATGCAAAGACGACACCTAAAATAGTTGCAATATAGTGAATTTCTTTGTTTGATTTGCAAATGTAATTCAAGACAGCGTGTACTTATTATATGATAATAATTCTTCATACTCTTATGAATACAAACCAGTAATTTGCTTACGTCATCTATTGTTTCGTATTCGTTATCTTTTCCGTGGTTATATAGAATACAAAAAGTTTTTTTTTTTTGACACTAAACGTTAACATAAACCTTGACAAAAGCCATGAGAATCAATTGAACTTTCTGTTTATTAATATTTTTTTAATTGTTATTTGTCGCAATAGATTGTACAAATATTTAAATATTATTTTGTCTATTATTATTATTATTTTATATATTTTTAGCACGCAAAGCAATTCGCCATTGCCGGCAAGAAGCAAAACTTTTTTTATTTAAATTTTGATCAATTAAATTGATACTTTGTAGAATATTAGTAAATTTAATAACACTCGTGTTATTTTGTCGTATTTTCATAAACTTTTGAGCATTCAGAGGTTTTAGCAAACATAAAAAGTCTTTGTAATTTAATTAAAAGTGAACAATTGATTCTATTAAAGCACGTGAAGAATGTAATACAGACTTTTGAATACGCAAACATACACACATACTTAAAATTACAAATACATGGGAGTGTGTTTGTGTGATTAAATTAAATTAAAAAAATATGTACTTGGTTTCATTGAACCTACAACGAAAACATACATTATTTTTTTATATTTAATAATAATACAATTGATCTCCTTAAAAGCACATGTTAAACAATATAAATGTTTTATTTTAAATTTTGGTATCCAACTCCCTATTTAATTTAATTTAAAACCAAATTAAGCTATGATTCAAGTCGAAAGCCTCTTTCTAGTCTTATATTTGTATAAGAAGTCCTAATTTTCGTAAAAAATAACAAATAAATGAATTTATAAAAATAGTCATCGTCTGAAAGCTGCAATAAAATTTTGCACCAGATTCCGCATATATAAGGCGCACCTGATCCTTAAATTTACTATTTCTAAATAAAATTTTTAAATTAGGTCACACTACTTGCATTTTGGGTTTCTATACAGCAGTTCTTATTTGGGTAGAGATAAAACCGTATATGACTATGCCACTCTTTTGTTTATCAAATATCGTTACAAATTGTCCCAGTTGTGCATTTTTTTTACAGCTGATATCAATATTAACAGAGGACCAAAATGGTTGAATTAAAATAATCTTGTAATTGAACTTCTGGTGTCCGGTACTAGCAAGATACCCTTGGCTTAAAATGTTGTACAAAAATAAAGATTTTGGGTCCAACTGCACAACAAATGTTTTCTTTTTTAGTTAAACACTGTATTTGAACTAACAAGTCTTCCTATTCTGCTTACAAACCAACAATTATTCAGGTCTGTTCTAGAATCCGAATCCACTCGAAAGTGAATTACTTCAGCATTTTTCTTGTTTTGTATTTCACATCCACATTTTTTTATTCGTTTTCAATTCGAGTAGTAAAGGGGTGGTGAAAGTAAAACGAATGGACTTTAATTTTATATATGTGACAACAATATTAATAATAATAACTCAAGGGATATCCCTGATGCACATAAATTATTTTCCGTCGCATCTAAGTTTTTTCACATAACTTTTGAGAGGGTACTGCGACCAAGGCTTATATTCACATCATTAGCAACAACGCCTTGATAAGCGCATACAGCTAAAAATCTAAGCGTTGCAGCTAATTACTTTTTGGAATAGAACTGCTTCTCATAGATGGAGCAATCTTTTCCAAAATCATGGAAAAAGCCTCTTTATTCAAGCGAAAAGTGCTTTGATTCTTAAATGAAATAAAACCCCAGTGTTTAAAAAAAGAAAAACAAATACATATTGATGATACATACGCTTCATCTGGAATGGTCATGGAGTTGGATGCATCTCTTAAGCGCTTTCTTTTAACTTTTTCAAAATTCATTTCACGTCTTCTTAATTGAATGTATAATAACACAAACGCTCCTGGCATTTTTAAGCAAAACTTAAGTTTTTTCTGAAATTTTTATTTATTTTTTCGTCGGCAGCTGATTAAAAAAATTGTTTGTTTATCATTTTTGTCATAAAAATTTTTGTCGAACAAAAAATTCGAATGAACAAAAACGTGTGGATTTGAGAACACCTTTTTAGAAATTATGGGGAATCCTAAAATTTTGCGTTTTCAAAACGAGTCGAAATCTAAAACATACCCGATTGTTTTACTTTTTCATTTCCTCTTAAATTTAATTCGATCTTTGTTGATATAAATATCTCAGCTATTATTATAGGTGCCACTATCAAAGATACAAACAAACGTTTATAAATCTCAAATTCATTACTGATTCAATTAAATAAAAAAAATGTATTATAACTAGTAATCTTTCTATTGATTGATGAGTTAAATTTCAGAGTAAGTTTAAGCTATTTTAAAATTTTCTAGTAAGGACTTGCACAAATTTCTAAATTTTCGAGCATTTAATTTTTAATAGCTGAAGTCTTAAATTTCATGAACTTAGTTTAAGTTTTCCAAAAGCAATGTTGGGCTCCTTTTAATTTTATTTTGAGCAAACGTGCATAGGCGTTAAGTAACAAAAAAATGTGGATAAATAAACAGACGTTCCTTAAAAAAAAAAGAGTGTTGTTTTTTAACTTAGATGGCAACAAATTTCTAGTTTTTGGGATCTGTCATTCAGTGTTTTCACAATCAATCAATTATCCTTACCCTTACAGATGGAAAGAAGATTGAAAGTTTCCTTTCCACATGTGTTTTTTTATTCATTAATTTAAAAATTACATTGAAAGGCCAGTTTAATATTTAAAAAATTACTCACAAGGCACTAGAAGCTTAATCTCTTTAACCTTTAAAACACAAATTCTAAAACTAATTACTGAACAGAAATGAAACTAAATCGTAGAAAAGTTTGCGATGTTTTTTATGAGATAGAAAAGGTGCTTTTGTAAAAATAAAACTTATTTTATTTGAAGAAAGCCTCGCATATATTTCGAAACAAAATTTTATGGCAGAGCTTTAAGAATTTGTTTTGATAGATGATACAAAAAGATATTTATTAATTTACTCACCAGCTTTGCTAGACGCATCTTTATCACCCTGTTCCTCCAGTCGATCTGTGAGCAAAGAATGTATAACTCCGTATGTGTTTATAATACCAAATATCACACCATTGCATAGGAATGCGCTAACCATAACCAACCAAGCTCGTATGCCACCATCCGGAGGCTCCTTGCCATGAATATCGCGACAACAAGGAGCTTCTATATGAACTTCTGCCACTAACTTGCCGTTACTTTTACATTTTTTATTATTGCATGTTTTCTGTTGTACAGGATTAACGCCGTTTAAGTTTTCCCTTGGGCATTGAGCTTTTAGAATTGGCTGACTCCCACCATTTGTTAATCTATTATGATGTTCGGTCTGCACAATTTGACCATTTGATTGGGATAACTTTTCGTGAAGCGGTTCATTTTCTGTCATCTTGAAATAGTGTGTTGTTTCAAATATTAATAAAAAAGTTTTCCGTTTGCTATCCTAGAATGTCATGTGTAAAAATAATTTATTAATTTTTTGCACTACAGAGCGATAAAGTTATTAAAATAATTATTTTAAATAAATTTATTAAACTTATTATTATTGCTGTATAATAGTAGGCAAGAATGTGTTGTAGCTCCTTAGAGCAGCTGTTATAGGAAAAACCACTAGAAGGTAGAAAAAGTATGTTATTTACTAGATTTACACAAGAAAATTTAATTCCTAGATGACTCCAATGATAAAAAAAACAAAGTGCATTTAAAACAACGTTTTCACGAAAATAATAAAAAAAATATTTTTCTTCGTAAAATATTTTTTCTTGTTTATAATATATTTTTTATTTAAAAACAAGATCAATATTTGATTTTCATAGCAACTCAACCAAAACAGATTTTTCCATTTCTTGAAAAAGACCCTCAAACGTTTAACGCTTATAATTGTAAACATTTAAAAAAAATGTGCAAATAAGTCCATAAATACTAAAATACTATAAACTTTTCTTGACTCGCAAATTAGTGCAGATTTATACAAATATCTATATAAGTCTTTTGGGTCAGTATCACAGTACGCTCTGTCTTATACCACAATAAAAATTACTACGCTGCTATTTATGACCTATAGGACCTTTCTCTTGATACGCATTATGCATTAAAGGTTCAAAATGTTTTTGCCACCGGTCCTGTTATGTAACCGGTACCACTCTGCCGAAGCAAATAAAAAGGCGAATGTCTTCAAATGATGGTTATTTAAAAAATAGCCAAGCTTTTGGAGCAACTTGCTTTGCAAGGCCTCTTACAGTGCAATACCGAAGTGAAATTCATAACGTGAAAATCATGCCTTCCTTAAACGGGCCTCTTGCTTCTCCACTTTACAAGATGTGTTACATGAGTATTTAATTTTTTTTTTTGTCACAAGTACAGATGGTCTTCTCTTTTAAACGGTTAAACTTTTATACATTTGCAACTTAGCGCAAGGCGTTTCGTCTATAAAAACGGGCCCAGCTTGCATTCGAATGATTTGTCTCTATTATTTTGTTCTTATAATCATCTACTTTACCTAGCTTTTCAAATAGTTGCAAAATTCGTACTAGTTTTTTATTTTAATGTACAAGTTTTTTATTTAAAACGTGGATCTTTATATATTTTTTTTTTCAAATAAACATATCCAGGGCACCAGTACAAACTGCAATCTGCCTGCATTAAAATTTCAAAGTATAAACTGTTTTTCCCATTATTCAGGTTAAGGATGTACTGATACGATGTTTTTCAAAAATTATATTTACATATATTTGTCTAGTTTACGTAAACTGTTTTGAACAAATCTGGGGTACAACTCAGATGTTTATTTACCAAATCTAAAGATAACATTTTTACTACATCCTGCTATCTGTACTAGAAGGTTAATTTGCATAGCGTTTTAAACAGTGACCAATAAAATTCTACAAACACTCTACATTTTTGCAACAGTAGTCTGCGATTATAACAAGATAAAATTAACAAAGAAGGCACGACATCTTAGCAAACATAAGTAACAAATGATTAAAAAAAAAAATATTGTTAAAATATAATTTAATATTATTTTTTTAAACTTGGCAGTGTATCGAATGTACGCACACTTTTGTTGGCAGCTGTACATTTTTTATTATAATGCAACAAAGCAATCTTAAATGAAGCTAAATTTGAGTAATTTCTTGTGCTGTCAACAATTTTAATTAATTGTTATTTGTAAAGCATAATTTCATTGAACTTCGAATTTGAGCCAAAGCTTTATTGCTAAATAAATCATATTACTTTATCAACAACATACTAAATTTAAAATTTGGCCACAAATAAAATGCTATTGTGACATTATTATAGCGTTTCAATAAAAGACATCAGAAGCTACATGATGCTGTCGAACTATTGAAAAAAGGGAGAAAAAAAGTACTCGTAATTGAAAACCCATAAGATCTCATGTTTCATTATTTACTTAAAATTTAATTAAATAAAAATCGAACAAATTACAATGATTGTTGCAAAAATATTCAAAAAATACATATACGGAAATATCAGCAAGAAACGTTTTTAAACTCGTCAATCGCTTGATAATTATTATCTGTTAGTTACAATTTTCTTTTTAATATTTAAGAGCCAAGCAAGTGCGTTAAGATTTTAATCATATCTAAAAGGTAAACAACTTTATTTATTATTTGTTCATGTCTTATAAGATTATACCGACTTTTTGCTGCAGAGATTTACACGGAAATGGAATACAGTATGCAACAGTAAAAATGAGATTGATAAACAACTTAGCACCAAAATAATGTGACAACAGATAATATAAATTAATTACTTTATCGTTCCGGTTGTAATTTCTTTAACATTGATTTGCAACTTTACAGAGAACACATAATGGTAAGGGGTACGTAAAACTACACAACTGAAGGGCATTAAGTAAATAAAACATAATGAATAAATTTTTGGATGTGCTGCAATGGTCACCTACTACTAAGAAAGACATTTCGAACAAATATCATGCCATACGTAAGTAGGTTTGCATGATATAATACTGACGAAGCAGTAATTTTTGCTGAGTAAATTAGGCAATTTTCGGAAATAGTGAGATACATATACGTATGTAAGACGACGAAATTTTATATTTTTATTAGAGCTTTCCCCTGCTTTTGTTTTTTATGGTTTTGTTCTGTTTTTTTATTTCTTTTTTTGTTTTGTATATTAAATTATTAACCAAAAATTCAGCAGAATTGTAACTTTACACATGTTCGATTATATTATTCATATTTAATCAGAATATCGCAATTTCAACGAAAATTTTTTATAAAAAAAACATTAAAATCGTTAACTTAAATATGCGGTTTTAAAAAAAAAATTTAAGAAATTAAATAAACATTTCATTCAGAAAAAAAACACATAAAATTTTAAATTTTCCACTTAAGTCTAAATTTCACTAATAAGTCATTTTTATCTTATAAATCAAGGCCAAGGCAAATTGAATACCAGGTAAAATTAAAAGCTCAGGTGATCGAATTCGCTTTATATATTTTTCCTAACAAACGTCAAAATGTGTTTACATTTTGTTGACGCGCCATTTAAAATAATGAAAAAAAGTTCAATTTTAAAATTGAAAAAATATATTTAAATAATTATTTAATATAGATAAAAAAGTGAATGTGCGGATAAACCGTTGTGTAAAAAGTGAAAAGGGTGCGTGTGCCCAAGAAGTGAAGTTAAAATATAAAACAAAAGAAGCAAAAAACAACACTTATTAAAAAGAAAACGTTGCTTTGAAAAACATGTTTGAAATTTTTCATTTTTTTTTTTAACAAAATATACATACTTATGTATGTATGTATGTACATGAATAAAAAATATTTTAATATTTATGAAGAAATATTTATGCGGTTTGCAAAAAAAGGAGTGGAACTGTGTTCGATATTCCGAAGAGAACTAAAGGAAAAATGAAATTTAATTGAAATGAAAATTACTGCAGTGAAAGCAAATTGGACAAAAAGTCGAGAATTCGCAAAAAATTCAAATTTGAAATTCGGGAAAAGTATTCAGTAAAAAATTTAAATTTCATCAATGACTGGAAATTTAAACAAAAAAGTCATAATTTAAGAAAAAAAAATGTAAGATACTGGAACAGCATCTACAAAATTGTGAAGAAAAATAATGTAAAAGAAAAAACATAAAAATAATGTGACGATTTGAAAGAGAACAACGCAGGAAGCCTTAAGTTGCGTATAGAATTTGCCTTACCAACATAATATTGATTTATTATTAATATTCCTCGTATTCTTAGTTATAAAATTAGTTGGTTAAATAGATGATGTTTACGATGAACACAATCTAAGGTAGATAGATGCAAATAATTCTGATGGCAGATGTAGAGCAAACTGATTTTATTAAGAAAATGATATGAAATAAATTTTAATTGAGAGATTAGAAAGCATAGAGTGAGCATTCTTAATTGTTTTACTTTAACTTTTATTTTTAAGGGGTGTTTCAATTTTGTCACAATAGTTTGATCAAATTAAAAAACTAAACTAAAAAACAAAATTGTAAAATACTTTAATTGTATTATTTGTGTTTTTATTAATGATTCTGTTTTAGCTTTGTTAAGGCTCCTTAGTACATCATTAAATAAAAATATCAAGAAAGTTTTCAAATACACGAGGGGTTACATGACTTGAAATCTCATTCTACAAATATCTACCCACAAAACAAAATTTGGTGAATTTCGCTGGCTTTTGTAAACAATGATTTTTCTTTCAAAATTACACTGTCTGCGGTATTATTACCCAGCTTTTATTTTACGTTTTCCTAATTATCGAAATAATTATGATCTTAAGACATCCAAAGTTTTTATTTAAGAAGAATCATATCACGAATTTTTAATTTATCAGTAAGTCTTATATACTAATATAAATTTTTCAAGATTATTCAATAAAAATATTAGAAATTCACAGTTTTTTTTTTAATAAATGAAGTTTTCGGAATTAACAACATTAACATTTTTCCTTTTATTTGTTTATTTTTTTTATTTTTTTTTTTTTAATTTTTTTTTTTTTTTTTTTTTTTTTGTTACACTAAAATTTTTACCACAAAAATTACTAAGTCAACAAAGTTTCAGCAAAAATTTTATAATTAATAACATCTCTAACAATTCTGATAAAACAGCAAATTAAATAAACACTGTAACAGCATTTTATAACTTATTTATACCTTAAACTATTCAAAAAGAAATAATTTAATAAAAACACAAGTTTTGCAGTTTTAACGGCGCGTTTCAAATTTGATATCAAGTGCTTGCAAAAACTAGATAACTAAATGAAAGTATATCACTAAATGCAATCCGCCGCTCACAATACAACTTACAACAACATAATTCTCAAAAACAAGAAAAAAAACTAAAACACGTGCTTAATATTACTCACTTGGTCTGTTGCACGCTCCCTCCCTCACTTGCTTAAATTCTTGCCAAAAAAAAAAAACGCACTCTCACCATACACAATATAAAAAATTGATTTTCCTTATTTTCAAATGCCACTATTTTTTTTTTCCTTTTTTATTTATTTTTTTAATCGTAACCCTGAATAAGAAAAATCACAATTATATTTGATCATTGTTGATTTTATTTAGATACACATTAGAATAGCAGGCACTAAAACTTATTTTTAAAATAAAAACAATAAAGTAAAAATTACCAATTGATATTTTTTATATAAACTTTATGTAAATCAACACAAATTGCACATTTACGTTTCCTAAGTACTTTAATATTTTATTTTAAAATAGATATTTTTTAAATAAAACACGAAAAAAATATATATTGTAAAGAACCGAATTTTAGCAAACCACCTTACGTTGCGATGGTTTGAAATATATTAAAACAATTTCATATTCTCACTTCGACAAATATTGCTTCGCATGTTTGCTACTATATCAGGCAGCAATATAGATTTAATGCAGACGTTTGAATTTATTGCCGGCAAAGTTAAATTAATCAAACAAAAATAATAAAACAAATAACAATTTTAATAGAAACTCAATTCTGAGTTCCATAGAACTCATTAATTTCAACGCCAAAAAATTATATTTGTGTATTTATTGTACGAGGGAAAATCAAAAATTTTTGCATAAAATTTAAAAAACATTTTTCATACGTGTTTTTTTTTTTATTTTTAACTTTATTTTATCCTGATAGCATTCATTCAGCAATTATTTTAAGAGTTTCTGTTTCTTGAAATTTGTAAACAGAATACAATAAAATCGACCAACAGAGTTCCGCACTCGGAGGGTAAAAATGTAACCCTATTAATATCGCAACAATACTAGTCTCCCTGTCTGTCCGTCTATTACATGCAATTATTTCTGAAGCCGTCCCATACAGACACTTGAATAAGGTGTATTATAGCGAATACAAAAACAAAATAATGTTAAAATTTAAAGGGTATCCCTATAAAGACGTGATTTTTACATATAGCCTGATCTTTTAATCGTTAAATTTAGACATATTAAAATAATTCATAACTTTTATGATATCCTCCCTCTTAGAGAGTCTTATTCACGCACAGCTGGTTTATTTAAGATTAAATTAGATCAATTTCCCTTGAGTCCTCCAACTATGAATATTTTAAGATATTCTTATGATAATAATTATTATTTAAAATTAAAAAATTAAATGTATTACTGCCAAGAATGTATATCCAAATGCCAATTTAGGAGTCTTATATATCAAGCTAAATTGATTAAATGAGAACTGAATTCAACAAACAAAGGAAAAACACAACAAAAACTTAAAAATTCTTTTATGAAAAAACAAAGAAACTATTAAGTAACTGTTTCTATTTTCTTCAAAGTGTAGCCACAAAAAGAGAATAAAAAATTTTGTGGAAATAGCGGTCCTTCGAGATATGGCAGTTTCCTTAAGCCCGTAATGTTCTTGTTAAACATGAACTAAAATGATAAGATCTACATTGTCGCTAAAGCTTAGAAATTATTTGTAACAAGACAGACTGTAATTTCACCAACCGAAAATATTAAAAAATCTATAAAAAACTATATTAAACGGAACTTCTCCGATTCAACCGCCAGCAACGTCTAACCGGCAGTTATTCTTACGAAGTTGTTATACTTCTATTCAACAAAAATCTTCGTTGCGATCGAATCGTAATAGTTTTCATCAACATTTTCATTACGTAACAACTATATATCTCGAGAAACTCGTAAGTGCGACTACTGAACAGAAATGAATAAGAAACTAAGTTCTTGATTCTAGATGCAATCATTGGCACAATTTGAAGTCTATGGAGTGAAGGTAGATAATAGTATCGATCAATTGTTTATAGTGAAATTTTTTCTTTTTTAACAGCTTAAAGGCCTCATTAATCTTTACATTCTGTTGTTGTTCTGTTCCGTGCCGTTCTGCTTTTTAAATTATTGTAATTAGTTTTTCTGTAGCAACATATCAGCACAACATAACAAAAAATAAACTACAATTAAAATGACAAAAATGGATTGTTTATAATTTTGCATTCACACTACCAAACAACTTTCAAGTAACTCAACGTTAAATTCTATTTTCTACTGATTCGAACGGCACAGAACAGAACGTCAAAGTAATAACAAACCACAAATATGTACATATTTTCCATTTAACAGAAACTGATCAGCTGATTCGTTACGAAACGGAAAGTAAAGACTAATTCTGCCTTTAAAAAGGATAAGATTATAACGTGTCAATTTAGACGTAACTGACAAACAAATTTTAAATTTTCACAGAATATGTAAAGCTGTAGCCCCTGATAGCATAAAAACATGATTACGGTTAAGATAGGTTTTTTAATAGACAGCAAATTTTCCTTACTGATATTTACAAGGCAGCTGTTAATTTTGTTTGTAAAAAAGAACATTCTAAGAGTGCTCGTGAATTTTTATCTTTATAGAAATTCGATTTATAAGCGGAATAGGACCAAAAAAAAAGCAATTTCTTCAATTAAAATTATTATCTAAGCCTGCATACCTCTATTTCCACAAACAGTAATTTTTGAAACCAAAAAAAAAACAAAACACAATTATTTGTTGATGGGTCACGAGGGTTAATTTGCCACATTTCCTAAATATTTTAGAACATCGTGGATCAATAAGGATTTGTAGATGTATTGATTTACATATATAGAAATATTTATACGTTTTCAAACTAATTTAAAACATTTTTATTAGTTTTTGTGTATTAGTTTCAGTCATGAGCCGCAATTTATTGTTTTTTAACAAATTTAAAGCAAAAAAATTAAAAATATGATAGAAAAATGAAACAAAGTGAAAACCTATACCACCATAATCGTTATTACGGACACTACCTTTGCCTGCAATAATTTCTATTTTTTGAGTGTTGTTTAAAAGGACAGATCTCAGAATTATTTGCTAAGCCTTATTTTTCAGGTTTTTTTGTTTGTCCTTATTTTGCAAGTTTTATATTTGTGTTGAAAAATAGCAACTATTTTCAAGTTTTATTTTTTGCTTGGAAAATAAAAGTTCTTTCGTTGAGCATTTTCCCTCTAAACTAACATTGACATGAAAAAATATCAAAAGTATTTAAAAAACTCCCATCTGTTAAATTAAATATAAATAATACAAAAATCTTGAAAATAAGAGTTTTTTAAAGCAAAAGCACAGCTTGAAAAATAATGATTTTTCAGGTAAAAAATAAAAACTAAAAGTGATGGCTTAAAACAAATTTTTTAATATAAACGATTTGATGAAAAAATGTTTTACTTCAAAGTCTTGTTCGCAGCGAAAAAAAGAATTTATTTGCAGCTCCTTTTTTTTAACGAATGGAATACAAAGGGAAAAAAATGAAGGTGAATAATAGAATAGAGTTATTAAATTGCCAACTGCAGTAATTTTAAATAGATAGACAAAGCTCCAAAAATTGTTTTTCATTCAAGCAAACGTCTGAAAATATTCAATGAATGTGAAGTAAAGTTAATGGCGGATGCAATTTTGAATGTTTTTAAAAGTTTCAATTATCCCCTTTGTAGGATAAGTATTTCCAAGTTTATTAATTTTTTTCTTTTCAATAAGAACAGTGTTGCCAGTTTTTTTTATCTTTTTTGCCAAATAACTTGTCGACTATCGCCAATATATAAAAATATATAACATTAGTTGCAAAGACATTTTTATTTTATCAATTGAAATATTGTAAAATTAAAACTTCAGTTAATTTATCTTCGGCTGTGATGAACATATGCTAATTACATTCATTAAAGATTTTGCTACCAGCAATGAATTGAGAGGTTCGTATTGCATTTTATTACCCAAGTTTGTTTTAATAAAATTAATAAAGAAAAAGCTTTTTCGACACTTTTATTACTTGTGGAAACCACTAACGTCCTACAGAAACCAACTTTCTTTAAATTTATAAAAAAGGAATTGTGCAAATATATTATCTTTTAATTTTTTTATTAATTCATTGCTCTTTTTTGTATTGAGTTAGAAAATTTTTCTGCCAAACATGTGAAGAGTAGTATAGGTATTTTGATGAGTATTTCCCTCATCCATATAATCAAATTGGCAATCCAAGTTTAAACTATTCATTTATAATTAGACTAATAATTATCAGATATAATATATATTTTTCATAGACATTTTTAGGGTTAGCCTTTAAAGCTTTTCTCCAAATAAAATAAATTACGAGAAAGCAGCTAATACCAATTTTATAAGGACAAAGAAAGAATTTTATAAATTCAAAAAAACATTTTTTTGGCATATTTATTTTCAAATCAAAAACAAAATACGTATTCTTTTTTGCACTTACATACACAGCCACTAAATTCATAGAATATTTACTGTCCCAATAAAATTAACCGTCTTAAGACAAGTAAATCTTAAGTAAGAAAGTTTGAAGAGGTTCAATTTAATTGGAACTTTACCTTAAGTGTCAACCAGGGTACTACATTAAGGTAATTAACAATAAGTACAAATGGAATTTGTCTCTGCTTCCAATCACAGCTTATCTGAATTTGCTTTTAACGAAAGCTATTTAAGCCCATATGTACACATTTAACACTTTTATTTACACTTTAAGTTTCCTTAACTGCATAATAAAATGCGCCATAAATTACTTTCTCTGTTAAAAATACAATTTTTACTACTAATCACAAACGATGCCTCATTTGTTGTTTCTTTCAATACTGTCATTTCGCTCGAAACTCTTTTTCATGTTTATGAGAGGGTAAAAACGTATAAATTTTTTTACTATGGAAACATCTGGCAACTTATAATTTTTTTTCCTTTATTAATAAATGTGTTTATAAATATGTGGATATGAGATAATTAAAAGAATCGTGGACCAACTTTAAAATAAATATTATTGCCTTGTTTCTTGAAACCATAGAACTTTTGTATTGTCAAATTTTAAAGATTGATTTACTTTTGTTCCAAAAGTAAAAAGATATTAGATCTTCTATCGTAACAATACGAAACAGTGTAGCTTTGTTAAGGTTGACGTAAAATCAAGGAGGACAAAATATTATTAGCTGTTTATAAAACTTCACCAAGAAAAGTTAATTTGCTTTTATATAATATGTATGTGACCTTTATAGTATGTATGTATATACATACATAGGGTGATTAAAATATCATTAGTTGCCCTTAAAAGTTTAACTGTCATTTTGTTGTGGTAACAATTTTGCACATGTGTATGGCTTGATTGTATCTCTGAGCAAATTAAAAATTTATCATGAGAACAACAGCAACACTTATAAATTTTGTAGTGTTAGTTGTAATGTGCAACGTTTCAAATTACAATTAAATCACAAAGAATAAATTAATTGTAACATTAATGAATGAAAGCTTTTACTATTAAACTTCACCCCCAACATGCGTATGCATTCATAACAACGTCAGGCAACTTTTTGACGATCTTGTTTTCAAATGTAACATTGGGCTTTTAAACAGATAAAATTTACTCTATAATTTTTTTTTTGTTTTTTGGAAAAAGTATTTTATTAAGTTAAAGGGGGATGAATCCATCAATAATCAAAATATTTTATTGTTTAAATTAATCAATAATTTTAATTACTTTTTGTGTAAAGTCTATCAAAAACTACTATCGAGGCACATTGTATCATCTTTAATTCTAACAAACGGAGAACGTGTGAAATTTAGTGTTTATAACTTGATATGGCTTAAAACAAAATCGCAGTAAAAAAATAAAAATAAATAAATCTACGAGGAGAGGTTAATAGGTAATTGGAAACATGTAGAAAAATCACTCCTCTTAGCTAAATACATTTTCTTCAGCAATTTCTTAAAAGCTTAGACTTCTTACTACATACCTCTGCAAGGAATTTTCGAAGAGTTCTTGCAAAATACACAAAGATTTTCGTATCATACAACTCAAATCATTTTTAGCCAAACTATGCTTAAAAATTATAAAACGGCATAATGTGGCTTACAGATAAGTCTAGAGAATATGCTGAATGAGTAAACAACATGAGCACAAATGGCTCCCTCAAGTGCTATCTCGATGGTAATTTTTTTCTTTTTGACACAATCGGAGATTTGGAATTGCTGTACAGCAGTTTCCTTTCCACCGAAAATATCGCTTCTGCCTGCTCATGATCAGATGATAAGAAACACATTCTTTAAAGTAATAACCTAAGCCGGGGTGCAGTAAGCTTGGTGTTTACAAATATTAATCCTACTCTAAAGATTTTTGAGATAAATCCATTCAGCAGCTTAGAATTTCGAAAACTTGTTCAATATACTTCGGAAAAATTCTCTCTGTGAACTGGTATTAAGATAGGCGTAGTACAAAAAAGGGCCATAAAAATAAAGGCAGTTTTTCATTAAGCTGAAGTATAAGTCACTCCACAAATGCAGGCAGAAAGATAAAAGTGCATTGTTGCTGCAGTCCGAGTGCCACTAGCTGATCGAACAATGCAACTTTAGATATTTATTATCTGGATAAGGTAGGAATCAGAAGGGCTTATGAACGTATAACGAGCAGTAAAATACTGTATATCCTGCCGTTTAACCGTTACAGAAATCAATAGACTAGAGTAAAGCCCCTTAGTTTAACCTGCCTGAAAATAACTGTTTTTGCCCACATTTTCGATTCGATGTTTAAATATATTTTGATTACGAAATAATTTTTTTTTTTCATAAACTTAAAGATATCAGAACTAAAAATTATAAAACTTTAAAATGTTATAACGAAATATTTTTCGATTCTTAAAATGAAAATATAGAAAACAAAGCTAATAAGAAAAGAATAAAAAAAGGTCTGTGAAATAATTAAACAATATTTCATAACGAATGGAATTTAAATCAAATTGTTACACGTTTTTGTAAAATTGATTTAAAAAATGAAATTTTATATTTTCTTTTTTAGTTATAAATAACAAATTGTAATAGATCCATGTTCTCTAAACCCCTTAGATATAAACTGGGCAGACATTAATTACATTTTGAATTTTTTAACAGCTCTGGAGAATTATAGTCATCCGTGTCAACTTTAAATAACCAAAATATGTTAATCCATTTCGAAAAAAAAGCTAAATTAAATTTAAATAAAGCCGAATAATATATGTACACGCATTAGAAAAAACCCAAACAAAATTAGTAACTATTTACATAAGAATGTACACATATGTCTTAAATTACACCAATTAATAAAATAAAAGAAGCTTGAAACGATAACATAAACTTAAAATATTCGCTTGGTTTATCAATAAAAAACATTGATATTTTTAACGTTTCAAAAGACTGTACTTGGTTACGTTTAATATCAGTAAACCAAAAAATTTAAAACATCAATAAGAAACTTTTTAATATCATAATAACCATGTATGTATAAGAATTGAGAATTGTGATCTCTATTTTTATTCACTTTTTAATTGAATTTGTATTTTATTTACTTGTTAAATAAATTTATTTTTTATTTTCTTAACAGACAGCAAGAGTTGAAAAAAACCAAAGAAGAAGAAGCAATTGATAGCTTTCAAAGTATTCAACGTCAAAAAGCTAAAAATTGTTCAACTTTCGTACTTTGCGTTGACGGACACGTACTGATTGTGAATCGCTGATAAGAAAACATGTATTTTAACTGACTTCTCAGTTGAATACGTCACAGTTTAACGTTTGACGGATTCTATGTGCCTCGGCCTTAACACAATTTTTTAAACGGTGAACTCTAATCCAAAATGATTCAGTTTTATTTCTCCAATGACAAAACTTCAAGTTATTAAGACAACTTTCTAGTTCTTCTGTTTACTTTTTATTACTAACGAATCCTTGAACAAATGCATTGAGGTGTTTCCTTTTACTTTACAAAAAATACACGCCAACGCGTTCAGTAAAAAACGCCCTAAGACAAAAAAAAAATTGTTAAATCTAGTGCAAAAAGTGCTAAACTTGCAACGCTAATTAAAGTGTGTCACTCTGTTTTATTAGTTACTAGCACTGCCCACGACTTCGTCCGCTTGTCATTTATAATTTTCTTAAAATTCAAATTTAGAAAAATGTGTTTTTAAATACCTATTGTAGAGATATGTAACAGTATTTAAAATTTTCAATGCATACAAATAAAATGTGCTGTTTTAGTACCATTATACCGATAAAATTGGGTGACTTTTATATTTAAATTTTCTCTACGAAATACTTAAGACCCAAGGTTCTAAGGGACCCTCTCACAAAGCTTTGTTCAAATCCATCCAGTAGTTTTTGCGTGATGCGAACACAGACAGACAGACAGACAAAACCTCCAAAAATAGGTGTTTTGTATTCCATATCGCTTAAATCTACACTATCATCAAAATTTTAAAGAAATATTTAATGTACAGAAATGACCCCGTTACTGTTTTATTATATGTATAGATAATTTGTGTTGAACCGTCATTGTTGCCGTTTTTTTCTCAGAATTCCCGCCAAATTATACCTATAAACCGCCAGAAATCGCTAAATATATTATTCAGCGAAAAAAAGGGGGAAAACTAAACTAAAAATTATTTTTTTTAAATAGTGCATTAATTAGGAATAAAAAAAAACTAGATTATCTTATAATAAATTTTCTGAGTAAACTGTGTAATATTAACTAGAATGGTTGGAAGTCGACTTAAGGCCCAACTATAATGTGCATATACTAGCTTATGCCAACTTATACAACTGTGCAAATACATATAAATCAAATGTGGTAAACTATAATGTACTTGAGCAAACTTTTCGTCAAATGTCATTTGCTTAAGCAATGTACGAAACTGATCGCACACTCCGTATAGAAACAGCTGATTGCTCTTGCTGTATACAAACATAAATTGATAAAGAAAAAATTGCAATGGAGAGCGACAGTGAAAAAGATTTTTTTTAATTTAATAGAAAATGTAGAAAAAAGTGTTTATATGAGAAAAAGGACTCGTTTTATTATAACAATTCGCTATAAAATTAATTTTTTAATTGCTTTCGAATTAAATAATACACAGTTGCATCTTTTGTTACTTTTTTGCTAAAAATACATAGAGAAAAAAAAACACATGCCATCTTTTATCAAATTTTATTGAAAACTAGTAAACAAATGTACACTTGTTTAGATCAATATTGTTAAATATAAATTATGTATTCTTTCGATGCCTTTTTATTTGCAAATTTTATTTGTTTAAAAAAATATTTTTTTTGGAAAAATGCAATTTAAACCTAAATGTGCAACTGTGGGAAATTAGTTTTTAAATTAATGTAAGTACATTGTAGCCAAATAAAATTCTTTAAAGAATTACCTAAGCATTTGACAGGCTTTTCGTTGGGTTTTTGACATAAGCTCAAGCTAGCTTATGCACATTATAGTTGGGCCTTTATTCGACCGAACTTTAAGCAGCAAGATTATCAACTTGTAGAAAAATAAATAATAAATAATCTATTTTAATTGTGCTTGATTTCTTCATGATATTCTTATGAAATGTTTTTTTTTATTTAATACTACAAAATGTATATACTGCGGGCAAAACATATCTATATGGATACTTCGCTACTGCTCATAAAGCTGATCACTGGATTCTACCTAAATTATATTAAGAAAATTCAAGACTCTTGATATATTAAAAGCCAAATTGATTAAATGAGCAAAACATTGAAGACAATATAAACTCAAAAATGTATTTTATACAAAAACGCGGTAACCATTGAATAATTATTTTCCTTTAATTTTTATACATAACGGTTGCTAACGGAAACCGTTCATTTATATAAAAAAGTTAATGAAAAAATAAAAATATGAATTGTAAACAATTTTCACAAAAAAGAAGATATGCAAATGCATCAATATGATTTAAGATCTTTATTATTTTGTTCTACTCAATTTGTGCTTAAAACCTTTATTATTTTATTTTTTATTTATAATTTCAACTAAGAGGCAGTCTCTAGTCTCCTCTATGTTGGCTGTATGATTCCATTGTTCCTACTTCTCCTACAATAAATATTGGAACTACATAGTCGAAACAGCATACAGCGATTTGCATTTGTTTTGTTACTTAAACAACACAAAACTCTCCATAGAAGAAAGAGGAACTTTTTTAAAATTCTGCATTTATATTTTAATTTTTCAAAATTTTTTTTGTAATTCTGTTTTTGTAATATTAACAAATTTTAAGTTAATTATAAAATGTATAAAAATGACGCTAATCAAAGCAATAATAAAGCATATTACTTGTAAAAATTGCAAGGCTGTTGAATTTCCCTTAATAAAATAGTTAAAAAAAAACAATAATTACAGAGCTAGTGCTTTTTAAACTCCATATTAAGGCTTGGAAAATTTTGCCTAAGTTCCCGGAAAACGGGAACTTTAAAAAATACACGGATTGTTTTTCAAATACATTGGTTGTGACATTTAAAATTTTTCAAATATCTCGTTTCGTGTGAATTCTACTACATCTATACATCTGTTCATGATATTTTTTTTTTGAAAATTTTAATGTTGGTGTGTCTAATAATCAATATGGAATACTCACCAACTATTTTTAAAGTTTTTGTCTGTCTGTCTCTCTGTCTGTGTTCGTAAAACTGCTGGATGGATTTGAATAAAATTTTGTCCCTTAGAACCTTGGTTCAAATATCGAACACTTTTTTTCATAAAAATATGTCAATTTCTAGAAAAACTAGAGATACCAATGTGAAGTAGTCCAATTTTATCGGTATAATGGTACTAGACCAGTTGTCCGTACATTTTATTTTTGTAGACGGATAGTTTTGAACCCTGTTTACGGAACTCTACAACAAATGTTTTAAAACACATTTTTGTAAATTTAGTTTAAAGATAATTAGAAATGATATGCGGATGAAGTCATGGGCAATGCTAGTAAGATATAAAACAAAACTAAAGGTAACTAATTTCTTAAAAAAGTGGTGTAAAAATTGTGTCGAAGGTTGTATTTACCTGTTCGTTAATCATATCTCCGTTAAACGTTCGTGTTTGGTATGTTTCCATGTTTTCAAGAATGTCCAGTCTTCGTCCTTTTTTACTAGGATGTATTAACGTCATACATTCATCTATTTCCCTTGGCTCGTGTTCATGTGTGTTAAGGTGTATTGCGAAGTTAAAGTCTTCTCATTTCCGTTTATATGATCGTATGTGTTCTGTGAACGCTCGCCAATCGTATCAAATAAACAGGCAGTGAAGACGGTCTTCACCGAAAGGTATGACAACTATATTTTATTTACTGGCGGAATAAATCCAATTAACTTAATAAAAAAAACTAATTAAAAAATACTTTTCAGTATTTTTAATCTTTATTATCTCTACATATACATATGTATGTCTTGTCACCAGAATTGTTTTAAGTTTTATAAACTTTTAAATCTATTATTCAACAATTATTTTTATATTTTGTTAATGTTTTAATAAGACTATGAATGTTTTAATATTATTTCATTAAATAAGATAGTTTTCTGTAAGAATTGCTTTTTTCTCGGTTATACCGGGAAATAAAAAATTCCGGGAAATCCCAAACCCTATTCCATAGTTAAGAAAGTTCAATAATATTTTGATAGTTTCTGCATACGTGTTGACGATTTTCTCTCCTCTAAGTGAAAATTATAAATTAATGAACTGTAATTAAATGTTGGCTTTAAATCGACTTATTAGATTAGCATTGACAAAAATGTAAATATATCAATATTTCTGCTTTAATCACAAAAAAGAAAAATCCACAAACCACATAAAATATTACCCTTTTAGCAAAACTTAGAATATAAGCAAAAAACTTTTTTGTATGAATATTAAAAAAAAAAAAAAAACAATAGATTTGTACACAAATATCTCGCACTGTACGGATAATCGGTTCCAGCATTTTGCCCCATGTGCTTATTAACAGTCCCTATGCATTTTAAATAAACTAAAGATTTTTGTCAAAACACGCGAAAAATTTAAGGCAGGCGTGGTGTTTGGCTTACTTCCTCAAAGACATAAACTATGTCTGAGCGATTGGTTCTTTTAAATTTTTTTAGCTCATCTAGTGCGTTGGCAAGGTTGTTTTCAACACTAACCAGTGTTGTCAGTTTTTTTTTCAAGCTTTATTGCAAATAGTTTGTCGAATATCGCCAATATGTAAAAATTTATATATGTATATAGTAAAACAGTAATGGGGTGAAATATATACCTGAAATAGTTTTTGAATATTTTGATGTTGGTGTAGATAGTAGTCGATATGGAATATAAATACCTATTTTTGGAATTTTTGTCTGTCCGACTGTCTGTCTGTACTCGCATTACGTAAAAATTGCTGGATGGATGTGAATAAAATTGTGTAGATGTCCCTTAGAACCTAAATTCAAATATAAAATAGTTTTTGTTTCGTAAAAATATGTCATTTCGTAAAACCACTAAATATACAAATGTGAAATTACCCAATTTTACCTGTATAATGGTACTAGAACAGTTGTCAGTACATTTTATTTTTGTAGATGGAAAAAAAAATTGTATTGCTTGTAACATTATAAAAGATGTTTTCATTAAAAAAGAATTCATTTGTAAGCGGTAACACGGTCCATTTCATTTTTCAATAAATCTACTCAACATAACCTTCGTAGGAATGAATTTTTTGCAACATACATATGTTATTTATATTCATGTATTGTGTTACCATCGAGAAAGTATTGAGTATTGAGTAGTTCGTATTGCATCATATTTCTCAACTTAGTTTCTTCGACACAAAAATTACTTGTGAGAGCAATCAAAATATTAAGAACAGCCAATTTATAAAAGAAAGTTCCCCCCATTAGCCAAAAGTTTCGTTTGAAATACCGCCAGGTACCTCGCCTCTCGCCATTTAAAAATTTTTATAGCCAAAAAGGATTTTTTTATCGCCACGTTTGGCGAGAAATCGCATCGGGCATCGCTCAATCCACTTAACTACTCAAACGAAATCAAAATATATATACTTTATGGGTCAGAAATTACAAACGGATTGACAAACATAGATGTACCTTTTATCCTCTTTTGTGGTGAAAGGTATAAAAACTGAAAACTGAAAATTCAGAAAAAACTATCAATATTTCAAAAGTTTGCATGAGAATTGTTAGTTAAAACTTCAATAAAATATCATATTTTCGCCAAAATTTTATACAAATAGATTTTACCAAAAAACTATTTTGCAACACAAAATTTTAAAATTTCAATAAAAACAAAAATTTGCTTAAAAAAAACACTAAATTATGAATAAATCTGAAAACGGATATTTAACTAAAATATCACATTTTCAATATAAAAAAATTACCAAACGATTTTAGTCGCGAAATTTTAATTTTTTTATTACCGAAAAATATCCGAATTCAAAAGATCACAAAAATATTTCAATTACATCAAATATAACTTTTTCGCCAAAATTTAAGAAAAGAGATTCGATTTTACAAAACAACAACATCAGTCAATAAGTGGTAGAGATAATGTTGCTCGCAGAAGGGGCTAAACATTCACAAAGTGGTTTATAAGCCCATTAGAAGTGTAGTAAAGAACATAAGTTGAGGCAGTAATTTTCAAAGAGCATCCAGTAGACCACTGGGGCGACCAATTTAATTTAGTGTATTGACATTTTCAATTTTTTAATTGATCGATATAAAATTAAAACATAACTTTCTTGAATATCGGAATTTCGAAAAAAGGTAAACATAACCTATTTACAATAACCTTCCTCGCAGAGTTTTGAAAAACGAAATAGCTCATTGCAACTTTTTTCCTTGTTTTGACTTGATCAGAAATCGGTACTGTCGTTTAGTCGTGATTCGAGCATAAAAAACAATCGGGAATGTGAAAAATATATTATGCTCGTATTTGTATGTATGTTCTTATGTATATTAGATTTAAATTTAAATGTTTATGCTTTTAATATTAAAATGTTAAAAGAATAGTATTTTCGATTTTTAATGCTTTTTGCTTAAAAGTTAAAACAAAGATATGCGTAACTTGACCGCAAATGACGGCAAATTTCTATTACAATATTGCCGATTTTTGTATTATGTTGCTATGTAGCAGCTCTATTGCATCTTATTATTTAATATTTTATCCGTCTTAAGATTTTATTGCCACAACTTCCCCGAGTTCCAATCATTTCCTTAGACTAATAAAATCGACAGTACCCAGATATCTGTTTTTCAAACGAATAAGATTTTTTTGGTGCAATTAAAATTGATTTTCTTAAAAAAACTAAAAACTTATAATTTTGGATAAAGGCTACACTTAAAATATTTTTACAGTAACTAATTGCAGTTTATTTAAAAAGTGTTCCGTTCAGTAGTTTTTAAACAAATAAACATCAAAAATTTAAAATATTTAATTTTCTCGATGATTCCAACATTTCTTTAATACTGGTAAGGAGTAATTATTTAAAATAAAAAGAGTATGAGTCGGACTCATACATGCATGATTTCCAACTAGCATACAATAAATAATCTTCAGATAAAAAAATGTTGGGTCTGCTTGGGTAAATTTCAAGTATCGGAATTAATATAATGCTGCCATATTCGACAATGTCACGTCTTTTATGAGGGCAACATTTAACTTTTATAAGTTTTTGCTTTAGCGGCCATAGTAAAACACCTTCTAGAAAAACTTTAACTGCTTCAGTGATATAAGACTATGAAAGTAGGAGGTGTTTATAAAGAATTACAGTTAACCCTTGGGTGCAGAAACCTAAAATTGCTTATATTTTGTATCAGTTATAATTTATATATTTTCTTAATATTATTTTATTCCATCCGATTTTAATAATACATTTAAAACAAATTAAATTCAAATATGTAGATTCGCATGCTTCATGAAACGACAAATGTCAAAGGGGACCTTACCACATGTAAAATGGGACCTTTACCCTAAATTTACCTTAAAAATGTATTTCAGTAAGAAGATTAAAAAGAAATGAACAGCAAAAATGTCAAAACCGTATTTATCTACTATTTTAATCCGTTTTTCATTTATAAATCGAAAAAAATGTATTTTAATTTACATAGTGCAACATTTCTTCTGCGGTCTGCAGACTCATAAAAAAAAACCTTAATTTTGAAAACAAAACTTCTAATAGAAGCCAAAAAAAAAACACTTTAGAATAAAATAATAATTAATAGAATCACTAATGACATTACATTTAGAAAGTTCTTAAAATATGCTTCAAAAAACAAACTCATTGACTTAAAGCATCTTTTTTTCCAAACAGAAATTAAAATGATTATTTATCTTTTATGATTCTTAGATTTAATTTTTTTTTCATTTTTTTTTTTAACTTAATTTGAAATATTTTCGAATATAGCTAAAAAGAAATAAAACGTGGTGCGTTAATTTCACCTTCGCTTCATCTTCTGTTTATCCCCGTTTCCCTATAATAAGCTCAATTCACCAAAAAAAAAACATAAATAAAGATAAATTCATAAACTCTTAAGGGAAATTGTAGTTATTTTCTATAGTAAAAAAGCAAAACTAAATGAAAAAAAACTTCAATCTTACCGACTTTTCTTCTTTTTTCTGTCAGTAAAAATAAAATAAAAATCATACGTTTTTACGGATTGCTCCTTAAAAACCGGTTATACATTTCATCAGTTCCGAGAAAAACCATAAAAGTATACCTAAGAGAGCGCTGTGTACAAGGGCTCCATTTTTTAGTAGTTTGAAAACGCAACTTTTAAACACTAGAGTTATACGTTACATGAACAAATTCTTTAAATATCCAAATAATTGCTTCTTTCAACCAAATCTAAATTAGTTCGTAAATTGAAACTCTTATGTACATACAAATCAAAATAGCGCTTCGTAAACGCCTAGCAATTGAAAAATTCGACTTTAACTGTGCATTAGGAAGTGAAGTTGGCTGCTTCTTTGTTTATTTTGTTTTTTTATTGGCAAAAGTAATGACGATTTAGTTAGTTACAGGTCAATCTTGCAGTTTTATCTAATTTTTATTTCTATACAGTGGGTTTTATAAAATAAAATGACTTAACAATACTGTTCACAACACAAAGTTGCCGCACCTATTTAGGTACGACATTTTATTGCAAGAGCTATGCGCCAGATTACGTTACGCTTTGCTTTGCGTGTTAATTTTTATTTAGCTGTTATTGACAACTTCTAAACTTATTGAACTGTGAGGTTAACAAATATCACAAAGTTCATTTAATTTTATTTTTATTATTATAGTTTATTATTGAACGAGACAAAAGACACAATTTACTTACATAAGTAAATTCGCAAAAATAAACACTTTTAGGAATAAAAATCCAATGGTTTCTGACACACAAACCACACAATTCGCACATCCAATACAATACACTTCAATAGAATCGACGGATGTGATCAATTAAGAATTTAAATCTTCTTTTTTAATTTTTTAACGCATTCTTAATTGACACATATTTTGAAAATTATCTTTTATTTCTAATTCCTAAAACTTGTTGATGGATATTTTAACACAAAGAAACAAAGTTGCGTTTATGTTCCAAGGTATTCACAAGAGCACAGATGTTACTCACTTTGACGAACAATTATATTTGCATTTCTTACGCCATTCTTGTACATTTTTTTTTTTTTTTTTTATTAAGGAAGCGGTTTATTGTTATCAATTGGACCCTTGCTTCAAATGCCGAATAGTTAGGCTCAATATTAGGAGATATTAAAGAATTTCACTTATTGTTAGAAAAGGAAAAACAGGTGCAAAAGGGGCTTTATTCTAGAAAAGCAAAATATATTACAATTGCCTGTCAATTTCCCGTTTGCTAGTACTCGTAGATAAAAAAACAAGTAAAATTGCTATATTCTGCTATGCCGAATCTTATTAACCTTCACCATGTATGTAAATCTAGTTTAGTCAAGTAACTCCAATCAAAAAAACAAATATTTGGGTGACAGTAAATTAAAAAAAAATATGAAAAAAATTAAGTACGACATATAATTTTACATAAAATGCATTTTTTTAATTTTAGCATTTTCTAAAAGATCTCTTCAATAGCTTTTATATGATACCTATATAAATGTCTTAAAAATATAGTCCACAATCGTACTTTTAGAGGCCCATAACTTTAAAAATATGGTCGAGCGCTAATTATTTTACTTAACTTTTTTACATATTTTTTAATTCTCTATCTCTATCCATATATTTGTTTTTTTCTTGGAGTTACTTCATTCTTCCAATTGATATGGAAAAATTATAGGATGGCGTGTTTTGCCCACTGCCCCGAAGGACATAAACCAATTTTGCTGATTTTCAATAACAAAATTTTCAAAATTATATTCAATCGATTGGCTTATTTAAATTTTCTTTAGCTCATCTAGTGCCTTGACAAAGCTTATTTCAACACTAACACGGACGAATGGACAACGCTCAATCGACTTCACTTTGCATAAGGACTCAACATATATACATATGGACATAATTTATGGAGTCAGAAATGGATATTGCAGAAATTACAAACTGAATGACAAACTTCTGTAAATATACGCTTTTTCAAAATTTTACGGACTGCAAAAGCAGTCTTCTTTTGCCTAAAATACGAACGAATACATTCATAGCTCTAGCGTCTAATTTTTCATACTTTTGTAAATAATTTTTCTTTTTACATATTTTAAGAATTAAAATTAAAAACTGAACTTTAGCCGAAAAATGTGTGTTTTAATTCATTTAAAAGTTTTTTTTTTATTTATTAATAACTAGCAGTGCCAACGATTTCGTCAGCCTGTCATTTCTAAATTCCTTAAAATTCAAATTCAGGAAAATGTGTTTTTAAATATTTATTGTAAAGTTCTATAGACAGCGTTAAAATTTTTCCATCTACGAAAATAAAATACCTACTTATGCTGACAACAATTTTAGAATGATTATACCGATAAAATCGGGTGCTTTCACATTTTTTTTCTTTCTCCAGGAAATAACTTATTTTTACGAAAAAAAAGTATTCTATGTTTGATCCAAGGTTCTAAAGGACCTTTCTACAATATTTTATTCAAATCCATAGCCGGACAAAAATTTCAAAAATAATTGTTGTTGTTGTTGTTGTAACAGCTCTGCTGTTGACGAGAGTTCTTTCCTGAGGAAAAAACTTTCGGTTTGTACAGCTGTTGCTGGGTTGACAATCTTTGGCCGAGGAAGACTCGGGTCGTTCCGGAGCGAAGATCCAATTGTCCTGGGAACTTCCAAAAATAGTTGTTTTGTTTTCCATATCGATTACTATCTATTTAATGTACAGAAATATATAAGATATTCCAATTTTTGCAATTTCAGGAAATGTTGATTACAACTGAGTATATAATGCAATAATAGTTCCAAGCAACTGTAAAAATGGAAAAACTGTAGGAAAATCGTTTAAGAAAAAATTTAGAAAAATAATAAAATAGAAATTGGCCAACCAACTCAAACCAGGACCAAGACCGGTAAAATTTATATCTTCTTATACTAGAGTTGTAAAGTTTTGTGATTCGTGAATGAAACAGTACAACTCAAGAATACTTGTAAAAAATATAAATATTTCAAACTATTTATTCGACTTACCTTCAGTATGACAGCCGGTTATTTTTTATATGTGGAATTGTTTGATTCAAAATGTTATACTTCGAGGACACCCTTATGTTTAATTTAATTTTTATACTTGACGTTATAGCGAACATACTAATACAAACTGTGTGTCAATATCAAATGTCTGCTATTTGAGATAGTTATAAGGACACGTTTGCCAAAATCGGGTTTCTAATTCAAACTTTCTTTAATTTTTTTTTTCTTTTTTATACTTGTTTTTATAGCGTTCACACATTTTTGGTGAATTTCAAATTATGGCACTTTGCTTTCATTGACCTTTAAGCCATTTCGACCTTTTTTTTTTTAGGATAGAAATATTGTTTTGAAGTTAACGGAATTTTACCTCAATTTGGATAAAAGTACGGAAACAGGTTTGTTGTTAATAACTTTGAACTCATTAAGATTGCTAATTCATTTTCTTGCGTTTGACAAATAATATACTTTTCTTAGTTAACATGTTTCGTTCACTTTGAAAAAATTACTAACAAATACATGAGTATGTGCAAAATTTCAATAATATAATTTTTAGCTGTGTACTTTATTTATAAAAAAAAATTAGTAAAAAAGTGTGTCAATTTAAAATAACAAATTTACGAAGTCATTAAGGCAGTTTATAAAATACGATATGCAATTGAAAAAGCCAAGACTTCCCAAGTAGAGTGTAACGAAAATCATCTTTCATATTTCAACCTCGGGAATTTAATATTTAAGCAATTTATGTATGAATACACTTGTATCGTATAAAAGGAGTTTTAAGCTTTAAGCAGATGAACTAAAATTTAAACAGTTATATGAAAATAAAAATAAATTTGTGTATTAGAGATTCATGGGAGTTGAAGGTAACATGTGCACATTCGGTTGATCAATTATTAATTTCAAATTTTTATCTGGCCATTCAAACTCTAAACGTTGAGCAACTTCTGCACTTCCATCCAAGTTTGCACTTTGGAAATCTGCCATCATGCGCGGAACGAGGTCATCAGGTATTAAAACTTGAATCCAATAACCAATAATACCATAAGGTGAGGTCTTGCTTACAGACGATCCCGTAACTGATTCAGCAACTAAGGTTAGAGCTAAATGTTGGGCTTTGAATGTGAAATGACGTCCATGACGAATGCGATCTTTAATGGCTAACATTAAATATTTGGCCGCATAAGCAGCTAATGTAATTTCTATCCCATCCAACGAAAGGGACTCTGGTGCTTGTGGCTGGTAATCAAGTGGACATGACTTGTGTAGTGAACTGCTACTCATTGACATAGATGCTGGAAACGAACCCTGTTCTTCTCGTTTGATTTTTTGTGTATCTGGATGCATACTGCGGTTGTTTTCATCGCAGATACATTGAGCGTTGAGAGTTTGAAAATCAATTTCTTGTTTTATATCTTGTTGCAGAATTTCCTTTTGTCTTGATACCTCACGGAATGTAAATTCAGCGTTGACACCAGCTAAATCCGATCCCTGTTTTTCCAAATCATCCTGCAGTGAAAGCAAACGTTCCGGAAATAATTCAAAAACACTAAGATTTCTATCCATGTTAGTCACTAACCATTCGCCACCTGTTTGAATTTCTTGTCTGAGATAATTCAATACACCACGGCCATTCCAGCGCGACGCTTGTTCCAGTTCTTCATCTGTAACACCAACTATTTGACAAAAGTCTACCATTCCGAAAGGCGTCTCAAGTGTACCAAGTTGGGCATCTTGAGCTATAAGTATATTTTGCAAGCGCGAACTACTTTTACCGTCAAGACTCTTGCGCCAAGGTATGTTATCACCAATACATAAGCTGTTACCCGTTTGAAAGCAATAGCGTGCAATAGATTGTAAAAGATTTGCTGGCCATGTTGGAGGCCGTATTGGTTTGTTAGGATGCTCTTGTTCTTCTCTTAGCTCCTCTTGTGTCTTTTGTAATCGAAAAGTAAGTTCAAAGCCCATTCCCGAACGTATATTCATCTCGTTATTGTCATTCTCAAGAGCATGCACTCGCCCATCGCCATGTAAATCACTGAGACCAAAGCTGACATAATGCCAATGTGGTAGTATACCTTTTGCAGAATCTCCTGGGCTGTTGTACATGCTTATGTAATCTAAGGGATCTTGTCCTCCCAGCCAATACTTAAGCAATGTTGTTACTTGTAAGGGGTTCGGTTGATCTGGATATACACATTGCAACATATCAATTAAGGCTTTTAGACCAGCTGGTGGTGGAGGTGGAGCTTGTCGATTTTGACCATTATTTACTATAGGCGCGCAAGGACTTTCGGTAGTCATTTTTATTTATAGCTTAGGTTATTTAAGTATATTTGTGGATTTTTCAAACTGTTAAAAATGTAGATAAGCTTCGGTGATTATCATCTGTTGTGTTTTTGTTTATAATAAATAGAGTAATTGTGAATCAATCAAGAATGATGCCAGACATATTTATTTGCAAAATCGTTTTATTGTAGCCTTTACCATTTGTCCCTGTCCAGGCATGAAATTTTATTAAATTCTCTTGTAAAATTGCATTCGTGTCCACACATTCAAATGTTGTTTCTGCAATTTTGATCTTGATTGCTTAAACGAATGGGAAAATAAAAGACAGCAAGCACATGAAACAGTGTAATTTTTACAATATCTATTACCGACCACAAAAACTATTTTTATCCTGAGTTTTTATGCATAGCGAAATCGGTAGAGTGATGTTCGTCTGTCCGCCCGTGTTTGAGTTAAAATCAACTTTCCCAAAGCACTAGCTTATCTAAAAAACTGTAAATATGCCAATCGATCAGGTATACATACGCAGCTTCGAAAATTTTGCTATTGCAAATCAACAAGATCAGTCTATGTCTTTCGGGGCAGCGGGGAAGACACCACACCTGCCTCAAATATTTACATTTAATTTGGAACAAATCTTCAGCGAAGTAGCTCCAATCAAAAAAAGAAAAAAAAACTAATATATGTGGCGGTATTGAATTATTTAAAAATTACATTAAGTAAAAAATTGGCACTCTTTCATATTTTCTTAGTTATGGACCTTTCAACCTTTTATAGAAAATTGTGATTGTGCACCATATCCCGAATAATATCAATATGAGTATCATTTTTAAACTTTTGAAAATGCTTAAATTTTTTTAATTGCTTAACTCATGAAGAGCCGATGACATTTTAATGTGTTATATATATTACTTAATTTTTTTTTAATCGTTTAATTTTAACACCAAATATAAAAGAAAACCTGCTACATAAACCAGAAAAATCGTCGATTGTTACGTTTTTCGTTTTATATGTGACATTCGCTTTTTAAAAAGGCAAAAATCAAAAACGTTAACGTTTTTGTGCGTTTTAATGGTAAATTGTGTTCTATGAACAGGCTGTAAAACAAAATTGGGCCTCTGAACTTTTAATAGAAAAGCACCATTTTTTTATACACCAATTTTTTATATACGTATATGGGCATCATTTAAAAGATTTTGAAAAGATCTTTCAGAAGACAATTAAAAATTTTAAAAATGCTAACCTCTTTAAAAGCCTGTGACACTTTTATGTAAAATTGTATATAGTGCTTATTTTTCTTATTTTTAAATTAAATGCTAACCTCATTAAAAGCCTGTGACACTTTTATGTAAAATTGTATATAGTGCTTTTTTTCTTATTTTTAAATATTCTGCCTTCTCAATATTTGCGTTTTTGATTGGAATTACTTCCTAAACTAGATTTACATACATGATGAAAGGTATATAACATTCGGAATATCCTAATATAGCACTCTTACTTATTTTTGTTTTCACATTGTTAATGTTAAGTCATGCTCCTTAAAAAAATAGTATAAACTTATACTGAAAAATCACTCTCTAAAAATGTTAGAACTGTGTATCTAATATGTTCTCCGTAACTACACATACGAAAATTATCCTTGGGATTGAATTTTGAGGTAAATATTCTGATCTTGGCTCAACTATAGACCGCAAGTAATTAGAGTCTTACACGCACCCTCTATATTAGACATGAATTGGTAAATAACAACTTAGGTATCTCGTTAACGTCCAGGGTTCAAGCATATTTAGAAAATGCTTTTATGACATAAAGTTATATTTTCTGTGTTTTTTTTTTCATAAACCAATTGCATGTAATCGTTATTTTGGAAATACCGTGAAAAATTCTAATTTATTTAACAAATATGCCCCTTTTCTGTAAAATATTTCTATTATTAAAATAACTATGTTTAATTATAATTTGTATTAATTTACATACGCCCACCGAAATTATACGATATTCATAAGTTTATGATCGATTATGACTCAAACACGAAAACGCGAGATCCACCACTATTTTTTTTACTGCAAATCTTATCTTTATGTCTTTTTTGCAATTACAGCACGGCTTGACGAACAACCTTTTGCCATGATAAGTAACAAAATCTTAGCGGGACATGACACTTTCTCGTCTGGACCGTCGATATTGTTGTTTTGCCTTGGTTAACGACGGTCTAGACGGGAAAATTTTATATTTTGACTAGCAGTGCCCACGAATTCGCCCGCGTGTCATTTCTAATTTTATTTAAATTTAAGAAAATGTGTTATTAAATGTTTATTGTAGAGATCTGTAAACAGCGTTAAAAATTTTCCATCTTCAAAAATAAAATGTACTGACAACTGTTCCAGGACCATTATACCGGTAAAATTGGGTGCTTTCACATTTGTATCTCTACGAAATGACATATTTTTATGAAAAAGAGGATCCTTTATTTGAACCAAAGTTCTGTGGAACTCTTCACAAAATTTTATGTAAATCCATCATGCAGTTTTTACGTGATGCCAGCACAGACGGATAGACGGACAGACAAAAATTACAAAAATAGGTGTCTTGTATTCCATACCGATTACTTTCTACAACAGCAAAATTTTCAAACATGAACACGAACGTTGACATTCTACATTAACCGAATTCATGTGCGACATGATGTTTATATAAAGTTAATGTCTAGTAGAGTTTTTGGGTAAGGAAAATAATGTTTTACAGCATACACCTTTTATATACATCGTATAGATATCGTGAATATTTCTTTTCAGTAGATGCAAAACACAAAGGAGAACAGCAATAAGTTAGTTTGTGCAAAATTTCCAAGTGGAATTTTTAATATTGGAAAATTGTCTTCAAAGTTATAATTGATATATTATAAAAAACGCACAAACATGGAACCTTATAACCAGCCTGTTGTGATTGATAATGTAAGAATTATTTTTATAATTTCAAGTAGAGAAATTATTTAAAATAGTGTGATAAAGGTGCGGTATAATTTCAAATGACAGTGACATCACCTGTGTTTGCTCTCCCGTTTCACCCTCAGTTGTTTAAAATAATTATTAGTTGGCTGTTTCATGGTTAAATCCTAATAAAGTCTACCAACAACATGAAATGATGATGACTAAACCCTTCGTAAAAGTAATTGGATCGTTGGTTAAGAAACAAAAGTTAAATTTTAATACAAATATTACCAAATATTTTTCTTATTTAAATAAATTTGTACATTATTGTTTGTATTTAATACATGAAGCAGCATTAAATTGACCACCTAAACGAATTCCTTCATCTATTACCAATTCTCTTCCATAGTTTACCGGATAAAGGACGGGATGTTTCTCTCGTAGCCAAGAAGTAGGCTGCATCAATATCTCCGTGTTCTTATTTTGGAAACGGATGCCGCATTTTCCATAATGTTTCTGAAAAACAACTGGACGAGATAATTTGTTGTAGGGATCCCTATAATAATCGCGAAAATTTTGACAATCCAAATAAAAACGATCAATTTCTTCTAAACGCCCATAATCAACTACGGCTAGTCCAATTCGAGGAGCAAAATTCAATATAGATTTACGTTGATTACGTGAACTCTGCGAAACAAGCAGCATATTCACTTCTGGTGGAAAAATTACCTTCATTTTTCTCGTTTTCGGTGCAAATACGTATATGAATTTTTAATGATTTTTTTTATTTTATCTACAGTTACTTTCTTCAATAATTTTTACAATTTGACGGCGTGTTAAAATTAAATAATTTTTTTTTAATCTACAAAAAAAAAAATTCTTGAATTCAAACTAATTATTGAATATTTTTTTTTTCTTTTTGCAGGGTTCCGGTATGATTAAAGCCGGTTTTGCTGGTGAGCACATTCCAAAGTGCAGATTTCCAAATTAGTATGTTTTAGTCCCAATAATTTGCAATAGTCATTAGTTTTACTTTTGTTTTTTTTAGCGTTGGTCGACCTAAACATGTTCGTGTTATGGCTGGTGCTTTAGAAGGAGATCTTTTTGTCGGACCAAAGGCAGAAGAGCATCGCGGCCTACTTAGTATTCGTTATCCAATGGAACATGGAATTGTAACTGATTGGAATGACATGGAACATATCTGGAGTTATATTTATAGTAAAGTAAGAGAACATTAATTTGTGTTTTAATAATTAAATTATATTTTTACGCTATTAATGCTTATTTCATAAAAAAAATTACTGAAAACAATTTCGTTACAATCTCACATCGACCTTGGCTTTTTTCAATTTCTGTACTAAAAAAAAGTACACTAAATAATTTCTTCTTCAACTTCCCTTGCAATTTCCTTAGCTAACTATTCCGATTGTGATCTATATGTGAAGGCCAATCAGCCAAAAATTATTTGCCGCTGACAGAGCTGTTGAAAAAAAAAATAATCTTTGCATACCCCGGCACATAGCTAATTTTGAACAATTTCAAAACAAAATTTTAAAACTTTGCAGCAGGAACCTTACGATATTAAAAATATTTCATCGATAAAAATCGATCTTTTTTGAATGTGTTTTTGTTTTAAAATTTTTTTTTCACACATCTTCGAATAGAAATGAGATGGAAATCGTTTGGATTTGAATTGAAATCGATCGATTTCAAAACAAGAATTAAAATAAAGTTTTTCAGATATGTAATGAAAATTGTTTTCGATTGAAAACCGTCAAATGTTGTGATGTACATTTTTATTTCGATTTCCTTTTGGTTTTTTAAACCGAAATCGATTAATTAATATAAACTTTATTTAAAACCAAAATTTATATTTTCAGGAACAGCTATCAACATGTACCGATGAACATCCAGTATTGTTAACAGAGGCTCCTTTGAATCCACGTAGGAATCGTGAAAAGGCAGCCGAATTCTTTTTTGAAAGTATTAATGCTCCTGCTCTTTTTGTATCCATGCAAGCTGTATTAAGTCTGTGGGTATACAATAGATGTTGCGTTTTTAAATTTCTTTTTCAATTCGTTTTTTAATACAGATATGCCACTGGTCGCGTTACAGGTGTTGTTCTGGATTCGGGTGATGGTGTTACACATGCTGTTCCCATATATGAGGGTTTCGCTATGCCACACAGCATTATGCGTGTTGATATTGCTGGTCGGGATGTTTCTCGTTACTTAAAAACACTTATACGTAGAGAAGGTTTTAACTTTCGTTCCACAGCTGAATTTGAAATTGTACGGTCGATAAAAGAAAAGGTATGCTACTTGGCTACTAACCCACAAAAAGAAGAATCAGTGGAAACAGAAAAATTTGCATACACGCTACCAGATGGTAAAACATTAGAGGTACTTTATCAATATCAAAACGTTTTCGGCGGAGTATAACCCGTATTAAATTTTATAGATTGGCCAAGCACGTTTCCGAGCACCCGAAGTTCTTTTCCGACCAGATTTATTGGGTGAAGAATGTGAAGGCATTCATGATGTTTTAATGTACGCTATTGAAAAATCCGACATGGATCTCAGAAAAATGCTCTATCAAAATATTGTATTATCAGGTGGCTCTACCCTATTTAAAGGTTTTGGCGATCGCTTGTTATCTGAGTTAAGAAAACATTCAGCTAAGGACCTTAAGATAAGAGTAAAGATTTAAAAAGTTTTTAATGAATTATGAATGTAATAATTTAACAAGTTCTGTTTCAGATTGCCGCACCTCAAGAACGCCTCTATTCAACGTGGATGGGTGGATCTATTTTGGCATCACTTGATACTTTTAAGAAAATGTGGATTTCAAAACGCGAGTTTGAAGAAGAAGGCCAAAGAGCTGTGCATAAAAAGACTTTTTAAAAAAACGCTACTCTTAATAATTTTTATTTATTGTACACTGTCTGTGTTTCCTTTTTTTTTTTTTTTTTTTGCTCTTTATTTTCATCTATTAATTTTAACTTACATTTGCATGTTAATGAGAGAATTTAAGCAAAAAAGATTCGCTACAAATACTATCAACTGATTTCTTTTATTTATTTTTTTAAATAGCATTTAAACGACATTCAAACTAGAAAAGCTTCTAGAATTAATAACATAAATAATAAACTAAAAATCTTAATAAAAACGTTTATTAAGAGGATTCAAAAAATCGAAATGTCTGTGCTTGTGTTGTTTTTTGTTCTAAGGCAATAGAATTTGAAAATAAGTTTCACTTTTTAAAGTAACAGCAACATACAAAAAGTAAAATATAAAACTTCATATTTGATGGTAAAAATTCAACAAGTAGTTTCTTTTACAACAAAATAAATTAAGCTATGGGTCATAGTGCGACTGAATACAAAAATATATATATATAGATTATGGAGCCAAAACTGCTGATCTTAATAGATCTGTTCACTAACTAAAAACGTTTACTTATTGTTGCTAATTATTACTACAACGTTTTCACGCACTCGAAAAATTAACAATGAGAAGGTGAATAAGGAGTTTGAAATGTGAGAAAGAAAAAAATTTCAAGCTAAATTTGTTACTTAAATTTTTACGCTCTTTTTACACTTTTTTTTAGTCAAAAAGCTTATTATACCATTCACTACAAAAAGTGGAAAAAAAGTTTAACTAATTTTGTCATTCCGTTTGTAATTTCTTCAATATCCATTTCCGACCCCATAAAGTATATATATTCTGACTTCTTATGCATAGCGAAGTCGATTGAGCGATGTCCGCCCGTGTTACTTTTGAATTCAAGTTTGTCGAGGCACTAGATCTGCAAGATCGGTCCACGTCCTTCGGTACTTCATTTTAAAGCGTTTGAAGAGATCTCTCAGGAAATACTAAAAATTTTTAAAAATGCATTGGCAACAAACATTGTTTTCAGTTAGAATAAAACGTGTAAAAACTTTTGTTTCTATTTTTTTATTTTCTTTCGGCTATGATTAAGTCAAAAAAGAAAAAAGTACTGGGGCAATAGCCCAAATATAAATTTTCTAAAGTGTACGATGAGCCTACCACGAGCAACAACAGATTTTATTTGTTATGCGATAAGGAAGGAGAAATTTCAATGAAAGAAAAAGTTCCACCGATAATCGTGGATTCTACACATAGTTTTTCAACTGCGTTTGAATTAATTGGTGAGCAATATATGTTTAAAAGAATGTCCGTTGGAACAAAAATAATCTCCAACTCGCTGCCTCGCTACGAAGAAGCGAATAAAATTTTCAAAAAACAGAAAGTTCTGCTTTTACATGCACAAAGTAAAAGACGCCAAAATTTTTAAAATGGTTTTATTCGGTCTACCTCGATTGTGAACAAAACTAATAGAGGATGAGTTTGTTAACCCTCCGATACTCAGAAATTTTTTCAACGGTCAATAACCAACAAGGTCGCTGTGAACCGTACATATTATTTTATTTTTATTTATTTGTTAACTTCAATACAAGGGAAGCCCATATGGCCAATTATATATGTATTGTTAGATGAATGTTTACATGGTTTACATATTCTAATATTAACTTATAATTATAATAATAATAAAGAATATAAACTAGAAATTTATTATATTTGCAAAAATAAATGTAAATGTAGATGGCCCCCAGCCGAACAGATGTTACCAACATAAATATTAAAAAAGTTTAATGATACACTTTAAAATCCTTTAGCCAGGAAATTGGTTAATTGTTAATTGTTCTGCATAGTTATGAAGAATTTTAATATATTATTTCTATAAGTGTGACAGGAATAGGAAAAACTTTTTAATTGAGATGGTAGCTGATTCCAGATCCGACAAACACGTATTAAAAAGGAACGTTCAAATATAGAGAGGTGAAAATGTGGGATTTCAATTTGAATATTACGTGATGAGTTCAAAAAAGTAAAGCTTTGAGCAAGTAGAATAGGTTTTCCAAACTTGATTATCCTATAGCATTGGAGTAAGAGCCTCATTTTTACATAGTTATCAAAATTAACACCTAAAAACTTAGGAACAAGTTCCGTAACTGTGTCATGCTCTCGAATTCGAATATTGAAAACATATCTAGTAATTTTCCTAGCAATTGCCTCAACTCGATGTAGGTTTGTCAATGTGGTTCCAGAATAAACTTCAAGACAGTAGGTAAGATGCGACATCAACAACGAATGTGCTAAACACATCAATTATAACACCAAGACACTTCATTTCATCAACATATTGGATTAAAGAATCATTAATGTAAAGTTCAGGATAAAAGCCAGGAGAACTAGGCGTTCCAAAATATATTGCTTTGGTTTTCCCAGGATTTATTTCCAAGCGATTACGGTTCATGTAATCCGTTATATTTTCAAAATGAATTTGAGATTTTTTTTTATTTGTACGTTTATTTAGGTGATGTCAGAATGCTTGGAAATATTTTACCTAATATGTAAAACAAAACAATCACCCTTATTCTGTTTGGCGTCGTCAACACAAGACGACGTCGTTTTTCTTCGTTTGTTATAAATCGGTATTCCCGTTGTCAATATTGTCATAAATCGATGACTGTCGACATATGTTTGGTATTCCCTAAGAACAATTAATGTTGACGTTGCCGTTTTTGGTGTTGTTTTGTGTCGTGTGCTAAAGAAAACTTAAAAAAATAGAAAGCGTACGGCGATATTAAAAAAAGCCAAGTAAGAAACATATGTATAAAATAACATAAAGGAAATGTGAAACTCAAAAATTATTAACCCCTGTCAATTTGAAAAATTAATGGAAGAATTAGAAAAAGTCTATTCTTTGCTAGAGAATTTCGCAGGGGCACTATTAGAACTTGTCGGACTGATAAATGGATTTGCATATTAAAAACTTCACTTATTTTCTTATCCATTGATAATAACATTAAAAATTGAAAGTTTTATTGCTGCAAAGCTCTATATCAAGCAGCTAAAATCATATCTTTAACTAACGGCAAGTTGCAATAATGGCCCTTAGACTATCTATCTTGACGTGGCCCATAACACAACATCTTTATTAGATATTTGGCTTGTAAGTGATTCTTTATGTGTGGACTTTTCTGATCAGGTTTTGTGACATTCGATATCTCACCATGCATTAATTTTTGCTGTTTTTCGCTTTGAGATGAGATATACTTATAAATATTTTGTGTACAGAGATTTTAATAGAATTGATATGGATGGACTGATTACTTATCTATCTACATTTGATTTTGAATATTTTTACGGCTCCGACGATATTGAACTTCAGAGCTCTCTTATCAACTTATTGCTTGACTCTCTCTATGTGTTTGTTCCTGAAGTTAGAAGAAAAATTTTTATTGGTGGAGATTCTTGGATGAAATCTAGGGACATTCTGTTGGCAACTTCTCTTAGGGACTTAGCTTTTACGGTTGTTCGTGCATGTAGATCTGTGCCGAATTGGCAAATATATTGTAAATATAGAAACAGAGCGAAGTGTGTTGTTCGAAGAGTTAGAAAGAGATTTTACTCAAAACTGTTTTCTGGCATGGATACTTCTGGTATATGGAAGGTTTTGAATGGTAGTGGTGTTGCAAGTGATAGGGAATATTCTGCCGGTTTTGATGTTGATGAAGTCAATAGTTATTTTGTTAATGTAGCTGTTCTGATGATAATAATAATAATTTGATTGATTTTGATTCGTTCCTTAACGACAGTGAATCATTTTCTTCTAATTGTGTTAGTGAAGTTGAAGTATTTAATGCTATGAGTAAAGTTCGTTCGCAATCCTTAGGTACTAATGGCATTCCTATGTGGTTTCTTAAAATTATTTTCCCATATATTTCGTGTGTTATTACGTACCATATCAATTTCATATTGACTTCGTCTTCTGTTCGTGGTATGCAGGATTTAAGACCTATATCGATTCTTCCATCGTTGTCTAAAGCAGTTGAGAACATCATGAATGATCAGATTTTGCTTTCTATTAGAAACTTGATTTCTCCATCTCAATATGCATTTCGTCGTGGTCATAGTACTACTTCTTTGCTACTTGATTTGACTGATGAGGTTCGTCGCTGTTTAAATGAGGGAAAACTTGCGGTTATGGTGTCTTTGGATTTGGCCAAGGCGTTTAACTCTGTCAATTTTTATGTTTTGATTAAAAAGTTACAGCTTTTGTTTAAGTTCTCTACTTCGGCTTGCAAACTTATTTTATCCTACCTATGTGGCAGGTCTCAGTTCGTACACATGGGTGATTCTTCTTCTAACTTGCTCCCTTTGTTGTGTGGTGTTCCGCAAGGTTCGGTTTTAGGTCCTCTTCTTTTCATATTATATATATTAATGATCTTCCGCAATGTATTAACACGACTGTTAGCAAATCGTATTTATTTGCTGATGATGTGATGATTTTATTTCGGACATCTGATAATAGTGATGTGTTGCAAACTAATATTGACTTTGCCATAGAGCGCTTTCTACAATGGGCCTCTGATGACTGGTTGGCTGTTAACTCTTCTAAAACAAAAGCAATTTCGTTTGGAAACTCTGATTTACCAGATTTGAGAATCTCTGTTGGCGAGTCCAATATTGAATTTGTTGATACATTGCAATGCTTAGGTATTTATATTAATAGGCTTCTTAATTTTAGTTATCATATTGATCGTATTAACTTTAAGGTTGTTGGTATTTTACGCAGGCTTTATTCCATTGGAGCTTACTTACCTGTTCACACTAAGTCTATTATTCCGCACGCGCTCCTGATGCCACATGTTTTATATGGTCTTGAGGGTTTATCTGGTTCCGTAGCCTATATAATTTCTAGACTAAAGCGTATTATTAATATGATAGTGCGCTTTGTATATAATGTTGGCAGACGAATGCATATACATATCTGATTATGTGAGATGTTTTTTTAGTTGCTCTTTTAGAAACTTTATCTTATATCGTATTTTATTGATTTTCTACAAGGTTATTAAGACCGGTTTGCCAATTCAACTTCTTTGCAACTTTGCAGGTGTCAGTTCCTAACATTTGTTCGAATTTTAATCAAGAATAGCTAAAGGTATATTTTTGGCATTACTTACATCAATTTCGTTTGTGTAATTTATAAGGTCTGTTCCAGATGCATAACAAAATCGTCCGGACTTCTGAGAATAAAAAGAAAATTACTCTCTGAATGTGACAAAGTAGTCCGAAATTGCTGAAACGCAAAATAACACAATTGAACATCCTAAAATGCTAATGGTGCTGATTTAATTAAATAAATTTTATTTTAGTGATTTTAGACGCTTAAAATAAAAAATATTTTAAAAACAAAGTATTTGCAGCATTGCCAACAGCTGTAAAAAGTAATTGAATATATACTGAAAAAAAAAATATATACTGAAAATAAAATAAATTTTATTTTAGTGATTTTAGACGCTTAAAATAAAAAATATTTTAAAAACAAAGTATTTGCAGCATTGCCAACAGCTGTAAAAAGTAATTGAATATATACTGAAAAAGGTATAAGCCAATTATTTGAAAATATATTTAAAATTTGTGCAAAATGGAAAGACAATTAACCGTTGCAATTTCTCCTGCACAGTTCAAATGTATTTATCAGTGTGAGCAGTTGCTTTTTCTGTTAAATTTGAAAAATATTTAATTTGAATAATAAAAAAATAATATTTCAATTTGAATTTCTTTTTCTTAAATTATATATTGCATACGAATATTTTACATTATTTGTATAAATACCACTATACGTGTCAATGGCTAATGCTTGTGCGGATTCTGGTGCCAAAGATGACCAAGATGAAGATGGCCAAAACGATACTGAAGTTGAATGGCAAACAGTTACATACTCCAGAAAACGTCCAAAATCCCCATTTATATGCCAAAATAAAAGAAGACTATTCAATGCTGATGGTGACTCCCCAAAATTAAATAGCAACAGATTTATGGATCTTTCTAACGATGATGCTGAAAATACAGACATTTCAATTCCTAATGATTCAAAAAACGTTTCAAATCTATCTGAACCGAAGCCGCCACCCTTGTTTATTCCAAACGTATCAAATATAAAGGATATGACCAGGTATTTTTCAAGTATTATTTCTGCAGACCAGTATTTCTTCAAGGCTCTTAGCGATGGCCAAGTCAGAGTCACGGTTAAAACTATTAGTGCTTACCGTACATTAGTTTCAAACCTTAAACTTAAGAAGATAAGTTTTCACACTTTTCAGACAAAACAAGAAAGGGCCTACAGAGTAGTTATTAAGAATTTACACTACACTACCAATGTTAATGATATAAAAGAATCTATAGAAAAACGTGGGCATAAAGTTAGAAATATTACTAACATAAGAAATTTTATTTTTAAACAACCACTTTCCATGTTCTTTCTTGATCTTGAACCAAATAGAAACAAAAAAGAAATTTATAGTATTACTGACATTAATAATGCTATATTAAAATTGAACCACCTCGGAAAAGTAGAGATATTCCACAATGCCACCGATGTCAACAGTATGGACATACGCGCTCTTACTGCAACAAACCTTATAAATGTGTCAAATGTGGAGAAAATCATATGACGGCTGATTGTACAAAAATCAAAACATTGCCAGCTAAATGTACAAATTGTCACGAATCACATCCAGCAAGTTACAGAGGATGCATTGTACATCAAGAATACAAAAGAAAATTACATCAAAAAATTTCGAATTTTACACAAGCAAGAAACCAAATGCACCAGTTTTCAGATTACCCAGCTCAAAATAATAACTCCCATCCAACATCAAATCTAACATATTCTGAAGCCGTTGAAGGAACTTTGAACTTAAATAACGAAAATTCAGCTTTAAAAAATATTGAGAGGTTATTGACAAAACAGATGGAGCTTACCAACTCTCTTCTTAATATGATGTCAGTTTTATATACTAAATTATGCCAGTAGATCTTCGATTAGCAACATGGAATGCTAACGGCCTCTTAAATCATTTACGAGAGGTTGAAGCGTTTTTGCATACAAACAGCATCGATATATTCTAAATATCAGAAACACATTTTACTAATAAGTCATATTTTAAGATAAAGGGATACGATTTGATAAATGCTTATCATCCTAATGAAGGAGCTCATGGTGGATCAGCAATTCTCATTAAATCATGTATCAAATATGACCAAGAAGAACATCATCAGGGAAAGTATACAAGGTTCTATCATTAAGGTTAAATGTAATATGTTTTCAGTAACTGTATGTGCACTCTATATTCCACTTCGTCATAGTATAAGCTGTGATGACTTTTTACGTTTATTTCCAAAACTTGGTCCAAGATTTATTGTTGGAGGAGATTTCAATGCGAAACATTCTTGGTGGGGTTCCCGTCTTATAAATCCAAAAGGCAGAGAACTTTTTAAGTGTATAACTGCTAAAAGCTATTCCGTGTTATCTACTGGTAAGCCAACTTATTAGCCCTCCGACCCTGTCAAAATTCCTGACTTGATCGACTTTTTTTGTGTATGCTGGAATTCCTGACAGCCAACTTGATATCTTAGATAATTACGATCTTAGCTTAGACCACACACCTATATTGTTAAATTATAATTCTTCACCCCAACTTATTAACCCCACTTTAAAGATTATTTCGAGCAAAACTGATATGGAATCATTTTCTTATTATCTGGAGAGAAATATAGATTTAAGCTTGCCCATTACTAACGACTGTGAACTAGATAACGCAGTTGAACAATTTACAAAATTAATTCATGAAGCTGCATTTTTGTCGACTCCATCAAACACCTTGCCAGTAGTGCTAAACAGATTCCAAATTTCATCACAGACTCGTGAGCTAATTCGAACTAAAAGAAGATTGCGAAAAGCTTGGCAGATTAGCAGGAATCCCTATGATAAATTGCGTCTAAATCAAGCTACAAAAAACCTTAAACATCATTTAAATAGCTTAAAAAACGTAGCTATCGAAAAGTTTTTCGATAATATTAATATTGCTACAAATAATAATTACAATTTATGGAAAGCAACCAAGTTCTTAAAACGTCCAACTGTAAGAAATCCACCCTTTAAAGACAACAACGGTTCCTGGTGCAGATCTGATCTCAGAAAAGTACAAGCATTTTGAGAACATCTTTTTAATATTTTTAAAGTTCATCCAATCAACAATCCTACAGAAAATGAGGAAATCCTAAAATTTTTAGATGTACCTTATCAAATGAGCTTACCAATAAAGCATTTTTCTGTTTCTGAAGTTGAGAACCAAATAAAAACCCTTAATCTTAAAAAGGCTCCTGGATATGATAATGTTGACGCCAGAGTTATTGCTATTCTACCGAAGAAAGCTGTTTTATTTTTAACTACAATTTTTAATTCGATTTTACGGTTAAGTCACTTTCCATCTCAATGGAAATGCGCTGAGATAATTATGATTAAAAAACCGAACAAACCTGAAAACGAAATTACGTCGTACAGACCGATTAGTCTTTTAAGTATTTTTTCCAAGATATTTGAAAAACTTTTCTTGAGCCGTTTAATGCCAACACTTGAGAGTTTACATATAATTCTGGATCATCAATTTGGATTCCGACAAAAACATGGTACTCCTGAACAGTGCCATAGAGTGATACACAACATTCGAGAATCGCTTGAACAAAAGAAATATTGCTGCGGAGTTTTCTTGGACGTTCAGCAGGCTTTCGACAAAGTGTGGCATGTTGGACTTTTGTATAAAATAAAAAAGCTTCTGCCAGCTACGTTCTATTTAGTAATAAAATCTTTTATTCAAAACAGAAAATTTTTTGTAAAATTAGCTGATGAGAGATCGAATATTTTTGATATTACCGCTGGGGTTCCACAGGGCAGCGTGCTTAGTCCGGTGTTGTATACTATTTTCACCGCTGACATGCCAATTGTACATTATGTGAATGTTTCTACTTATGCAGACGACACTGCAATATTAGCAACTGACAATTCCCCCGTAATTGCGTCTAGATATGTACAGTATGAACTGTATTTGATTGAATCATGGCTCAAAAAATGGAAAATTAAAGTAAATGCAGAAAAGTCTGTTCACACTACATTTACATTAAAAAAGGGCGATTGTCCTAGTCTATATATTAATAACATTCAAATTCCTAAAAATGATTGCGTTAAATACCTTGGTTTATATATGGATCGTCGACTTACTTGGAAGCAACATATAAAGAATAAACGTCAACATTTAAATATAACTAACAGAAAACTTTTCTGGTTATTTGGACACAAATCTCAACTTAGTATTGAAAACAAATTAAAACTTTATAAAGCTATTCTTAAACCTGTGTGGACCTATGGAATTCAATTATGGGGAACTGCAAGCCATTAAAATATTGAAATAATTCAAAGATACCAATCTAAGACTTTAAGACTAATTGTTAAATCACATTGGTATATCTCTAACGAAGCAATACATAATGACCTCAATATTCAAACAGTGAAAGAAACAATAAAGTCATACAGCGAAAAATATTTAACAAGACTAAGTAATCATGTCAACCCACTGGCTATTTCTTTGTTGGACGACTCTGATGAAATAAAAAGGTTAAAAAGATATCATGTTTTAAATCTTCCGTTCAGAAATTAATGAAATATTTTTTTTTTTATTTTATTATTATTCCTTTTTTTATATCTTGTCAATACTTTTTGAAAAATTTTGTTATGACCTCATTTTATGATGTAACATCCGATTTCCTTAAATAGCATAAGTTTATTTTTGTTAATCGTTAGATTTTTTTTTTCTAAATCTATAGTTGTAATTTTTGTACAACTGTAGCGGCTGCTGTGTAAATAAAGCCAAAAACGAAAACTTTCGGTGTGCTACCAGATTGCTGGCCGCGCTGGTATGCTGGCGTTAAGCACCGGCTAGGGCTCGCCGTCTTGGGGTGGTTCTTGCCAACACATCCGGTCAATTCAGCAGCTACAAATAATCATACCAGCTGTGGTTAAAAAAAATAAAAGGTTGGTAATTATTTAAAAATTTTGGAACCCGAAGCAAGTCTAGCCAGTTCCCTGCACGCACACACACAAAATTCCTCTGGCTGATGTTCTGCCAGGAAACCTAAGCCCTCCCACTTGAGTCTGTCAAACCTCACCATGGCATCGTAGTTAATTTAGTTTTTGGATGCCCCAAATACACACTTTACCTTCTCTTTCTACTCTTCCTTTCCCCTACTTACCGCTTGTGTTTAAATTTAAGCCAACATTTTTAATAAAAAGCTAAAAAATTCATTTAAAATATGAATGTATAAACATTTATGTTTATTAAACTAAACACTTTAAAAGCTATTAAAAATGAAATACATGGCCAAAATGATTTAAAAGAAAAAATGCAAAAATTCAAAAACAAATATCGACCAGTATAAAAAGAAAATTAATTTGAAGATATAAATTACATCATATTAAAAGGAAATTTATCAAAAACAAATTTTATGAGTTAAAAAAAAGAAATTTAAAAAAATTTATAATTTTAACAGGTTTTATGTTGGTTGTTTTCCTTCTTTATTTTTCAGAATTTCCCCGACTTCCAGGCTGACGAAATGCTCACACTATGGTGCAGGAACTGCCGTCAGTACGTGACGTGTCCTACGTCCTACGTTCAGGTACGTAAAGTATTCAACAAATAAAATATATATATTTCACTTCGCCTTAAATTCTTTTTTTTATTTTCTATGTTAAGGAAAACACTTTGGGTTAAAATTCCCTAGACACGAGACGAACTATAGGCTTGAGCTCAACCCCTAACCGCGCACTCTTGAAACAAACCTACCAAGAGGACTGGTGTTACTTTCGGTGAGTATTTTCCCTAATTATATTAAATAGGGCTAAAGCTAAATATATAAAATTTTTATTTACAGTACGTGCGTCGTACGTGGTACAGTCTGGTGGTCAAATGGCTGTTACCTGACACCCCAGGAATGGTGGTGTCTTCCTCTGTGGTGGACGAATCCCTCGGTGGAAGCGACAGCGATGAAGGTGGTGCCTTGCAGGTTTAAAATAATTTATTCACGATTGTTTAAAATATTTTTTTTTTTTGAACAATAGTTTTAATGGTTTTTTCTTTGCTTTTAGTTCTAAGTAGTTTATATATAGTTTTTTTTTTATTGTTTATTTATATAGCTTGTTTCTTTTTTTTGTGTTTGTTAAGCTTTAATTTATTTAGTTCTTTTGTTTTTGAACTATTATAAAAATTTTGTAGCTTATGTTTAGCTGTTGAAGTTTATTTTATAAATCACTAATATTTATTTATAATCAAAAATTTCACTTTTCAACCAAAATAAAATTTTTTTAAACTATTGTCACTTTCTGATCTTTTTTTTTTTTCTTCTTTTATTGAAATTAAGTTTTTTAGGGTAAGTTTACCTTTCCGGTAATAACTTATTCGAATTTTTGATCAAACTATTTTCTCCGGCACACCTTGTCGCTTCGATCTCCGTATTTTCAAAAAGACCAAATTATTAGTGAGTTCCACCGAAGTAACCTCTTAGACGCCACAATATGTCGTCCAAGCCCCGTTTTAACTAATTTTTTGGATTTTCAGCTATTGAAAGCCTAATTTTCCTGTATTTTCTTTTTGCCCTCTTCCCATCTTCCTCTTCTTTTCAGCATTATTCATTCCTCATTGATAGCGCTGTTTCTTTAACGGCCTTATCATGTCACCCTGCCTTACCCTTTTCACTGGGTGCACACGACACAACTGCAAATGTCATATTTACCTATCATCTAATTTGCTTATTATCTTAAAACGTATGAATAGATTGCAATTTAAATAAAGAAAATAAAAAAAAAAAAATTCTCCTGGAAATTTAAATTGTGTTCAAAATGAATCAGAATCTTCAGCACCTAAGTCCAAAATGTCGTCTTGATCAGACTCACTTGATGTGTCCATGACTTTTTCAATGATCTATAAAAGCATATTTTATTAAAGAAAGTGATAAATATCCAAAAATATATGCATAAGTACTTACAACTTCAAGTTTATTTAAAAACTCTTCTATTTTGCTTTTAAGTAACAGCTTCATGTATTTATTTAAAAATTATTTGATTTTTAAATGTAAACAAAAAACACCTGATAATTTAATTCTAGTCCGAACTTGTCCAAAGAAAAAGTTCGTACAACTTTGTACTGGAAATGAAAAATTTTACTCTCTAATTTTCTCTCAAAATTGTTATCTCGAGCGCTTTTGGACTAATTTGTACTAGTTCGGACTGTATTGTTATGCATCTGGAACAGACCTATAGTTGATAGCACTGAAACTAGATAAAATCCAAATAAAATCGTACAAACTTCACGTGACTTATGTTTCAAAAAATCGGTAGTAACAAATGCTTTACTACGTACAGTCCCAACATAATAGTAAAACAACCTGCTGACCTTGGTTAATTTCACGCTGCTGATTATACAATTTTCCACTATAAATTAGGCCTTGCAGAGGATAATAAGATTTGAAGTCGCAGCTCACCATATCTTTACACCATATTTAGCAGGCTTAGAGGGAATATTTTGGGTAAAATGCGTCCTACCTCTATACGGAAACAGCAGTTCGTCGATGGTTATATATTCATGTGGGGTATATACTTTCTCTAAATTTGACATCATCATCCCTAGACATCATCGATTGCGGCATTTTTACTTTTCAAAGTTTTCTATATGCGAGTATTTGCATTATCAAAATGAATGGTTTTGTTTATGGCGATGAAACGATTCCTTAACATTGCTGCTTTATAATTGGGTAAATGTGTATCAGTCCACATTTCTTTTACTGGCTTAGAATTAGAATGTACAATCAAGAATGCAGAAATACGCCTAAACATGCATTAAACTTTTTGAGTTGTAATGGGTTCCATTGGCCTGGGTTTGCTGATGAGTTTTTTGTATTCCAGGCTTTATCCAACTCTTTTCTTTTTCTATTTGTTTCCCGAATAGTTACATATGCTATTTCGTCAGTTATTGTGGATTTCAATATTGTAAATGGATTATTTCTAATTCCAGGTGCCGGCCCAGGTGTGCGCTCAGTATAGTTCATTATATTATGTGCAACATACCACTTACTGCCATCTTTCGAAGTAAAGAGTGTTAGTCCAGCAGGAATGTCAGGTACACTGACACCTTGAAATATTTCGTCATCGGAGTGTGGTTCTTCGGCGATTTCGATGTTCATTTCTTCTTCGGCATCACATGTTTCGCTATAGGGAATGAAATTTGGATCTTCGTTATCCATTCTTTTGCCTTATGCTCACTTTTTTTTCTCTTTTAGTCACTTCAAAACATTAAAACTCAACATATTTTATAGCAGCACATAACAGGTCCCCTTGGTAACCGTCTTTGATCCTCAATTTATATTTCCTAATTTAAAACCTTAAAAAACATTACAAATATAGATGTCATGGGATCTTATAAAATTCTACCAAGCCATCTTGAAACACGGAGGCTTCAAAAACACGAAAGGTCCAAACAAACCTTTTCAGTCATCGGAGGGTTAAAAGGCACAATGTAAAGTCGGTAAGTGTAAAGGAAATTACAAACATACGATCTAATGAGGATGACGCCTTACATTTAATCGAGTTCGACAAACAACATGTTTCAAAACAAGAAATAATAAAAACTAAATATTTTTGCAATATATCCGTTCCGTGTAAATAAAGGCCCAACCCAATGAGCCAAGTGTTCAATGTATGGTCCCGGTGCTATGAACTGTAACCGAGTCAACGTATGCTCGGCGTGTGCAGGTAGTCACGATTTTTCTGTTTGCACATTAAGCAAAAGCACTCAAGATGGAAGTAAAGTGTACAAATGCTATAGCTGCACTGGAAAGAATCTGAGAAACGCTAACCACAGGGCTGATGACCCAAAGTGCCATTTTAAAGAATATCTAAAAATATGTCAGCGTATAATGGCCAGAACTGGAACTAAGCGACCAGTTTACACAAGTTTTAACGTTGATGAGGCAAAGTTTCCTCAGTTATCAAGTTTTGAACATCAAGGTAATATTCGTGATTCAAGCTTTCGCAACAAAAGACTTTACTCTAAAGTTTCGAAAGGCAAGCCCCTTGGTAGCAACGACGATGATATTTCCAATGAAAGGCTAATAGAAATATTCTTCGATGCTGTTGATGCACTGCAAAAATTTCAAAACAAGTTTAACATGGCATATAATTTAGCAGGTACCCAAAATGTTTGTTATGCACTGGAATGTTCAAGGCATAACGTCAGGTTCAGCAGCTTCACAGTTCGAACTAGTTCTTCATGAAAAAAAATGATATTCTGTTACTCAACGAAATATTTTTAAAACCGCATGATAAACATCAACTTGGTGTCTACAAAATATACAGAGAAGACCATCTTACTCCTGGAGGAGGTGTGCTCATAGCAGTAAAAGGTAATATAGATTATAAATTAAACATTAAACTAAAACTAAAACACATTATATTGGGAATATTTCTATTCAAGTTTTCATTAATAGACGATCAGTTATTTTTAATTCTGCGTATAACGCAATTTATACTACAAACTTTAGATGTGACTTAAATATACTAAATTAAATGACTTTTTATATTTGGCGAATTAAACGCCCATCACACCCATATAAACTGTGTTACAAACAACTCTGCTGTTAAAGTATTTTTTTAAGAGTGTCTTTTATCTAACTATTTTATATATTAGACTCTTTTACCTGATCAACCTTTTATAGTAGACATTTTGTTATCGAACTCCTGTATACCTTTTTCGGCGTTAGAACCTCATTCCAAATCCAAATATTTTAAGTTCAGACCATGTTCCAATTTCATATTTTATCAATGGATATTTTCAATTAAATACAATTTCTGTTCCTTTGGACAATCAAGCTGATTGGCCAGTCATTAGAGACTGGGTAGAGAACGAGATTAGGCGTCACGACATTAATCAAGTCAATGATAACACTAATAACATAAATATGGCACTAAACCAGTTATGTTCTATTGCCAAACAATTATATAATCTGATTCCAGTTGGTGAAAAAAATCCATGGCAAAGAGAATTCTCAAACACATCTAAAATGTTAACACTACAAAGAAATATATTTGGGCGTAAATTGCAGAGATGTGGAGATCCAAACAAAAGAACCCACTTAGTATTCTGAAGCAGTTGAACAGTCTAATAAATTTCCACTTAAAGAGGGGTAGAAATAAGTCTTGGTTAAGATTTATTTCTAAGTTGCCTTCAGGCTCTAAAAAGTTTTGGAAGCTTACCAAAGCAAATAAAGGCAATAATTTACCACATTTTAAAAATGGGTGTAATAAAGCTAATGCAATTGCTGATGCATTTGCTAAGTGTCACACTATAATGAAAAGTAATTTATTAATCATGGATACTTGCGTTGCAGATTACGTGGGATTGGCTTAACAATGAGTCCCTGCTCAGTGACAATAATATACTATTAACTGATGTTATTATAATAAATCCCCAGGTTTAGATGAAATTAATGCTATCGTTCTTAAAAAAATGTCTTATTATTGTTTTTTTGATTATTTTTTTGAAACACTAAGATATTTAATGTTTGCATAGGTATTGGATATTTTCCCCAAAGTTTCAAACCGGCTAAAGTAATTCCAGTTCATAAGCCTTGAAAAGATCCTAAAACGCTAACCAGTTATAGGCCAATTAGCATCCTAAGCCTATTGGACAAAGTGTTTGAAAAAATCATTAACAAAAGATAATTGGATCTTTCAAATGTAAACATCATTATTATTGACCAACAGTTTGGATAAAATAATAAAAGTCAACGCAAAAGTACTGGAGTAATATTCCTTGATATTGAAAAGTCATTTGATTCTATCTGGCATAATGGTTTGTTGTTCGCACTAACTATTTTTAATTTCCCATTTATGTACAAAAATTTGTAAAAACCTTTTTAAATAATAGATCGTTTCTCGTCTGCGTCGATATAAATTATTCTAGTGAAAGGCAAATACTAGCTGGTTTATCACAAGGGTCCGTTCTTTCCCGCACACTTTATTCATTATATACCTCAGATATAAATATTCGCAGAAATCAAGAAACAGCTTTTAATGCTGACGACAGTGCTTTCATATGTTGCGGCAAGGTAACAAAAGCAATAGTCAAGAAAATTCAGTAGGCTCTAAGCTCGAGCCAAAAATATTTCAATAAATGGGAAACTAAAGTTAACGATAACAAAACACCAGCAATCATATTTCCATACAATAAATCGCCAAAACGCATTCCTTTACAAAACTTATAGTCTCAAGGTAATATCATTTCTATTAGTAAAAATATTCAATACTTAGGTATTATCCTAGATAACAAGCTTTTGTTTACACAACATATTAAATACATATGTGACAAGTCAATTAAGTGTGGTTTCGCACTATATCCTTTATTAAACAGGAGGTCAAGGCTTAGCCTAAAAAGCGAAATATTGACTTATCTTGGCTTATGGTTTCCAAGTCTGGTATAGCAAAACTTCTAAAGCTCACACAAAGAATAAGTTAATTTAGAGGGACTTGACGCTGTTATTTAATGAAAAATTCAGTTGAAATTTAAGAATCTATGCTGGTGATTGGTTAAAAAAATTTCATTTTAACTTTAAAGTGTGTATAAGGTTTTTTGAAATAAAATTTTCCCTGACAATGTCTTTCTAAAAGTTTCTTATATTTAATTATATAGTTTGTAATTGTTGTAGCACTTTTAAGTAAATTCTTATACCTTATATATTCTATATATACCTTATATATTTTGAGGTGATTTTAATTTTTTTAAATGCTTAACGGGTTAAGTTAAGAGCCGATGACATTTTTTTTTAATATTTTTACCAAGGTACATTTATTTGACTAGGTAATAGCGGCTCTACAATAAGTACAACATTTGTAAAAATAACATGGCATTTTATTTTTGCTTTGTGAGTGGAAATGTCAAAAATAGAAAGACAAAATAAAAGATAATTGCTCTAAAAACAAACGCTCTCTCTCTCATATATGCTTGTTGTTAGTGCTTTTTTTAAATTCGTAAACAAAAAATGTAAAATATAAACAACTTCTGACATACCCAACTACAAACCAGCTGAGCGGACGACACTAAAACTATATATACATATAATATATATATACATATATATTATATATATATTTTTTTTTAAATTCTCTATCGCCTCATACATTTATTTTTTTGACTGGAGTTACTTTATTGTTCCAAGTGACATGAAAAAATTTGAGGTAGACGGTTTGCCTGCTCCATCGAAGGACATGGACCGATAATGCTGATTTCAAATAGCACCTCTTTCGACACTATGTCTGATCGATTGACGGACGGACAGATGGGCATCGCTCAATCGACTTCGCTATTCATAAGGATTCAGAATATATATGCTTTATGGAGTCGGAAATGGATATTGTAGAAATTACATACGGAATGACAAACTTATATATACCCTTTTTCCACTTTTTGTGGTGAAGAATATAAAAATCTTTAGAAAGAAAAATTATTTACAAATGTATGCGGACGTTTTCTAAAGAAAACAAGAAAAATTAGACGCTGGCAGAATGTAATGCCGCATTTTCAGGACCGCCAAATTTGTCATCAGCATTCTTCGCAGTTGTGTAATCATCATCTACCTATTTAACCAACGAATTTTGTAAATAAGAATACGATGAATGTTCATATTAACATTAATTTTGTTAGACGAAGTCGACACACAAACCAAAGTATTTCTTCACTGTACTCTTTGTAACTTGTCTTATACATTGTATCAATCATCGATCGATCACGAATGCAAATTTTGCTTTTGTCTGTCATTCTTACTTTTTTGTCCACAACACTAAAGATGCTGTTTCAGTATCATATTAACTGTTGTGGAGTTAGGTATGAATGTACATGCGCGGTGCCTTGCGTTTTTGTTAATTTTTTTTTTTAGTTTTTCCCCATTCAGGATTTGAACCGTGGATATTTAAATTTATTATTTTCTGGCTTAGGTTCGTTTATTAATTTAATTTCTCGAAATCTTTAGAAAGAATAATTCTTTACAAATGTATGCGGGCGTTTTCCAAAGAAAACAAGAAAAATTAGGCGCCGGCAGAATGTAATAATATTTTTTCTTAATTTTTTTTTTAAAGTAAGTAATTTATTAATAGTACCCAGCAAAAAAATACATGCAAAAGAAGTAGGCAATTCATAGGTTCGCAGAACGAGCTGGTTCAATTTAGGGCGAGCATCGGTTCACATAGCTTGGCATTTACATGAATGCCTAAAACCAGTGAAAATTCGGTAATTAGGATACGTTTTTTTCATTACCCTTTTTTTTATAATTTCCTTTTTCATGAGTTTTTCATGAGTTCAGAAGTTATAACTTAATTAGAATAAACAAACTTATTAAAAACAAGTGCAAGAAGAGCAATGACAATACTTATGATTTTTGAACTACTTCATTTTTTTGCTGGGTAATAACTGATATAAAATAGTAACAATAAATTTTATTTAAAAAAAACTTCTCTTTACACTAATGATGAGTGGCATTGTTCTTCTTTAGTTTCTTAAAAGACCTCTTCCAAATCTGAGGCCTCTTCTTCTCCGCCATGCATTTATGTATTTGTGCATAGAATGCTACTAATATAGAGTAACGTAATATTGTGCAGCTAATTTAATTTTGGAAAAAATTCTTCTGCCATGGATGGTGTTTCAAATTCCAGTTTTTGGTTCATCCATTATTAGCTCTAATTCACTTCTTAATCGTTCTGTCTTCATCATTTTTTAAATATTTATATTTACCTACTTGAAATATGATTTATATGCATACAATTATTAAAACTCAAAAAATTTTATGACTAACAAAAAGGTTTTTACTCGTATCTACTTATGCAAAATGAGTACAAACAGAAAAAGTTAAAATTTGCAAGAAGTCGCAAAATAAATGGTGCAACGCTTTTTTTTAATCAAATGAATTTTTTTGTCATTAAAATTTAAAATAAAATTTTTCTAAAAATGAATATACGTATTAATATTTATTTATTGAGAAAAACTACGTTGCCCAATTCGCATCAGCATAATCAATAAGTTCGTTTTATTTTTTTATTGTTCACAGTTCAGATGCAATATTCCAGTCTTCCTTGCTTGGATAATTTGTTTTTCCAGCAAGGATTGAGATACTTGCATAAATCTCTGGACGCATGTTAACAGCAATACATAGTAATGATTTTATTAAAAATGATGAATATCAAATCATTTTGCATTAAAATTTTTTGGTTGTTTACTGCGGACACTGTTTACAGTGTCGCAGCTAACCTATGACCGTGTAAGTCAGGTATAGTGAAGCTTGAGGAGTCGCCTTTTAAATGCTTTTTCAATATTTTTAATACTTTAAAACTTTTGATTTTTGCAACAAAAAAAGTCAAAAGGCCCTACATTACAGCGATACAAGAATCCTTTTCAAACTTACTTATGGTAATCTGTTTGTAATAAAAATGTTGACATTTAAGTATTTAAATTACAAGGAGCACCCATTGCAATTTGATTGTGTTGTGTTCTCAACTGATACAAATTGTTAACACATCTTGCGACACTTACATCTGCATTATTTAGATCAATTACACGTTTTTTACTGTTTAACGCAAAGCAGAAATTGTCAGCATCACTAGTTCCCGCAATTTTAATAATTTGCTTATTATTATATTTGTTATTTGTTAATTTCCAAAAATTCTTACGAAGGTGGCCGACTTTGTGGCAGAAATAAGAGATCTTCCTCTTTTTAATTTTATTCACGGTTTAAAGAGCCGTTGCCTCATCTGGTTGTCGTTTTTATTGTTCGTCATCTTCTTCTAATAACTTATTTTCAACCAGAGTCATTCTTATGGGCTTTTTTGTGACTAACTTCAAGGGCCGTAATAGTAGTATCATATACGCTAGGCTGACTTCAAGCAACATTGATATCAAACACGATTCAGACACCTGTTCACAGGTATTGTAATTTTGAAAATAAAAGTTTAATTTGCGTTATAAGTTTATCCATATCACTGACAGGTTGTAACTTTAACTCAGATTTTGATCTCTCCAATTTACCTTATTGCCCAGTATTAATTTTTCATGGTAGGATTTTCAAATACTCCAGGAATTTTTGTCATTTTTAGCGTTTGCAATACGAAAAATCCCAGATCCTTCCACGTCGAGTCCAAATAAAATTTATGCTTCTCTGTCACTTTTTAAAGTCTCTGGAACATCACTTTCGATAACATCCCATACTTTTTCTTTTTGAAGTAATAATTTCATTCGGTATTTTCAAAGTTCATAGGTGTCGCGACTAAGTTTTGTAATGAGAAATATTGCATCAGCCAGTTTGTACCACAAAGCAGCAACCAAAAGCACCAACAATTATACTGAATCTTTTAACAGCAACAATACAGGATACAAAGAATATTTACGAAATATAACGCCAGAAGCAGTCAGTCGTTATTAATCGACTCTGAGGTAAAAAATAAATAAATCGACAATGTTTAAAAAAAAATAATCTTGCTTTCGATAGCCCATAACCTGTTTGATATGGTTTTGTTAACGTTTATTGATTTTATACCCCTCACCGCAAAAAGTGGAAGAAGGGTTTATTTAAGTTTGTCATTCCGCATGTAATTTCTACAATAACCATTTACGACCCCATTAAGTTTATATATTCTGACTTCTTATACATAACGAAGTCGATTGAGCGATGTCCGTTTGTCCCTTCGTGTAAGTGTTGAAATCAAGTTTGCCGAGGCACTAGATCAGCTAGAAAAAATTTAAATACGCCAATCGATTAGACGTAGTGTCGAAAGACACAGCGGGCAAAACACCACGCCTACCTCTAATAAACAAAAAACACAAATATATAGAGCGGTAAGGAATTAAAAAATAAGAAAAAACATCAAGTGAAAAAATTGGCGGTCGCCCATATTTTTCGAGCTACGGGCCTCTAAAAATGTTCAAAATTTTAAAGCTATTGAAGAGATCTTTAAGGAAATACTAAAATTTTTTAAAATGCTTAACCCATTGAGAGCCGATGGCATTTTTTAATTGTTTTTATTTGGAGTTACTTCACTAAACTAGATTTAGATAAATGGTAAATGGAATATAAGATTTTGCCAAATATAGCACTCTTACTTGTTTTCTTTTCCAACTATGAACGAAAGCGTCAAAAATTTCTTTAAAAAAAAGTTATAAGGTATCTTAGTATTGCACTTTTATCCCTTGGGTAGTTAATCCAAATTAAATTATTAATTGATTAATGAAACTTAGGTTTTTAAAGTTGATGCTGCCATTAGGAATGATCAACTGATTCGAACTATTTATTTTTAATTTTTTTGCTGCCAAAAATTCACAATTGGTTTTTGTTAAACTGAATGTCTCAAAAATATTCTCCTATTCCATACGATTGATCAATTTTACAAAACTGATTGACCCAGTTATATAAAGGAATATCGCTTGCAACGATACAAATTTTTTCTTATTATCATAGCGTATACAAAGATGTTAGAAAAGTTGATAACTTTCGGAAGATAATTTATAAATAGCAAAAACCAGAAGAGGTCTATGATGACACCTTTTCTGAATACCGAATAGAACATTTATGTTTTTGGGCGCATTTTGCTTTCTATAAGCAAAGTGTCTTTTGTCCAGTTTAAACTTCTAATTTTATTAACAGGAAATTATGATTAAGCTATACTAAAATCGGCACTAGTTTTTTGCTTTGCATAAATCCAAAATTTAGTAGAGTTTCAAAATTGTTTAATTGTTTTAATTTTATAGCAAACATATGATTCCAAAAAATTATAAAAATCTTAAAAATTATGTTCTACAATCAACAGCATTTCGATGAATATCAGAGAGAGAAACAGTCAACGATTTAAAAAAATTACTGAAAATTATTTCGTTTAAGTGATTAAAAACAAAAATACAGTCAAAAATAAATTAGCGCCTTATGCTATAAACACAATCAAAGGCTACCGACTACAAAAGTAGCTGGCTACAAAAATAGCGAAGTCGCCAGCTACTTAATTCTCTTAACGACTACCGACCACTAACTACAAAAAATAAACATCTGTTTTGCCATATGTTAAGCAAAACAACCAAAACAACCAAAAAAATGCACTAAATAAAAAGTAAATAAAAATGTAAACAAATGAACAGATGATTATTGTTTTTCAATGGTGCCATTATAATAGTTTTTCGCGTTTTTAATAAGGATATTTAATGTATTGCGTTTTTAAAACCACCATTTCATGCATTTTTTGTATTTGCAGCACTAATATGTTTTTTGTAATCAAGAAAAATAGAAATTAGCCTAAGTTGGCTACGGGCTACAAAAGTAGCCGTGCAGTCGGTAGTCGTGTAGCGGCTAAAAGAATTATTGTCATAAGCACGCATGTATTCTATTTTTGACATCTTGTAGTCGATGGTCGGTGGACTTGATTGTGCTTATAGCATAAGGCGCACGTAATCTGTCCCATCGCTTTTGCGCTGAAATGAAATATTTAAATGTGTCAACGTTGTATCTTGAACAATAATGTTAACACATTTTATTTTATAAAACTCACTGTATAGAAATAAAAATGAAATAAAACAGCTAGCTTGCCCTCAAAAAATAACTAAATTGTCATTACTTTTCAACAATAAAAAACAAAACAAACTAAGAAGCAGGCACTATTTTGATTTGATTTATACATTTTGTAAGTACATGAGAATTTTTAACAGACAGATTGCGCCTTACAAGCTAATTTATCCGAAGGGTATAATAACTTTCGTATAACGTCAAATGAACTCGTTGTCAGTGTTGTCAGATTAGGAAATTTCTCCCCAAAGAAGGGATTTTTTTTAACAAAATGGCGATACAAAATCTGTTTGGGAATTGAGAGCTTCTTTGGGGGAATTTTAAATGCTTTTGTGATTTTTCGGGAATTGGTATTTTATTACTTTTAACAATATTGCAGCTTGGTTAATTTTCAATGACTCTCAATAAGGCAGCAGGATTGCTAAAGATATTCATACATGAGTATACAAATGATAAGTCTCACAAATATAATTGAGGCAGTAAAGTTTCAATCATCGTACCTGCCTTTACATTTAATAGATTTAGATTATTATATTTAGGAAGAAAAATGTCTATAGTTTCGGCTGTGTCATTAAAAGTGAAGGTAAGATTTTAAGGGTTAAAAATTTCATTCCAACAAATGGCAGAATGATATCCTCTGGATATTGTTTTTTTTTTTCAAAGTCTGGTCCAAACCTAAACAATAATAACTTTTTGGAAAATTTTTGCACAAGTGTTTGTACATATCCAGATATCGCGGGATTAAGACCGCTTTTTACAGAGCGGGCAGAGTTAGTGTAAGCTCTATTTTGACTATCTATGGGAAACATAAAAAACATATAAAAAAAAAATGCGAATGAGGTTCCAAAATTCAAATATAATAGCTTCTTTGGCGATAAAAATTAAAACAAAAAAAAATCCTGCTTCTTCCAAACACATAGATTCTCTCTGTTATTCCCTGAAACATTTAAGACATGAACCAAAAAAGGAAACTCTTCTGAGAAAAAACACAGACGAAAGGAGTTTATTGCAAAGAGAATACAATAAAGAATAAGATTATTGTAAAGAGAATACAAAAAGAATAAATACTTTAGCAGCTGGTTCAAAAAGTGAATATGTTTATTTAAAGGTTGCTTCTTCAAGGAAAAAAGATACAAAAGCATGGATGGAAACGTATCTTTATAAGGCATGGTAAACCAGCTTTTAATGTAGTTAATAATGCACTCTGGCTTTATAAAACTTAAGATATTTTGCAGCAGCAGGAATTTTGTGAAAACCGATTACTTATTCCGTTTACTAAAAAAAATTGAACACTAGCAATTATAAGCATTCACAAAAAACGAAAATTTAAAAAACATAAAAGGGTAATTCTATCCAAACACCTTGTTCAATATTAATAATCTGTTCAGCTGTGGTAAAAAACACTAAAGGTAACAAACGCTATTATGTATTTTTAATAATATATATATCCTAAAAATACATTATTGGGATACAAAAAACATCAGAAAAATCTCCATTAAGCTTATTAACTGTTATTAAAAAGGATTAAAAAATACGATTAGCAGTACTTAGATTTAACAGCCCAAAAAGTAGCAATAATTAAAATACACACCAAAGAAAAGTTAATTTATAAACTTATATTTTGCTGCAGTGATTTTGTTGGTAATAACAAATGAGAAATCATAAAATATTAATAAATAACTTTTTTTCAAATAAGAAAACAAGAGTATGCAAAGACTAGCAATTTTATAGATCTTCCCAAAGAACTCACCTCTAAAAGAAAACTTGTTAGACATTTAAGGAAATTATATTCTTTAATGTGCAAAGAAGAATACTTAAAATTTGCGTCAAAGATAAGTCTCCCTTGTGAGCTTCGTGTGTTGACAATTTAAAAAGCTTCTTACCTCAAATATATCGAAAGATTTTGTTGATTTAGCATCTGTAAAAGCTTGAGTAGCAGCTTTAACTTAGATTTAAAGTTTAATATATTTCAAAGACAATTTCTGCTACTAAAACGCCAATGGTATTAATAAAACTGCTTAATGATATTGTTTTTGAGAAAAACTTAATAAAAAGCTTAACCCGATTCAAAGTTTAAAATAATGTATATAGTTTTAACTATGAATTAGAGATCAGTTATTATAGTTATATTTCTTTTAGAACTCAGAAACGCCAACGCTGGCGATATGGATTTTCTAGGTATTTAAATTAATCTTTGTAGACCCCCGAATTCTACATTTTTAAAGGTGATTGAAGAAACATATACATTGTAATGCCCGAGTTTAGAAGAAAGAACATTTGGAAGAAAAACATCTAGAATTCTTTTTTTTTAATTCTGTTTTTTAATCCATGTTTTCGACAACATTTCATTGTAATTGTTCGCTTTTAAATGTCAACAAAGCACTCCTCCCCACCCGTAATATGCTATTTAATAAATTATTCCTTGTCTAAACTCGGAACTAGGGGTCAAATACCTCAGTAAATGTGTAGCTTTTTTAACTTCGTATGGCCATATAGAAGTGAAGCTTGTGTAGGTATACTGGCCCATTGATAGAAACTCTTAATCTGTACTCATATTGCAAGCTACTCGTATTACAAAAAAAGTTCAGTTTTGGGCCACTGCCTTTGCCATGAATTTAAAAAAAAAAAAAAAATGCACGCCTAAATAAAATTTTATAGATGAACACATCAGTGCTTTTGTGTAATAAAAAGTCGACAGAAAAGACTTAAACGTGTTATTTATTGAGTCAGGAATTGTATAAATTGCGGCATTTAATCTCGCTAGCCCACATCTTCCTTAATGATTCAGAACACACTAGAGTAAGAAGTATGGATATAATTTTTTCAGTCGAATACTACAGTGATTTTATAAATAGTTGATATTGGCTGGGATTAGGTATTAGAAGTAAATAGTTTGTAATTGCACAGTGAGGCAGAATCAAAACATTTTGTAAATAACTCAGCCATTTGTGAAGGGCTAGGTCGATTGATCCAAAATTATTAAAATCATTTTGCAGGTACTGACGAGCCCTTTAGGACTATGTATAATTTTTAAAAATCAGACAAAAATTGAAGATATGCCAAGCGTTAAAAACATTTTCAGGTACCCAATTTTGAGATCACATAGCGCCATCCATGGAAAGTGAATGGTACCCAGCTTCAAAATTTAAGCTTGAATACTCTTCTGCTATGCTCATGAATCGGCCTAGCCCTTTACAAATGGCTGAGTTATTTGATTTCGCCCCACTGTGAATTGTATTGAAGACACAAAAAATAATTTGGAAAAACTATTCAGGCCGTAGAGGCCTTAGTTAATGTATAAAAATTCCTGTATCTTTCCAATTCAAAATCATTACTTGTATAATAAAATGAAATAAAAACATACTGATTTGTTTTGCTTTTGTATGAACTATATCATTCACTCTGTATATGATGAACATATTTCATAAGTGTATCATTATACAAAATCATACAACTCACTGATACACCAAACTAGCAGTTGGTTAATTCAACAAAGCGATGGCGTAAACAAAATCAATTTGTTGTTTTAATTCCATTTCAGTTTCAGTTAAATCGTTAAGTTGTGTTGTTGTTCCAAAAACAGCGCTAAAATAGTTGTCATAGAGATACAAAATAACAAAAAAAAACTTATTATTTCATCGAAATCAGAGAATAGTACATACATACAATTAATTGAAGTGTGTACTGTTCTTTTGATAAATTGTTGTGATGAAAATTAATATAAATGTACATCGTATATTGTGGGTTTAGTTACTAAAAATTTATATTATTAAAAAACTTAACTTGAACAATTTTTAAGTTGAAACTGAAATTGTTGACTGTAAGCACCTTCAGAAATTTGCTGCAACAGTTATTTTTAAAGTATTGCAAAAAGGATTGAATTTACTTTTAAATTACAAACACATGAAATGGCTCAAGTTGTCCAAAGTATTAATGGCACGATGAACAACGATACAGAGGTAAACTGCTTGTATTATATACTTACTATTCGACGTACTCTTTATTTTGAATCATTTGTTTATTTCGTTTTAAGTTTTTATAATGATCATGTAATTAAAACATTATTGCAATATTATGCAATTTTAGGTAATTTTAAATTTTCTACCACTGCTTTGTGTATGGAAAAGGAAAATATTATACCAACATTTTGCTGTTTAATGTCTTGTGCACTAAATTCCTTACTTACATATTTCTCTTTATTATTAATTTTGGCAAAAATAATTCGCTACTTTTTGAATAACATTGTGAAATTAGTGAGTGAAATTGTGAATTTAAAATATCCTACTCCAAATACAGCTTTCCGAAGCAATTCTATGAAGCAAACATCTTGGTATCTTAAAAATCTACATTTTCCTAAATATATAAATGAAAAATAGCATTTCAATGCTTTTCTTGATTTTCATGCTTTTGGAAAATTTAATTTTAAGACAGAGAAATTTTGTGCAGTAAACCCCTAAGTTATACAGAGTTTAGTTTTTTAAAAATCCTGATACACAATTGTAAATAAAACAAATCACATTAGCAAGAAAATACTCAAAACTTCTAGTGTAGGGCACATACATTTTCATACATTCATACAAATGTACATATGTGTATATATATGTACATATATATACGAGCAAATTTTGCTAAAAATTAGTAAATTTTGAAAGTAGAGCCAATAATGATACAAAACGTTATTTTCGCAAATAAAACTTAACAAAAATGAAGCATTAATAAAGCAAAAGTATGAGTAAATATTAGTCATACAAAAAAGTACCTGCAGCCACTCTTAAATCTTTAATGCCAATCTGAAGTTTCTTTAAAAAAAATATTCGTAAAAAGCAATAAATGGTATGATCACGTCCAGCTTTCTTTAAATAAAATATATGAATGAGTGAATGCTACAATAAACACGTTTTACATGAAAAACGTTTATACTCTTCACAGCAAAATCAATATCAATCAATATGGGTATCATTTAAAAGGCTTTGAAAAGATCTTTCTGAAAATACTAAAATTTAAAAAGTGCTTAACCCATTAAGAGCCGATGACGATCCAACAATACATTGTATTTGATGATTTTAACCAAAATTATTATTCTTTTCATTTAATTTTTTATTAAATAAAGTCCTAAAATTACATAATATTTAAAGTTTTACTATTTAGTTGTAAAATAATTCTTATTTGATAATTATTTTTTGTGTTATTATTGCATTTTATTGGTCTTTTTTAAAAATAATAATTTTGTGCACAAGGTCTTTTTTTAAAAGTTATGAATTATTAACAAAATGAAGAAGACCTTGTGCATTAAAAATTAACTTTAAAAGTTTTATTTTTTGAGTTGTAAATAATGATTTTTTTTTTATTGAAAAATACGTATTCTTTTCAATATTTTTTTGCTTAAAACAAAATATAAGAGTTCGTAACAAGTTCCTTACACAATAACATAATGCCCGAGCATAATTAAGTAGAGCTGTTTTACATTTCATTCGTTGATTTATTTTTGCATTGAGTATATGTGATAAAAGCTGCACTTTGAAATCATGAAACCGGAGGAAATGGAACATATTTATGGTCAAAAACATTAACAGTAAAAGAAGTTGGAAGGTTTTCTAAGCAGAACATTATAAATCTTACTACTGGCCCAACGTGTTAATTTATTTCTAGAGCGGATAACATTAAATCGTCTTTTCTGTTTTTTATGCCCAGTGATGTAATGAAATTAGTTGTTTATATGACTAATTTACAATGCGACTAATAACGGTGATGTATTAATAACAATTATATTATTCAATTGATTTTTTTAGGTCAATTAGTATTTGAAAATAATAGGGATACTGTAGAAAATATAATTATTGAAGAATATTTCGGACTACTTCTGCTGGCTGGTATATACAGATCTCATAGTGAAGCTTTAGAATCTCTATGGGAAGACCGCAGAGGCAGACCACTATATAAATCAACCATGAATTCGCGCAAGTTTCAGTTTGATAAAGAGTCGGACAGAAGCGAAAGATGAGTTCGTGATAAACTTGCTCCCATTAGAGATTTTTGGAGCCATTGAAAACGAATGTTTGGAAAATGCTTAATTCAAGTGAATGTGTGACAGCGGATGAGCAGCTGGTGGACTGGCTGTCCATTTAAGCAATACATACTAACAAAACGGGCGAATATGGTATAAAAATTTGGGCATTGTGCGTTGCAGAAACCAACTATGCATAGTCCTTACAAGGCAAATGCGATATTTTTTTCAATTTGCATGAACTGAGTATTGAGTTGTTTAAACGAAGTATTACAATGGTTTTTACTGTATGGAAAAATAAAACTTTTTTGCCAGAAAAAATCTTGCTACTAAAAAATTAACCAGAAATTATGCACACTTTATCTTCGATAACGAAAACAAAATATAGTGAGAGATATGCACGAAACAAAAATTTCCATCTCGACACAGAAATAAGGTTTATTAACAAAAAGTCAGATATCATTCACTTTTACAATGAAACGAAATCTTGAATAGATACTTTAGATCAATTAACAAGAACTCATACTTGTAAAAAGAGAATTAACCAATGACACCAAGCGATATTTTATAATATATTGGGTATATCCGCATATAATTCTTATGTAATTTTTCGGAAGATAAAACAAAATTTAAGTAGAAGCGACGCATTTTCCTGGAAGAATTAGGCATGGACTTAATAAGCGGAGAAATATCAAGTTGGTCAAATATGCCACAAAGTTATCACGCTAAATCATTCGTGAAAAGTCCTCAAAGTGATTCAGCTGTAGTTTCACAAGCCAGTACTTTACAAAGGGGACATTGTTTCGTTTGCCCAAGTCACTCCAACCGCACAAAATATGCTAATAAATGTAGCCAATATCAAAAATTTATTTGCAAAGCCTATTCTGAAACCCATATAGTGTGTCATGAGTGTAAAAAAATTAATAAAACTAAATAAATATTTGAATACTTTGTATTGGGCAAAATTGACCCACTAAAGTCATATGCGTTTTGTTTTTGAAGTAGAGGATAAGGGTTAAATACAAAAAAGTCATTTTTGGAATTTTTGTCTGTCTGTCTATCTGACGGCTGGATGGATTTGAATAAAATTTTGTAAAGAGGTCTCTTAGAACCTTGGTTCAAATATAGAACATTTTTTATTTAAGTCAATTACTAGAGAGACTAGAGATATCAATGTGAACGCACCCAAATTTACCGGCATAATAGTACTAGAAAAGTAGTACATTTTATTTTTGTAAATGGAAAATTTTTAATACTGTTTACAGAACTCTACAAAAAATGTTTAAAAAAACATGATTTTAGAACAATTAGAAATGATACGCGGACGAAGTTGTCGGCGCCACTAGTTTAAATATAATTGTGACCGTAAGTCTGGATAATACAGGCGGCGATAAAATTACAAACAAAACGTGTGGATTAATGTGTCTGCTGTAGTCAAAGTGGTAAACACGTTGACAACAAACCTGGTTGGCCAGGGCTCAACCCCTGCGGCAGCCAAAACATAGAAATGTTTTTTTCCGTTTAATGGTATAAAGACATATTCAGAATTAACATTAAATATGCAGCCTCCTTCGTCAGTACTTCTTCATAGCATATTCGCCGGCGAAGTAAAATAACTAATAAAATGGCTATATCTATCTTTCTCTTCTCACCACCTGTCTTACCTCTCATCTGTCCCTTTCCTAAAGAATGTAGCACGGTAAAAAAAAATAACTAAATAAGTATTATTGCCTGAAGTGCTACTTCTCTTTATAGAAAGAAATATTGAATATTCGACCACAGATCGAAAAACTGTATATCAAGTTTGTTATTCCGGTTGTAATTTCTACAATATCCATTTTCGACCCCATCAAGTATATATATTCTGAGTTCTTAAGCATAGTGAAGTTAATTGTGAAATGTCCTTCTGTCCATCAATGCGTCTGTCCCTCTGTCCATCCGTGTTAGTGATGAAATAAATTTTGCCAAGGCACTAGATGAGCTAAAGGAATTTAAATACGTCAATCTGTCAAACATAGCATAGTTTCGAAAATTTTGCAATTAAGAATCAGCAAGATCGGTCCATGTCTTTCGGGCAGCGGCCAAACCTGCCTCTAATTTTTCCATATCATTTTGAACAATAAAGTAACTTCAATCGAAAATATTTGTTTTTGTGGCGCTAGAGAATTAAAAAATAAGAAAGAAAACAATGAGTAAAAAATTGGTCCGATTTTGCACCATACTTTTTAAACATCAGTATGAATATCATTTTAAAGCTTTTGAAGTGATCTTTTATAAAATGCTTATTTTTTAAAATGATTCACCCATTAAGAGCCGGTGACTTTTTATCTAAATTATATATACTACTTATTTTTAATTTTTTTTTACCCAAATATTTGTTTTTTGATTGGAGTTACTTACTATACTAGATTTACGTACATGGTGAAAGTTAATAAGATTCGGCATAGCAGAATATAGCAATTTTACTTGTTTTAATTCAGTTTTTTAAAAAAGGTTCTTAAAATTCTTATTTTCAGTCGTTGGCGGAATATGCAGAAAATCGTTAGTAAGCGAAGCCGTTGTTCTTTTACGTGCGGACATAAGTGACACTATGTCCGTACTAAAAACTTAACAATGCCCATAGGTATTCTGATGTTTTTTTAAGCGACTTTTGAGTGCGACATAAAGTTCGTGGACATTATGTCCTTGGACGCTATGACATGCCACTAAAAATAATCGTACTTTAAGAATAGTTTACTTTAGTCATTTTTAAGTTAGTATGGCCTTTTACTTTCACTGTTTATTATGTTAGTAGTTCAAAGTAAATGATTCATAAACAAATACGCCAGAGATGGTAGAGAGAATATAATTTTATTTTTTAAGTACATTCTTAATCTTAAAAGTAAAATAGTACATTATAAGCTCATTTCATAGAATTTACCAATTTTTCACATTTTCATTGCAATTGTTATTTTGACTTATTAAATTTAAAAACGTTTTAAACTTTTTTGGTGACTTAAAATTTAATTTGGAAGATTTGGTGAAAAGTATCTATCAAACGATTTGCTAGTTGGAATAAATATGTAATTTTGTAATTTTTTTTACTTAACATTGGCTTTGTTGAATAATATTCTATTTTACTAACAGCTCTTAATTTATTACATCATCTAAATCACAATAAATGCAACCGTTATTACCTATCAAATATGTAATTGAGAGCCTCTAAAAAATTTAAATATTGGTTATTACCAAAATAAATTTTGAATTGATTGTTGTATTATAATTAATTAATTAACTCTTAATCAAAAAATGAAAAGCGCAAATAATAATTATTTTTCAGTCTAAAAAATAAAAATTATTTTACAAACCAAAAATTTAACAAAATTTAATTAATAGTAAAAATAACTAGAAAATCGTTAGGTTAGGTTGACTTCCTAAACGTATGTTTACAAGGTATTAATACATTATTAATACCGGTATTATGCATTGCGTGGTTACTTGCTGTATGTTTTGCATAAAATATTTTTTGAAAACGTAGTTTGCTTTTCTTAGCCCATTCACAGCATTTGGAAAAAAAGGCATTGTCAAAAATGTAATGTAACAAGTCGCAATGTATTACTGAAAAAAAAACTTGGGTTTAGGAAATTGCTATATTGCATATAGCATATACGATCTGTGGTACTAAGCCCATTTAAAAAATAAGATTAAAAAAAGTTCTTTATTTTATGTCTATTGGGGAAGTAAACGACACAAGTCTACAAAACTAAAGTTTTTGACAGATGTTTTTATTTTGATTACTGATCTATACAACTTTGGTAGGCTGATTTCCAAAATTTTAAGCATTTATTTGTATCACGTAAGGGTTTTTTGCTCTCATATTAAAAGAAAAAATTTCTTTAAGTTAAGACTGCGTCTCTTTCGCAGAGAGATGCCTTGTCCAGACATTGGTCTGTGTGTTTTTAAAGCAAATCCCGTTTGAACATCCAGCAGTAGTCCGTCATCATCGTTATGCCCCCTATGCCTTTATATCGACGTTCCATTTCCTTAATGTCTTGGAGAAACCTCTCTCTCTCTCTCTCTGTTCTTCGTTGAAAACAATATTTTTCTAATTTACTTCCTTAAAGTTCAAGTTATTTCTTGAAATATAACCCAGGCGTTTTTTCTAATATTATTTACTTTGTTTTGAAAATCCCTATCCCTGCATAACATAAAAAAAATCTTTTTTTAACTTGGCATCAGTTAAGCCTAGAAATTTCTCGCACAATAATGGTAAAAGCATTTAAAACTCTGTCCATTTGTTTCTAGGGCTTCAATAAACTGCTGCATCAAGTCAAGTTTGATATGAAGAGGAGGCATTTCAATTTTTTAAAATCTCCTTCTTGTCCTAGTTTTTAAAAACGACATAATGTCCATGGACGTTTTGTCGTTTTTAGTATGGACATAATGTCACTTTCAAAAATCAAAATCACTATAGACCTGTGTTAATTAAAATGTACTAAATACACGCTTATATAATATTTTTTATGTTATAATTTTATTGCAATTGATACTTTACTTTTAAAATTGATCAAAATTTGAAACGGGAGGTAAAATCATACACACACAAATAGTTTTAAAAAAGTATTCGTGGTACTTGTATGGGAACTAATTTACTTTAAACAATTAATTTGTTTAAACATTTCAAATTCGAAATGATAAACTGAACATGAAAAACATATGAAATAATGGCAATTTAATGTTATATTTATTTTAGATACTTATCACGTCCTTGAATATAATTATATCAATTCATTACTTTTAATTTTTAATAGTTACTACACAGCTTTTAATTTGATTTTTGTCATTAAAAAATCAATAAAATCAATAAACATGTTAGTTCTGTATTATTTTATACAGGTTATGAAGAAACATTCATAAATATTTAATTAACTTTGTCAATATTCATGCATTCGAAAGAAAAAAAATCACTTCTTGTTTTTGCGATGGGAACTAGAGCCTTATTAACATCTGTAAAAGCTTCAGTTTCCAATAGCGAATTCAGCTTAATGGCAAATAAACTTAAAATTGTCATTTATTCTTTAAAGAATTATTTTGCTAGTTTTTGTAAATAATCTTAAATTGTCTCATTTTTTCTAAAAACGTTAAAACATAAACATTTCACCCAACCTTTAGTTTTGAGTTTTGGTTTAAATTTCAAAGACAAGGAACAACGTTTCATAAAGGAACTGCTTTGAGTCCCTTTGACAATGATTTTTTTTAAATAATGTTAACTAAATTGGAAATCAATTATTCTATCTACTTAATTACTCCAGCGTATGGTCCACAGAAATAACTACTAAAATGAAGGTGTAGCGTACTTACTGTTATATAAGATTAAGGGTACGATACGTTACTTATAGTAAAGAACACAAAGATGTACAAAATTGTGAATGTAATATATGCATGTAACATTTTTGTAACAGAAGAAAATGTCATGTAAATATGGTCTTATGATGTTATCATTAGTACATTATATATGAAAATCGATGTCTATGTATTACAAATAGTTTGAACTAAATGTTGAACTTAAAGAGATCAAAACAAGTTTATACTCGTTTTCGATAATTCAAGTTTTTAAGGTAAATGAAAAATAATTTGCCAACTGTATAATTATTCAACTGCTTTTTAGCAAAGCACTAAAGTTTTAAAATATTTTACAAACGTAAATTTTGTTTTCCTTAGCGGAGAAGTAGCAGCAGATATCTTACAAACTGTATGTATTGTTCGTAATGCTTCGAAATTTTTTCTTTTTCGTTTTAGATGAAATCCATGGATGCCAATAGATATGCCACAAAGAAAACAATTGCCCAAGGCATGTTGGATATAGCTTTACTTACAGCGAACGCTTCACAGCTTAAGTATATTCTGCAAGTAGGAGAACAACATCAGTTCTACAAATTAATGTTGATACTTATCAGCTTGTCGATAGTTTTGCAAGTGAGTTTTTAATAATTTTTAGTGTTATCGAGGTATTCACAATTTTCTTAAAAAAAATGCCTTGAAAAGATTTGAAATAAAAAAAAAAAAATAAAAAAAAAAAACTTGTGAACACCTTACAAATAACAAATCCTGAAACTATTAAACTTTAAGTATGTATAAAATACATCGGCCATTTTTGTTACTGCTCTTTTTTGTGATTTTAAATAAAAATACAGATCCTGTCTGGTGTTTTAAGTTTATCATTGAGTCTAATGCGTGACTGTCGTATGCATTTGCCTGAGTTTCATCAATCGGCCAATTTAATCAATCACATTCGAACGGGTTTTGCATTTTTTGTAACTATGATCAATTTATTTATATCAGCATTTGATTCTCGCTTACCACAGCCACAAGGAGGTCTTTTAGTTGGATTAAATTAAAAAGGGAAATGCATTTAATAACTTGTAATCGAGTTAAAAAAATTGTGTCTACAAGTTTAATTTAAATATAGTAAAAATTATAATGAAATTATTTCAATTAAATCAAATTTTTAATTTATAATTTAGACTGTAAGATCAATCTAAAAAATACATATTTTCCATTTTTTTTATGCCGCAGCTGTTGATTGGTATATTGTTTGTTATAATTGGAAGTCTGAATATCAACCGCAAACAAGATCAAACGGCCGCCATAATACTGAACGACATAATTTTGGTTATAATATTTGTTATATCGATTATTAATGTGATTATATCCGGTTTTGGCATCGAATACTCATCTCAAAATCTGCGATTATTGGATCATCCTAAAAAAGATCTTTAGGTCTTTAGTTTACGATTAGAAAAAACAATTTGTAGCATTAAGTTTAATAAATACTTTAATTAAATTGTATATATGTAAATCTGTGTTTCATTTTTTCTTAGATAAGTGCCGGTTTACTCTTAATGATACAATCAGTTGTCGGCATTCACAAAAGCAAAACGGAACGCAAGGTAGCGGATGTCTTAAATCATATAATAAATGCTTTAATATTTTTGTCAGCATTTTGTGATATTATTAAAATGAATTTCGGTTTAGATCCAGCTGTTGCAGATATGGAAAAAACACGTTGAATAAAGTACTTAAAAAATAATTCAACTATTAGTTATTGTTAATAAATTGTGTAAATTTTAGTATTATGATTTTTTTTTTTTTTTAATTTAGAATTTCAAATAATAACAATTAATTTAAAATTCTTTTTGATGTTTTTGTTTCATAAAAGGAAAAATAATGTTATTTAATAGACACCTAGTTGCTTTTTTATTGAGTGTATCGACACACTTCTATCGTACTCGCTACCTTAGTCTACACGTAGAGAAAAAAAGGGTTGGTGGATTAAATTAAGAAAGAGAAAGTCGGATACGAGAAAAGGCCTTACATAAAACCATAAAGAATATATCGTATCGCAAGGTAAGGAAGCCATAGTAGCTAACACCAGCTGTATATCTTAATTAAGAGATACAAACCGACTGACTTCACTGACAAGACAGATGCATAGAAGGCAGGATATCGTTCCTCTTCTTTTCGTTATAAAAACCTATGCACTAATCTTATCCTCCTGGTATGAACTCCGAAATGTTCAGTCGCAAGCTAAATTCTTTCAAATGAATGCACGATATGCCTTGCTTCACAATTCTAAAAGAAACTTAATGAGTAATCAGATGAACAGTTCCTATTAGATCAGAGTTCTCATTTACAATTCTTTAGAATCGAGCAAGAAGATTTATTACATTCTGCTGGAGTTTAATTAAAGTTTGAAAATCTGTTTTACTCAGAAAACAAAAACAATAATATGAACTCGCACCTTATCTAAATGCGAGTTACTTTTAAAGAATTACCCGGACTAGAAATGGTACCAAATCTGGTATTAATGAATTCTATGTATTAATTTTTCAGAAGGTAATACACTACGGTGTAAAACCACAAAACAAAAACATTTTTTTAGGTGTCTCAAGTAACACTACAGCTGTGACGCCAGTCAGCTCATCAGCACCACCAAGGTAGGTTTCAACCCACAGCTGTAGCCGGTAGTAGATAAAACAAAATAAAAAACAAAGGAAAAAATTAAAACAACGAAAACCACTCAAGAGGGAGAACTAGATGGCCATGTTTTCCACTTGCCCTCCCGACCTCGGACACCTATTCCATTAAGACGCATTTACACAGGGTCCCCTACACAAACACTAACTCGGGACTACTTACCTCACATCAAACCTTCGACCCTGAAATAAAGGAAATTAGCAAAAACAAACATTTGTTCAGCTTGTATAATAAAATTAAACCTTAATTACTAAATAAACTGATTTCTCACCATAAATTTTCTGACTTAATTACTACTAAAATAAAACGACAAATAATACACTTAGCTTACAGAATAAAATTTATTAATAAAGATAAAACGGAAATAAAAAAAATTAACGCCTAAGAAAACACTAGTTTCCTTTTGGTTTGAGAAAAAATAGGAAAGAAACTGGACTAAAAAAATAGGGAAATTTTATTCTGCACAATAGTGAATTATTCGATTCTACACCCCTCCTAATTAAGGTTTATTAAGTGGGCTTGGCAGCATTCAAGCCTCCTAACTTAAATTTATCTTGGTAAAAACTATAAGCCTATAAAAAAAAAAAAATAAAAAAATAAACTAAAATTTAAATTTAGGCACTTACAATAAACGGAATAACTGAATGTGCTAACACCTAATAATAAACACTTCAACTTATTCCAACACACTTTTTTACAAAAAAAAAAAAAAAAAAAAAAAGAAATAACTACTTTCTAAAATCAACTATAAATAATGAAAAAATTTAACATTTATATTAGACCATAAAACAATTTAAACCTTTCCCTTTGTTTAAAGAAACACAATAGCCGTCCGTGGCATCTACTAACTGGCTGCTTAAGAAAAATCAAAGAATATAGCTGCTACCTTTCGCTCGGTAGAATATAAAAAAATAATTTTGGGTTACCTGTGATTTATAAAGCACCTCACTTAAAGACCACTGTCCAGGATTAATAACACCTTAAATTTAGGATAATTGGGTCCAGCCCACGCTTCTCTCTTCTCTCCTTTTCTCTCCTGAAGTTGTCAGAGAATATTAAATGATCTGCCTTAATCCTGCCAGCCTAGACACGAACAAAATTAACATAAGGATTTTTTTACTTTTTTTTGTGATTACTCAACTCACTGTAAATTATTATTATTATTATCCTACTTTTCTGTAGTTTTATTATATATTAACGTTTATGTTAAACGCAAACTTTTAGATACCAAATAGATACAAGTTAAAAAAAAAACGTTTATTTTTTTATTTTACTGCACGTCACTTATGAGTATTAACTAACAAATCACTTCTGCTGTACCTTTCACAATGGCGACTTATTTTACTCCCTACCTCTATTTAAACCCTTTTCATTTCAAACCCGCTCACTTAACGAATTTTTCCTTTTATTATTCTTAATCCCTACTGTTTCTGCAAAAGAAAAAAAAAAACAAAAACATACATGTAAGGTACTATTCTCTTAACTAACGAGACCATTCGATCAAAACGAAATATATCACCTCTGTAAAGTTATGTGGCAACAAAACAAAACTAGCTAGTAGTATAACACCAACACCGCACAGAGCGGTATTTTGCCAAGTTCGCAGCTTGACATATAACCAAACTCTGCATCGTATAGTGAATTTTCAAGGCTTTTCCTTAAGATTTGTCGTTTTGAGACACTGTTAAAATCAGGAAATTTAAGTAATTTGTCTACGTTTTTATGGTCTTTATACGATTTTGAGAGGTTTGCAATATATTTTTTGTGGCTAAAGGAATAGAGATTTTGCATTAATTTTTTTGGTTTTGTGAAAGGTTATATTAGCAGCTACTTATATTAATTTTTAGAAAAAAGTTGTTTAAAATTTTTATGATAAGATATTTCATTCGAAATTTAAGCAAGGATTTTTTTTGTTAAATTGTTTATCAAAAAAAATGTTATATATCGCTTTAAAAGTTACGATCTCTACTTTTATACTGTAGAAAAAAAACGTTGAGCGTTTTTGCGTCATTTTTTTCTCGATTTTTTTTAATATTATCTTTTTCAAGTTCTTCTCATCTTGGATAGGTACATACGAGTTACAAACCTTTTTTATATTCATAAAATGTTTTGGTTTTTAATAACTGAAGGTTGATGTTTTTCATCTAAATCATTACATCTAAAACTGTTATTATATCTACAAAAAACAGGCAAAAGCGCAAAACTGTAATTTTGCCTACGCCCATAGCTTATATAAGTTAGTAACAATAAAGTTAAAAACATATTTTTTAAATACTTTTGTAAACAATAAATATCGTAAAAACATTAAGTGCATTGACACTTAAGCTACAACAACAAAAACTTAAAGTTGTGTTTTTTTCATCATTTGGATAATAACCAACTTAACTGGCGCCCGAGCAGGGACATTCTCTTCAGGAAATTTTGATATACCTAGCTAATTCATCCAGGTGTTTGAAGTGGACTCTTAGTAGTAGCACCAGCAGCAAAAAGGACGCGTGGACCGCAAGCCAGCGGACAAAGATGGACTTTGTAGTACTAGTGTAAAATATAGGGCTTTGTTTTTTTCTTTTTTTTATGAAAATAACATAAGAAGTATTTTTCTTTGGCAATCTCCGGTAGAACATTTGCGTAAAAATGCAGTTCAAAAAATAATAAGATAATAAAAATTTTTTCTCCGGCAACCTAATGGTCGCCTAGAACAACTTGCGTAAAAACACATTTTAAAATATAATAAAATTTTTTAAATTAAACTATAAGTTTGTTAAATTGTAAAAACACATTAAATTTAAACATTTGTGAATTAATATTAATTAGATATTAATGGAAAATTGTTCAATCGATACAATCGATCAAATATTCGAAAAATATGAGACAATTATAAAAGAGAACACACCGTCGAAGCAATACCCGATCATCTCCTCTTAGATTAAACTAGTGTGCCAAAGCCAATTACATTAGAAAAAGACAGGAAAAATATAAAACTAAACCAAATACTGAAATTAAAGTAACGGAAAAGAAGAAAAAAGAGAGGAAGTAAAATCCGTAAGTAAAACTGCTTAGTTGGTACCAAGAGCTACATTTTGAAGGCAATAGGGAAAAGAAATTAGAAATTAAGAAAGAAATTATTGAAACTAGGAAATTAGTATCTGCAAATTAAAGGAAATAATAATAAAATTAGAAAAATGTCAAACCCCGATAATCTTATGCGTCCACCATTATAAAATAGTGTAGCAAATGCGCAACAGCTAAGTAGGAAAGATCTCGTAGCCCTAGTGAGCAGGCTAGCGTTAGACGTTGTAAATAGACATACGCCAGCTGTAGTAAGAGCAGCAAACGCTGATTTAGCAAACATTGCGGACCAAGCTATTAATGCAGAGCATGCAAACAATTTGTCTGGTCTCGGCAAGATACCAGTTGTAGTCAAATGTTTGAGAAAATTTTCTGGTCAATCGGGAGAATTTAGTTCCTGGAAAAAAATGTTGACCGCATCTTAAAAATTTATGAAAATACGAAAGGTACCTCGCATTATGGCATTATAAATGTTACCAGAAACAAAATTACCGGCAATGCAGACATTGCATTCAAGTCCTACAATACGCCTTTAGACATACTGCAGACAAACTTGACGTTTTCACTTTAGAATATCAAATGACCACGGTAATATGTCAGTAGAAGAATTCTACCAAGCAAACTATTCAAATCTGTCGTTAATTCTTAATAAAGTAAGATCTATGAACGTAGGTATTGAGGCTCAAAACCTTTTCACGCATTCATACAGAAATAAGGCACTCGATTCTTTTGTGCACGGCCTTAACTGTGACACGTCTAGACTTTTGGGTATGAGGGAACCAACAGATCTTCCCCAAGTACTCCACTTATGCTTGAAATTGGAAATCAAAAATACCGTAAACAAAACGCACATAGTACAATGAGTCCAAGCCAAGGAATCAGGCAGCAGAACAGTCCACAACCGTTGCCACAAAAAAATTTTCGAAGGCACGGAGGACAACAACAATTTTATCCAGAAATAGCTTTTATACCACGGTAGCAACAGCAAGTTTTTTTTGCAACAAAATATTTCAGACCAAAAACTAATTACTAACTCAAATAAACAAATGAATAGGCAGTAAGCTCCGATACGCCCCAGGCACCAAAACCAACATTGCAACCTCCGCACATCTAATGGACGTAGATGAATCTGTAAATTCAAGCCGAATAAATTATAAATATAGACCTCAGTTCAATAGGCTTACCAGCAAAAGGCCGTCCCAAATGGCATCCGAGCAAAACGTTAGACCACGGGAAGGGCAGCGTAATTTTTACATTACAAACGGACCAAGCACTTGCGCTAAGCAAATAGCCGACAATCATCTTAACGAATACTTGGACGTAGTATCAGAAAACACTGAGGAAACGGAAGAATACTGTGATGTACATTTTTTAGACTAAAAATCTCTTCGCTACCTTATATAGAATGTCGTACGAAAGCAAAATGCAAATTAGAGAACAGACGTATCTAAAATTGTTCCATCGGGCAGAACCTTTTAAATTTTTTCTGTTACCTTCCCTCACAACTCTTCATGGCATCCTCGGCTATGACAGACTAAAACAGCTTGATGCTGTAATAAATACAAGCAAAAATATATTGCAAATAAAAAAGTTTAACATAAAAATAAAATAGCTGGAAACTGCAGCAGTAAATACTATTAGGATTTACGATGAAAACATAACGCCACATCAAAAGCAAATCTTACTAGAGTTATTTGACAAACATCCTAAATTGTTCTAGAACCAGACGTAAAATTAACATACACTACCAGGGTGGTAGGTGAAATTAGAACCTCTACAGATTCACCAGTCTATAGCAAATTTTATCTTTACCCTGCTTCACTTAGGAATGAAGTAGACAGTCAAGTCAAACAGTTACTAAATGATGGTATAATTAGACAATCTAGGTCACCTTATAATTCGCCGGTATGTATAGTACCAAAAAAACCTGATTCTAATGGCAACAAACAGTTCAGAATGGTGATCGACTATAGGAAGTTAAATTCTGTAATAATAGCCGACACATACACAATACCTGAAATAGAAGGTATGCTAGCTCAGCTTGGCAATAACTCGTTTTTTACTACATTGGATCTTAAAAGTGGATTCCACCAGATCCCATTAAAAAAGTCCGACATAGAGAAAACTGCTTTTTCTGAGAAAAGTGGCAAATTTGAATTTGTTCGATTGCCATTTGAGCTCAAGAATGTGCCTGCCATATTCCAGCGCACTTTTGATGATATCCTCCGTGAACACATTGGCAAGATTTGCTACGTGAACATTGACGATATCATAATTTTCAGTAAAACTGAAGAAGAACATATTAAGAATCTTGGAAAAAAATTTGAAACATTAGAACAATCAAATTTGAAGGTCCAATTGGACAAATGCCACTTCTTTCAGAGGGACGTCGAATTTCTCGGTTTTATTGTATCAAGAGAAGGTATAAAAACAAATCCAAAGAAAGTTAAGGCAATAGCAAATTTTCCAGAACCAGTAAATATAAAACAATTACGTGCAGGTTCATTCGGGATTATGCGAAACTAGCAAAACCACTAACTATTCTACTAAGAGGGGAAGAAGGTAAAACAAATCTGCTAAAATACCAATAGTACTTGACGAGCAGGCAAAAGAAGGATTTTCTAAGATAAAAAATGCGTTAGTTTCGGAAGAAACAATATTGTCCTTTCCCGACTATGCCTTAGATTTTGAACTTACAACAGATGCCTCTAATTTTTCCCTTGGTGCCGTCCTTTCACAAAAAGGAAAACCCATTTCATTTATTTTGAGGACATTGACAAAGGCAGAAGAGCATTGTGCCACCAACGAAAAAGAAATGCTCGCAATAATTTGGGCATTATCCTCATTGCGAAACTTTCTGTACGGGCATTCAAAAGTCAAAATTTACATAGATCATCAGCCTCTAACTGCGGCTTTAAGCAATAAAAAATACAAACAGTAAACTGAAACGCTGTAAAGCGAAACTAAAGGGAATATAATTATGGAATGTTTTATAAAGTTGGTCACACAAATGTAGTAACTGATGCATTGTCAAGAATGCAAGTACAATCACAAACAAATTCGTTATCGATTGCCACGCACAGCGATGATATTTCATCGCAAAATTTAATAAAGTCAGTGGATGTGCCAATAAATGCTTTCAAGAATCAAATATTCTTAGACTGGTCAGCAGAACCAAGTTATAACTATATATAATAACTATATATAATAACTATATATAATTTTTCCCACTTTCCATCGCCGCATTATTAAGGAACAAGAATTTAATCAAGATAAGCTCATTGCATTGTTAAAAAGGTACCTTAATCCATCAGTTATTAATGGGATTAAGGTCCCCGAACCTATAATAGGGATAATTCAAAAAATATTTCCAATTCTTTTTAGTAAGTATTGCATTAGATTTACATGGAGGGAAGTAGAAGATATAACAAATCATCAAACACAAGAGGAAATAATCATTGGAACACATAAGCGAGCACATCGCAATGCTAAAAAAAGCAAGACGCACATTCTGGAAAAATCCTTTTTTTCCCAGCATGAATGGTAAAATAAATAAAATAATTAAACTTTGCACAGTTTGCAAAACAAACAAGTACGACAGACACCCAAATAAACCTGCAATACAGGAAACTCCTATACCCACACAGCCTGTTCAAATAGTACACATAGATATCTATCAAACAGAAGGTCATTTAGTGCTTACCGCTATAGATAAGTTTTTAAAATATGCACAGGTAAAGCAAATAAAGTCAAGGGCTATTGAGGATATAAAAGAACCACTTAAAGAGCTTCTTTTTTATTTGCTGTTCCTAAAACGATTATCTTTGATAATAAGAAATCATTTAATTCTGTGCCTGTTACTTTTATGGATGAAGACATTTAAGAAATACAAATATACAAATCCCCACCTTACAATAGTTCTGTTAATGGACAAGTCGAGAGTTTCCACTCGACATTATTTTAGGTTATGCGCTGTTTAAAGGCAGAAAACAAAGATCAGACATTTACCCAACTTTTGGGCAGAGCAGCTTACGAATATAATTAGTCTTTTTATAGTTCCATAAAAGGCAGACCAATAGAAATTTTTTTCGGTAGGACAGTTAGCACGGATCCCAAGCAATTTGAAAAAGCTATACTCAATAATATTCAAAGACTAAATACAAACAACAACAGGACTTAAAGATCCATAACAAAAAACTTGATCCAGTTATTCATTATAAACAAGGGGAAGTTATTTACTTTACATAATAGATTAGGTACGAATATGACACCGAGATTCAAGAAAGAAATAGTTAAGGAAAATAGAGCAACTACAGTTCTAACCGAATCTAATAGAATAGTGCATAAAAGTTATATTAAAAGCTAAAGACAAAATTTTTTTTCAGACTAATGCTAACGATGGCCTTAACTGACTTTTCAATAACGGACTTTTCAGCAACCCACATAATTCCGATAAATAAAGGACTAGCCAAAATCCAAGAAGGAACGTTTAAACTAATTCACCTCGTTAATTTCGAACTGTATAAATAATTTTTAGCAGACGTAGAAGAAATCCTGAAAGAGAACATAATACCATACAATATTGTTACGTTTATTTAAATTATAAACGTTTTATTTATGAGTTCTTTATTTGCAAAATAATTACACATACAACATTTAGAGTTTTAATTAAATTACACTTTAGAGTAGTCGAGTTTTCTCTGCCAAGTGTGTCGGTTGTACATTGCCGTAAAAATAATTTAAAAAAAAATTAAAAAATTAATCTAAAAATTTTGTTCAATCGTGATTCGTTTTCAATATGTTATTTATTTTGCGCGTTGTTGTAAAGTGCAAAATTTCTTAAATCAGTAATTTTTTACAACAACAATTTCCCACAAGAGACAGAGAATCTTTAAAAATCCAAAAAATAAAAGTAATGAGTGAACATCATGTTTCAAACTCAAATGTAAATAATGACAACAATAATACCTTAGATTCATCTAATGGAAACAAGAATGATAATTCTATAAATGAAAGAAAAAGTGAAATACAATATGTCACAATGAATAAACAATTAAAAGATAATTATTATGCTATTCTGGACAATGATAAACATTGCAACGAAGAATATTTAAATAAATTCCAAAAACATGTAAATGATCATGAACCAACAACATCGCAAAGACTCTCACAAGCAGAAAAAACTGTAAATGAAGAAATTATATCAAAACAAGGTCCAAATAAAAATAAAAAAATTCCTCCACTTAATGTATTTAATGTGGTACCTAATGAATTAATACAATTTATCGAAAAGGGTTTAGAAATCAAAAATTTTAAAATCAAAAAACTCAATAATAAAAACACTTCACTATTCATGTCATCTATTGATGATTACGTACGTGTAAAAGCTTATCTTCAAAAAACCAAAACTGAGTTTTTCTCTTTTACACCTAAAAGTTTAAAAACAAAGACGTTTCTTCTAAAAGGTCTCAGCGCTAACTTGAACGTTGATGAGATCTATCAGGAACTTTGTATGTACAACAGTGATAATTTGAAAATTTTAAAAGTTAGTCCATTTAAAACCAAAATCTCCATTATGAATGGACAAGATCTCCCTATATATTTGATTCAAATTAGCGGCGAAAGCAGCCTTAATGAACTTAAATCTATAAATGGACTTTTCCATCGATTTATACGATGGGAACCTCTAAGGAAGTCAGAAATTCCACAGCGTAGGAAGTGCCAGAGTTTTTTTCATAGCGCTTCAAACTGCTTTTTGCAGCCCAGATGCGTAAAATGCGATAAAATGCACAATATTGGTGAATGCGAACAAGAAAAAGTGTCGGAAAATGAAAGAGAAAAATTATTTTGCGTACTGTGCAATAAGTATGGCCACCCCGCATCATACCGCGGATGCGAAAAGTATAAGGAGATGCAGCAAAGGCTCCGAGCCAAAAAACAAAGTTTGTCTGAAAAAAGAACAGCGAACAAACCCCTAAATATTACCAGTCCTATGAGTTTTGCAAACGTTTTGAAGAACAACCAACAAAGCACAAGCAGCGCTAACTCCTTTCAACAAATGTTGGAACAACTTAACAATACCATGCAGAATTTATCTACCCAACTAATAAATCTAAATAAACAGCTTCAACTACAAACGAGTGGGATAGATACTATATTTTCAATGTTGGAATAAAATGGATGAATCAACTGTAAAAAAACTTAAAATAATTGAAATTAATGTAAACTCTATTATAATGCTTAGTAGAAGATATGAGTTATTGAATTTTATAAATTTGCATAACCCAGATATAGTTTTGCTAAATGAAACAAAACTAAATGCGAAACATAAACTATACTTCGAAAATTATGAATTTATACGTAAGGATAGGCCTAACGCATCTAGAGGTGGTGGTACTGCTATTTTGATAAAAAAAAAAAGATATCAAATTCAAAAATTGCACATACATCATTGGCAATTCACTTAAATGTCTCGAAGTATGCATTATAAAAATACCTCTACTGACTAACAAAACTCTACATATAATATCCTCTTCTTACCCCTCAGGAAATAACAGAAATTTTTTTATAACCGATCTAAACATTGTTTTTAAATCCCTAAATTTACAAAATCCAAATATATATTATATAATGGCGGGTGACTTTAATTGTAAACATTCCGAATGGGGCAATAATGTAAATAATACTAATGGTAATGCTTTAAAAGAGTGGATAGAAAACAATGAAATAAATTTTAAATGTAGCCTTTATGCCTCCACCACCCCATCCTACCCAAGATGTGGTTCGTATTTAGATTTGTGTTTAGCAGACTCACGTCTTCCTTTTCTCAGAGTTAATAACACTGTTAACTCACTCAAATCTCTAGATTATGATAGTGACCACAACGCCTTACTAATTGAACTTTTAAATGAGACAAATGATCACCCTTTTTCTTTTGTTGTTAATTCTCCCAATTCTCAATTCAATTATAAGAGGACTAATTGGAACAAATTCAAAAAAAAATGTTTTAAATATACATAAAAACACTGATCCCATCCCTGTTACAAGAAATCTCTCAAATTCTGAAATTGATTATTATTTAAATAAATTAAACGATGTCATTATAGATTCTACCAACAAAATAGTCCCAAAATTCAAAAAAAGTGACACAATAAATAAATTTGTAAACTACATACATATGGAAAAAAGTAAAATTTTAACTATACTAAAGAATCATAATAGATTTCACCTTATATGTACCCCTTATGAACTTAATTATTACAAAACCAAATTAAAATTAATTAAGAAACTAATTATTGAAAATTTCAATGTATCAGTTAATAGTTATTATAAAGATAAAGTAACTAATTTAGATAAAAAAGATTCTTCACATATGTTTAGTGAAGTAAAGAAGTTATTTAAATCTAAGCTGCCAGTAGATATAGATTTGATAAAAATTAGTCGCGAAGAAGAAAACCTATTAAGTTATGTTGGCGTAAATCCTCTCACTACAGAGAGTGATAGTGATAATTTCATTTTAAGAGAAAAACTTCAAATCTTAGATGTAATAGGAGCGTGTCTGGAAAAGACCCATTCATTTAAAGAGATTGATCAGAACAACAATTTACAGGTTGATGTTGACAACTGTTTCAACAGATTTTTAACAGAAAAATCTTGTTATGAATATAATCAGTCATGTTTAACGACCTTTAATTCAGACAGAAGGGCAAATCAAATAAGTGATTCACAATCAGACAACCCTTTTATTACACAGGAAAAAATTTTCTATATTTTTAAAAATTTTAAAAATAAATTATCGTCTGGTGTTGATACAATTCCAAATATAGTATTAAAGAATATCCCTAATGTACTGATACTTGATTACTGTACGTTATTTAACAATATGCTTAACAACTCTTATTTCCCCTGAACATGGAAATTGGCTAAAGTTGTGGTATTGCCCAAAAAAGACAAGGACACCAGCAATCCGAAAAATCTGAGAGCCATAAGTTTGCTCCCAAACATTAGTAAAATTTTTGAAATTTGCATAAATAATAATATTTTAAATTTTTGTCAGAACAATAATCTGATTAATGATAGACAATTCGGTTTTAAGTACAAACACTCTACGATACACGGAATACACCTTTTGATATCTAACATTAATTGGAATTTAAATAAATCGCTCTGTACAGGGGCATATCTTATTGATTTTGAAAAAGCGTTCGATAGCATTTGGATTCCTGGTCTTATATATAAACTTTTAAAATACAAATTTCCACTTTATTTGGTCATTCTAATTCATAACATGTTATCCAATAAATCGTTTGTCGTTTGCAATAAAAATGAATTTAGTAGTAGGAAATTTATTATAGTTAATGGGTTACAACAGGGAACAGTTGTTGCTCCTATACTTTTTAATATATTTATTCATGAACTTTTAAATAGCGTTGAGAATATTATTGGTTTCGCAGATGATATTATAGTATATCATGCTGGCAACAAAATAGGGGAAATAAATACAAAATTGCAAAATCATTTTTATATCGTAGAGAAGTATGCTAATGATTGGAAAATGAAATTAAACGTAGACAAATGTGAAACTATACTATTCCGTCCTCCTGTCGGAAAGTGCAACTACAATATAAGGTGCCATTGGAGATCCTTCGGCATTAAATCCAGTAACAACATATACATACCAAATAAACAAACGGTAAAGTACCTAGGAATCCATTTGGACAAATTTCTCTACTTCAATGAACATGTTAACATACAAATTAAAAAAGCTAGAAATGCTTATTTTATGTACAAAAGACTATTTTTTTCTAAACACATTAAACCTAATATTAAAATTCTCATGTACCAATTTTAACATACGGATGCCAAATTTGGTTTAATGTTTCTCCTTCCTATATGGAAAAAATACGTAAATTTGTAAGAAGATGCCTAAGAGCATGTACTTCGTTATACAGATCCCCAAAAAGTGAATTTACAAAATATATAAGTAATTCAAGACTATACAATGCTGCCAAAATTAGCCGAATTGATAACTTTATCATACACCTTATTAGAAATCATATTCGATCTTGTTGTGACCACTATGAAAATAACCTAATAATGGCTCCCTATTATGTCAACCACGAATATATATCCAAAACACTACAAACTGGATATGTTCCTTCTGAAGCATTCGTGTACCGAATTGATAACTTCATCATACACCTTATTAGAAATCATATTCGATCTTGTTGTGACCACTATGAAAATAACCTAATAATGGCTCCCTATTATGTCAACCACGAATATATTCCAAAACACTACAAACTGGATATGTTCCTCCTGAAGCATTCGTGTACCTTGATAAGAACGGTTTTATACAAAACTACACAGGCGTCCCTATATTTTTTCATATATATAGAAGAGCAAATGTTAAAGCTATATCTAGGAATCAACTGACAGCTGAGAACAGAAGGTTCGATACAAACTTGTTTCATAAGGATAAGAACATATTTCCATACTTAAATATTAGTAAATACTGGTGGCTTAGTTAAATACCGTAATCTTTTTTTTTTAATTCCTGACTTTTTTTTATAATAATTGCTATTCTAATGTTTTTTTTAATAATTTTTCATTACGAAACATTCGATATTAAAAACAGATATAACAATGTATAAAATTTGTATAAAAAATATAATTAGTTTTAAGAAATGTATATATTGTATATAATTATACCTATACGTATTATACTAGAGAGCTCGTTTATGGGACAGTGTATAACTATATGATATTTATACTATTATTTTGTTTATTTGTAGTAATTATCATAAACCTTTTCTTTAAATAAACGTTAAAAAAAAAATTAAATAACACTTTATTTATTCAATTATTTTACGATTTAACTATTCACGATTAATAATACACGCTGGCAACTTTAATTTTTATACAAGATCTTAACTAGATGACACTCACAATCCAAATGAATCACCACGTGTTGGCGTTGCTTTCATATACCCTATTTTTAGGCGTTATTGAATATTCTAGAATTTCTACCGCCATCTGCTGCGTAGTTGAAAATGCTGCATTGCCACTTTTATCTCAGACACATTAGTAAGCATTGTTATTTACTTCTAGAACCTTCAATCATTATTTAAAAATACATGTTGTGTATTTTTATTTAGTTGTTACACAATGCAGGTGTGTGTATGGTTGTGTATTGTGTTTGTTTATCTATCGCTTTGTATTAGTTGTTTTTGTTTTGTAATAAAGATGTTTTGTAGAAACTTCTAGCTTTGATAACAAACACAATAGGTCATTTCGTTTCACTTTCTTGGCGTCAATTATTTTTACATCTTTTTATGATTTTAATAAAGCATCTTTGTAACACTGCCGCCCACTTAAGCCCTTTCGTCCCGAATAGGCTCAACATTACCTCTGCCATATTTAGCCAGCCGCCCTAGGTGAACCACTTTCATTTTAGACTTCGGATTATGATATCTCTGTATCCGGTAAGCCACGTCCTTCAATTTCTTTATCACCTTTTGCGGTCGCTCCCAGTGCGTTTGCAGTTAAGGGGATAATCCTTTCTTGCGTTACGGGTTAAATAGTAGAACCATTACTCCTTCAGTAAATCCCTCTGTGTTTGCTGCTCGATCATATCTGGCCTTCATCTTATCGTTGGTAATTTTAATGCGCTTACGGACAAACTCATGAAGCTCATGCAGGTCTTCCTGTGCCTAAAGAATGTTTCCATTGTCTTCGTGCGCTGCTCCAGGTTTGACACCAAATTCTCAATCTGCTGGTAGTTTTAGTTCTGTCCCGAACAGGATTTTTGCTGGACTACGTAAGGTTGAATCGTGTACAGCTGACCGGTACGCCAGTAGAAATTTTGGTATATGCTCATCCCAATCCTTTTGGTGTGTACTGACCACTTTTCTGAGATATTCCTCCAGGGTACGATTAAATCTTTCTACCATGCCATCAGACTGCGGATGGTGTCGTTCTTGTCTTTTTGATACCATAGACATCACACATCTCTTTGAATATAGCCGATTCAAAATTTCGTCCCTGGTCTGAATGTAGTTCTAGTAGAACACCGTATCAACACACCCAATTGTTCAAAAGGGCGTCTACCACTGTTTTAGATTATTCGTTTGGAATGGCATACACTTCGGGCCATTCACTAAAAAAATCTATTACCACTAGTACATATCGGTTTCCAGCATCACTGACAGGGAATGAACCTGTGATATCAATAGCTATCCCCTCAAGTGGTGCACCTGCGTTGTACTGTTGAAGTTTGCCACGACTTTTTCTTACAGGGCCCTTGGCCTTTATGCACTGTTCGCAATTAGTTATCCAATCGGCTACGTATTGTTGGCAGCCTACCCAATAAAATTTCTGCTTTATCTTTTCCAGAGTTTTTGCTATACCCATATGGGTGCCGCTGGGACCGTTATGGAACTGCTTAAGTATCTCATTTCTTTTGGAAGTTGGCACGACAATTAAGTCCGTTGTAGTTTTGCCATCTGTACTTTCCCAAGATCGATATAAGCAGCCATCTTCTACCTTCATGCTATTCCACTGAGCCCAGTATGACTTGGCTAGTTGGCTCTCTGACGATATTTCATTATGATTCGGTCTCCTGTTGTTTTGCTTAGTCAATATAATTTTTGTCAAAATTGAGTGAGCCGCACATCAATGACGTACACCTTTTTCTCTACTTTTGTGCAGTGCTTGCACTCTACATTTCATGGCCGTCTTGACAGGGCATCAGCATTATTGTGCTTTCCTCCTTTTCTATACACAATACTAAAGTCAAAAGTCATAGCTCTGCAGACGTTCAACCCAGCGTGCAAGCTGGCCCTCAGGATTCTTGAATTGCATCAACCAACGTAATGCAGAATGGTCCGTCCTTAAGATGAAATGTTGACCATATAAGTACTTGTGGTAATGTTTTACACACTCTAGCACTGCTAAAAGCTCCCGTCGTGTAACGCAGTAATTTCTTTCGGGCTTGGAGAGCACCCTGCTGTAATAGCCAATGACCTTTTATGTTCTCTTAATGTCCTGAGAAAGCACTCCTCCTATTCCATAGCCACTTGCATCCGTGTCCAATATGAATTTTTGTCCAGCTATTGGATAGGTGAGAACTGGTACCGTACACAAAAGTTTCTTGAGCTCCTGGAACGCCTTTTCCGCTGCTTCACTCCAGTGGTATGGTTGCGACTTCCTGGTCAACTCATGCAAGCTAGCAGCCACTTGAGCAAAGTTTGGCACAAATCTCCTGTAGTATGTGCAAAGCCCCAGGAAACTACGCAGCTCATGAAGATTTTGTGGGCGAGGCCAGGTCTTTACTGCCAGTACTTTGTCTTCATCAGTTGATACGCCCTCTGCTGTTACACGATGTCGCAAGTATTTGATCTCCTTTTGAAACAAAGAACATTTTTTAACGCTTAATTTTAATCCTGCAGCTGTTATACGATTAAAAACTTCATCCAGATTTTTGAAGTGTTCATCAAAAGTCTTCCCCATCACGATTATGTCATCCAGCTACACTAAGCACGTCTTCCAATTGAGACCCTTAAGCACACGTTCCATTAAACGCTAAAAAGTAGTTGGAGCGTTGCAGAGCCCGAATGGCATCACCTTGAACTGCCATAAACCACCACTCACGCTAAAGGCAGTTTTCACCTTATTCTTATCGGTTATCTCTACTTGCCAATAGCCGCTCTGCAATTCCAAGGTAGAGAACCATTCCGTTCCGACCAACGTGTCTAAGGTGTCGTCAATTCTAGGCAACGGATAACTATCTTTCTTGGTGACGTCATTGAGCTTTCTGTAGTCGACGCAAAACCTGTTACTGCCGTCCTTCTTCTTTACTAAAACTATTGGTGAACTCCACGGACTCGAGGATGGCTCAATGACTCCGTTCCGTTCCGTTTCGCTGACAAGTTCTTTGACTTCGTTTCGTTTTGCTAGGGGAACACTTCTGGGTGCTTGTTTTATAGGCCTCGCTTCGCCAGTGTTAATTTCATGTTTAACAACTGCTGTTTTACCTTGGCTTTTATTATTTAGGGCGAAGACGGTGGCATGTTTGCAACAGCTTTGCTTTGTTTCTGTCAGGAGGTGTTAGTCCTGCCACCCATTTTTGCACCTGTTCTGCTAATAAATCTCTTTCTTTAGCTGTTATTTTAGGACATTCTTTATTCGCCGCACAATTAATTATGGCTTCTGCTGGCTCACATCGACCCATCTCAAAATTCCTGTTAATTGTTTTTCGCTATTGGACAGATTAAGTACTCTCACAGGAACTCTTCCATCGTCGCAGATTTTCACGAGGGCTTTTGCTGTTATGATATCGTCTTGTAGTTCTTTTTATTCTCACAACCGGTTATCCTTACAATCTGTCTCCACACGTGCCCATACTATATTTTCCGCCTGAGGTGGTAATTTCTGACGTTCAACGGCAAATAGCTTCCTTACTGTGGTCCTGCTGTCATATCCAACATCCAGGGGTATCTCCACATTGCGCCAGATTATGTGCAGATTAATACCGTGGGGTATCATAAAGTCTGCACCAATGATAACTTCATCCACTGTATCGGCAACAACAAATACATGGTCAGCGCTGATGTTTGCACTAGTCAGTCTTACCCTGGCTCTTCCATAGACGGTGGCTAAGTCGCCAGTAGCAGTACGCAGTCGTACATTAGTTAACGGCTCCACTGCCCCTTTTACTAGATCGGGCCTTATAATAGACTGAGACGCTCCTGTGTCTATGGTGAGGACTTGCTTACTTCCATTGAATTTTTATGGATTAGTATAATGAGGAAAAAAATCTGTTTCTTAATTACACAATATAGAAACGAACTTAAACTGAATTTATATTTTTATTAATTCTTCTTTAGATTTATCCTCCGATCGCTCTCCCACAATTGTTACAATCTGTAACAAATAAAAAATTGATTTACCTCACTCAAATGTCCTAATTGGGTGAAATTCAAAAATTCTACAAGTGTTCTCCTAATCACGTTTACTTCAAAATTGTATTTGGCTATGAATAATCGCTTCAGAATAGAGTGTGTTATTCTCTTTCTAGTAAAACAAAACCTCTACATCTTTCTCAAGCCTCCAGTACCCAGATCAGAGCGGCTGTCGCCGGGTATATTAGTCATTAAATTAACTTCAAAATACAACAGAAGACATCGATTTAAACCTAAAAATAATAAAGTTAGATATTTCAAACCCCTCAAAATGGGATGTTTCCAGCTGACTCTCACGCAACAGGTTAAAAATATCATCTGCATCAGTTCGACAAATATTCGGTCTTGAATCCTTTATAAAAGTTTTAAGCTACACAAAGAAACCTATTTCATTGGGTTTTGTAGACTAGATGTATCTTACCCATAGGTTAGTAATATATAAAGCACTTTAGACGTTTTTTAAACCTCATATTTGCCGTTTGGTCTATTTTTCAATTTTATTATTATATTGCGGGTATATATAGATGATCTATATACCATAATATGTTCACATAAATGACATTCAATTGGGCACTATTCAATTGGGCAATATTGTTATGTGTCTCAATTAGCACTACAGCTGTGACGCCACCCAGCTCATCAGCACCATCAAGGTAGGTTTCAACCCACAGCTGTAGCTCAGAAACAAATAAAAATAAAAAAAGGTAAAATAAAATCAACAACTAAAAAAAATAAAATAACGAAAACCACTCAAGAGGGAAAACAAGATGGCCATGCTTGTCCTCCCGGCTTCGGACACCTATTCCATTAAAACGCATTTGCAAAGGGTCCCCTAATCCAGACACACACACACAGTAACTCGGGACTACTTACCTCACTTCAAACCTCACCTTGAAATAAAGGAAATTAGCAAAAACACATATTTGTTCAACTTATATAACAAAAACTAATTACATATTTATTTAAAAAAAACCGAACAACTCACAATAATACTTTAAATATGTGTAATTATAATTAAACCTTAATAAATATATAAACAAATTTCTCACCATAAAATTTCTGACTTAATCACTACTAAAACAAAACGACAATTAATACACTTAACTTACAGAATGCGGGTGCCCATATTAAAATCTAGTGATAAATAAAGATAAAAACAGAAAAATTAACTCCTAAGAAAAAACATTAGTTTCCTTTTGGTTTGAGAAAAAATAGGAAAGAAATTGGACTAAAAAAATGGGGAAATTTTATTCTACACAATAGTGAAAATACAAAATAGAAAAAATAACTCCTAAGAAAAAACATTAGTTTCCTTTTGGTTTGAGAAAAAATAGGAAAGAAACTGGAAAAAAAAAATGGGGAAATTTTATTCTACACAATAGTGAGTTACTCGATTCTACACCCCTCCTAATTGAGCTCTATTAGGTGGTTTTGGCAGCACTCAATTTTTGCAGGGTATTCCAAACTTAAATTTCACTTATATTTCTTTTGTATATCCCTTTCCTAATAATAACAACATAAACCGAAACTATAGGCTCATGAAAAAAAAAATTAATTCAAATTTAGGCACTTACAATAAACGGAATAACTTAAGGTACTAACACCTAATAATAAATACTTCTACTTATCCCAACACACAAAAAAAAAAAAATAAATAACATTATTTTCTAAATTCAACTATATATAATGATAAAAATTGAACATTTATATTAGAACATAAAACAAACATTAATTACTATATGCATGTGTATAAACCTTTCCCTCTTCTTAAAGAAACACAATAACCGACCGTGGCACTTACTAACTGGCTGCCCAAGACAAAGCAACTGATTTCTTTGTCTTTGGTTTTTTGTTAGGGTTCTTTCTTTTTCCAGAATTACTATCCCCCTAATTTAGGATATTGGGTCCAGCCCCCTCTACAAACAAATCTTCTCTCCTTAAGTTGTCAGAGAATAATAACTTATCTGCCTCAATCCTGCCAGCCTGGACTCGAACAAAATTAACATAAGGATTTTTTTTTTTTTTTTAATTACTAACTCACTATTATTAATATTTTCCTACTTTTTTATAGTTTTATTATATTTTAACCTTTATGTTAAACGCACATTTTTAAACACCAAATAAAATAAATTCAAGTAGACTTCGACCAATCTGAACACTTTTTACTAAAAAAAGCTGAAAGTAACTTCACATTTTATTAAATATATAAGGCGGTTTAACACCGCCAGCTTTTAAATTTCCAATGTACTACTTCTGTCACTGATTTACAGTGAATCATGTATGAAAATTTTTTTGTGTTCCTGCCGTCATTGTTTTATGTGATAAAATAATACACTTATCTAGTATGTAAATTTTTATTTTTTGGAAAAACTATAAAACTGAATTATTGGGGAATTTGAAAACATTGATGTTATTCTGGGATAACTTACTTCTAAAATAGTTGTATAAATTTATAGAAAATATTGTTTTCTTAAGAGGATTTTTGGAAAAACTTAAAAGATATTTGAAATTTAATTTCTTAATTTGTAATTTGTAATGCTATATAATCTTTTAATATTAATCTCATTTAATGAAGTTTTGTAACTTTAGGGAAATAAATACATTAGATTGGGAAGTTTTAAGAAAATAATAATATTGATTAATGCAAATTAATGGTGAATAAATCTAATTATTTACATATGTACATTTATTAATATAATTTATAAATAATAATATAAAACATTTAATAAAGAATATTTTCATGATATAAAAATAGTTAATTTAAAGTTGCTTGTTTTCTTGGAGTGGCGTATGGATACGGGAACAACAAAACAAGAACCATAATGGGCAAGAGTCCATACGATTTCGGTTAATCTTTACCCTAAAGCATCATCTCAATTACTTAATGAGCTAAAAGGTGTTTTTTGAATGTGATTGGTGTAACGGAAAACTTTTTTAAAGACTGAGGCAAACAATTCCAATTTCTGCTATTACGTATAACAAAGGATTTTTCGAAGACAGGACAAGTAATTAATGGTTCCATAATATGCGGAGTAGTTGTATAATGTGTTAAAGTAAATTTAAAAAAAAATAGAAGATTAGCATAGATCTATATTTTAAAAAGTCATGGAATGAATACCCCAGAAAACGTTCTATTGCGTAAGAAACGTGACCATAGTAATTAATACCGTAAACAAACCTTACAATCCTTTTAATAATTTTCTTGATTTTTATTAGGCACCTACCCCAAGTGCCAGAATAAGTTTCCAAACCATAGATTAGATGTGGCATCAATAACGCATAGGCAATAGAGTGCCTAACTTTCTGTGAAAAATGAAGACCGCAACAACAGAGTCTTCGCAAACCCAGGGCGACTTTCAAGAAAATCGCATTTATATGCTGATCAAAATTCAAACAATCATCTATTATCACTCGCCAGCAATATAACGACTGAACGAAACCAATTTTAGTTCCTGCAATGTTAATATCGGGGTAAATTATGCTGCGCAAGCCGGTTCGAAACATAATTTCTCTCTTTTTTGTCGAGTTTATTGAAAAGTGATTATTGTTCATTCATATAATAACATCCTCTAACGTGTAATTAACAACTGCATCTAAAACATCTATATTGCCCCTATTCTCTTTAAAAAGCATTTGAGTAAAAATAAACGGTTTAAAGTATAAAAGAAACAAAATTGGCCCTAATACAGATCCCTGTAGAACACCCGAATTGATGTAGGCAACATTAGATATATTACCATTCAAACTAACGAATTGTGACCTTCGTACTTAATAAGAATAAATCAATCTACAAGCCATAGTGGAGAAGCCAAAATTCCATTTCAACTTAGAAATAAGAATGTTGTAATTTAGGCGATCGAAGGCTTTAGCCAAGTCCAGTGTAACAAGAAAACTATTTTTATTAAAACAAAAAAGAATAAGCAAAATTAAAATATTTTATATTCAAAAACAAAAATTTTGTTACAAAGAATTAAGGTAGAATTTTTGAGCAAAACAATCCTGGATCTTTTTGAGCGTCATATGCCATTAAAAACTTGCAAAATGAATAGAAACCTAACTGGATGCAAGGTACGTAAGGCAAAAATTAATAAAAATCTTGCTTTGAAGCCTATATCGAAGACGTAAGAAACTTAGAAAAGTATAAAGTTTATTGCAGATACAGAAACAAATGGAAGGCTGTTATTCGGAAACAAAGAAGGAAAAGGTGTATTAATTTTTTTGCTGGATGTGACTTAAACCAACTTTGACGGAAGTTAAGAGAAGTTGGTGCTACAGAAGGTGGTGATGACCCCTTGTGTTTTGCTAGTGAAAAAGATCTCAATGATTTCAACAGTCAATGCATTCTTTCGGAACTGCCGTCTTCTTTAGATCCTCCAGTAAATTTCACAAATCTCATCTTCAATAATGGATTTTCTGTTAAGAATGTTGACTGTCACGAGTTATTTGAAGGGATATGTCAAATAAGATCTGAAGCAATTGGTGCGGATAAGATTCCATTAAAATTTCTAAGACTTATCTTTCAGCTTATCTCTAAACATATTTTACATATAGTTAATTCAGTAATAACCACATCTAACTTTCCTAAACAATGAAAAATTGGCAAAATAGTACCCATTTCTAAAAACAAGAACCCACGTTATTTTTCTGATTATCGTCCAATAAGATTTCTTAGCAGTATGTCTAAAATATTTGAAGTGATTATCATACGACAAATGCAGCACCATTTTACTAGCGGGAATTATTTATCAAGTTTTCAATCTGGTTTCCGTAAGCAATTAAGCACGACAACACATACTCTTAATATTGTTGAACACTTAAGAAGTGCCATGGATAAGAAGTTGTCTTCGATACTAATTTTTCTGGACTTTAGTGAGGCGTTTGATGCTTTAAGTCATAATGTTTTAGTTACAAAGCTATCCCAGCAATTTAACTACAGTATATCTGCATTCACATCAATTTTTTTCATTTTTGTCTATGCGTAAGCAAACATTGAATACAAAGGAATCACTTCACCTGTCATGCTAACTTTTAGAGGCATTCCTCAAGGATCAATTATTGGTCCACTTTTGTTTACCCTGCCCACAGATAATTTGTTTCAGCAAACTTTTTTTTCCCAATGTTTTACGTATGTGGACGACATTCAGCTTCTTGCTGTTAACACAGAAAATGCTGAGGTTAGTTTTGAAAACAAAATTATTAGTGATTTATGTTGCATACATGCCTGGTCAGAGCAACACTTCTTGAATTTAAATAAATGAGAACGTTTTCATTTGCAAATTCGTCTCATTTATCCCTTTTAATGGGAAGATCGTTTGTTGTAAGTGTTGCCAGAGTTTGGAATCATTTTGTACCATATCGGGAAAGGAGATTTTCAAACTCAGTCAAAAAGTTAAAAAAATAGTGCTGGCAAGTCTTTAAAAGTAAGTTTGAAATGCAATTTGAGTCAATCTTAACACAAACCCTAACTTTAATATTTAAATAAATAAATAATATTTCCGTCCACAGGTTATGGAATTTATGAGGGCCCAGGATAACTACCTAAGAAATTGAGAGAAAAGTTCGTGTAAAAAACCAAAAAGGAAAAAATCGTGCGCTTAGCACTTGATGTATATATATATATATATATATATATATATATATATATATATATATATTAAATCTATACTAAAGTGGTATTTTCTGTTATAGGTATCTGGTATACAAGTAGATCATGCGCTGAAGAGTTAGTCCCTTTACAGACCGGCGACTAATTGCACAAGAAAATTGTTCAGCCACACTGCCATTTAGACGAAATTTTTACTCTTTCCAAAACGCATACCGATTTTGCCTTGATTCGCTTCATACGCGTTTCTACTCTAGGTGACAAACGACCCCTAGCTTTTAATGACACAATTCTGCAGAGTGACTACGGGATTGCACTTTCGGAGTAGTGACCAGTTGCACATGTAACTAAATTAGTAGACTTGCAAAAACGTTAAAACATTACAAAAGTAAACTGACTAATAAATTAATTCCGCTGGCAGTAGGCTCACAATTAAACTTTTACATAAGAGCCGGAAACGATAATGGGAAACTTTATGCCCAGACAAGTAACAAAATATTCTATAAGTAAGTACTAACTTCACGTGGCTTATTCGGTAAAAAAAACGGTCATTGCAAAATTATTGTTTAAGGTCTTTTCCATGGAAAATTCCCAAAGACTTTCCCTTCAAATCTATGACCTCGTAAAGACTACCACCAACCGATTTCACAATTCTGCATTCTAGAAAATTATGCGCGAGTTTTGCATTAAATCCAGTTTTAAAATCGCTCTGTTGAAAATTACGTCTATAGACCACTTGTCGAGGGACAAACTTAACACTTCGACAACGCGTGTTGTAAGTCTCGTTTCTCAAATACGCTTTATGCAAGGTTTCCCTTATTTTCTGTCGTATTTGAACTGGCTTTTCAGAGATTTCTAATTCGGGATCAGCTAAGCTTTAAAGTTTTCTAGCTAAACTATAAATACTACCGTGACGAATCATATTCATACCGAAGAGCGCAAAGTAAGGGGTAACTCCTATCGAACACTGCACCGACGATCGAAGGGAGAATTCAACCTCGGGTAAATGTTAATCCCACTCCGAGTGATCATCTTGCAAGTATGAGCGAACTGCGGCGAGTGCATTGCCGTCCGAACGTGTTTTGTGTCAAAATTTTTTACCAAATCCGATACTACTGTCTATGGGGTACTGAATTTGTAGAATACCTCAGCAATTAAAAATTTTACAATATTTTTAGTATCTGCCTTTGGTAAGGCTTTTAGCAAAACGAATTTAGTAAGATGATCTAAAACGATTAATATATAACAATTGCTGTTCTTTGACCGCGAGTATGGACCAAGAAAGTCTATAAAAATCCGTTGAAAAGGGCACTCGCTAATTGTTTCAGCACCGATAGGTGGTCGTAGCGTTCTATTTACCGGTTTCGACTCTTTGCATATTTGGCAACTTGCAACAAACTCACGAATTTAAGTATTTTGGTTCGGCCAACAGAAATATTTTTTGACCCTGCGTATAGTCTTTCCAACGCCCCCGTGAGAAGCTTGCGGTGAGTTTTGTGACTTGTAGATGATGGTTTTGGTCAATTCATGTGGAACCCATAGTTTCCATGAGAAATCCTTATTCAAGACCACACCATCATAAGGCTGTACTCTTTTGAACACATAACCGTCAACTACTTTTAAATCCGGGAGCTGTTCAGAATTTGCTTCTATTGTAGAAATAAGTTGTAAATAGTCACCAGAGTTAAAGGCGCTTGAATAAAGATCGACCAGTCCCTCTACATCTGCCAAGACTTCTTCAATTTTGTAGCGCGATAGGGTATTGGGTACTACATTCTGTTTCCCCTTCCTATGCGCTATTGTGAAATCATAAGATTGCAGATGTAGGCTCCACCAAGCTAAACGACCACTGAGTTACGATATCTAAGTTACCTTCAGTCTCCTCAACGAGACTAATTCCATTTGTCATAAGACTCTTTATATTCGCAAACAATTTAAAAACCTTCATAAAATCGATCCCCAAGAACAACTCACTACCCAGAGTAGGCACTAGATAGAATGATATGACATGGGCTGTTTAACCAAACGCTACCTCCGCTCGCACGCGACCGACAATGTTGTGCATAGTACCGTCCGCTGTCTTACCACACCGAAAATTCTACGTTTGGCCTCGTTGTATGCTCTAAGTTTAACTTGCAGTGGCTGAAGTCCTCTAAGATGGGGCTCACGTTTTAAGCTTAATTCTGACCTGTTTTTATTAACTAAAATCTGTACACTTTTTTCTGAACGCATTTGGTGACTGGGTCTAAACTTTCGCCGAACTCGCCTCCCTAGCTCGAGACAGGTTTCGAGACCGGTTTCCCTGGCACTTTGAGGCCATTATCCCTACCGCACCTAACACAAAATACTCTAGAAACTGGCTCTGAACAATCTACAAAACTATGACCGACAATTTTACAATTCCAGCAGTAATTACTTGTGGGCCTTATAGCGTCTACTTCAAGGTCTACTAAAGACAAATCCTCTTGCGAATGAATCTTTTGGGTGACGTTTAAATTCTGCTGGTAAACCTACTGTTGGCTAGATAACGAATTTTCCGCTATTCTAAATTCGCGTTAAAACTCTGTTAAGGTCTTGAGATGTACCGAAAACATCATTTGAGGAATCGACGGCTTAAGCTTCCCCCTCATGATATCCACCAGCTGCTCTTCCTCGAAGGGACTTTCGTGCTGATTCCGCAATTTTATTACTGCGTTATAAGACTCTTCAAATGTCTCATGTGGCTACTGACGGCGATTTAAAATTTGCATTTGAACCTGGTATTCCTTTTCGAAATGGAGGTATTGTGCTAAAAGCGCTTTTTCTAACTCCTTCCATGCACTGACACGAACTATCTTTCTGTAATTCCAATACCAATCTAACGCAGGGCCATCTAACAGAAAATGAAGATTTCGTAACATTTCATTGTCGGAGCAACTATAATCTTTCTGCAAAGTTCCTACTCGAAAAATACACTCCTGCACATGCATCGTTTTGCTTGTACCGTCGAACTTAATCCCCCAATTAGCCAGCTTGAAAGTATCCATAGAGTTATAATGACTTGGCATAGACATTGCGACCTGATAATTTGGGTTTAAGGACTGGAAAACTGGCGCAGACCAAGCATCCTGTGGATAGCTTAGCTGGCTGATTAATGGCAAGTTATGTTGAGGCAATGGGTTATGCTGCGGCAATACGCATTGTTGTTGGAAATGCACCTAAACTGGCTGTCGACTAGGAGGTAAGGGATTTGCTTGCTGCTGGTACTGTGTTTGTCCTATCAGTTGTTCCACAAACTGCTGCTGGCGTCGATATTGCTGGTGCTGAGTTGGTAACGACTGTTGTATTGGTTCTTTCGTCTGATGCGCAATCGTACAAGATGGACCTATATTTCGCTGCAAACCCTGTGTCTCCTGCCCAGCTTCAAACATATGTGGAGCTGGAACCAATGGTGGTGGTAACTCATACGATTGAGGCATTCGTTTATACGCAGTAGACTGTTGTTGTACCAGTTCATACCCAGTAGACTGTTTCTGTACATACCCAGTCACAGCAGAAGGCCGGAAACCAACTGGTGGCTGGGTAAATGATGCCTGCACCTGTCTTTGACCAGGTAGTCGACTCTCTATGTTCGTGGCTGCCCTGAAGACTTGCTGTGGACTTTGACTACGGACTTACAGAGAAGCTAAAGCCACTTTTACTTCTATCAAAGCTTTCTGAATTTTGTTATCAACCTGCTGCATAAACCTTGACTGACAAAGATCCACAGACGCCTCTACAATTTGATATATATCCCTAACATTAGAAGACATACCAACTCTGTTATTAGCGCCAACACTTTCAAGCAGCTCCCTGCGAATATTCTGGGCTTTAGCGCTTACAAAAGTTGGTGATATAACAGTCTGATCAGCACTGTATGTGCTCATAAATAACTCCTGCGGAGATAAAACGGAAAATACTGGATCACTAACTGAATTGACCGTTGTTTTAGCTGCCACCGTAGACGTCTGATTCGCCAAAGAAGAGACTGTTGTAGTGGTATCCGTTCCACAAGTGTTGTAGTGGTATCCGTTCCACCCGCTTGAGACGTCGGCATATTCTCAGCGTCAGAAAGCACTCTGCTTGCTTGCCGAGTTAATACCATTAAGTTAGAACTACTCAAAAAAATCAAAACTTTTAACTAAGGCCTGCTGTTAAAAAAAAAACCGTCTTAATGCAAAAATAAATTACAAGCAGGATTACAACAACCCAAAAGACTGTAAAAATAAACTTTTGCACTAAAAATCCAATGATGCAAAGTAAAAAATCATTAATTTACTAGGTAGTGTGTGTTTCCCTAAAATTCTTCTCAATCTCTGTTTTTTTTTTTCAGGAGCTAAACGATGAGCTATAAAAACAAATTTTTGATGTGTAAATAGTCAACGACATTCACGTCAACAACAGTTGTACTGCAGCTCATAAAAGGAAAACTTTACCCTTCCAATAAGAACTATCTTTAACTGTTTCTGAAGGAAAAGTTTACAAAGTTGACAAGGGTGATTATAAACTTCTACACCGTCTAACTACCTAAGTTAATTTCTTAACTATTAATTCCTAAAATGTTATCTTCGTCCCTTTTAGTATCTTGAGCAAGCAAATAACTTTTGGTTTTTACTAACACAACAAAAATTTAAGCTTCTAGCTACTGAAAAGGACGAAGACAGCTGGCTTACTAAACCCTCATGACTACCTTACCTGCTCAATGTGTCGCAACACAATGCAGGTAACTGTATATCGGGACTTACATATGAGCAAATATGGTTCATCATGAAAACTTATGTAACTCAGACAAAAAGAAAACAAAATCGCTTCTCATCAAGGGCTCTTAAGCCCCTTAATGGGCCCTGTGCCTTAAGCGAAAAACTAGGAATTACAAAGGAAATAAAAATGCTCATCGGGAGTTACTTCGGGCCCCAATTTGGGCGCCATTTTTAAAGCAGCTTTTGTAACTAAAATTAAATAAGAAATCTAAATATGTGTTGCCAGATAGTTGGCCGCGCTGGCATGTTGGCGTTTAGCACCGGCTGGGGCTCGCCGTTAGGAACCTTAACGAGTTATTGTATTTAGTTTTTTGAATGTCCCAAAGAAACTCCTTTGCAACCACTTACCCCACCCTACTTACCGCACCTTAAAAGTCTTAAGCCTTCATGTTAATATTTACCCTCGCTCAAAATAACTTCATTATAAATTCATAAGTTTTATTTATTATTTATTTATTATAAAAATGTAATGTAAAATATTAAAAGGAGTTAAACTAACAATATTGTAAAAAAATTGATAAAAATTAAAGTATTGCAAAAGAATTCATAGAAAGTTTTAAATTTAATATTTATTTTTATTTCCTTCCTTTTTTTTGGTTATGCTGCATTTACAGGTAAAAGCCTAACGGCTTAGGTACGGGTTTTCTGTTTAGGTAAGTTTTCTTTTAAAACTTTTCTAGGACTTATATTTAACTTGGCCTAATTTTTATTCTTTTCTACACTACGAAGATATAAGTAACTGACCGCGATACAAAAACCTAGGCTGAGCTAACCCTCACAACACGCACTCAGGTCTAATGGTTCCTGAGGAATGAAACGTACAAACAAAAAAGGTACATACTCGTATATGTTTGTCTTACAATCTAGGCTAAGACTAATATAATGTATTTTTACTTTGTTCGTAGGTCTTCTGTCGTTATTGTCCGAAGTCTAAGGCCGTATACCTCGCACTGCCGGAAATGGCGATGCTGATTAGAAGATGGTCCCTTGGTGAATGTGACAGCAATGGAGTGGCCGTTGGTGGTGGTTGCTTGGCTTGTCTGTTAAGCTTGTAGTTTTTTATATGTAATTTAAACGTTTTCTTTTACTTGTTTTTTTATGGTTATCTTTTCTTTTTCCTATTGCTTAACTTTGTATTTATAAATTTTTATTTAAAGGTTTTGTTCAATTTTCTTTCAATTTGGCTACAATGAATTATAATATTTAGTCTTGTCTTTTCCAAATTTTGTTCTTATTAATTTTTATAATATTTTTAATATTTTATATATCTCTCTATGATATTTGATTTAACAATAAATACTTTGATCACCTTTTTTAATGTGTTTTATTTTCTTGATGCTCTAGAATTTCCTTTCTTCTCACAATCAAAAAATAGCGACATTTTATTTTTGTCTTCCCAAGAAACCTCTTGGCCGCCATGGATATTCCCCATTTTAAAATTGTTTCAGGAATTAACAATAATGTTTTGCCTAATATTTACTGTGGCTCTTCTTCTTCCCCTTTTTCACTATGCATGCTGAAGTATATCAGCTGACCGCACTGCTTTATCAAAAGTCTTTACAGGGCGCACACGACAAAGTTTTCTAAGCAATCACTAATTCTTTTGGAAAGAAAGAATCTAATATGGTGATTAGTTAAACAATTTCATTATAAGGTTTTTTGAATTGGGCTTTTCCCCAACGCTGTCTTTTTCAAAGTTTCTTATATTTAATTCTATACTTTGTAATTGTTGTACTAATTTTAAGTAAATTCTCATACTATTGTATCCTATATATTTTAAGATGATTTTTAATAAATTTAAAATTTTAAATTTATTATATGGAAATATGATAGCTTGTGCTTTATTATCATTTATTTTTATTTTCCATCTGATAAAATATTTTTGGGTTGGCTTTCTTATATTCGCTTGATTATAGCTTTTAAAACTTTTCTCAGACTATAATAGCACTATCATCAACATAAATTTTTTCTTCTTGATTTTTATGGACATTTTATACGGGACGTGTATAAAGAGTAAGTGTGGGTAATAGCACTGAAACTTGCGTTAAACTTCCAGGATGTGCTTTTACGGGAAAACTATTCATCAACATATTCTTTAAAAAACTTGAAATAATTCTTAACAAATATATTAAGCTTTTTTAACATCCAATTTAATTCAAATAAAAAAAAAATAAAAAAAAATTAATAATAATAAAACTTTTGCAATTTTTTTTTATTCTTTCCGATAGCATTGATGAAATTCAAATGCCTTTAACAATCAAAATCAAATTGTAATAAACAAAATATACGTTTTGACGTTTTTTTTTTCACTGTCCACTATGCACATTTTTAAATAGGAACGATTAATATACTGTTCTGAAATTTTCCATAAATGAAACAAGAAATAGAAATTGGATGTGTCTCTAAATTTAAAAATAAATACTGGAAAGTTAGACGGCTGAACTTGTGTTGAGTTAAAAATAAGCAATGACACTTGCACTGGTGCCAAAAATTTTCAAAAAAAAATCTTCATTTATCGAAAAAAAAAATTTTAATTTAGGAAAAAATTCTTTAAAATTTTTTATTATTTTTTTGCAAACTTCGACAAAGTTGGAAACATTAACTATCCGCTCTAGAAATATTTGATATTATGTGCCAAAACTCTTTCACTGCAACATTTTCTAAATTCTTAAAATATTTATTAAATTCATGTGGGGGAGTTCCCATGACGAATCTAAATCTTGTATCTCACTCTCTTCAAATAAATTTGGAAACAGTTTTATTAGACTTACTAGTAAAGAAACTTTTTTTATTAATAACGTTTTAAGGGTCAATATAAGAAAGCTTTTTTAAGGTTGCGTCGTTAAAGTCAAATAGTTTTGTTATTTTTTTAAAGTCCTCAATGTCAAATGCAATACAATTATCAATAAATGTATTTAATCCAGTAGCATTATACCTGGTAAATGTCATCATTATTTACATTTTTATCCATTAGCGATAGTGATAAAATTTTTTGTTTTAGAATATTAATATAAAAATTTTTCACATAGGTAAATATGCTAAATAAATTTTAACGAGAAGTTTTAACATTAGTTGTCAAACAACTAAATTAATAAAATCCTAATTTTGCGAAAAAGATCTTCAAATCTTATTTTGATCTTAAATTCATTTAAATTAAGGTAAAATCTTAATTCTGGCGTCGCTGCACGCTTGCAAAGAGCCAGTTTTCAATAGGGGCTTCGTATCAGCTGCAAAAGTCACGATGCAGAAATTTCTAGGCCAGAGGTGTAGTGAAGCTAACGGAATAACAAAAATAGCACGAAATGAATATTCATGACTCTTTTCAGTTTTTCTTTCACTTTTCTCTCATTCTGTTTCTCTCTTTCGTATTTTTGCAGTTTCATGCTTGAGAAGTGTTTCTTATTTATTATATTACATATATTATACATATATTATATATTACTATTATATCATTGTTTTTTGTTAAATTGTTAGTGTTACCTACAAACCAATACAGTCAAAATTGCATTTAGTTTATGGCAACACTTGTTACGTATAAATAAGTAAAAAGGAAAACTCTTTCACTTGCTACAAAAGAGTCATAATGTAAGCGCGTGGCGACTTACTGCCATCCCTAAATTACGACGTAAAGCGCAAGATATCTATAAAAATTTCTCATGTACATACAAAATGTATGAAGCATTCCTAACTAGCACGGCGTCAACGCTTCGCAATTGGAAAATCCAATTTTGACAGCGCGTAAGATAATGCAGTTGCCTGCAAGCTACTGTTGTTTACATATTTTGTTGTAGTATTTAGAGAACGTTACAAAACAGTAATGACATTTTTGCTTTTTTCGGGCTTATATAGCGTTTTTATCACTGTTTTGCATTTCATTTTATAGGGTTTTATTAAAAGTGATAGGTTAACATTACTGTTCACAACCAAACGTTGCGCTTTTATTTAGGTATGCACCTTCAGCGTAAAAGCCATGCGTTATTTTGCGTCGCGTCTTACGCGCTAATTTAGGGATGGCAGTTAGGAAGTTGTTTCAAAAGAGAAAAAAATAAAAATGTCAACTACAATGCTCTTAATGTAAGCTGGCTCAAAGCGAGTGATGAGCATTAAGATCGCCAAATATAAAAAGTAGCAAAATCTTTTTATCATATTTTGTAACCAATAGATATTTTAGACGACGGCATTTTGCATGAGAAAGAGAAATGTACAAATTCCATGTAAAGTTTCATAGCATATGGACGCCATGAAACTCGCTTAAACTTTTAAACAGAATTGAGCAAAAATAGCATGAAAAAGCGCACGTGTAAGTTTGGACTAACTGTAACCCTACTTTAAATTGGTTCTTAATAACAAACAACAATTGTGTAGAAACGGTATGTAGAAATTTTCATATCTTTTACCTCTTGTATATATTCCATAGAAGAAAAAAGTTGTTTCCATCATAAGGTAACCATATTAATGCAAAAAATTCGGAAGTAATATAAATAGCATATATAATATGTAATATACAAGAAAAATTTCAAGTATGCTTTGTGATTTCAGATATTTCAACTTCAATAAACATGTTCACATTTACTTTACTATATTTTAATTATTGTACAAAAATAATACAAAAGATTCAAACGAGTTTAACGTGAAAGTCTGGTAACATTTTTCCCTAACCTTACAAAAGTCAAAGTAGGAAAATTTAAGAAGAAACAAAAGTTGAAAGAGACGGAAAAATGAATTATCTTGTGCGTATATTTAGTGAAAATAAATGTTTAATTAAGTTAAATTTATCAATATGTAATTGTTAAACAGTGATTCCGTTCATTTTACTTAAGTTTTCTTTAAACAAAATCATATCAAAGTCAGACGTCCAACCACATAAGATATAAAAATAATTGATTTCTGTTAGCATTAGCACAATAACACCAAAAACAAAAAATACCTGCAAACTCGGAAAAATGTTGTAAAGACAAGAAGTATTAGTAAAGGAAGGAATACAATTACGAAAGAGAATACATAAATATTCGTGGAAAATACAAAAATACACAAAAACGAAACATTAGAAAACGTTAATTAATACTTAAATGTAATTTTGTGAAAATTTCTCCTCTTTAAAGAGTTAAAACCTATTTTGTTTAATAGATCGCTTAAAATACCCTCCGATTTAATGGTGCTAACACAATAACAAATACACCTGCTAATATAAACAGCAGGGCGTCCTTGGTAAATGAAAAATTTTCACGGTTTTTTTATCTTACCGAACCGAATAATAATTATAAATGTCGGCGAGAAGAAATTTGTCACCATGGAACGGCTATAAATATTGAGGACTGCACGGAAAATCTTAGCTTAAGGACAGGATAATATCGGAGGGTTGCTAATGAATAAAAAGCTACAATAAAAAACAACGCATTAGGACTCAAATTTATAGCAAGATTTTCAAAGTGCATGCACAACAAACATTTTAGCGCATACCTTTACTCACATATTCACAACACCTAGCCTTCGGACTACTGACACCCCAAAATAAGTCAAAAGCATCATCGAATTAAAACTTTTTTCTTAATTCTTCGTCTGCAAAGGATTTTAAATTTACTGTATATTCGTTATATTTACGTGAAAAAAATATTAAACTAGAGTGTGATTTATTCTAGAGTTAGTTTTTTTTATTAATAGTAATATATGAGCATTAAATCAAAATGAAAATCAGCTCCCTCCCTTCTTGTGTTTTATCGTCGCCATCAAATATACTTCCACAGCTACAATTGTCGGCACTTTTATCATTAACTGTCGCAGATCCTGTTGCAATAACACTCAACATCTTTGTCGCAACATCAAAGGAAGTAATTTTAACCCGTCCACACCCACCCAACAAAAAAGCATTCGTCGTCTTCTTGACTTTGCAAATGTCAAATTCACATTGTTTTTAGTATTTGCGGCTCTTCTTGGCATCTTAATGACAGTGGTAGTAGCAGTTATACAGCTTATGTTTTTTTTTTCAAAGGTAAAATATATTTTTGTTACATATTCATCTATTAGACACATTCCTTTTTTATTTACATATATAACTTTTGGTAACTTGTAAGATTTAATAATAAATTGCACGAAAAATTTATAATTTATTTTTGATGAGTCGTAGCTATTGGTCGGCAATCCTTAAACGTTTACATTTTTAATTTTTCCGATGTTTCGTTCTTTAACCACAAAAAACATTTTTTCTATAAAATTTAAATTTATTTGTTGAATCCGAAATTTCAAGAATAATTAATATTCCTATATTATTATGTTCGCAGATTTCGAATTCAGTAGTTATGCGTTTTAAACATGTTCACGTTAAGACTTTTGGAAATTTAACCAATAGGAGGGAAATAATGTGCTAGTATCAGGTTTGTAATTTAAACGATTAGAAATGTAATAAAATCAAAAGTGTTGTGGTTAGTTGTAAGTTCCCACAAAATAATGAAGACTCGAAACACAGCGGATAAGCCATACAAATTCGAAGAATTTTATTTTCGAACCAAAATTTTAAATTTACAGTGATGTTGTTAAGCGATGAAGCTAATTTTTTGTTAAATGGGTACGAAAACAACCGCAATTGTCGTAAAAAAATCCAACAGACATTACCGGAACACTTTTACATCTTAAGAAATTTGCTGGTTGGGGTGTCTTATTGCCCATATGCCTTGAAAGAATTTTAAGTTAATGCAGTACGGTATAAAGACTTGTACATTATCTTTCTAGCACATAGCTTCTGACAAATTTGATTTACTTAAAGTACCAATTCACAGAATACAGAGTTGTTTTCTTTCCTGATACCTATAAATAAAAAAAAAAAACTTCAAAACAACAAAAACGCATGCAATTTTGGGCATTTTGCGAAACAAAATATAAGAAACCGATCTTGGGATTTTGCCAGAGTTCTATGTAATACCGCATGTTTTAAGTTTAAATAATAACATTTTTATTTTATTTATTCATCAGTGATAACAAACATCATTTTTATTTTTTTTACTTGTCTTAAGGTATTTAAAATTACTGAAATTGATACAAATTATCTAAATTTACATTTTTTAAATTTAGAAATTATTTAAGAATGTATTATTAAAATAAAAACATGATTACAATTTAAAATTTTGTATTTGTAATATTTTAAAGTAAAATTTTCTTAAATAAATATCGTTTTGACAGCTACTTTTCTAAAGTAACTAAATCATTTTTTGCAGAAAACATAGTTTTATTTTTTTATATAGGTATTTTATGAAAATCAGCGCTACTTTTGTTGTAACCAGTTTCAATTATTCGTTCATCTAAAAAAGCATATTAACAAAATGGAAATTTGATGTTAATCAAATTTATCAGTAGTTTTAAATATTTTGTAATTATTTAAAATAAAACGATTTACCAAAATACTAAATAAATATTTTTCGCTTTTGTCTATTTACAGATTTGTGTAACATGTGTAACTAACAAAATTCAATAACAAAAAACTTTTGCCAGTGTTAAAACAATTAACATAAATAATTTTTAAATAGCAAAAAATATAAGAATTAAATACATAGTAGAGTGAACTAAATAAATTTAAGATAAATTATTAAGCTACGATAAATCTCTAAAAAATTATAGACGAAATCAAATTATTCACACCTCAAAAATTGTTACCCATTTGTTTTTTCAATTGTGTTTGTTTGGCATTTCCCATTTTGTGTTCTTATGGTAAGTGAATAAAAACTAATACATATGTACGTATTCAATCCAATATAAATATAATTCCATTCTTTTTCTCTTTTTATTTGTTTAATCAAGTAGGAAAAATATTCATATTTTAGTCAAATAAATTTCACAAACCTAATTGAAAATTCCATTGTGGATTATTACGAAAGTTGCTTTTCGAACAGAATAGTGCACAATGGAGCAGATAAAAAAAAGGGTAGTGGTAGAAATTAAAGCTTACAGATTTGTTTACAGCTGAAAATATTCACAAGGAACGCACAGATAGCGCTTAAAATTTTTCTTTCTCGTACACGACAGACCTAAAGTTTCCTGTTAATTTCTATTTTAATCACTTTAAGAGGTTGAACTATTTTTATCCAGAGAAGATATTTTTTTTATATTTCTTATAATAATTAACAAATTTTTACTTATCTTGCTTCTTCTTTTCAGATTTCTTAGCTTTTAAGATTTTTTTATGAGGTAAAAATTCTGCTAAATTCAAAAATAAAGTATTTTTCTTTTTGTTTTATCAAAAAATGTTAATCCCTATTTTAAAGCAGCTCTGTGAGAGGTCAGAGATCGTATGTTTTTCAAAAAATTTTATAAGAAAGTTAATAATTTAAAATCTTTAAGAAAGATTAAAAAAGTATAAACACAGTCACAAAATTATTGACAACAAAATGAGATTTAAATATTTTTGTTTAAGATGAAAGCAAATCTCTTCTACAAATGTTTAAATAAATATAGATAACAAAAATGTATCAATTATGTGATCGACCCCATTGTGTGGTGTTGCGAAAATTGATCATAAAAAGTATGGCACGCTCAGAATATAAGTATTTTTAAATGATTTTTTTTTAAATCCAAAACATAAAAAGAAGAACACACGCACAAACAGTTCCTTAAAATAGGCAATAAGTTATAGAAAATGTTTTATCTGTTCTTATTCGTAAGGTGTTTATGTCGAATGAAGCATAAAGCAGACATGCAGACATAGTTATATCTATTTACACAAAATAAAACTTTTAGTATTTTTAGTTATCAGAAAAATTTTGCTTCTATGTGAATATATTTGCGACAAGAAAACTTCCCAATTGTAATCCTCAAAATGTATAGATTTGGCTGGTTTAAAATTTTTAGCAATAACATTGATAGTTGCTGATTAAAAACACAAAAGAAGTCTGCGCCTCATATTTCAAAATTATTTACACACTTATTTTGTCTGTCAAAAATATTTACACATTCGTGAAATTACGTTAAAAACGCTGGAGTCTTTTAAAAAACCTCATTTGTGTTGATAGTTAGCAAATTTATATTGCATAAAAATAAATATTTATACAAAAGTCGCTAAAAAAACGTTTGAAATGGTGAAAATAAAGGAAATTGCCGTCGAAACGCGAGTTGAGATCGCAACGAAGTTTGGAATGGGTTCCTCGGCCTCAGACTTGGGAAAAGAGTACGGAATATGTCGGAAAACAGTATACAATTTAGTAAAGAAGAAAGAAACCTATGGAAGCCTACAAAATAGGGTCAGAACTGGTCGGAAATATGTGACAAACAAAATAGAAGATCGTTCTATTCTTAAAATATTCGCACAAAATCCAGTCGCAAGTCCGGTTAAAGTTGCTGAAGAGGCTGAAAACATCATTGGAAAACCTGTAAGTGAATCCACAATTCGGAGAAGATTAAGAACGTATGATATAAAGACCTATGTCATGAGAAAAGTAATAGACATATCTGAAAAAAACAAAAAAAAAACGTATAGAGTTCGCCATGGAGTATATCCATAAGCCAATGGAGTTTTGGCATAATGTATTATGGACGGATGAGTCCTCTTTTCAATTTGAAGGGTCATTTGGAAAAACTTATATGTACCTTTCCAAAGGATCGAAGCATAAAGCAGTTCAACCTCTTAATCGTTTCGGCGGGGGTTCAGTAATGTTTTGGGGATGTGTCTCATACAATGGATTTGGAGACCTGGTACCAATACAAGGCACTCTAAACCAGGCAGGATATCTAAATATTTTGAATGACCATGTTTTTTCTTCGGCTCAGAGATTATTACTTAATGAAAATTGGATTTTGCAGCATGATAATGCTCCATGCCACAAAGCATGGTTACCAACAACGTTTTTAAATCGAGTTGGACAAGATGTTCTTCCATGGCCACCCCAGAGTCCAGATCTAAACATAATAGAGAATGTATGGGCATTCATAAAAAGGCAGAGATGTATCCAAATGGGCCGAAAACGAGAGGAAACTATTGATGAAATAATAAATATGTGGAACAGCTTAGAAATCGAGTTTGTACGCAATTTGATTGCATCTATTCCAGCTAGACTTCAAGCTGTCATAGATGCTAAAGGACATTTATCTGGCTACTAATCATTTTTGTTTTTTTTATTGGTGTTTTATAATGCTTTTTCTATTGTGTAAATACTTTTAAATGTAAATAAGTTTGTGTAAATAATTTTGAAATATGAGGCGCAGACTTTTTTTGTGTTTTTAATCAGCAACTATCAATGTTATTGCTAAAAATTTTAAACTAGCAAAATCTATACATTTTGAGGGTTACAATTAGGAAGTTTTCTTGTCGCAAATTTATTAACATAGCAGCAAAACTACTCTGTTAACTAAAAATTCTAAAATTTTTAATTTGTGTAAATATATATGACTATGTCTGTATGTATGCTTGCTACCATTAAAGAGTTTGAAATATACTGATTGATGTATTCATTATACAATTTAGAAAAAAAAAAAACATAAAAATTAATTTATAAAATTACGCATGTTACATGAATATTTAGAGTCCAAAGATTATTAGCAATATTTATGAACTTAAGTTAGGAGTAGGCTTACCACTTCTTATGTACGTAGATATTGTACCCTATTAAGAAAAACGGCTAGTTGTGCGCTCTCTGAGTGCAAAACTTTGGAACTCATTGAAACGGTACCTGTGCCTCGCGCAAAATTTTCGTTAAACTATTCGTATATTATTTGTTCAAAAGCAGAGACTGATGCAGATAATGCTCCAACGCACTGTAGTCGATCTCATTGGTCAAAAGTAAAAAATCAAATTTTATAGTTTGGCATCACTATTTCTTAAAAAAAAACAAGGTCGTACAAATTATAACTGTGTGTTTTTTTTTATCGGTACGGTACTCTTCGATAACAATCTTAAAAAAACCGGGACAACACTTAGTTTTTGGACACAAATCGACCTAACTGGGCCGTGGTAACACGGCTGCCAGCCGAACCTAACCTAAGTGCAACTTTAAATTAATTAAAACAACAATATGTAGTTGTGGATTTGTTAAAATTGAATATCTTTCTAGTGTCATTGTTAGTGTTCGCTCGTCCATATATTAACATTTTAACTATAGTTTTAGTAGCGTTCCCCCCTCTCTCAACTTGGAAAAACGCCTTCCAGAAACAGTAGTTATTTAGCCTTTTCTTAATTTTTTATTTTTCAATATTTCGCTACTCCTGATGATACTACACAAAGAATGAGCGAAATATTGAAAAAATAAAAAATTCAAAAAAGGCCAATTGCTTGAAAAATAAAATAAAATATAAGTATTTGTCTTCGACATTTTTATACCCTTTAACATAAAAAGTGAATGAAGGGTATATCTAAGTTTGTCATTCCGTTTGTAATTTTTTTAATATCCTTATCCGACCCCATATTATGATGTCCGTCTATGTTAGTGTTGAAATCAACTTTGCCACCAAGGCACTAGATGAGCTAGAGAAAATTTTAATACGCCTATCGATCAGACATAGTTTCAAAAGAGTTGGTATTGAAATTCTGGCTGATCACGCCTGCCTTTAGTTTTTCCATATAATTTGGTACAATAAAGTAACTCCAATAAAAAAAAAAACAAATATATGAAGCGATAGAGAATCAAAAAATAAGAAAAAAAACATCAAGAAAAAAAATTGGCGTTCGCCCATATTTTCCAAGTTATGACAGGAAATACTAATTTTTTTAAGCCCTTAATCCATTAGGAGTCGATGACATTTTTATATAAAATTATATGTCGTACTTATTTTTTTTTCTTATTTTTTAATTCTCTATCAGCGCAATATTTGGTTTTTGATATTATTATAAAAGGAAAATAATATTTTTTTATATCAGAATTTTAATGGTAGGGGTACATAAACATAGCGCCAGGGTATCCATAGGTTTTTAGATATATGTAAATTCTCTCCAGGAACTGCACATCGGCCTATACCTTCGTATAGAAAATGAGAAATCCTGAACACGATATTTTAATTTGTTAAAACGGTGACACTTTTAAGTGCTAGTTGAAAAACGGGCGCGTTGCTCCTCTGATTATAACTTTACTTTTATGAAAGAGGAAAACCTGCTCGAACACAGATGTTCCCCCTTCGAGATAAAGAAGTAAACTGAAGGAAAATAATATGTTAATAAACAAAATAGCTCCCTTTAAATTATGATTATTCCACTTGTTTATTACTTTATACCCACGGTATTCATAATTGGAGGAATTTTTTCTCGGAATATTTTTTTCCGTAGAAAAAATCCTGAGATTATTCATGAGTTGACTGATAATACTTATCCTTCACTTTTTAATACATAGGACTAAAATGTTTTAAATGCATATTTTGTTTTAATGTGTATTTTAAATTTACAAATATGTCCCAAAAATGAGAAGACTAGTAGATTTTTTCGTATTTATAAATATTTTATGTGTTAAGTCATTACGTCAAAACATATTTATCTTCACTAACTTATTTGAAAATGGTTTTAAAGTATTTAGATATTTGTGCTTAAATGTACAGTGTCATTGTTAGTTTTCTCTTTTTAATAGATTTGATTTTTAGTTAAAGTAGTAGTTATGTTCCCCACTGATTCTTTCTTTGAGACCTATTTTCTAATTTGTTTAATGTTATAAGATTCCATTTTTCTTTTTATGCTATCACCTACTGAACAAGTTAGTCTCCTTCTTTTTTCAACACCTACCTGATGTGCAATTGTAATTTATTGTTGGTAGTTTTTGTTTGGATATTTTTTCTGATACACTGTTGTTGTTATGAACAATAATAAAATAATTTTATTATTGATTTCTTTTCCAATGTTTTTTTTTCTTTCTTAAATTTATAATTTTAAAACTAATATTGCAAATGAGGGCTACTTATGTTAAGCAAGTTCTAGAAAAGTGCCTAGAATATAATATCAAAAATATAGATTAGTTTTGAAAATAACTCTTATTACCAATTTTGTAGATTTTTTATAATTTATTTTAATTTTGTTTATGTATACTAATTTGTTATAAATTATTTGTTCAATTCACAAACCCCTCTTATCATGTTATAAAGTTTATCGTCTACTCATTTTACAATAGTTTATGTTTGCTGTTGGTAAAATTCTTTTATAAATATACAATTTAATTTCATATGTTTGAAAAATATCAAGAAAAGAAAGAAGATCGCGAATTTCAGTTCGTTTAATTTTAAATTTACTTCGTGCAATTTTAATTTTCGCCTTATACGTCTTTACATTTCTTGTTCTTCCTTCTCTTAGGTTCTTCTTTTCAACATCAATATTCCTTATGTACATATGTGTTTCATTGAAAATATAGAATCTTCATTTCTTAACAGTCTTGGCGGTTTTCGTTTAAGTTCTGACAAACTTGTTTTTTAATATATTGATAGGACCACAGTATGGTACTGCCTGAGCCAACCTTCTTACTTTTCTAACTGCAGCAGATTTTATATAGCTTTCTCTAAGACCTTTAGTATAAGCTGAAATAATATACGCTTTCAGAGTGTTTGGCAAAGGAAGGGCTCCTTCCTACTCTTCCTCTAACAAAAGTGATTTAATTTCTTCGATTTTTTATTTTATTTTGTACTTTCATTTTTGTTTTTTTTTTTTTTTTGTTTTTTTTTTTTTTTACTATTTTGTAGTTTTTTAAGTTTTTGTTTGTACCTAGGCAGACATGTACTCTGCCTAGGTACTGCTAAGAGCAACTGTTGCCAGCTTCTTGGATTCACAAGAAAAAACTGCTCCAGCCATCAAAAAATCATATCGAGTGTAGGAATTTCGGTCTGTTCAGTTGGCCTGCCAGTCATTTAATATATCAGTTGTTTATCTTGTGTTACAAATAAGTACCTTAATATCCTTTTAGCAGCTGCCATGTGTTCTGCATGTGGATCATTGTTTCTTTGAGACAGTTTACTTATAGAATGTAATATGTCGGGTTTTGTGTTGATTGCTATGTGCATGAGTGAACCAATTAATGATTGGTATTGTGTTTGATCAACCTTTTTGCAGTTCGCATTGTCGCATTTTACTTGGTGTCTTAGATCTAGGGGTGTTGCTATTGGTTTGCAAGTTGTCATATAATGCTCTTTTAGTAAGCGTTTAATTTGTGATTTTTGGCTAATTGTTTTTTTTTTCATCTATCACCAACTCAATTCACTTCAAGGCTTAAAAAATATTTGACTGGACCTTTGGCGACCACCTTGACTTCTGCGGCAATGGAATTTTTAATTTTTACCAACTCCTTCATTTGCGAACAGGCAATCAACAAGTTGTCTACATAAACTGCAATTATATTTATTGATTCTCCACTTCGTTTAATATAAACGCACGGTTCACTGTCACATGATCGGAAACCAATTCCTTTCAATATTTTATCTAATTTAAGGTAATTTAAGGTTCCTTTTGCGTCCCGATTGTTTAAATCCGCAAATCGCTTTTTTAAATTTTAAAACTTTATTTGGATGCTTTCTATTAATCTAAATCGCTGTTTAAATAGGCTGTTGAGACGTCAATTTGGTGGAGGAGTAATTCTTGTTTAGCAGAAATAGCAAAAATCATTCTAATGGTTTCGAAGCGTACCAAGGGCGAGAAGATCTCAGTGTTATTTAAACCATATTTCTGCGAGCAGCCTTTCGCAACAAGTCTAGCCTTAAAGCGCTCTACTTTACCTTTTTCATTTTTCCTTACTGCGAAGACCCACCTATTTGAAACAGCATTTTAACCCAAAGGAAGTTGTGTCAATTCCCAAGTTTCATTTCTTATTAAAGCATCGTATTCGATCTGCATTGCCTTTTACCATTCATGGCCATAATCACAATTTAAGGCCTCCTCAACTGTTTCTGGAACCTTGACCTTATCTTCTGAATACAGTAGGCTCAGGACATTGTACTTTTGTAGGTCTACCTGGACGACCTGATCGAGTAATGCGCGGTCTACCTGGACCTCTGGCAACCTTCTCCGTGTTCTCATGGTCTTTCTCTTCTAATTCAAACCCCTCAAAATCAATTTCGTTGTCCGAATTTACCGACTCGGTAAAATCATCTCAGCAAACTGCTTTTGAACTGGTTCAATAAAATAAACGCCACGGCTTACAATCAACTTATGTGTTTCCTTGTCATATAATCAGTAAGCTTTTGAAGTATCAGAGTATCCTAGCACGGTGTACTCCTTTCCCTCAGATTTAAATTTACTTTTTTGGCGCTTATCTAAAACAATACTATTGGATCCAAAAGTCCTCGAAAAAAAAAACTTAAGGTTTAATACCATGAAACATCTCGTAGGGTGTAGCACCATCTAGTGCTCTGGTTGGGGCTCTATTCCGGAAGTACTCTGCGGTGTTAACAGCCTCAGGCCACAAGTGCTCGCCGAGGTTTGCTGCAACTAACATACATCTTGCCATTTCGATCAGGGTGCGGTTAAATCTTTCTGCAGTACCATTTTGTTGCGGCGTATACGGCACAGTTAACTGACGTAGTATACTTTTAGATCTGAGGTAGTTATCGAAAGCATTGTTCAAAAATTCGAATACATTTTATTTTGTTGCCGGTTTGTAATTCACTCATCGTGCGATATTCACGAAATTTTGTGAACACCTCATCTTTGCTATTTAAAAAATTAACATAGACATAAGGTGTCTTGTCATCAATAAAAGTCAGAAAATATTTGGCCCCACCAATTGAAGGCATATTCTTTGTGCCACAAACGTCAGTGTGAATAATTTGCAAGATTTAATTTGCACGAGACTGTGAGGTACTGAATGGCTTTTGTGCTGGAATTGATACATTTATACCACGCGCCAACTGTTTGCTAACTAGTTGTCACAAACTACCAGAACTGAGATGGCCATATCGAGAATGCCATTCCTCATCAGTTGATTTCCTCGCAAAGAACAATTTTTTATTATTTGCTTCAAATAAAAACAGATTACGTACCTTATTTGCACGTAATAGGACTCCTCCGTGCATATCATTAATTTCCACGACGTTTTTTTCGAACACAACATGGTTAGCAAAATCAACAGCGTTCGAAACATATATTAAAGTTGCATTGTAATCCCGGTACAAACAAGACGTTTACCAACGTAACATTAATATCAACTATTATACGAACTGTTCCTATGCCCTCAGCTCTCATATTATTATCGATAGTCTCAAAATGTTGTTTAAACTCATCAAACAGATTGCGATTGCAGCACAAGTGCGAGGACGCCCCGCTATCAATACACCATGTATTTTCGTTTAAATCACTGTTGCTGACTGCTGAAAATAACGAATTTTTCTTGTCGTTGTTTTCTGTTCTTCTTATTCATGCTCTTTTTTTCTCTCTCGACAACTAGCAGCATAGTGGCCTTTCTGTTTACAGTTATAGCATCGTACGTTTTTTATGTAGTTTTTTCTTTTTGCGTTGTTTGCATCTTTGTTCTGGGAATTTCTATTTTTTTTTTGCTGTTATAGTTACGTACCATAAATTCCTGAACTGTACCTTCTTCACTTTTGTTAGCTATTTTTCTCTCACCTTCTTCTATTTACTTTACCCTTAACGTTGAAAGAGAGGGAATATCAACTCTGGACTCCAGGGCAACGACAAGGAGCATTAAAACAAACAATTCCCCCTGAAGAGCAACTCCCGTCTCTGCTAGCTTCTCAACAATTGACGAAAAAATGCACACGTAACGATGCATACACTCGCCATCCGACATACACATATTCAATATTTGCTTGAACAGCGCGACTTTACGGACGGGACCCTTTGGGCGATGAATATCACGGAGAGTATTCCAGGCTTCTTTGGATGTCCAATCTGCATTGGCACTAAACTTAAAATAATTGTTACCATAGCCTTTTCGTCTTTAGCCTGCCATAGGGAAAGTGCAGCTAAAGCTTCTGGTTTAGTACCATCCGACACCAACGACCACAGCTCCTGGTGTACCAATACACTTTTCACTTGTATATTCCATGAGTCGTAATTGGACTCATCCAATTTTTCAATATTAAACATTAAGCCAGTCATTATCTATAAATTTTTATTAAGTTCTTTATCTTAATTTATTCCCTTACACTGGGACCATAACCTGTTGAAGTTATTTCTCTTTGATACCGGGAAATAAAATAAGCACACTGTTACACAAACTAAAAATATGACCTTTATTCTTTCGTGGTTGAATTACAAGTGACAATTTCAGGAGAAAAACGAAAAGACTTAAAAATAAACAAAAAATGTACGCATTTGTGAAGTTTGACAGTGTTGTATTGAACGAAAAAACTCACCATTTCAACACTTTATCAGGTGTTAAGTTGAATATAATGTTGTCTTAAAATTGTTCTTGCATTGTTCTCAGTTAAAAGTTCCTATGCTTGCTTCAAAATTATATTAGTTTTTGACAACGAATAAAATAAAAGTGACATCACAACCATATAATTGAAAAGTTAATTTTTATCAACGGTATTTTTGCTTTAAAAAGGTTTTATTCAATAATTCTAATCTTCTAATCATACCGTTACAAAATTAAAAAATAAAGGTCAATACATTGCAACAAAAAATGTGTTTTTTTAAGACAGGCCTTAAAACATCTATGCTGAAGGGAAAAATATATCAAGCTATCTGATTTGAATTGAGCTAGGTGGAATCACATGGCAAAACGTCAAACGAATCAAAAATAATTTTAATTGGTGGCTTAAGATCATGGATTAGCTATAATACATATATTTTTTTTTTCAGTATTTCCATAGACAGACCAGACATAGCTAAATAAGAAAGGAAAGCGTTTTTTTTCTGTCAAAAGTTCTCATGCTCGTACGTTTTGTATGTAGCGTACCGAAATAACGAGGCAACGCAACGGCAACTCTTTGCAATTGAGAAATCCAATTTTTTTGTTTTTAATATAAAACTTTAATTTACATAACACAAATAAGAATTGCTATTCATATTAAAATTATCAGCGATATAAATAAATTTAAATTAATTTTTGGCTTTAAGTTAAATTTTTAAATTCTAAATACCTTTTTTCAAAAAAAGTGACTAGAGAACAGTGAAGAAATACTTTGGTTTGTGTGTTCGTTTAGCCAAATAAGTATTATCAATACTCCTCCTATTCTTATTTACAGAATTAGTTGGTTAAATAGATTATGTTTACAATGTTCACAACCTCAGTATTATCTCTGCTTGTGTCTACTTTTTCTTGTTTTCTTTGAAAAACGTCCGCATAAAATTGTTCTTTCTGAAAAAAACGTAAAAATAAATTTTAATTCATTTATATCTACAGTTCAACTTCTAATTTTATAAAAATTGAATTATCAGAGAAATTATAATTAATTTTGCAATAACCCCGTTTTTATCGTTTTGACATAGCGTTAGCGCTTTCAACGTTAAAGCTATGCGGAAAAAAAACTTTCCTTTTCCCACTTTTGTTTAGGTTTGCCTGTTAAAAATAAATTAATCAGTTTTAAGGTAACGCACTTAAAGTGTAGAAAAGTAATCCTATTGTTTCCTACAGTTATTTTGTGAATTATGGTAGGCAGGTGCGTAAGATTTGCAAAAAATTAAAAGAAAAAAGGAAATTAAAGAATGACTCAATGGCGACGTAATTTTCACCGCTATAAGAACAAGTACAAACATTTAAAGTAAAACTAAAATGAATAGGCTGGTCTTATAGTGACTTGGTTTTAACATTAAGTATTAACAAAGACTATCAGTGATGTCAGATATAGGTAATTTTTCCCTTTTTAAGGATTTTTTTTATAATTTGAAGCGTAGGGTAAAAAGGGAAGATTTTTTATTTCAATCAAAATATAGGGAATTTTTAACATTTTCGGTTTTTTGATTAAATGCTCTTTAATTTATTTAAAATACAGTTAATAAGCAATAGGTCTTTTTGTTAATATTCAAACTACCGCATTCATAAAAATATTATACTGATTTAACATGTATTTTAGGACATATTTGTATGGATATTTTGTCATAAAACGCATTTTAAACTAATTTTTTTATTTTTATTAACATGGCAGAAGCTATTTGGTTCGTTTCCGATTTATTAAAAGAAAATTTCAACGAGTCTTGCATCCTCAAAAAACGAAAAAGATTTTAACTATTAGTTTTTATTTAATTTGTTTTTCCTAATGGTTTTTTGTACTTTTTGCTGAAAAGAAAAAAATTATTATTGTTATTGTTATTTCTTCAGGGACTAGAAACAGTTGTTACCTGATTTGTAACAAAATATGAATTATTCAAGTTGAAAAAAAAATATTTAAAACTAGACGAAAAAAATATTTAAAATAAAAAAAATAAATATCCCTCAATTTAGAATTTTTCTTTTAAATAAAAAGTTTTTTTTTTTTTGCTTATTGCATTTCAAATGAAAATTTTATATATTTTTATTTATTTCGAGCGATATACAATACGCGCATCCCACTCCTTTGCTGGATATGCACCCCCAAATCATCAAGACATTTTTCCAAATTTGACTGTAGGAATGATGTTGCGGTTTTCTAGCGATGTTAGGGGCTTTCGCCATACTCTATTAGGCCCATCGTTGTAATACAACGTGCAACTCTTGAAGAGTATTTGTTCTTAATTATAGCCTGACGAACTGTTTCATGACAAACAACTATTCCGCACTCTTCTTCAAGCTCCTTTGCAAGTGCTATTGTAGAAATTTGAGGGTTCTATACAAGTTGTCTAATAATTAGACGCTCTGCTCGTTTATTTATTTTCGGCTTAGGGCCACCTTCACACTTTAATTGCAATCTACCTTCGTTTTCAGCTCGATTAAATGCATTGTAAATGGTCTTTCGTGCTATCAAAACTCTCTCTGACAGTTCCTGAGCACTTGCACCCAATTGGTGGTTGTAGTGAATCAGTTGAATCTCGTCGTACGATAATCTTTTGCCTAACATTATTTACTTACAATAATTTTAAAAATGACACGAGCACTGAAAATTTTTATCGTCAACTGATATCAAATATTACAGAAATATAACAACGTACGTGATAGATAACGGTTAATTAAAGTTGATCGTAAAGTAAGTGCAAAAAAAAAACAGAAAATGTGTTTTGTGTAAAGAGTTTTTTGACATCATAAAAATGTAGTAGTGTTTGTTTTTGTTTTAAATTTTTGTTTTTTGTTAATTGCGTTTTTTGTTTTATACTTTTACAAATAGTGTTAATAATTATAATAAATAAAAAAACTTTATATTTCATAAAATAAAAAGAGTTTTTTCCTACAAAATATGAAAAAACTAACATTTTTTATGTGTGTAAAGACATACTGTAGGTACAAGAGTATACTGGACAATTCAAATACATATGTATGTATTTTATAGACGTACATATATGTATATACACTGCGCGTCATCAGGTTAGCAAACCCCCTTCGGATTAATTTCAACGAATCTAAAACCAGTAAAACTAAAATTTTGTTTCTGTTTATAGCCTCTTCTGTTTTTAATGAAATAAAATACAAAGTGTTAATTTTGAATTTCAAAACAAATTTTTAGGACTTTTTTCGCAAGATATTATAAGCTTTACCAAATTTATTTAGGTAATCAGGTTAGCACATGCTAATTCTTTTTCATTTAATTGTGCTTGATTCCTTCAAATATAAATATTTCACGATATTCTCATGAAATATTTATTACAATGTATTACTGTGGGGAAAGCATATCCATACGGCCATTTCGCTACTGCTTGTATAGAAAATAGTTGCTCAATGGTTACTGTGTTTTTGTAATAAAAGTTTTTGAGTTATTTGTGGCCTTTTTGCCTTATTGATTCAATGGAGTTCTCATTTAATTAATTTGGATTTTGGTATAAGACTGAGGTTTTCTTTACAAAATTTGGGTAAAATCCACTGATGAGCTATACAAGCAGTAGCGAAATGGCCATATGGATATGCTTTCCCCACAGTAATACATTGTAATAAATATTTCATGAGAATATCATGAAATATTTATATTTGAAGGAATCAAGCACAATTAAAGTAAATTAATATAATAAAGATTCCAAATAATAAACTTTCTTGTTAACTAATTCTTTTTCTTTTTTTTAGCTTTCGTGACATGAACTTATTAATAATCTTAAAGACTAACTAAATTAAATGTTTTTACACTAACTTAATAATGTATTGATCCTCACTTATTGAGTATGACCTGTTTGACCGGTTTGGAAGTGACTCATACAATTGTCCCATATAATTCAAAGAAATCTCTGACCAGGTGCGCTTTATGCCATCAATTAATTCCGTTTTGGTACAATATTGTCGTCCAGATTCATACACTTTATGAGCGAGTATGACCTCATTGTCGTCCAGATTCATACACGTTACGAGCGAGCACCCCCATAAATTTTCTATTATGTTTAAGGTCAGGTGAGTAAGGCAGCCACTGCATTAAGCTAACATTCTTGTTCTAAATTCATGATTTAATTAAGTTTCCAAACAAATTTTTAAAATCAGAAAAAGCTGTTTCAAGTACATTTTTGAAAGTGTTGGCTTTCGCATTTGCTGACTAAAATTGTAGCTCGCACGTACCAAAGTAGCAGATAGCGTCCCACACCATTACACCCCCCATCCGACTATGAAGGTGATCCAAATGGTGTTTCTATTTGCGAAGGTCGTGAAAGTAGTAGTTGTAATCATCTGGACCTTTTAAATTAAATTTCTTTTAATCCGTAAAGACAACATACCGCCAATCTGAAGTCCATGTCATGTATTCTTTTGCAAAATTAAGGCGCATTTTCTTTCGTGCAACGTTGAGTAGGGGTCTTTTCTTCAATTTTAGTCTTTTTAGGTGTGGAGCATTTTTTATCAATCTTTGAATGGTAGATAAGCTTGCTTTAACGCCAACACTTGCCCTAATCTTAACGGCTGAGTCATGAGAGTTCGGTGCTTCTCTCAAAATTATATATATATATATATATATATATATATATATATATATATATATATATATATTATATATATAATTAAAATTTCTTAAATAACTATTTTTTTTTTTGCAAATTTTGATAGAAAAAGAACTAAATATAATAAGTCTGCAAAAGTTTTGCATTTATTTATTACTCAATTCAAAATATTCATGTCCAAATTTAAGTAAGTAAATTTTTTTTTAAATTATTTTTTTGAATTTAAACAGCAAGTTTTGTTTTCAAAAATATTTTTTAGCGCTAGTCGTTATAGATTGAGTTTTTCTCCCTTAGATCATGGAACTCCTGAGCAGTGACATAGATTAGTCAAAAAAATTAGTGATTCTCTAGAAAGCAAAATGTACTGCGCTTCAGTTTTCCTTGATGTCAAACAAGCCTTTGATAGAGTTTGGCACAATGGAATCTTATTCAAATTATTTAAAACAAATTTTACCTACAAGATCGTAGCTTTTTTTTTTGTAGCATCAATGGAGAAAACTCAGAAAATGGTAACATTAAAGCAGACGTCCCTCAGGGAAGCGTATTAGGCCCTACGCTGTATACTTAATTTACCGCAGATATGCCGACAAACGAAAACGTTTTGATTGCAACGTATGCCGATGATACTGCGATATTAGATATCAGTGAATCCGCTGCTTTAGCAGCAAATTTAATACATACTCAGCTTGATCTAAAAAGCAATTGGTTAAAAAATTTGAATAAACAAGTAAATGCAGGAAAGTCTAAATACATCACATTTACACTGAAGGATGGGGACTGTCCTTCAGTTTATTCTGATGGCGTTGTTATACCTAAGTTCGATCATTTGAAGTATTTTGAACCTACAATAGATAGACACTTAACACATCACATAAAACTAAAAAGAAAAAAACTTGAAACTAAAACAAAAAAGATGTATTGGCTTCTTGGTCATTGGTCCGAATTAAGCCTTAACAACAGACTTTCGCTTTATAAAACGGCACGTAAACCAGTATGGAGCTATGTAATACAGTTATGTGGAACCGCATCATACTCAAATGTTGACATAGTTCAAAAATGTCAGTCTAAAACACTCAGACTTTTAACAAACGCACCTTTATTTGTTAGAAACAATACAATACACCGTGATCTTGATATACAGTTTATTAGAGATGAAATAAAAAATTATAGTACTAACTATCAGCAAAGACTAAGCAGCCACCAAAATTTTTTTGCTATATTATTGTTCGATGATAGTAAAGAAGTGAGACGCTTAAAAAGATTACACATACTAGATCTCATTTCTAATGTAACTTTCAGTATGAGAAATATTTTTATTTAAATTTTTTTTCTATTTTAATTTAATTTAATACACTGTAAATATCTAATAGTTACATTCATAGGAACCTAACATTCTCTCAGATTGTTTAAGTAGCTATAAATTTTGCTTATTATTTCTTTGTAAATAGATTGCAAAAATAACAAAAAATATCTTCGTAAGGATATCAAGAGTGAGAAAATAATGGACAATATTCGATGCAATTAAAAATAGCTATAAAATGTTGCTTGCATTATCCAATAATTTAATGTACCGTACGACATTAAAAGACACCAATTTGTATTAATACAGCGAAATTGCATGAAGAAATTTCATCAAGTATCAAACACAAACAGACATTTTTATTGCAATTAAAATAAATTGAAAAAAAAATATATTTGAAAAAACAAAGAACTGCGAACTAAACGACCATGCAAAATTTGTCTTATACGACATCGCTAGTGTAAAATTTAAGAGTATAACAAAAATGTTTTATTTAATAATTAATTATTTTTTGAAGAGCATTCTATAATTCGATTATTAAAATCGAGATGAATAAAAATAGTGAGAATTTCAAACGGTACAGAGAAAAATTAAAAGAAAATGAAAGTGGTCATATTAACTATTGCCAGGTCACCATTTTTACCTATGGTGGCTTGGTTAGCAGGAATTAAAAAGTTTTTGCGGTCATGAGTTATAGCAAAATAAACATGACGTTTTTATTTTTTTAATAATAATCCTAACTGATATAAAAAACTTACGGAGGATTATCAAAAATATTTATCTTTTCTAATAATCCTCCGCTTATGTTGTCATGACAAAATGACTTTAAAATAAAAATTGAATGTTTTTCAATAGAATGTAATTTTTTCGCTAGGTTACATGGAAAGTAGGCCGTTGATGGAGTTGGAGCAGTTATAAAACTGAAAGTCTGGCAAATGACTAAATCAAAAAAAAATTATTTTCCCGATTAATTTTATTTTTAACAATATGCACAGCTAAATATAAAAGGGATTCAAATGATATTGCAAAATATTCTTCTTTGTATAATTTGGATAAAAAGTATATAAACGGGAAAATTATACTACACATATCTCAATTGCACTTTTTCTGTTGCAACGGTCAGGAAATGAAAGCAGCTAAAAGTGCATATTTCGGAATTTTATTTCAATTTTTTAATTTCATATATATATATACAGTGGTGTTCGATAAAATAGAGCCACCTTGATCTAGCATTTTTCAAACTAAAAATAATGTACAACAAACTTTATAATTATTTATTTTTTTATATTTCGGTTTACTCATAAACTAAATGATACAAAAATAATGCAAAGGTGGAAATTCAAAACTTAAATAAAAATTTATCCATTAAATTTTTACAAGTCACCAGGTCCTGCCTGTGCATAAAAATAGAGCCAGCAAATTTAGTTACCTAAAATAAATTTTGTTTGTTCACTGACTGGATTTTTTTTTTCATTAATTATTATTTCTTAACCTCAGTACTTCGTTGAATAACCCTTATTTTTTATAACGTCTGAGCATCGTTTTTGCATTGAGCCAACAAGTTTTTGACAGGTTTCTGCAGGAATATTTTTCCTGAACTAAAGTCCAAAGTTCGTCTTTATTGGATGGATTTGTTTTTCGAAGACACATCTTTACTATTTGCCATAAGTTCTCTATAGGATTTAAGTCTGGGGACTGCGCCGGCCAGCTTAAAACCTTGACGTTATGTTCTTCAAACCAGTATTTTGCCCGCTTTGATGTGAGTTTCGGGTCATTGTCTTGTTGAAACACCCATCGAAGCGGCATTTCCAATTCGGCATAAGGCATCATAGTGTCATTAAGAATATTTGTATAATAAGCGCCATCCATTCTACCCTCAATTCGAAATAAAGGCCCAATACCATAATACGAAAAACATCCCCATACCATTATGTTTCCGCCTCCATGTTTAATTGTGGATGGAATTCGGTGTTGGGAGGTCTTCGTATAAGAAGGTTGCTTCTGTCTGAATTAAACAAATTAACTTTCGTTTCGTCAGACCATAGAATACTTCTCCATTTGCTTACAGGCCAATCTACATGATTTTGGGCAAATTCTAATCTTTTCTTTAGGTGCTTTTTACTTAGGTATGGGACCTTTCTACTGCTTCTAGACTTCAAATTATTTTTAATAAGAAGCCTTCTTATGGTTGAGGTAGAAACATCTAAATTATGCTCCTTTTTAAGGATGGAAGAAGTGACAAAAGGGTCCTTTTTTACACGACGCAAAATTTTTCGCTCCACTAGATGTGTAATTTTCGACGGTCTTCCTCTGTTTTCTGCCTTGCTTCCATATTTGACGGCGTTTTCCTCCATTTTTTTAGAGCATCCAATTATTTTGGCAATTTGTCTGTAACTTTTTCCGTTATTATGAAGTTTTTTTATTGTCTCCCGGCTCTCAAAGGTACAATGTTTTCCTCTGCCCATTGTAAATAATATTATCTAAAAATTTTATGAGATTTCTTTCGAATTGTACTTAAAAAACACTAAGCTTACCTTTTTACGAGTATACACTTTTAATTAAAAAAATAAATTTAA